>OY829540.1:5226912-6426912 GCA_963691705.1 Viola odorata | reverse complement strand
TTATAAGTATTGTTTTACGATAATTAAAAAAAACATACATATATAATTGAGAAAAAAATTAAACTAATTTAGTAAAATAAAAAATAAAGTTATTAAAATGTAGAAAAACTATATATTATAAAGATTTATATTTAAAAACAATTATTAATAGTCTATGTTTTAAACGAGTTGCATATCATATCATGAATCGTGATGCAATTCTACACTATTCGTAGCCAAATTAAAGTCGTTCTACATATTTCTTCTTCTTTTTGTACCAACTTACCAAGCAGTCTTTGATTCTCTTTCAACCTTAAATCATGATCGGATCAAATTAATACGGTTAATTCAGTTGGTCGGCCACAACTTTATTGTGAAATCATATCGAGATGGTAGAAAAATTCTCTCTCTTTTTTAGGACCGGCCCACAACACTCATTAGTCTTTTGATGGACCAGTTAAAAGTAATTTAGACAAATGGGAAAATTCAAAATTGGTGGGTCCTCATTGATTCTGTTTGACTAAACTAAATTTGCTACTATTACTTTTCTTATTTTAGATTGATCGATCGATCGATCATCGATCTTGTTTTCTAATCTTTAGTTTTGTTTACAATTTCTTCTCATCTCGTGATTATTTCTTCAAAATCCTCTCCATTATTGTTTGAAACTTTTCACACTGTTATTTTATGTAGAAAGAGATCACTCTGAATATTTGGAAGCATATATTTGTTAGTTCATATCGAGATTAAGAGAATCATCCTTTTATCTTAATCTTATTTCAAATAAATTAAGTTATGACTTATGAGTGATACTAATGTGTTTAATTTAATCTTTCTATTTTGATTTTTTCAGTTAGAAATTTTTATTTATTTATTCTCATAAACGGAAATGAACTATTGTCACAAAATAATACGACACAAAAAAACAGTTAGCCTATCATCTTCTCACCAAAATCCAAAACAAATACGCTGCCGTTTTCGTATCGCGTGCCTATAATTATACGTCAATGTATTTTAATTGGTTGTATGGCTTATGCAGGTAAATAAAATGTATCTACTTTATTTATCATGTAACTCAATAAATTATCGGTAAAGTATTTTAAAAAATTATAAACTGCGAGTTATTTTCTTTTATCTAGTGAGAATAGTGGCCGCTACTTTGATTGTAGTATGTATTTTGGTCTAATGCACACAAAATGCTATACAAATGTCAGAATTTTAAACAGAAATTATTATTATTTTTTTTTAAAATGTAATGCCTTTTCATTAATAGGAATTCGTAAAACAATTAAAATGTTCATGACACAATCCGTCCCAATAATCAGACATGCCTAACACATAAGGCCGCCTTACTAGAGCGTGAACGACTAAATTAGCAGCCCTTCTGTGCACGAAATCGCAGAAACCAAAAAAGAGAGCAAGCCGATTGATGTTCACAACAATCACTCCTAAACTTGTGTGAGTCTGAGACCTAGTGAGAATAGCTAGAATCAATTCGAGGCAGTCAAACTGAACCTGTATTCGATCTAGACCACAATCCTTGGCTAATTCGAGAGCTCTTCTGACAGCTAGCCCTTCCGCCATAGCGACCTCCATACGGAACTGAGCACACTCATGTACTGAAAAAATGCATCTGCCGTTACTGTCCCGGGCAATGATCCTTAAACCTGTTCGGGATGGACCTATAGCCGCATCCGAATAAACAAAAATTATTGAAAGGCAAATGAAAGTTAAGAAAGTGTCGTAGTATAGTTGGTTATCGCGTCAGTCTCACACACCGAAGGTTTTCGGTTAAAGTATTGGCAATGCCATTAATCTTTTTCTCTTCTTAATTCACAAAAAAAATTAACAAAATTAAGAAAGCCATACGACGTCATTTAGGTAAAACGAGCTGAGATTGGGCGAACTCGTGGGTAACACGAGCCAGGAGTGAGTGAGGGCCCATCGGCTCATCCGGTGAAAATTGAAATTATATAGAAAAGAAAAAATTCTTACCGAAATTATTTTACATGGTACGGTATTCATAGGATAACGAGATAAGAATTGTCCGATGCGATATTAGAAATATTAGATTAGATGGAAGGCATCCGCCATATATGGTTGTTGATTTTGACAAGAGGGAGCATGAAATTATTATCAATCTTCCTTGGAAAGACAATACAACTGTGATCTCTAAGATTTGATTTCTCAACATTTCTATTATTTTTTATTATACTGTATTAACTCGATTCTAATTATTTTTCTATATATGTCATTTCTTTGAGTAAATAATTTGTTGATTAAACAATAAAAATAAAAGTCACTCACGTCCGCCATTATCCCCTTTTAAATCACCATATTTGATACCAATTTATTTTAGATTTGAGTTAAGCTGCCATTATAGATTGTATCATGTTATTACAAGTCGCTTGTTGAATTCAAAGCATAAGAAGAGTCCAAGCAAGAGAAAAGAAAAAGGGGGAGTTTTGGTCCCATCAAAGAGATCTGTTTTGGTACTAAAAAATCTCCTCATTCTCTCCATTGTCGTGTCTGCTCCCAACCAAATTTAAATTCACTCCACCAGTCCTTGTGAAGAAGTTATAATATCACATCATATCCCACAACAGCGACACACATGACATGCCCCGGTTCTCCTCCTGCCCTGCCCCGCCCCGACGACCCACCCCGTGATCTGATCACTTTTCACCAATTGGGAATTTTGCAGTAAGTGTAGCTTGTTGTTTTGTAGCATCGCCTTGTCCTACAATCCTAACATTAACCACGGGTTGTCGGGCTGCTGCTAATGGATCCAATTACTCAAATACCCTCTTGAATCTTGATTGCCATCCGGATTCATGAATGGTCAATGGATGGACAACGAACCTTATCAAAATCAATCACTATGCAAAATCCACAGCAAAGATTCAACAAATTAACTACTTAGCTTATTGGTCAATTGGTCAATGAACCCACTTTTTTTAATAAAAATATAATTATTGGTGTGAATTCAAAGACTTGGAGTTAAATAAGATAGTCCTTAATGAACCCAATATGAATATATGATTATGGTCTATCCATTTTTCAAGTAACTTTTATAAAAAAAAAAATTAAAAATTGGTGTTTAAAATTATTTCATCTGTTTTCTTTTAGAAGTCGAATTTAATAAAAAAAGAACTCCAATTACTCATCATATTTTTATTTTTTTATACGATTAATTTTAATTTTTACCCCTTTTTTCTATAATTATCCTTAATTACAAACTTAAATGCAAGATTAAAAATTAAATAAGCTTCCGATTAATGTAGGGGCATTACTGTCATAAAATACAAATCCAACCGAAATTAACAATGATATTAGTACGTACCATATAGTAAAAAGATTAATAAAAGAAAATAAATAGAGTAACTAATATTTTTTATCCGATTGAATTCTACCTGACCAAAACTAATTTAAGAGTTTACAAGCATACATCCAAGTTTGTAATACATCAGGATATGGACTATGGAGCCATAATTAATGACCAAAATTAGCTAATTAATGTAAATAATAATTTCAAAAAAAGTATGCACCGTCACACGATATTACAATTTATGGATGTTTTTGTTCTAAGGGGGAGAAAATATAACAACACGTGGCACGACTGCGCCAATAACATGATTCCACCTCAATATTTATAGAATCCTTAATAGACGTGCATATGATTTACGAGTATAGATCATCCAATAATGAAGATTTTATGACCATCTGTATTTTTTATGCAAAGAATTGGCTTCAAGTAGTACTGACGAAGCTTCTCATTTTTCAGCTCCTCCTCGTCCATCAACATTTTTTATAATCCTTGATGTGAGGATTGTTCTATAATTCAGTGTATTAATGTGGATTTTTTCGTTCCTCCTAAGCCACCTGTAATGTATCGGAAGAGATCTTCAACGTAAAAACTTCGACGCTCAAGTCAGTAAATATGATAATAAGTATGAGTAGTGAGGGAGAACTATCGGGAAGGAGATGGTATTTGGGTAGAGCTCTGGTACGCGTACTCGCGTGTATGCATACATGTATATGAAGAGGTGATATGGGGTATTTATAGGCTCGCCCTATGAATCACTCTGTACACGTGTCATTTGAGCCTGATAGGCTGTTACTAATATCCGTCTCTTAACCCGATAGTTTCCCTGACATGTAATATAAGTGATGTACTTACCTAGTATAGCGGGTATGTGTAGTCAAAAACCCCGTTGATGATGAAAGATAGTAGTTGCCTTTGTGATGCTTTGTCAGATAGAAAGTATGAGTACTAATATCATACATACTTACCGATAATCTCCTTAATTATTCGGAAATTGAGTTATTAATTTCGTGAAATGACGAGAATACCTTTAGTGTATGTTTATGTATTATCAATTTTCATAATCTTTGATAAATAAACAAAAATCAACATTTTCATAATCTAATGTAACCTCCCAAAAAATAATTAATATTGTTACTCAGTAAAAAAAACTTGAAAAAGGAGAACGAAGCACGAGGAAGCACGTGTGAGACAAAGCGGTGTCGTTGGCATTGCTCAGAAGTGCACGAATTGCCGGTGCCACCGCGCCAATGGATTCTCGTGCCGTGCTCACTGCCCGCGAAGCAAAGCGCAAAATTCAAATCATCTTTTCAGAAGTTACTCATCCATTTGCGGAGCTTGAATGAAATCTTTGGGAAGCGAATTAGAGATTTTTTTATAAAAAACAATATGATGAATACATTTAAAATATAAAATAAAAGTTTAAGACTTATTATTTAAAAATATGAAAAATTAAAGAAAGAAGAAATTCAGGGGAGAATTGAGATTTGAGAGGATAAAAATGAATAATTAATATAAAAAGAATAAAATTCTTAAAATTATTACAGAAAATAATATATTTTGGGGGCGAATATAAAGAATCGACATAAATAGAATAGAACTTTAGAGACTATTATGAAGAAACTAAAAAATTACCCCCTTGTCTATTGATTTTTTTTAAGGTAAAAAAGTACTCATTCTGTCGTCTAAAAAAGGACTTCTTATTCATTTTTATTTGTTTTTGAACAATTGTCATTTTTATCATTTCCAATGTATTAAGAAATCAAGTTTAATGTTAATTAACTATATTTACTAGAATCATTAAAAGTAATTAACTAGATATACATCTAAAATATAAATCAATCATTTTTTAAATTCCCATAAAAATGATCTATGTGCTTTTTTTTAAAAGATAGAGAGAGTACCGTACCATTTACTATTTATGAAATACGATTAATAGTTATGAGTCTTATGACTCAAGTGATTGTAGCATGCTTACACTTCACACTTCAAATAAAATAAAATTAACGTTACAATTTTTTTTAAATACTACTAATATTTTATCTCTCAAATATTTTTCACCATTAAATAAAATTTAAAATTTAAATTGTAAAAATAGAACAAATCATAATAAAAGAGTCATTTTTATTTATTAGAATATAAATATAAAAGATGCATGTTTATTTAAGTAAAAGGTATTTAACACATCAAGCACTCTTAAGAAGACAAATGAATATACTACACCATTTTCAAACAAAAACAAAAAGACAAATACATATTTCAAAAAAATCCCCGTCATTTTTGGCTTTTAATTTGAGCCGTCGATTGGTTTTCGTGGTATGGTCATTTTTTCTCTTCCTTTTTCCTCTTCTATAAACGATTTGACGGCGCGGTCCTCCATTGACCTGCGGTCAACACCATCCTCGATCCCAGGCAGTCATTAAACTGTTTACAACTTTACAGCTCTCTATCTCTGTGTCAAAAAAAACTCCGAGTTGAGTATCTCGCCATACGATATATCGCCGAAATTTACTTAAACATTAAACATAACTTTCAGTTCGATATGGAGATCTCACCAAAGTGGATTTCAGAATCCGAGCGTTGTTATTGTTAAGCGGTGGAATTAAAATAGATAAATAAAGACAGATTACAAGATTTTCTAGTGATAGAAAAAAACCAAAAAGATTTGATTTTGAGAGAGAAAACTCCATTAAAGAAAAAAGAGAAAACAACAGTGACAACCAGACGACAGAGACAGGTAAAGCAAAGCATTACAATTTGTATAAGAACCATTTCCATTGATAGCGCCAAATAGAAGATTGTTTTTTATTCATTTCCCCTCCTCCTCCTGCTTCCTCATCTTTTTTTTTCCAAAGGAATTAAAATTCCAAATTTCCACTCTATGCTCAGAAACGGCGTCGGTTCAAGAAGGTGGAGGTCAGAAAACATGGCGGATTTGGAGTTTTGTTCCTCTGCAGTTAAGGGCGAAGAAGTTCATGTTTTGGCCGTCGATGATAGCCTGGTCGACCGGAAAGTCATCGAACGGTTGCTTAAAATCACATCCTGTAAAGGTTCGATTATTGTTTTTCTTTTAATAAATAAAATAACAAATTTCACTTGATTAAATGTGGAATTAATGATTTAAAACGGTGTTTTTTCTTCAGTTACTGCAGTGGATAGTGGAAGGAGAGCTCTTCAGTTCCTTGGATTAGATGAAGAGAAGAGCTCCTCTGTTGGCTTTGATGTGAGTAAAATTAAATTCAAATTCAAATCAATTTCAACTCAACATTTCTAATTAAAACATGGAATTTGATAGATTTAATTTCTGCTGTTTTTTTACAGGGATTGAAGGTAGATCTGGTAATTACCGATTACTGTATGCCTGGAATGACCGGATACGAGCTGCTCAAGAAAATCAAAGAATCTTCTACACTAAGAGAAATCCCAGTCGTAATCATGTCATCAGAAAACGTAATGGCGCGGATTGACAGGTAATCAATCAGTTCAATCTGTAATTAATTAACAGGTTTTTACTATTTGATCAGAGTTAGAGATTTTGAAATTGTTTTAATCTTAAATCTGGGATTTCAATTAATTGAACAGATGTTTAGAGGAAGGAGCAGAGGATTTTTTAGTGAAGCCGGTGAAATTAGCAGATGTGAAACGGTTGCGAGAGTACATGACGACGACGAGAGATGTGAGGACGAGAAGAGGAGAGGATGATGACACCAGCAGCAACAATAGCAACAAGAGAAAGCTGCGAGAGAGTTGTTCTGATATTTCTTTGTCGTCGTCATCGGAATCGGAACCATCGCCGCCGTCCATTTCATCATCGCCATCATCGATGTCAATTCTGTCATCATCACCATCTCCATCTCCGTCGCCTCCGTCGCTTTCGCCATCACCGTCCGTTGCGTTGTCGTCATCCGCGCCATCTTCTCCCTCCTCGTCCCCTCTAGATTCTCCTACTAGACGGCTCAAAATGACAAGCCCCGAGTAGATCCGGTCGAGGGCAATACTGTAATTTTGATGTTATCTCCAAATAGAAACCCTGGCACGCCGTGAGCAATTTCTCCGTTAGTTTTAACGGTTTTTGCTGCTTGCACGCTTTTTTTTTTCATTTCTTTTGGCGGGACCCAATGTTTTGTAACTATGGTTGGCTTATGACACTGGTCCAGAACGTGAAATGGCAAAAAAACGAATTATGAAATTTTGTTGAACTTTTAATTTTTAAATTTTCTTTGGATTTAACTGTGAGAAGCATGTTTTATTTAATTTTTAAAAACATTCTAGATGTAACTAGGAAGTGCTTATTAGGTTTGTTTTTTTTTTAACGTGATTGGTAAATTTCAATGGATTACTTACAGTGAAGAGATTATTTATTAGACTCTTTATATAATTAAATTTCTTTATTCATTCAATTTTTGTATGCGTTAATTTTTACTGTCCTAGTTTGTTCGATTTTTGTTTATGAAGTGATTGGTTTGCTGAAAATTTTAGCATTAGTGAGTAGTATTAAGAAAGGTTTGAATTATCAATGTAAGATGTCTTGAAAAGGACTTGGATTGATGGAAGAATTTATTTTGTTTTAAATTTTGTATGGTGGGCTACGAAAAAAGAGAGGAGGAGTAATGTAATGTAACATGCCCTGATTGGGCCATTGGGAGATTGGGCCCAGTAACATTTAAGTATTATTAATTGGATATGGTGAGAGGAGAGTTGTGATTCTGAGTCCTCAACTCAATAATTTTTTTTGAATTTTTGTAGGGAGATTTGGTGTAGTGGAATGATAATGGAGAGAATATTTTGAAATGAGATTATGAAAGATTGGATCTGTTTTTTTGGAGATGTTTGAGTGAGAAATGAGACGGGGGAGGAAGGGGCCGGGCCGGGCCGCTGTGGGGTAAGGGTGGCACAGCATTTTGTGTCTGCTTGTCCCTTCCAAGAATGTACAATGCTGTGCTGTCATGAAGCGTGGCTATTGACTATGGCTTGGCAAGATCGTTGGACCCTATTGCAGGAATATACAGAGAGATCTTGTTCGCTGCTTCCTCAGAAAAACGTGGGGTCTACTTCTCCATTCTCCATCTTTCCTGTGTGCTTTCTTATCCTCTCCGTCATTACACAAATGGATAAACGAAATAAACAAAAGATATTAGTTTTACATTGTTCGGTAATGAACGCTGCATAATAGCAAAAAGTTTCACTAAGATTTATAGATGTATAGTTGGGTATATTTATTACCAGAACACTTCCAATCCCCTTTTAGCCCTCTTTTATTTAGTGAAAGTAGGTAACATTTGCAAATTTTTATATGAAAATAAATTGTTTGTTTTGGATCTTATTGGTAAATTAATTTTGGTCATTAGAAATATATAATATAACTTAATAAGATTTAAATATTATTCTAAAATATTATAACCAACCATATAAATTGTTAAGTATACTAATAATAATTATTAATAGATAATGTAACTTAATAATATTTAAATATTGCTCTAAAATATTATATAATCAATCATATAAATTGTTAAGCATACTAATAATAAATATTAATTATAAATTAATTTTATAATTTTTATTGTTTGATCTTTTTTATTAGGGCTTCAAAGTCGAATAATTCATCAACTTTTTTGTTCCCCTTCTTTGTCTTTTTTTTTTCCTTCAGCTTCAATGTATCTTTATCAATGTGTTTAAATCTTGTATCGCTCATTGTTTGTGTTTTCTCCTCCTTTTTGGTTGCTTTCTCATCTTATTTTTTTTCTCTTGATCTCCTTCTTCTTTGATTTCTTGATTCGCCTCCCTTTCTTTTCCATCTTGTTATTCTTACTTTCATTTTTGTCATATTTTTCATATTTTTTTTCTTTTCCCGTTGCATTCTTCATTCAAAGTTTATTTTGTTGGCTCTTTTTCTAAACTACCAATAATAACTCCTCGTCTTCATCATTATTTGTTCTTCAGTTGGTGTTCTCTTTTTAGTTGCATGAACCTCTTCAGCGATAAATATATTTCTTTGTCGTTCACTCTCATTTTTTTCGGTGACCTTGACTAAGAAATCAAGTTCATTGTCCTTGCAAGCTATCATTTTTCTATAGTGTGACGACTTCTCTTTTTCCTATTACATTGAGAATAATATTAGTTTTTTTATGTATTAAAATAAATTTAGTACCACTATTTAATTTTTTTCAACCTTGTCGTCAATTAATTCTTTGTATTTCTTAATGTCACAACCTATTAGTTTTTTCAGTCTTATAAAAAAGAACAATTATTATTTCATTCTCACCATCGTTAACTTGTAACTTAAGCATATACCTGAAATTATAATAGCATTTTTGTGTATTTAAATTTGTGGGGTCTTAGTCATCTTGTTTTATGTTTAAAATAATTAAATTTAAGTTGTTAGGAATTACCTTGCAATTGTCTCAACGCAACTTTCACACTTGTCACATGTTGCTTGACCCTAACCCATGTCAGATACTTTTTTCCCGCACTTTTTATATGATTCATACTAAGGTTATCTTTTATTGATCACTTCGGTAATAGTTGTTGTCAGGATGTAGAAAGACCGCAAAATAATAATAACAGTTAATGCTAATTTTTTCATTCATGCTCATAGCTAATTGTTTTTCTTTATGGCGAAGTTTAGTTAATCGCATGCAATTAATATTCGTTATATTTTTAAAACTTAAAGAAACAACTAATTGCCTGTTATTTTGATGATGCAATTTTGTGCGCAATTTGTTTTACAGTTGCTTTGCTCGCATTGTCCATTCTCTTTGAAGGTGGTTTGATTATCTTCTGGGTATCTTCTTATTGAGTATAGGTCAAGCTGAGATTTATAAATATTTAATTTGTAAGGTTAAATAATAAAAAAACTTAAGGAATGGATAATGATAAAATAATATCTTACATTATATTTTATATATATACATATATTCTTACCATTGTCGGATTTCATCTGCCTCATATGTTATGGGATCGGTCATCACTATTGTCGTTCTTGTAGTTGATACATGTAAAATCCCTAATTAGAGCAATCGTATATAGGTGGTGTTATGTGCATATTTATTATTAAATAAAAAGTGACTCGAAACTAAATTTCGTAGACTTACCTGATATTCTGATGTCATTCCGTTTGATAATGATAAAGCAATGATAGGCTTTTCAGCTAAGTCTCCCCACAAGATCAATTTCAACTCTTCACCTCTAATTTTAAAATTTTAAGTATTGTTATAGACAATTGCAATTATTTGATTTTATATATAGGGAAACTGTAATTGAACATTAGCAAATAAACATGTTACTTTTTGTTCATTAATAGAATTTCTCAAAAATTTCCATTGAAGAATATATGTTATTAAAAACAATTGAAATTAGAATAGGAATAGAATTGATTAATATTATTATAAAAAATTGTCAATTTAAAATAATGATTACAACGTTTATTAAATTTAGTTGCTTACCGATTCGTTTATTTTGGTCACAATGACGAAGATCTTAAAAGTCCATGAATTCATATTTAATAACATCAGGGGGGGGGGGGGGGGGGGAATTGATGATTCTTGCACCATGGTTGAGTTTGTCAAAATAAGTTCAATGTTGAGGTTAATATTCGAGTAATTTGCTCAAAAAATCCTAGCAATTAAATCAGGACAGTCCTGTGCAAGTTCTCCTTCTGTAAGCTGATCTTGAATCTCTTTCCAATATGTATTACATGTCATAGTAATAAACAAATCAGGCTTTCCAAAATGTTGGACCAATGATATCGAATCAAAGTATCATCGTCGCATATCTCGTGACCCTCCAACAAAAGAGGCAGGAAGGATTAACCTTTTTCCTACCTCACTTATTCTGATTTCTCCTGACATGACATTATCAGCAATACCTTGGTACAATTCAGATCGGATTTTTGCTTGTTGATGGAAGAAATCAAGTCTGATGGTCTTCAATTTAATGTACATGTCTACAACATATTGTTGGAATAGTCTACGAGATAGTAAAAGTATCGATTGTGTAAAAGTTTTAATTTGAAGCTTGTAACAGTAGTACTTTTGATGGGTGCCGAGACCGTCAAAATAAATCAAGTTACAATTTACCATACACGTATATAATTTAATTGCAGCAAGTGGTAAAAGGATCGTTCCTCAGAGATTCGGTGGATTAAAATCAATTCTTTGAATTAATTTAAAAGGGGTGGTAAATACCAATATGAGTTGTTGGTTGATTGCAAACAGTTTAGATTGACAAAAATAAACAAAACAGAAGACGCAGTGGATGATTTTAACCAGTTGATAAGGGCTTCCCAGTAAGGACTTCTTATAGCTCATGATTCGAATAGATTGATCATAGATGCAAGAATATTAAACACTAAACTTATAGGAAGGCTATAGAGACCAGGTATTGGTCACCTAGATCTCCTACTTTCCTTTCCTCCTACACAAGACTTCCAAAGAGACACTCTATTGGAAGTCCCTAATTATCCTAACAATCCTAAGAGACACTCTATAGGATTTAATCAGGGCAATTGATAGACGCAGGGAAAGACCTAATCCCCAGCCTGGGATAGAGAATCGTGTCTATCCTATAAACCAGATCTGATCCTTCTTCTAGCTGTCACCAGCTAGTTGCCTTCGTATTTCTCTTGGCAATGTAGACTCCAAAGCCGCCAGAAAAGACTGTAATCGCCCAAACCTTATGCGAAGCTGATCAGACTTTACTAAGAATAGGGGCAAATTGTCATGCAAAAAAGAAGGATAAGAATACAAGTATAGAGTGTGTGAAGAGTGATTTGATCTCACAACCTAGGAATCATGGCTTTGAATCCTTACTAAGAAGAAGGCGTTTAGCCTATAATAGACATAACTATAATAATAATAAACAAAGGGATGAACATAAACTGAATCCGAATTATATTGAAAATAAGAGAATAGTTTAAGTTGCAACAATGGTAGAAAAAATCCAAGCGAGAAGAGATACCTCTCTTCTACACAGCGGCAGCTTTAAATAACAAAACCTATCTCTGGTTCAAAATTCAAAAGATGAAGAGAAGAGATAGAAATCTAATCTACGGGATTGTTCATTTAAATACAAAAGAGGGAATCAATTATGCTAATCGATTAAGGAGTTCTAGTATAGTTGTACTTCTTTCCTTCTGGAAGACGGCAACTCAATTCCAGGGCTTAAGCTCGCGGCCCATGGATAATTCTCGCGGCCCAGGCAGCTCGTTAAGTCGGTTGACTCTGGTCAATGCTCCAACTTTCAGTCTTATCCCAGGTCTGGGATCATATCTTTCTTCGATCAGCAAAACAGCTCTGATAGAGGCTCTTTTGGCTCCTTTTGATAATTTCTGCTTCTCAGCAGTGTTTCTGTAGAAAAGGAGGGAAGAACCAACAATTAGCAGTATCATCATCCCAAAACGGAAGTAAAAGGATGATGAAAAGATGACATTTTAGCGTTCTATCAACTCTCTACACGATACTTTTCATACTGTAGTTCTATGCACACCTATATATTAAAAAAATAATGTGAAAATTCTATAAAGACACATGGAAAAAAATAGAGCTAAAAATTGAAAGAATATCGTATTAATTAAAAGCTTTAATAATAGAATTACCTTTATTTTCTGCAGATGTAAATGTGAGAACACTTGAAAAGTATTCTATAGTTGTTGTATTAGTATTGGAAGACCTTATGCATTGTTTGTACATAAAAGCGGGTATTGGAGAGGATCATAGCAACTAAAGTAATGTTTAATCTTGAGGTTTTGTCCCAAATATGCATGAACAACTATATCTCTTTCAAATGAAACATTAAAATTATTTCAATCAATATAGGAGCAACTTGATCAACAGAACACTTGTATTGATATGGATTCGTAAATCATCAAGTGAGGAAATATCTTCGAAACCTTTAAAAAATTTAGCATATGAGTTGTTTTCCAGAACCTTCATCAATTTCTTCATAATGCTTTCATTCAAGTTAGCATTCTTCATAATTCTCATCCTATTGTGTAGCTCATTATCTGTATCATAAAAATAAAATTGAAAATACACTGAATTATTCTCTGTTGACACCAATCCAGGAAGATTGTGGTATGTTTGACCTTGAGCTCTAAAGGTATAAACTCATTTCCTCAATTAAGCTAGTTTTTTGTCATACTTTACACCAAATGATGTAAACCCGAATATACTGTTATATTTTCTAATCTTTGTACGAAACTCTTTCGCTTCTTCTGATTGTGACTTATAAAGTTCACAATCGCTTCTTCCGATTGTGAGGTATAAAGTTCTAGAAAATCATCATCATAATGTGTGTGTGCTAATTTAACTTGTCCATTTTGACAACAAAACGTCGGTGACTCAAACTGAAATCTTTTTGCACCACAATAGTTACAAGTGGGAACATCTTTTAACATATGTAGAGGTAAAATAGATGGTTCAACTTCTGTATGCCTTGCATATTATAACAAATAAAAGATTTATTTTATAGTTTAGTATTAGTCACTCCGAATAATTTTAGACATTGAATCAATTTATTAATTTTAAAATATTAATTAATCACATACCTTAATATTCATAAAAAAACTGATTGAGTTTTAAGCAACCAATTTCGCTCTCTTCTTTTAACATTTGGCATCATCAAATCATTGGCCGCTTTTCTTTTGTTTGTAGACATATATTCCTGGTGGAAATATGCATATATGGATCGAACTAAATAAATACACTTGTATATAGGGCTCAAACTAATTAAAGATATGATTCATATAATAAATATATAATTAATTTATACCTTGAACTTTTGAGAGGAAGGATGAGGTAGGTAAGTTAATCGTGTGATTAAGCTCATTTTCTACCGCAGAAAGAATGACGTTGTTGAATAAAGGTCTCAGACATGCACATATAAATCGAACTAAATAAATACATATACATAGAAAACCATACGACTTCAACTACAAATAAATATAAAAATTGAACCTAAAATTCTCCACATGGACCATTCACGGAAATACAAAAAAAATGGTAATAAGACGCTAACCACGACTCTTAATTCAAGTATAAATTCGAAGGTAAAATAATTAAAAGTAGATGAATAAATTAGCTAAAAAATAAAACAGCTTCTTCAACCTCCATATCACAGAAAAGTAGGCGGCTGGTGAGGAGGAGGTAGGTTAAAGCTTTTAATTTTTTTAGTTATTAAATAAATAATCAATTGGAGTTTAAAGGTTTAATAAATTTATAAGAAATTAAAAATATTTAAGCGTGTTAACTTAATAGTATAATAGATTTTTAAAGAATAAAACTCTTTTTATATAGTATAAACTAACCGTCCCTTGCTAGATTATTCATCATAAACAAAAGACAACTTTATTTAATGTCACATAAATTTTTATTTTATCTACTTATAATAGTTATTAAATTATATCATCTACTTTATAATTATTGTATCAAATATGAATGTGTTTATAGTATGATTTACTTATGTTGAATATAAATGACTATAGTCACCACCTCAAAAGGCTAAACCTCTTAAAAAATATCATCAAACTATATCCAACGATATAAATTAAATCTTATTTAGATACACTTCATCAAACTATCCCAAGTTTCCGCCAATCATAAATACCAAGGGATTTAGTAAATCGAAACATGTTGGTTTGATATATTTTTATTTTTCTTTTTCAAACTCGAATAATATATAATTTCTTGTCACTCTATCGGAACTAATAATAGTGTTGATGAACTTTATATCTTCTATATCTATTTTCTTATAATTTCGACTTGATTGGTTCTCATTCGCAACTTGTCTTCATAATTTTTACACCATTAGGCGACAAAGGATGCCACTTTGTGGTCGGTCCTTATCAAGAAACCATTGCAATTATATTGAAAAAGAGCATCTTTCAAGTTTGTTTACAAAGATCGGATCCACCACTAAAGTTCAACTACAATTAATTTTATAATTTAACTTTAATCAATGTGGTGGGGTGACATTTCTCAATTCAGATAAAGTTTATACACTTGCTAGTTTGCTAGTTCTATCTGGTTGCTAAAAACAAACTATTGTAATTGAGTTGTTTTCAAATAGACAAAATTGATTGCAAACCTCTACATTAGTGTGGATCTTTGAAAATAACTGTATGTCTATAATAGTACATTCAAATGGATCACCTGAGTTAATAAGATAGTGAATTCAATGATTTAGGTGATTATTTCTTAAAAATTAAAAATTCAACTCATTTTCTCTTATAATTTAGTGTATAACCATCCGCATTACGGTTCTATTACGTAGAGCGATCTATCTAGACATATTAAGATGATACGGGAGAATCACCGTACGATTACTCATAATTTTGTGAGTTAACTTGGCACACCAACTCTTCCAAGTTCTAACACTCCTTTCTAAGTTGAGGACACTTGAATGATGGGCCTACAAAATTAACTTGGTCAAGCAGTCTTTAATATGGGCATAGAAAGGAGCATTATATAATTTCTTGCATCCATTTCATATCACAACGTGTTAATGGGCTTCAGGCCCATCTCGTGGTGCTTTTCATCGGGGCTATAACGATTTCTAAGCCCACATTGCCTCCTATTCCTGTATTCCATTCCCTATTCGTGACACAAGACACATTATTTGATAACTAGTCTAATGTTGTATTACATCATTGAAAAAATAAATATTTAAGTATGCGTACTAATTTTATCTAATAATATTATATTATTTATAGTTAAATATTTATTAAGTAAATAAAATAAATTAAAAAATTAAAATTAAAACTAAACTTAACTTTCATTATCATTTATGAACACCATATTCAATGAATATTTATGAACAAAACGAGAGATTTGTGAACATTTATATCTAAAATTACATCCATTTTCATATTTGTAATACACAAAAAATATTACACTATAAATAATTATTTAAAATAAAATATAATTATAAGGTAAATAAAATAAATAGCTATACAATTTTATCAAATGACAAATGAAACTAACCTTAACTTCTATTAGCATATATAAATACTACCCAAAAAATATTTGTTAATAAAATGACTCATGAACACTTATATAGAAAATTATGTGATATTTCAGATGCTTGAAATTCAATCATTTCAAATTTCATAACTCATATCATAATTTCTAATCAATTAAAAAAATTCTATTTAATAGTGTAATCTAAAGTTTTTTAATTTAACTAATCAATGAGTTTGATGAAAAATACTCCCTCCGGTGTAAAATAAATGACTTTTTAGAATAGTAAAAATCCATTTCACCATGATCTTTGATCTTATTTTATTCCATATTGTTTCATTTTTACTCCTAATTTCCACTCAAATTAAAACACCATCATCAAATTGGGTTGATGCATAAAAAAAAAAATTATCATTTGCACAAAATATTGGCTTCGAAAAAGATAAAATGACAACAGTAAGAATCCGTAGGAAAACGTCGTTTATTTTGCACCGGAGGGAGTAATATCAAATTATAAAAAAATATTAATTATGTGACATATATCAATTTCTAAGGCATGCAATGGATGACACATGACATCACATGAGGAATTCAAGAATCCTATGTGGCTTCTTCTCAAATTTTCACGAGAGTTTTACCACATCATTTTTATATTTATATAGATATAGATATAGATGAGCTATTTTTTTTTTCTTTTTCAATTTTAGAGCAGCTTTGTCCTTAGAAATAATAATGAATTTTTTTAATTATGATAGACCATATTTGTAAAATATTCAAGAATTAATGGAGCACAACAATATTGGAGCGGTGTATGATCCTTTAGTTGTCACAATGCAAACAATAAATATGTAATTTATTAGCTGTTTAATATTGATAAAATACTAATGAGATTTCGAGGTCGGATCTCACTCCTGTGAATATAAAGGAAAATTAGTTGCTACCAAACCAAATCGGGTTCAACTACTCTGTTGACTATTAAGTGGGTGTTTGGCATTCTGGTTTGGTACCAGGAAGTTGGTTTACCAAACCAGAAAGCCAAAAAAGGTGTTTGGTAACACTTTTTTGAACCAACTTCTAAAGAAGTTGGTTTAAAAAACCAAAGAAAAGCAATGGTTTGCCACTGCCCTCCTAAGCTCCAGTGGCTGAAACCAATGGTTTGGCCAAAAACACGGAACAGAGATTGATTATTAATGAATCTTTCGAAATTCAAAAATACCCTTCATCTTCTTCCTCCCAAAACCAGAACAGCAAGCAGCGGAAACGGAGCAACAACGGAGACGGAGCATTAGCGTCATCTTCTTTCTCCAACCGACGGCTGTCACCTGCAACAACAATAAACCCAAGACAGCCACCAAATCCGACCAAAACCGAACACAACATCAAAATAAAAATCAATTAAACCATCCAATAATCAATTAAATCATCCAAGCAATAAATTAATCTAGCCACCGCATCGTCGTGCTCTTTCTTCTCCTCTCAATCGTCGTCGCCGCATCACCACAGCACCGTCTCTCGGCCTCCTCCATCGTCGCCGTCACATCTCGCCCTCACCATCCCGTCTCCGTCTCCGTCGTTGTAAGCTTCGATTGGGTGGATTCTCTGGTTTTTGAAAGAAAGGAAATGAGGAAGGAAAAGGAAAAGGAAATGGAAAAGAAAAGGGCGATGGAAACTAAGGAGAAATAAGGCAACCGTTGGATGGTTGGCCATCCACTGGTTGATCAATCTAACGGTTGTGATGAGATGAAGATTTTAAAAAAAAAATAGTATTTATTTAATGGCTTGACCTATCGGTAGGAGCAGTCTTGTTAAAAATCGAAAAAAATCGAACGAAAAATACCAAAATGCGAAGAAAAATGCAACAAATGGAATGACACGAGCCAAAAATATAAATTATGAAAAAAGACGGGAAAGTTCGATATATGGTTCGAGCGGAAAAACATTAAAATGTGGAAAAAATACGAAATGATGCAAAATGCGCTGAAAATAATAAACAGTAAATAAACGTAAATATGGTCAAATTTTAGAGTAATTCATTCCAATTTCAGAGTAATTCATTCCATTTTCGAAACTAATAGTTTAAAACTTTTTATTATATTAGATAAATATTTATTTATGATATTAATAACTTAATTTTTTTATGGTATTAGTAAGTTTAATTTATTTATGATATTAGATAAATATTAGATGGTAGATGTTAGATTATAAATAAATTGATTAAAAACATATATAAAGATACTAAAAGAATTAATTCTAACACTTGAAATGAATTTATCCCCTTTATGGTTATTTTACATTCCAACCATAGTTTTAAAACAGTTTTTACCAAACACCAAAAACAACTTCTGGTTTCCCCACAGAACTTTTAACAAACATTTACCAAACAGAATACTCCGTTCTACAAAAGTCTAAAACTGACTTTTACAGACTGAACTTTTTTTTACTGAACTTTTCCAGCTAGAACCGGAATGCCAAACATACCCTAAGTGCACTAGTAAAATGATAAGTCTCAAGTCAGCTGCAAATAAAGGGAAGGGATAAGGAAGAAGAGGTACGGAAGAACCGGATACAATTAGGCATTTGTCTTGAGTTTTTAGTAATTGCGACAGGTTTTCAAGTATTTTATAAATAGACTTAACCAAAACATTCACTATTTATTCACCTTTCTTAATGCAGGTTTAATGTTAAAGTTCGAATTTTAAAAAATGAAAAAAATCACGATTGAAGAGTAAAAGCCACTCATTTTGAAACTTAACTATATTTGAACATGAAAAATACCCGGATAAATTGAAATAAGTACTAATTAAATAGACTTAAAATACCATTAAATAATTTTTTGTATAAACATTTAATTATTCGCCCTGGTATTATGAATGATAACATGATTTCAAAGAAAAGAGCCAAAGGGAAACAGACAAAAATGGGGTCATTGACTCATTGCAATAAGGCCGGGCGGGCGGGCCAGTTGTTTGGTCAAAGGAGTAAAGTGAACGCACCAAAGCAGCTTGGCCGACTCCATTTCCATTAATTTGAGCAGCATCAAATGGTCAAAACTGCAGCGCAACTGCACCCACAACAACATCAACAAGGAGTACTCCTGTTCTTAAATTTCCCCAACCACTACATTTGCATCATTTGCATTAGCTTCGGTCGCTCCATTACCAAAAATCTTCATCAAATCTCCTCAAAATATCACTCTAGTCTAGGCCCTTTCATGTTTCTTAAGTCTAGTTTCACACCTAAAATTTGACTTAAACCCCAATGCTTTTTGACAATTCATATTATCCAACTCAAACCTAAATTTTATCAATCTTTTTAAAATCTCTCATTTTTAGAAGAATTTTTTTTATCTGACGTGAAATTTTAATCCGTACACTCTAATGCAATTAAATAAAATGAGCTTAAAAATTTATTTATCAAATTATAAAAAGGGATAAGAAAATTCATAACGGCTTCTAGAATAAATTTGATTTGTCTACTTTCTTACCATTTCATGGTATAGGGTTTGGAAACTTCCCCGTTTCCCCTTTCCTAATGATTAGAATAAGATTTGACTTTTTTTATAAAAGAAATAGTTATATTATTAATTACTAATACGAATCAAGATTGAACTCAAGACTTATGTTATAAAACGACATGTATTAACTATCAATTAAATGTTTTTGTTAACTTTCTGATTAGTAGTAAAAATATCGATAAAAACTCAAACCCAAGTATGAATCTCAGCACCGTTTATAAAAAAAAAGTTTACGGTATTGATAATTATTAGAATGGAGAAACAATCAAGTGTTAACTTTATATATTATAAACACAAATTATTTTTTACAGCCACGCATAATATAAGTTATCCTTATTATTATAATAAAACAAACTTGACATAACCACTTCTACATTTACAGACATGCATAATATAAAATTAGATTTACTAATTCAATTCTCCATCATCAATCAACCATCCCTAATCCGTGTCTAATACAAAGAAACGGTAAAGGTAAAACATTTCATCCGCCAACACGCCCCGCGTTACATAATCCATCACTATCATCAACATAAGAGAAAACAACTCCTAAACGTGCGAGCTTATCTTAACCCTAAAACACCGTCAATTAGCAAGCAATATCAGAAAGTTGACAAAAGCATCCACATCCAAGTCAAACCTACGAAAAGACCCAAGTATTTCAAGAAACTAGTACTAGTAATTTCTTAATTCTTGGGAGTTGAGGTTTTTGGGTATTAATGCGAGTTTCGTATAGGCGAATGTGAAATTCGTTTTTGAATTATTGTTCATAACTCGAATATCTGCTGGTATTTTTTTACATTGAAATTTGTTAGCATTTTCTGTTATTTTTCAATTTTTAGGGGAAGAGCCACCAGGTCAAACACCAAATACAAAAGAGAGAGAAGCTAGTGACAACACACCAGAACTGGAAATGGAAACAACCTACTACACTTTGAAACTGTCAAGAAAAACAAACCCTAACATCACACGACAACGGCCAAAACCTCCATTTCCATCATCTCACATCACACCAAAATAAAACAAAAAGAACATATTCCATATCAAGGTTTTCCAGCCCCAACTTCTTCTCTTTGACAATCTTCCATAATCTTTTATCATTCATGTCTATCAGGAACCAGCCATGGCTGCTCCTGCTCTGCACGTTCCTGTTCCTGTTGTTCATTTCTGCAATTCCCATCTCTACCTCACAATCCAATCCTCAAAATATCGAAACTTTCTATCCGTTCGCGATCCTATCTCCATCTCCTTACCTACCACCATCACCTAGCAAACCAACCAATCCTTCTTCTTCTCCAACAATATCACCACCAGAACTAACACCATCAGGGCAGGGACAGGGCTCATCATCGGCCACGAACAAAAAGATTGCAGCGGCAGTGGTTGTAACTTTCGTCGGTGCCACGGCGTTTTTCTGTTTGATCCAGAGATGTGTTATCACCCCACGCAGGAAAAAGAACGATAGCCGTGAAGCTGGAGGAGGTCCAACTGAGGTGCGAAATGATCGATTTAGAAGATTCGATGATAGGAATGTTAAAGAATTGATTGTTGATCAAAATGGATTGGATGTGCTTTACTGGAGACAACTTGAAGGGGAAAATGTGAAAAATGGTGTGCATAAAGAAGTTTTTGATATTTCAGAAGAAGATGAAGAAGAAGCAGAGCTTAAAAAGAAGACTGAGCCCATACAGGAGACACCTTTCCTCAGAGGAAGATCTTCTACATCGCATAGTAAAGTTGTGCCGGAAATGAACATGCCTAAAGGAACTGTAGCGTATTCCAGAGCTAATATTCAATCTGGTCCAGCTGGAGTTGCTGCTATGGGTATTGAAAAGCCGAATTTAACAAGTAAACCATCAAATCCACCTCCTAGCCCCCCTCCTCCACCACTGCCACCACCGAGACAGACTTTAATGGCAGTTCCAAAAGCCCCTACACCCCCAGCACCTCCTCCAATCCCACCAAAGAAGAACACCCCACCGCCGCCTCCACCACCTATGGCAGTGGCATCATCTTCAAAACAAGCCTCAGGGTCTAGAGTCATGCAAAGTGACAGTGAGCAAAGGAATGAGAATGGTAATGTAAAACTGAAGCCATTGCATTGGGATAAGGTGAACATGAATCAAGAGCATTCCATGGTGTGGGACAAGATTGGTGGCGGTTCTTTCAGGTAACGATACTACTCATTCTGGATTTCTTCTGAAATAGTGAATAACTCAGTATCATACTGCGTGAATCCTCAACACTTCCAATGCATATTTCAGGGTTGATGGTGATCTTATGGAAGCCCTCTTTGGGTACGTTGCCACTAACCGGAGGGATGGAAAAGTGGATAGCAACTCAAGCAATCCAAAGAGCTCCAGCCCACCAGGAAAAATAGCAATCCTTGATGCTCGAAAATCCCAAAACATAGCAATAGTGCTCAAATCTCTGGCCACTTCTCAGAGAGACATCCTTGATGCTGTAATTGATGGCCAGGGTCTTGACGTAGATACTGTTGAGAAGCTTGTGAAAATTTCCCCAACAAAAGAAGAAGAATCCCAAATTCTTGAATTCAATGGAGACTCCAATAGATTGGCTGATGCCGAGTCTTTCCTGTACCATCTCCTGAAAGCTGTTCCATCAGCCTTTACTCGTCTCAGTGCCATGCTTTTCAGATCCAGTTACGATACAGACATTCTCCATTTCAAGGAGCAGTTGCAAACATTAGAGCTAGGATGCAAGGAGCTTCGTAGCCGAGGGCTGTTTATGAAACTTCTTGAAGCAGTACTCAAGGCTGGCAACCGAATGAATGCAGGAACTTCAAGAGGAAATGCACAAGCATTCAAATTAAGTTCTCTCGGCAAGCTATCTGATGTTAGAAGCAGTGATGGAAAAACTACCTTACTTCACTTTATAGTTGAAGAAGTAGTCAGGGCTGAAGGCAAACGCTGCGTTCTCAATCAAAGGCATAGTTTGGATCGGACCAACAGCCGTAGCAGCAATGCAACTCCCGAGGATTTGGCATCAAAAGAGGACAAGCAGAGAGAATATATGATGCTCGGATTACCAGTTGTTGGAGGGCTTAGTTCTGAATTCTCAAATGTCAAAAAGGCAGCACAGATAGACTATGATACCTTTGCCGGCACTTGTTCAGCTATCATAGCTCGCACAGCAGAAATACAGGCGCTACTAACACAATGTGCCACTGACGGAAGAGGAGGATTCGTAAGCGAGATGAAAGGTTTTCTTGAAACAGCTGAAGAAGAAATGAAAACATTGAGAGAAGAGCAGACAAGGATAATGGAATACGTAAAGAAAACAGCAGACTATTATCAAGCAAAATCTTCAAAAGATCAAGGAGAAAAACCTCTCCAACTATTCGTTATAATAAAAGACTTTCTGGGCATGGTTGATCAGGTCTGTGTCGAGATCACTCGAAAGCTGCAAAGGAGAAAAACATCATCAAGTACCGAAACTTCACCAAAATCGCGGGGATCAGTGAGATTCCCGAACTTGCCTGAACATTTCATGAAGGAGAAATCTAGTAGCAATTCTAGTGAATCAGATGCCGATTTCTAGGTTCTGGAACTGAACCGAATTGTGTACATAATTTGTTAAGCGAAAATGTGTAAGTAAAATAGGAAAAGTGAGTACATAGGTGAGAGTGATTTTTGAATACATCAAAATTTGTTTCATGAAAAATGGTAAGTAATTCATACCTAAAACAGCTAAAAGTTTTCTCCTTTAGCTGGGTTTTAAATTATCAATTTGAAGCATTTGTGTCGAAATATCATACACATCATCTCTACAAACAGTAATTAGAGAGTTCTGTTCCTATTATGCCCTCGATTTATTCTATAACAACACAAATGCCAAACCCATTGATGGCCATGAAGAGCATAAAGGTACAGGCAACTGACACACAATCCCAAAGCAGGAAACAGAAAGGTCACCTCTTTACGAAAGTATGGAAGCAAGATAACTCGTTCAAAAAAATAAAAAATGGAAGCAAGAAAACGTTTAACAATCTAGAGTCAGTGAAAAATAACAACACGAAGAAGACAACGAAAGAAGATTAGTCACCGCATCGGAGTTTCCGGCCGTTCCGGTCTTCGTATTCCACTACGGAAGCTCACGAATCATGGTCTCCAAGTCCTTTTCGTTCCTTCGATTAATTTTGCAATCCGACGCCTACGACTAGGAATATATGCAGGGAAGCGGCGTCGTTTTACCTGGCGCCTTCCTTTCCCTGTTACTACTCTTCCTCTTTTTAGGAGATTTTTTTAAAAATGTTTAGAAAAAAACCTATAATTTTCCTTTTATGAAAGTTAAAAATTAAAACCTCTTAAATCTCACAAACTCTTACAGAATTTACAATTTACTATTATTCCTTAAAAATGCATTGTCCTTCATACCTTATTCACCAAGTATTCCAATCAGCCTCAACAGGCAGACTGCTTGTCTCTACAATACAACAGTATCATCATACATAAGTATGCAAATCAAACTACAATGTCCGCGCCCGATTCTACCTCTAACAAACATTTTGCGTCTCTCGCAACATTTTCTCCTACACAGGCCATGAATGGAGCTGGGAAAAGTGACAGCCATTAACAATTTATTCAACGAACAAAGCTTGACTCTCCCCGACCTCTTTCTGTCACAATTAATAACCGTCGTCTATACGGGATCAACGGTATGGTAACTGCTTTTTATAGCAACGTAATTTACAGGATATGGTGGTGCCTGCCTCCGGATTGCGCGCGAGACTAACATGGCAGTGGTCCATTAAGTAATTCCTCCATTCGAGATGTCCTTGTTAACAAGATGAAGCCTCACGAGTGGATGTATCCCCTTATCGACCTTTTGGTTATAGGACGATTCGATCAGTCTTCTCATTCTTGAAAGTGGTAGACAATGTGCAACCTGCTTACTCTATATCCCAAGTGTCCTTGAACCCCCCTGCATATACAATTATCACACCAAAACTTTCATATCGTGCACAAATGAGATGAAATAAAAAAAGTCGAAACACAATTATAGTTCCTGCAAATCCATTGATTAAAGAGTCCTGAGAAGAGTAGACACTGAAGTCAACTACCCTATCTATTTCTATGTGGATTTGAAACACGCACTCCTCTAGAAGGTTCTGATGCAATGTGGATGACGCGAAGAATCAAATGCCACCTGTGGTTGTGGGTAGCATTGGTAGGTGACCCGTATTGAGTCAGCAACTCAGTGTGATGCCTGACAGACAATAAGCTTAGATTTAGGCGAGAACATAATAGGCCCCGTCAGGTCATCTACCCCATTAGAAATAGTTTGTCAACCACCAGTGGTAGTTGACTTCAAACTTGGATGTTAAGCATTTTTAATTTGAACTGATCATTTCCTTTAAGAAATGGAATAGGAGGAGAAACTACAGGTCATTTGGCCCATCATTTCCAACTGCCGGCACCAGGAAAATGTTCTTAGGGCAATTATTAAGCATATACCAAAAACATAAAGGGAAAAAAGAGGGAGTTCTGCATCAAATTTGCCTTTTAAGGAATGTATGTCAACCATGGTAGCAATTTGTTGACACTTGACATGTATGGAAAGGACTCGAGAAAGGCATACCTTATCTAAAGGGTCTTTTGATATTTTTGGTCCCCTATTGAAGCTTGGCATGGGCGTGGCTTTGAAATTAAGGCTGTGTCTTAGCTTTTTAATCTCTGTCTCTTTCACCACCTGTGGCAACCATAGACAGTCAAAGGACAAGCTATCGCAGGTATATGCTAGGATTACAACCAAATAGGGGATAAAACCTTACAATTGAAAAGTGTCAATATTTTGAACTCACCTTTGATTTTGTATGAAGTTGTGTTCTCTCCACCTCCTTGGCATTGGACTTTTCATCTGAGTTCTTCAAAAACTGAAATCCCTTGTAAAAGAGATCATTAGCGGCTAATAGAAAATACCATTTCATGCTCGAGATGTCAGAAGCATCAACCAAACAAAAAATGAATGATGGAAGGGAACTTCCAGTTCATACCTCTTTCCTTCTTTCAGGTCTTTCAACACTTCTCAAGCCAAAAGAAGATGGAGCCGGTTTAACAGTTCTCCTATCCACACCACTTGCTTTTGGAGAACTAATGAAAAAAATCAATGAAACCCTCAGCTTTCCAGAAGAGGTGATAAAAGGTTTTGTCACAAGTCCTGGGTCAGGACCAGTACAAGGCACTGTTTAAGAAACTACACATCAAAATACATGAAAACTGACACAATTTGGAAGGTTGAGAAGGAGGTTGTTGAAGGATTGAATATGAAAAGGGCCACATAGAAGAGGCCAAAACAGCTGAACTTTGAGACGAGCATTTGTAAGTTGCAAGAGGGGTAAATATCAACTTAGGATAAGAAGAGTAGTCAGAACAACATAGCGCACCAACATCAGATGAATTACATGTTAGAAACAAGGTCTCACGGATAGAACTTTTCACCAGGTGACAAAAATCGGCACAGAGAGTTGATAATTCTTGGGAAATTGTTAAATTTTACACCCTAGTTACCATTCAAAGTTTTTTCACCACCCATATTATCTTCCTTATAAGGAGAAAGAAACTTAGAGTCGAAACTAGAAAGACAAGTCCAGCCACCCAGTAAATGGAATTGAACATGGTCCAATGAAAAATCAAGAGGGGAATCAATATTCAACTATCACATACACTTACACAAAATAGTTATTGCCTAAGGGCAGATATAACCCTAAGCACAAAGGACATAAAGTAGGGAATCCGATACATTACCCTTTATTTTCCTTCCGTTGAGTTGTAGAAGTAGAAACCCTAACTTCTGTCGTTTTTGCGGGTACCTGTCCAAGCACATTGAAAGTTAATCTTCCGACCCAGTAAATAGTAGAAACAAGTTTTTTAAGGATCTCCTTCAATAGCCTTTTTTTTCTTCCTTTGAGTATCTTTTACATAAATAAATCAAATCAGACAGCAAACCTGCTTTGCTCCAAGAGATCTCTCTTCAGCAGAAGATTTCAATTGGCTGTAATTGTTTTGGAATGTCTTAAATGCCCGCTTGACAATGTCCTTATCCCCCATCTTCTCCATAATGAATGATTTTCTTGGAGTTGTACCAAACGCTTTGCCTGAACTAGATAGATCCACACTAAGAGACATGTGCAAGGATTTAGGAGCCACTTTCTTGTTTTCTACAACAGGTGGATTCTTGCTCCTAGGTAACAATGAACCATCTTCTTTCTTTGTTGAAGACCGTGACGTTGATAATACAGTAGAATTTGAAACTGGCTTTAAAACTTTGGGAGTGGGCATTTGGGGAACCTTAATCACAGATGATGCCGGTTTCTTCTTTACTCTCGTCACATCTCTAACCTTACTAGTTGAGGCAATCTAAACAACCAAATTTGAAAACACACGAGACACCGAAATTAGCAGAGAATCAAAATTCAAGGAGGAGTAGTAAAAGAAGTATAAAGTTAGTGCTTTCCTATAATATTCAATGAGATCAGTAGCATAACTATTTACCTTTGCAGGCTCTTTCCTACGATCTAACTTCACATTTTCCTTTACAGTTACTGGGAGACTTTCCATCTCTTTCCCAGATTCCTTTGGTAATTCTGTTATTGGGATGCTTTCCTTCTTGTTCAAGTTCTTTGGCAATTCATTCATTGCCTCAGATCCCACAGGTGGAGTTTCTTCTTCTTTCGCTAAAGGAGCTTCATCTGGCTCATTCAACACGGAACTATCTATTCTGCTAACTACTTCTTCTTTAACTAAAGGAGCTTCTTCTGGCTCATTCATTGCAGCACTATCAAATCTCCTAACTACTTCTTCTTTCACTACTTTGCTCAATGAGTCCTCACATTCTACGTTGACTCCAGGATCTTCTTTGTCTGGCTCAACAACATGACCAATACTCACACTATCCAGTTTGGTTTCTTGCTCAATAGTTTCAGGAGAAATACCGCAATCAACCATGTCAAATTCAGAATCTCTTTCGCAAGTCTTACCCATCAGATCTCCACTAATTTGATCATCTGATCTCGAAGATTCATCTTCCATTTGCCTCTCCTGATCCATTAGCTCAGCCTTCCTTGCAGCAATCTTCTTGTAATGCGCTTCAAAGTAAGCTTTCTTCTGAGCTACAGATCCAGGAGTGGCATATTTCTCAACTTCCTCCAAGTACTTATTCGGAGAGAAAGAAGAAAACTTCTCCCAAGACAAAGAATCATTCTCAAATCTACCGAAAGAAACCGACACTTCTAGAGCAGGCACTGATGCAGCTGTCTCCCCCATCTGTTTTATACAACACAAGAACCAAAACCCAAATGACAACTCACAACAACAAAAGCAGCTAGGATGGGAAATTACCAATCATGGATTGGAAACTCAATCTATCAACAATCCGCAAGAAACAATAACAGCAACTAAATTGAACAAATGGGCCACTCTTAAAACAGATCAGATCAATGGACAGATTAGCTGTACCTTAGCAGCTTCAACAATTGAGGCACCAACCAGTGATTCACCCATCAATACTCAACAAAAGAGCTGAGTTAGTTCCACAGCCGCCACGCAAAGACAACCTTTGTACCCTATGACCTGCAACTAGCATTGGCTTGCGGATCAATACATTGAATCGCACTCAGTACAAAAGCATAAGCTTTTCACCAAATGGAGACAAAACAGAAAAGCATAAAAAACTGAAGCAATGGAAGAAGAACAAAAGGAACATATGGGGGGGGCATGTGAACATGCTTCATGGTAATGAGACACCAATGTAATATCATCTTTTTTTCCCTATACTAGATTTATCCACCTAACCTTTTTACACTAATGAGACTCTTGTCTGTTTCTGGTACTTCTGGAAACTATCAAAATGATAAACCCAATCATCAAAGACAAATCAATATCACAATAAAAAGACAGAAGAAAGAACAAAAAAGACGAACCAAAAAGTGTGGATTATAAGATAACAACAGAGCCCATTTATGATATTTCCCATAATGATTTAGCTCTTTTCATCCACACAACTGTTTTTACTTTTTAGTGAGAAAAAAGAACACAAAAGTTGCTAAAGGGTCTTCAAAGATTTGATCTTTTACATGGGTTTCATCGACAAGATTGAAACTTTTAGCTAAACACATGATTAAATCTCCATACCTAATGATTTTAATTAGGGTCAGTGGAGAATTTAGTGGAGAAGCAAGGACAGTGAGTGAAAACTGAAAAGTAATGAGATCAACAATGGAAAAAAAATAAAATTAAAGGAGGAAGAGAAGAGCAGATAGATCGATAGTAAAGAAAGGCCCACGTGGAAAAGTTAAGTGTACTACTCTGTACAGTGAAGAGAGAGCTTTGGTGATGGAGTGGTGAATTAAATATCATGCCAGCTGACGACGAGCTTGTGCTCGTGGACCAAAGGATTGAAGCAGATAGATGAACTAAAAACGAGAAGAGGTTTTGGTGCTAGTCTTTTTATGAATCAACCTAATAAAAGAAAGATTAATTTTAGCTTAGAAATATTGGTGGTTGAACTTAAAAAACACGAAATAAATAAAAAAGAAAAGAAAAATATTAATTATTGTGTGGTGAAAACATAATTATGAAAATTCTAAGAAAAAAAGGTTTTAAAAGAAATTCTCAAAACCTGATCCTGTCAATTTCAAGCCCATTATGCTCAAGTGGGCTCTTGCCTCTTGTCAACTTGACATTGATCAAACTTAACTTGCCTTGCTATTTCCTCCTTTAATGCTCTTAAGCTACTCAACTCCATTCTTTCAAAAAGAATATTTAACTCTTTTCCATCCATTATATACATACATAATCCCTACTTTTCCTAAAATTATCCATCTCCACCGCTTCAAATTCTAACATTACCATGAAAATCACCTCTTCGTTTCTCCACCTATTCCTTTCCCTAACCATTCTAATGGGCCTTGCCAAACCCGACCCAGACCCACTCCAAGATTACTGCGTCGCCGACCCGAGATCCAGCCACTCCATGCACATGAATGGAGCTCCGTGTATCGACCCGGATCAAGCAGAATCTTCTCATTTTGCTACATCAGTCCTCTCCAAGCCAGGTGACACAAAAGCTAACATTTATGGTTTTAATGTTACACTAACTAATACTGCTAATTTACCTGGGCTGAACACAATGGGCCTGACCATGGCCCGAGCCGACTTGGACCCAAATGGGCTTATCCCACCCCACTCACATCCACGGGCCTCAGAAGTGACCATCTGTATTAAGGGCACAATTCTTGTGGGCTTTGTCGACACCTCGTTTACAATGTATACCCAAAGATTACGGGCCGGTGACTCGTTCGTGTTTCCGAAAGGTTTGCTTCATTTTCTGTACAATGTGGACTCCAAAAGCCCAGCGCTTGCTATTTCTGGGCTTAGCAGCCAGAATCCTGGGGCCCAAATACTTTCAGTTGCCGCATTTGCGTCACAGCCCATGTTGCCGGATGAAGTTTTAACGAAAGCATTTCAAATTTCCAAGCAAGATGTGATGAGGATTCGCAAAAACCTTGGAGGATAGTATTGTAATTTCCAAACATGATTTTTCGACACGACCAAGACCTGTATTGCTTTGTAAGACGCCGTGTGGATCAATATATGCAAAATAATATAAGTTTATCAAGCGACTCACAACACAAATAATGACTATTACTACATCATATAAAAAAATTACGATCTTATAATTTTTTCTCCGCGTCAATTCAGATAAAAAGAATACTGATCTTTATTTATTTTGTATATTGTCTGTATAGTGGAATTTATAAAATGCTAAAGTGTTTTGGTGGGTTGATTGGTCCCTTTAGGTTAGGTTGCTATAAGACAGACTTGCTTGCTTGCAGACGTCACCATCTCTGACCTTAATGCTTAAGAGTTAAGGGTACACGAAGCAAGTGCTGGTGTTGTATTTTTATTTGGTTTGTTGAGTTTGCTTATGAAATGAGCCAAAACAAACAGAAGATTCAAAGTACAACGATCAATAATGCAAGGATTACTCACGCATGACTTCAAGAAATTGACTTCATTAATAAAGATTAAGACTCTTTATTAATCAGTTATCAAATTTTATTATTAGAGAACTCTAATCCCGAACCTAATCTTTTAAGTCTTAATTTTTTTGTTGTTGAAAATTCCACTTAATTATAAACTCATTAGAGCTAACTTTGAATGTAGCACTTATAAAAAGTGTGGAATTTTGTTGAAAAGAAAATGTTAGTTAATCTATAGAGGAGCATGTAAATTAAATAGGCGAGTCATTTGTTAGCGATCCAGATTCACATTAGAAAGAAAAGGCTTGTTAAAAGTCTCATTGAATTAGATGTGAATTCGACCAAAACTCATTTATAAACTTTATTCACGTAATCAGTCGAGACTCAATTTAAGAATGAACAAGTTTGATAATGAATTATTTTTTTAGTTTTTTTATTATTATTACTCGAGGCTTAATATTTAGAAATTTTATTCCCTATACTATCATAAATCGACCTGTAATTTATCTCATATAAAAAAAAACATATATTTGAATTATAACTTTTGTGCTAATTGTGAACTGATTTATTTAACAAATAAATAGACATATCAAGTTGAGTTAGATTTGATTTAAAAAACAAAGAAGTAGTTTAATTAGACTAATTAGATTGAATTGATAAACAAATATACCAAGACTTAATTAGTGTACGTACTTCCTCCGATGCAAATTAAATGTCTTTCTCACATCCCAATATTTAGTAGGTTTAATACTAAAAATACAAATAAAAGCTACAGTAAAAACAAATCCTAAAATGACGTTTAATTCACACCAGAGGGAGTATAAACTAAGGCTGAAATGAGTTGTAATTTGGAGAAAGTCAATCCTAATAGTAAAACCATAAACCTTGTTAATTTGGCAATTCATTGTACAAAGACTTTTACCAATCGCAGTGCTATACGAATTACTCCACTCACCTCGTTTTTTACATCATTCATCCATCCAACCAATTTCGCCTTGTTTGACTTACTTGGTCAATTCAATTTATAGTATCCGTTTTGTATTTCGGTAGATCCAATCACCACAACCGGATCCAATTTTTCCTGGATTACTTCTCCACTTTTCTAGTAAAATTCACGTTTCTATTAGAAAAATAGATGGTGGAGCATGTTAGTTCGTTGCAATTGGAGCTCCAACTCGAAAGAATTTTCCCCAACCTTCATCACAACAACAACAACAACAACAACACAACACGTCTAAGTAAAGACAAACATGATTAAACCTTTGGTTCTCTCCAAACACGCAAGCAATTAACCAAAACATTTGTCGTCTAACACAGAGTTTCAGCAGCAGACCAGACCCAGTCCAAATTGGCTTAATGGGCTGACACCTAAATTACATCAATTTGACATGTCTAATACCCAAAAACAAAAAAATTGACATAGCTGCTGCTGGAATCTCAGCTTCTCTACACCTCAACTCATGCCAAAAACACGACAAAATAAATATGGCAAGTCAAGGTCAATAATTGGGTTGTTAGTATTCAAAAACTCATCACTAAGTAAACCACTAATTAAAATTTGATCAACAAAGCTCTCCAAACGAGATGCATAGCAACATGACACCACTAAACTAAACAACATCTTTTATAGGGTTTAAACAACAATTCGACAATATTCAAATAAAATTAATTTTCTGTTCGAAAGAATCGAAAGAATCGAAAGAAAAACGAACAAAATCAATAAATTGATCAATACCATAAGCAGAGAAATGCCCAAAAGCAAGAAAGTAGTACATACAAAAAAACAATGACGACAAGATGAAACAATGAACTGTATGTTATTCTTCCTTTCTTTAATTTTCCTACCCCCTCATCCCAACCACAAATCCAATTACATACAAAGAAATCAATCCAAACAAAATTTGTTCCAAAGCAATGGAACCTGAAATATCCAAGAATTGAAATCCTCTGGTATGTAACTAAACCTAACACATGAATCATCAAGAAAATTATAAAGGAACAAAAATAAAATCAAGGAATGTGTAGCAAAAAGAAATCCCAGTCTCCAGTCTCCACTCCTCTGGTCTAATTCTGTACACCTCTAATCAAAGAATTGTCATCAAATTGTGTATTAATTAAAGAGACCCAAAAAGAATTTAATCGAAAAAGAATCATCACCACCACCACCATCAAAGATTCAAAGATAACCCATCAGTCTAGAAGTCTGATGTTCAATCAATCTGCTGCTCCCACTTTCATCATCACCATTAAACCCTTTGATGAAAAGATCGTACGGCTCCCATAAATGATCAAGCTTACATGGTCTGTTCTCATCAAGCCGCACCCAAGGTTTCCCTTTCCCACTCCAATGCAGCAGACTGACCGGACCGGGATGGAGTGACCGGCAGCTGCCCCTCAAGTTGTCCCCACCAAGCCCGTGCTGGTTCCACCGGTGATCAATCCCCTCCACATTACCGGCAAACACCAGTAAAAACGGCGGCAGCGAACCCAAATCGTAAATCCGCTTCTTCCTCTGCACCTCCATCCACTTCTCGATCCTCACCCTGTAATTCCCGGCCCTCCACCTCACCAAATCCATCACCATCACCCCAGTGTTGAAATAGCACGACCTGGACCGGGTCGGACCGAACACCCGGGACAGACCCGGGTCGGACCAGAACCCGTCGGTGAAATACTTGGTAAAATTCGCGTGGCAGTATTCTGGTGCGCCAATCACACGTGTCCCGCTCAGCGTCGTGTTCCATAACTTCCCTATATCGTCAACTAGTATCAAATCTGAGTCGAGGTAGATGACTCGCTCAACGCAGGTATCTAGTATATCGCCGAGGTAGTTTCTCGCGTAATTCAATGGATTTTCTAGGGCTTCTCGAATTGAAGACGATATGAGATTGATTACCGTATCTTCTCGGAATATGTAGACCTTGAAATTGAGTGACGGGAAAGTGGATCGGACGAGTTGCGTCAGGACTCGGGGACTCGCTGTATCGAACTCTGCCGAGATGAAATGGAAGAAGACGTTCTCCGGGCAAGAGGCGTGCTTCAGGACTGAATGTACCGCGGAGACTGAGCCACGGAGGTACTCCGAGTCCAAAGTCATGGCGATGTGGACCAGAGACGGGTCACAAGCGGAACCAAAACGCGACGAGGCAGACGAGACTGGGCAGTATACGCCGTTTCGGTACTCCGGCGCCTCACTGAATTGAAACCCCCTGACCAACAACCCATCCACGCCGCCTCCACCGCCGTTTACTGGAACAGACCGAATCCCGAGGCAGAAACACGGGAGGAGTAAAACCCACACTGACAAGAAAGCAACAGCACCGTTTCGCCGGAAACGGAGCATGGCCGAAGAGGGTTTTGAACTTTTGATTTTCTTGATTCTGACGGCGAGGGTTTTTCTTGGAGGAGAACAGAAATTGAAATCAGAGATGTGGTTCGAGTAATGGGGTGTAGTGTAGTGTATATAATAGCAAAAAAATGAAGAATGGTCAATGTGACAAAAATGGAAAGGACGGGAAATAAATGCAGTGGAATCACATAGGAAATCAGAAAAAAAGGAAACACGGCTCTTCTTACTATCTATTACTGCTAGTAATTTCCTTTCTGGTTCCAAGAAAACGCGGTTTTGAGGCGCGGCGGATCAAGAAAATCATCGCCGGATATTTTCGTGGGGGGAACGGAGTGGGGATGGGAGATAAGAGGGAAGGAGTGGCCGGTTTTTATTTGTGCGAAGAAAGGGAGACTGACAGCTAGAAGGTAGAGATGGGGTCCATGGAGTAATTTGTTGGTACTTTTTTAATTGGGGAAGTTGGAGGGTGATGCGCACGCGCCGAGGATGCGCGTGGGATCTGACCAGGGGAGATGCGTGTGATGGAGTGTTGTGGTTTAAATTTTAATTATCATAAGGTGTATTAGATTTTCGGAAATTGGGATTTGTCCTATTTAGGATTCTCTTTTTTGTTTTTGAGAAAAATATATTTATATTTTCCTAGTTCGTGTTTTGTTTTTTAGTTTTTCCAGAACCTTGCTCTGTTGTTTGTTCATATTGTTCTGTGATAAGAAAAACTAAAATTAATGGTTGTATTTAAGAGATGCTAGTACAATTTATGGTTGTATTTAATCCAACACGAACAAAAACTAAATCTATATTCAAGTTTAAAAGTTTGGTTGAAGTGAGTGATTAGGTAATTTTGTTTGTAAATAGATGTTAATGGTATGATTTTAGTGTATAAAGAAATTATTTATTACGAGTTTTTTATTTCTCAGTAGTATACTGATCTAACACGAACAAGATTATTATTGAATATTTAAGGTTAATAAAATTAAATAACTGTTAATAACCTATGTTCTTTAACTGCATGTTGGTTGTTTTGTCCCATCCAAATTTAGGTTAGAACTTAATTAGAAGTAAGTTTAACAGATTTGTTAGAAGTAAATTGACCACTTCAAACCCAACCCTTTCATCTTGATCACTAATTTGATCAAAATAATTAAGAGCTTAAAAAAAAGTGCCCAGATTTTCATCTCGATTGAAAAATAAATTTATTTTTCTTTTTGGTTTTTCATAAAAATACTTGATGGATTGAAATTTTTAAATTTTTTGAAGTCACGACTGGGAAACGCTCCTTGCATTGCATCCTTGCTGTACGTAGTTAATATTTGTTCCATTATTTACAACAATAATTCTCCGGTCCTTTGAATTGGGTTTGGGTTTTGCTGATTCTTTTTCATTTGCTCTCTCATTGGGACAAGTAAGATTCTTTCCCGCCAGTGGAGAGATGCCAGCTGTGTCAGCAGAGCAAGCCAGCTGTATTTTAGCCAAAAAACCAAAAATCTTACATGGCTGACCGCTGAGATCACTGGATCCCACCAGAAACCATAAACCCGACCCTATTCCCGCTGCTGGATCCCCACCCACGTGCTCACATGGCGACCCAACCCATTACTCACAGAACAGAGTTATGCCCCGCCCGCCCAACTTGGACATTTTAAAAGCTGGTCAGACCTCTCTCTGTCTTTCCTGTTTTGTGCTAGCCAGCAAGTTTGGATAATGGAATAAGCAACACCACCCAAACCAAAATGGTAGAGATTGATTTTAATTTTATACTACTACTCATCACGCATCCGGATTTCTGAAATTACCCGGTTTAATGCTTTGCACCATAATGGAACAACCACTTCATGTTCTCTTTCTGTATCATTTTGTAATTTTTTATGCTAATTTACATGATAGAATTTGAATGACATTTTAATTCACGACGTAAAACATGATTAAAACTACTAAAATCTTGTAACGTAGATTAATATATGTTTTTGTTTACGTGGAGAGTATTTTCCTTCATCAAAATTATTAATTTATGGCTTCAACTTGAGTGTATGACCGACGTATCACATACGTTGGTACCTTTGTAACTTTTTTTTCTAAAAAAATAAATTAATTAATTATTTACATCTCCAAGTAAAATGTGTATAATATTCAGATCATGACTGAATCAAGTCATTGTTTTTATTTTTTTTTTACAGCTCATAGACATCTACGATTTTATAAAAAAAAAAACTATGCCAACTTGTTAGTCCTACATAGGACGTCATTTTACGTTTTATATGGGTTTCAATTTACCAACAGATTGTAGCTTAATAGTACTATTTACAAAATCTCGAGATTAATTTGTCTTGTATACATTCTTATACTCCCTCCGTCTCCGATACAATATCGTTCTAGCGACCGGAGCTTTGTGGGAAAAGAATGTCGTTCTCAGTTTCCCACACAGTTCTTCCACAATTCTGACCCTATTGCCCTCTAAACCACGCGAGTCCTCTTCTGCTCTTTTCTGTTTTTTCTTTCTTCCTCTCTTCTTCTTCCCGGCTGGGTGTGGAGGCGGTATGATGGCAGATCAGGTTTGGGTTCGACAGATCGGGTATTTTGTGTATAGAAAATGATTTTTGTGTGTAGGATTGAGTTTGTTTTGGGTCGAATTTTGTGTGGTGTTTTGGTTTCGGGTGTGGCGGCGATGTGGCGAGTTGGGTCGAATTTTGCAGTGGCTGCTGTTTTGGTTTTAATTTGGCGAGTTGATTTTTGGTTGAATTATGGATGTTGAGGGTTTCGACTGACTTTGGGTGTGATGCAGAGGGAATCGGAGGCAAAGGAGGCAAGATGTAGTGATTCAAGTTTTGGGTTTGGTAATTTGGCAGTAGAGGAGATTGGAATCGGTGGTTGATTTGGATTAATTTTCTTGTGGTTGATTTGGATTAATTGATTTTGATGTTGACAGTGGTGATTGTGGCTTGCGGTTGGTGCGGTGGTAATGGATTTGGGTTTGGTGGAGAGGGAGCGGCGTTGGCGGTGGCTCTCGGCGGTGGGAGATGATTGGTTGTTCGGGTGTGATGGTAGAGTTAGCTGAGAGTGAGGGAGAGGATTGCGGCAGAGGAGATGGGATGAGTGGCATAGACCGTAAATATATGGATTAGTGAGGGGCAAAAGCGTAATCTCACGCAGCGCCTTAAAAAATGTGCCGAAGGCTGAAACGACATTGTATGGGGACGGAGAGAGTATCAATTAGAGGTCTTAATTTTAAAAATTTGAGTATGTTTTATCATGTAATAAACTGACTTAGGGTGAATAAAATCAAACATAATAAACTGTGAATAGTTAGTTAGGAGAATTCAGTTGGAGGAAGCATATTCATCACTATGATTATGATAGCTTAAGTATTGCAATGACGTGGTGAATAAGGAAGGGTGAGCCATTCCTATCAATGATTGTTACGTCGAGCGTCGAGTGGCAATGAATGTGTTGGTACGTACTTGGTACAATTGGTTCGTCGAATCAAAATTGGCCACAAATTTGGTCTTATCAATTTTCTTTTTTTAGAATGAATGAAACTTTTCTGTCTCCAACAATAATGCTCTCCTCTTCCATAATTGAATTCACGATTTAACTATAATAATTAAGTATTCAATTCTATATAAAAATATATTTACCGTCCACAACTTATGATTTTGCATCTAATTAATTCGCGTGGTCAAACGAGTGAGAATAACAATTTGATTTGTTTATAATCTTGTATTATTACATGAAGTTGTAGTATAGGATTGAATGAAAAATATTAAATGTAAAGCCATAAACTTGATCTCTGACGTTGAAAATTTGGCACGGATTGTGTTTAAGCTCAGGTTTATAATGGAAAACGACACTAAATGGACCAGAAGAATTGAGATGGGGACACGTCAGATGTCCAGTTGTCCACCGTGGATTGCAGGTGTAGTATCTCTAATTAAATAAAGAATAATTTACTTAATTACTAATTAATTTAATTTAATTTTTTATTTATGAACTGAAAGGTCAAGTCCTTTTGAGGCCTACAGAGCTAACTCCTCCAGTAGAATACTGTACAGACTACAGAGTGTAACCAGTATAATACAACCATACTTTTTATTTATTTTTAATCCTAAACTTGGGAGACTTAAGTGTACATATATAAGCAATTAAAAACTAAAACTTCTTATCCCATTAACAATAATATTCTCTACAAAAGATTGATAAATAAAGTAAAGAGTAATGCTAAACAGCACACCGAGATAGCACACTGAGATAGAATTAATAACATTTTTGTAATTTTCGATTAACTGGCACAATCATTAATTGGCTTGGTGTGCTATCTCGGTGTGCTGTTTAGCATTACTCTAAAGTAAAGAGTATGCTGAAAGAATCATCCTGCCGGTAACATATGAACGGAAATGGGTTGAGAAGCAGTAGAAAACAAGGCAGGCAGGCAACTTGCCATAAATAAGCACTGAAAAGTTATCCGGCACCATTTTCATTACTTCAAGACCTCGTTTGGCTCTCGGTACTCAGTAGTAGTAATTGTTTTACTCTTAAATATGCGCAAATTAAACAATGTCTTTTAAAGTACCAACAAGATTGCCCCATTAAGGGCAACCAGTGAAATCAGAAAGATCCAAAAACTATTTACATTTTCTTTCTTTTCACTATTTTTACTACTTTGGTACTGCTGGTGACGTATCTTCTGTGCATTTTTTTAACTGCACGTGTGGTGTGAATTAAATGGGCAGGTGAACTTTTTGTCCTCCGGTAAATATTAAAATTAATTATGGGGAGGTGAGAGGTTGGGAAAGTAGTAGAAGCTATGATAACGAGTAACACAATATTGTTATTTTTATACTCTCTGCTACGTCAATTTACTACGGATCCGGCTCCTCTGATGTTTCCTCTAATATGACTGGTCATATTGGAAGAATCTGAACCATTCAATAAAATTGGACGATTGAGATTAAAAATTTAACTTATTAATGAGTTGACCAGTCAATAAAATTCAACAAGTGGTCAACTCATTAATGAGTTGAATCTTTAATCTCAGACGTCCAATTTTATTGGACGACTCAGATTCTTCCAACATGATTGATCATGTTAGAGAAAACATTAGAAAAGACAAATCCATTTACTACACTAGTCTTGTTTTAGTTATTAAAAAATACATAAAATATAAGAATAATTAGTGCAGTAAATTCATAATCCTTCCGGAAGTTTTTAGTTATTTTTTAATTATAAGTTTGCATATTAAAGTGATAATTATTATTTTAGGTTAAAAACAGTAGAATAAAAAAAAAATGATTACAATTTTTAGAAATATGAGGGAAGTATATAGCTCATTGAGTGCCAGTTTTAAAATAATGGTTGGAATTGTAAAAAATATACTCCCTCCGGGGAAATAAACGTCGTTTTAAGATTTACTTTTACTGTTTATTTTACTTATATTTTTAGTGTTAAACCTACTGAATATTGAGATGTAAGGAAGTCATTTAATTTGCACCAGAGGGAGTACGAAAAAGATACTCCCTCCGGTTTTCTTTAAACGACTTTTATTATTTGGGCACTCATATTAAAAATGCCGGATGACTTACTATTTTAGACAATTTTACCCTGAATTTTTTCTCGGACGTATAGAAAAAAAGTACGAAATTTTTTGGGGTCAAACAGTGAATCATCCGACTTTTTCGATATGCGTGCCCAAATAGTAAGAGTCATTTAAATAAAAACGGAGGGTAACTAACTACCTAAAAAATCTAACTATGATAACTATTTAACGTTTTTTTTTACTTAAATTGAATAATTAAAAAAATTCAGAAAAAGTAAGTAAAATGTGTGAATAATAACTCGAGTAATGAAGTCGAGAAATAAAAAAATTATCGACTTTTAATTTAAGAATCAAGTTCAAATTTAAAAAATAAAGAAAATTATGTTGTGAATAATAACTCGAGTAATAAAGTCGAGAAATAAATAATTTATCAATTTTTAATTTAAAAATTAAGTTCAAATTTTTTTTAAAAAAAATTTATATTGTGAAAATCATTTAAAATCGATTATGCTTAAATAGAATCATCAATTTTCTACCAAAAGATAAAAGGAATGGCCAGAGAGAGAAAAAATGACTAATGAGAGGTGCATAGGATACCCCTGCGGTGCGCACTACTACAGGGGATTTAAGACTGATTTTCTGATTTCTCTGTAGATTCGTACGGTTGCGGGTTTTGATGACCTTGGATGCTGCTGTAAAAGAGCAAGTGGGGGTGATGGTGAAAACCCCAGTGATAGGACGGTGATGTGTGTCAGCATGTGATTCTTTAATGTACTGCCACGTGGATTCTGGGTGAGTGGAGAAGTGGGGCAGCTGCTCTTAGAATCTCTTATGAGTTGGTCTGGTCCCACGTTGCAGAAGAAGGATAGTGAGGTAGGATTTTGATAAGGAGATGAATCCATGACTCTTGTGGATTGTTACCTTCCTCTTTTTGATCCGATAATTGAATTTTGCATGAAATGTTTTCAATTTTCTGACAAAAGGTGAAAGTAGAGCCCGTGAAACGAGCGTGTTGCTTGCTTGCCCTTTTCCTCAACCGCTAAATTAAAGAGAGCGCCACTTCAAAGTTCAAACAACAAGGAAGCAAGGAAGCCACATAATAAAAACACGTACTCCCTTGTTTACATTTCATATAATAATAGTTGTCTATCAACACTCTTTACGCAATTGCTAACTTGAGCGTTGCGATGTTTATAACAACACAAAAATTTCATGTTAGGCATATACTATTTTCGTCCAAAATTGGATGCATTCACTTAAATTTATGGGGTATACCGTATATTTGATGAGCAATGCTTGAAACTTGAGAAAATCTCAAGCAAAGCAAAATGTAGAACTTGAGAAAATCAGAGTGGGGAACACAAATTTTGAAGCGGAAGATAAATAACAAAGCAATCAGTGGCCAAAAAAGGACCCAGAGAAAAAGTAATCGATTAGCCATCGCAAAACAAGTGCCGAAGCGAGGACAAATGCATGCAGGCACCGACTTGCAAGCAACACAACTAGCCTGAGAAACACTCAAAATTTCTCATGAAATAAAAAGCTGGTCATAACTTCTATCCATGAAAATGTCAGAAGAGAGTGATAAATTGCCAGTTGGTAACCGTGCGTCATGCGCAGAACAATAATTGTGTATCAAGAAATGAACAGCCGTGTATTCAGGAGCAATTAGGAAAATCAAATCATAGCTCTCCCGGAAAAAAACTACACAAAACAGAATGCAGCACTTCTCACAACTTGAGAAGAGTCAGGATTGATCCTATACAAGAGTGTGAAGAACAAAATTATGGCCACGAAAGAAACCGAGGCCACCACCCACATTGCAACTTTATTGTTCTATTATTTTCAAATGATGTGTTTCGCCAGAGGTATTGAGGATTAGCTGGTGTACCGAGTGTTTCAACTATGGAAGCACTGCTCTGATTTCTTTCCTATCTGGTCCAAAAGACTGCAATTGAAAATCAAGAAGCTATCAATACCAGGTGACAGATAAGAGAGAAAAAACAGAACACATCAGAAAGAACCAAAACTTAGACTTTGGATTCCTTGCACATAGGAAAGGGTTAGAGACGCCAAAAGATAAATATAGACACTACAGCCAATAGAAAGAAGTCTGTATATTGCTTCTGAATAGGAAAATACAACAATATCAACAAAAACAGATAATGTATTGCAAAGATAACAGCATCTCAGTACCGTGTACCCAAACATAAGACAGGAGATATGAAAAAACCTAATTTAGGTGCATTACTTTTTCACAATCCATTTTTCACTTATGATCAATATCTCTTAATCCCATCCCATTAACCTCTTTGCCTCTTTCCAATCTGGAGACAGTCTGTGATCCATTAACCCATTAACGCCTTTCCATGACTAACTTTCAGTGCCCGAATAATATTTTCATTGCAAAGCACAGATTAAGATACTGTTGTGCAGAGTGGAAACAGTTACAGTTGTTTGTCAGGATTGGTGATAAGACAATAATCCATGTTATTCCAACTAGACAATACTGGAAACTGAGTAAAGGAATTCAGCGGACAAATTTAATATATGAGTGTCTTGTGAGCATGACCAAATGATTAGACAGTTCATGAAATTTAAAGAAGAGCTGTTGATGGAAAACACTCCAAAAGTAAGCAGTGATCAAGACAGGTTTCTTTCCCCCCTGATATTCAGAGCGGTGTAGAAGATGGTAAAAAGAGAAAGCAATGGAGCACAAAGAGGAGAAAAAGAACACATTTATTACCTCAACACCGTAACCTTTCACGTATACATTAGTGAAGAGTTCATGAGGCTCAGGCAATGGACTTTCCTGTAAATGCAAAATCATAAAAGAAAAACGGAGGGAATTTGAAATTAGAAGAGATATAATAAAGAAACCTAGAATTATATGAGACAAAACACTGAAGATAAAGTAATCAAGATAGCCAAGATAAAACATTTAGAAGTAAAACAATCAAGATAACACAAACCTTGGCTTGAGCAATAGCATCATCTACTTCTTTTCTCACTTCCTTCTCAATATCCTGAAAAGCATAGGAAAGAAACAAACAACCCTTCAGTTTTCTCAACATCTTCAGCATTGTAACCAAGCCAATAACTGCATTCTAATGACTAGAATCCACAAAAGGGTAAAAAGATGAACCGAACTAATATATTTGTAAAAGTAACTGTGTTCTAGAAGACAAACAAAACAATGGATTTTTCAGTATTCCTATGCGAATGCAGGAAATTATATACCTTTAGCTCTTTCTCAGTAGCTAGATCATGAGCAAATATCAACTTTCTTATTCTTTCAATTGGATCTCGCTCCTGAAATGATATCAAACAGACCAAAATGAGAACCTAAAATAGTGAATGAATCCGTTGTCTCTGGAAAGATAATGTGAGTAAAATGTAAATAACCTGTCTCACGCCACTAATCTCATCACGGGTTCGGTAGGTGCTTCCTGGATCAGACATGGAGTGACCATGATACCTATAGGTATCCATTTCAAGTATCTGACAAAAGAATTACATCAAAATACATCAATCTATCTGTGCAGAGTGACAATGAACCATTAATTGCAAAGAGACGCCCATCAACAATTTACATTTCCAAGCATAGTCATTACACAAAATAATATTATATTTGTTAGCACGATTCACAAGGCTGTCAATACATAAAAGTCAACAAGAATTTGGACAAATCATAGAATTCTCATATAACATTTGAACCAGAGAAAATTAAGTGCCTCAACTGTTTGCAATGGTCATTTGCTCATAAAATAGATACATAAACAAGCAAAAAAGAGCAGGAGAATAATATCCTCAACATTAACTGATCCTACATTTACCAGGGTCAACTAGAATCTGTTGTTCTTTCCCCTACCAGGAAAGCTAATCCAAGGTGAGACGGCAGCTCCTGAGAAATGAGACCTAAAGTTCTAATAATCTGCTACTTGTCAAAATCTCATCAACAATTTTGGGTTTTGAAGCCTAACATAATAGTTGGACTGAAATAAATGCTTTAGAAAAATAGGATATTACAGCCTACATCAGATTCCAAACACGCTTACAATTTTCAGCAGAAGATTTGCTCACCTACAAGTTCAGTACAACAAAGCACAATAGCATGGTCTGTTTACATCTTTAGGTGATGTGCATCATGACACGGACAATACTTAGGCTGCAAATGGTGCTGAATTTGCTAATAATATTTAGAAATGGTCCATAACACCGGTATGGTGGTCATCGAAAATTGTCCAGACCAGAAAGTCATTTGTTCATAATATTATGAATTTGTAAAATAATTCCCATCCCTTTCTCCATGTACACATAGTTATCCGAAAAATCCAACAAATGTCACTCGAACAAATTAAATCCAACAAATGTCCATAACTAAATCACGGCTTTGTATCATTGTTTTAGCCTACATTCTTTAGGAAAAGTCATTGCCCGGTATAAAAGTAGATATCAACATCAACTAAGCCTATTTCAAACTGTAGCCTAGCATGCAATGACATTCTTTAGGAAAAGTCATTGCCCAGAATAAAAGTATCAACATCAACTAAGCCTATTTCTAACTGTTCTCAACCTACCATACAAGGCAAAAATCAAATATAAATTCATGGCATTGATCTACCACATGATTAGCCAGCCAAGTTCACATAAATATATAAGAGCGGCATTAAGTCCCAGAAAGCTACTTCACTTGAGTTTAAACAATATCCACCTACAAACTTGAGCATGCTAAGAAAAACTTATTTGTAAAATGGCTTGATAGAAATAATGGCGACAATGAAGTTAGAGGATCTTAATAAACGTGTCTTCTCCTATATCCATGATCTGCTTATTCATAACATCACATTTTCATTGAAATCAAAGGGTTCATGATAAAAGCTAAGTCATATTAAATAATGCAGTATTTGAATGGCAGAGGCATAACTGAATAATGTCACTTAGAAAGTACAAAAAGCACAATAAGTATTGGAATAGAACTCACAATAGGTCCATTCTTCAATGCATGTTCCTTCGCAAATTTGCATGCTTGTTTGACAGCAAAGGCATCCATGCCGTCAACCTGAAGCCAAAAGGAACAGGGGTAAGTACAATGATTGTAACAACTGACTAGATATCTTGAAGCCCACTTTAATGAGAAAATTCAATGAGCAAGGCTTTGCACTCTTATTGTAAAAATTATGCTAAGTGAGAACTTTTAATTTACAATTCTATCACCACTTCCTTCCCGACACACATAAATGTATTATACCAAGTGAACAGCGAACTCTTCCAGAAATAGTTTGGCAACTAGTACATGAAGTTACCCAATCTAGCTCATCAACATCAAGTAAATCACAAACAAATTTGAAAGCACAAACAAAAAACAATTACACATAATAAAAAAGGAAGACACCCTCACCTTCAAGCCAGGAACATAATCCCCACGCTTGTAGTAGGAGGGACTCTTAGCAGCTCTCCACTCTGCTGTCCCCATTCCATCTGCATAGAGTTCATACAATCCAAAATCAACCCATATAGCGCTATAACAACCACAATAAATCTTCAATACTTTAATCCTTACAGTGATTATTCTCGCAAACGAAAATGGCAGGCAGATCCCAGAGAGCACAAATATTAAGCGCTTCAAATAACTGGCCTTGATTTGCGGCACCATCTCCATACAAAGCAAACGTCACTGATTCATCCTTAGTATACTTCTGCGCAAACGCTATCCCACACCCTAACGGCACTTGCGCTCCCACAATACCGTGCCCGCCATAGAATCCATCTTTCTTCCTGTAAAAATGCATAGAACCACCTTTCCCTTTAGAGCATCCAGCCTGGCGGCCCATGAGCTCCGAAAAAATTTCCAAAAGAGACCCACCTCGGCCGAGAAATATGCAGTGATCTCTATAAGCAGTTATGATGCTGTCTTTCTTGTTAATCGCAGCTTCCATTCCGATCGCGACGGCTTCCTGCCCGTCGTAGAGATGGCAGAAACCGCGGATGAGCTTGGCTTTGTAGAGAGAGTCGGCGGCGATCTCCATCCGACGCATAAGAGCCATGTCGCGGAAGAAGGTGAGGAGCTCCTTGGGAGTGGTCTCGATGGTGCGGGATGGAGACTCGCAATTGTGTGTAGTGAAGGGGAGAGAGGTTTCGATTGTGAAGGGATCAGTGGAGGTAGAGATCGGGCGGCGGAGAGTGGTGGTGTAAGGTAGGACGGCGGCGGCTAACGGTTTCATGAGATTGGATCTCGAAGAAGATGATCTGAGGTGGGATAAAGCCATCTTGGCCGTTGGATTTGGATGGGATGGCGAGGGCGAGAAGAGGAGGTAGTTCGCGGGTGGAAAGGGCACTCCGGTTTATGCGAGTGCTACTAATAATTTGTTTTTGTGAAAGTGAGGAAAATACAGATTTCGGTTTTGTTTTTGGGTCGCGTGTGAAAAAACTCTGATAAACCATTTACTTGGATATTTTGGCAGTGAGGGAGATAAAATAAAACATTTGTTAATCAATTCTTTTTTATTATTTTGATAATTACAACAATTTCTATTAATGAAAAATGTTGATACAGGAGAAGTTAATTAAGCTATCAAACTGAATTTTATTTTTTATTTTTTATTTAATCGATCTGGATGAAATATGAAATAAACCGCAATTAAGTATCGACATCTTAATTACTAAAAAAATAAAAATGTAAATAACTCGACACTCTCAGTTTAAGTAATAAATCGTTAGATTGATTTAAATGTGTGGAGAAATTACCAACTTAAAACACCTTATCTTTAAACGAATCAAGCTTATTTTATAATGCGTTATAAAATGGAGTATGGGTTTCAAGTTTTAAAAAATCAATTAAAAGAAAACATAAATTATTTATTTTCTAGTTATGTGTAGAAATAATTTAGTTTCCTTTCAAAATTCTCAATGGAAAAAAAGAAAAATGATACAGTTAAAAAAAGATGCTGCTGTGTCTGGTTAGGCCGGCTTCGTGTCAGAATTGCAAATTCAAACAAAATTTAACTATCAGAGAAATCATAATAAACGATCAACGACCAGCATTTTCCGAGTCGTTAAAGATGAATGCACGTGGATGGTAGGTAGGTAGAGAGGCTACGCTTTTTGGCAAATTAAAATCTCTATTTTGGGCTGAGGCCCAACTTAAAAGTAGGTATGCTGAATTCCTTCGTGTGCTGAGGCCCATCTCTATTGAGACGATTAATCCATATGAAGTTTTGAATAAAGTCATGAATTTACTTATTTAGTTTGCAAATTGTGATGATTAGTGATTACATGAAAGCATTGCATTAGCTACACAATCATGGGACAAAATATGCAAAACATTCAAATTTCGGGTAAATGATTTGTCTACTCTTAATTTAAATTTAGTTTCGAGTCCGAAAAATAAAGAAGACCGTATTAAAAGAGTTATATCTTTTAAAATTCGATGATATTCAAACAAAATTAATTTTCTATATGTTTAAGATTGAGTTTTATTTTTCTCCACTATAAATTGACTAACAAAAATTGCTTTTGACATAAGCAAAGCAATTTTGGCCATAAAAAATAGGGTGAGGAAAAGCAAAAATCAACCCCAAAGTTCAAACAACCCTTATTCTTACTCTGAAATTTGGGCTAAATTGATGTACTTTGAAACTTATAGGATAATATATTAAAATTTCTATAATTATAAGTATCAAGTTGTACTTTTATCCTTGTAAGTTTCCAACAAAAAAATCAAAACGATAAAACCCCAAATCAACTTCACAGGCCCGTTAAAACGAGCCGTGTTGGAAACCAAAACCCCTTCTTATCGACTCGCTCCCGCCATGAACACACTGTCTCTCCTTCACACTCCTTACATTTTCCCTCATTTATCTTCCAATCCTTCCCCCTCCCTCCCCTTTCTCCCTCCCTGCCTCCGTTTCCCCCTCAATCCAAGCTCTCGTGCATTCCAATTTCTCTCCCCTTCCTGTTCAAACTCTCTCTCGCCGGTTGCTTCTAACCTCTCCGACGCCGACGAGGAGGAGGAAGACGACGAAGACATCGATCAGGACGAGGATGAGGATGAAGAGGAAGCCGCGGATGAGTACGATGATTTCTCAGAAGGAATCGAACAGAGCGAGGAAGACGACTCTGAAGTTCCGGTGGCTGCGGCCGATTCATCAGCTACTTGGCGCAAGGAGTCCAAGTGGCAGCGGGTGGAGAAGATCCGTAACCTAGTCAGAGAGCTTGGGAGTGACGTCATTGATGTAGATGAACTCGCTACCATTTACGATTTCCGCATCGACAAATTCCAGGTTTGTTCATTTTGGTTAGTAATAAGTAATAACTAATAATAACTTGAAAATTACTTGAATAATTTCATTCGCTTATCCGGAATGTCGTCTTTTGTTCTGTTGTCATAACGGAATTGGTAGCGGTCAGCTATTCAAGCATTCTTAAACGGCTCTTCTGTTGTGGTTTCTGCGCCAACGAGCAGTGGGAAGACATTGATAGCTGAGGCGGCTGCTGTTGCCACCGTGGCTAGAGGGAGGAGGATATTTTATACTACTCCGCTTAAGGCATTGTCCAATCAGAAGTTTCGTGATTTTAGGTTAGTGATTGTTTTTTTTTTAAGGGATGATATGCCTTTCCGGACAAGTGATAATTTTGTGTGTAATTGTTGTTTGCAGGGAAACATTTGGGGATGGAAATGTTGGGCTTCTCACCGGAGACTCTGCGGTGAATAAAGATGCTCAAGTTTTGATAATGACTACAGAGATTTTGCGCAACATGTTGTACCAGAGGTAAGTAATCAGGTGTACCACTGTGGAAGGATGATAGAGCTAACTAAGGAGTCATTGGATGTGAACTTTTGTGATTCTTTTAATTTTTTTATTGTCTGTGGTCTCTGAATCAAATTGAACTTCTAATGTAGCATTGGAAAGGCTGCTTCCGGGAGTGGGCTTTTCTGTGTTGATGTGATTGTTTTGGATGAAGTTCATTTTCTAAGTGATATATCCCGTGGTACTGTGTGGGAAGAGATTGTAAGTATACTTATTTGTTCAGGTTCTCATTCACAGCCCAAAAGTTTGCCATGTTAGGATGTGAAGCTGTTGTTGACATGTTTGCAGGTTATTTATTGCCCTAAAGAGGTTCAAATGATATGCCTGTCAGCTACAGTTAAGAATCCCGATGAGTTAGCTGGTTGGATTAACGAGGTACTCTTCTTTGTTAATGTATACAGTGCTCCATCTTGCTTGAAGCTTTCGTAGAAATATTTCATGTACAAAAGTGCTTATAGGTAACATCTGTGTTTGTACCAATTTAACATGTCTCATTTATTTTCTAAGTCCTGCCACATACGTGGAACTAGTTCAAACAAATTAAATGAGATGACTTCACTTTTGCACTTGTTCTAGAATGTGATGCTGCTATGCAATAGTCCACTGAAAGTAATATTATAGCGGTAGCAGGGTGAAAATCTTTACCTTTCTAGTTGGTAGTAAAGGCTGATCCTTATCAGCACAAGCTGTGTGCATGTGCCTGCACTATGCACAGTGTGCACACAAATGCTATCACTAAGTTCTGGTAATTCACACCAAAGGCCAACTATGGCCAGGTGCTTGCCTATAGGTCCTAGTTGTTCGATGTGTTGTGCTATTTCACAAGTTTCCCTGCGAATTCATTTGCAATTCTTGTCCCATGATTGAACCAATTCATCGTACAGTTAAAGTTTGAAACCCTTCTGGCGGAGTTACAGTAATAATGGAACGTGTACAAAATCTCTAAAGGTCTTTTCCTTTTCAATGGAATTGGAAATTACAGCATGCTTCCGTTTTGTGGACAAAAGTATGTGCATGTCTCATTTTAAAGATTGATCTGCTACATCCTGTTAAGTTTCGCATGTCATTCATGCTAGCCTTGACTTCTGACATGTCATATAGCAATCTGTGCACTGGAGCTAAACTTGACTCATCCTTTAACGGTGAAAAATGTTGATTCTCATTATCTTGAATTTTTGTTTAGGTTCATGGGAAAACTGAATTGGTGACATCTTCAAAGCGCCCGGTTCCCTTGACTTGGCACTTCTCCACAAGGAGTGCATTGTTTCCTCTTCTTGATGAGAGGGGAAGACAGATGAATAGGTTTTTCCATCATCCTTCCACTCCACACCCCAAGAAAATAGGAATAAATTCCATTTTTCCTATGAATACTACAATCGAAATTTATCGTTCTCCAACAATGATAGAAAAGTATTTAGCTGTTGTGTGCCACTTTGCAGTAATTTCCTTACTTTTTCAACAGTGGCACCTTTTTTTCAGTCAATGTTATAATGCTGTTTGCATAAATTGGTTGAGTTTTCCCCCCCAATATGAGGTACTTTGTGTTGAAAATACTCCACAAATTATGACGTAGAGTCGCCCTCTTGGGGAGACCTTGGACCGGCATCCCTCCAAAGTGCAATGGGTGCAATGGAGGTCACTGATCTAGACCACGGGCCTTCTTGATCACCGAACTTAACGTTCTGTTATTTTATTGATCATGCTCTGTTAATTGTTTTTCAAGTTCCTCTCATGGAGCATATTCTAGTAGAAACTAGCATGAAGTTTTTTCTAGCACTAAGTGACTCTTTGTTTTTCTGCTCCTTTTTCATTCAATGCATCTGCACTTTTTTTAGGGATGTAGAAATGTAGGAGTATGTTAATGAAAATCCTGCATGGAGTGGCTGCTCTCATGACTTAAACTTCCACTACTTTTTAGTTGAAAGCCTGAGAAGGTTATTTCACACTGAACAGGGCTCCTAGTTAAGCATAACCATATCCAGAACCAGGAACGTCCCTACTTGTATTTTGTGTTGGATCATTTCTGCCTTTCTGCTCTTGCGATACTGATTTGTGTTTTACTTTTCAAATTGGAACAGGAAGCTGGCACCAAGTTACTTACAACTTTCTGCTTACAAGGATGACAGAACAAGAAGAAGGAAGTCAAGAAATCGTGGAAGTAGCATGTTATATGATAGCATTGGTAGCATGGCTGGAGAACCCCTTTCAAAGAATGACATAACTAAAATCCGCCGTTCACAAGTAAGGAGTGGATATGTTAATCTCTAAAACGTTTTGACTTTCTTTTTGTTTGAGTTATTGTGGTGGATCTTTAAGTTGTTTTCAGTGAGAACACTCATCTTCCACAAATTTTGTGATTGTTCAGGTACCGCAAATTGTTGATACTTTAGCACAACTTAAGGGTAGGGATATGCTGCCAGCAATTTGGTTTATTTTCAACAGAAGAGGATGTGATGCAGCTGTGCAGTACCTTGAACGCTTCAGACTCCTTGATGAATGTGAGACGAGTGAAGTTGAACTGGCTTTGAAGAGGTTCAGCATTCAAAATCCTGATGCTGTTCGAGAGACTGCTGTCAAAGGACTTCTAAAAGGGGTTGCTGCACATCATGCTGGCTGTCTCCCTCTATGGAAATCATTCATTGAGCAGCTGTTTCAAAGAGGACTAATCAAAGTCATCTTTGCTACAGAGACACTAGCTGCTGGAATCAACATGCCTGCTAGAACTGCTGTCATCTCATCTCTTAGCAAGAGGACTGGTACTGGCCGTGTCCAATTAAGCCCAAATGAACTGCTTCAGATGGCTGGTAGAGCTGGACGTAGAGGCATTGATGATAATGGTCATGTTGTACTTGTTCAGGCTCCTAATGAAGGTGCTGAAGAATGTTGCAAGGTCCTTTTTGCTGGATTAGAACCTCTTGTATCACAGTTTACTGCTTCTTATGGGATGGTGCTGAATCTTCTTGCTGGCACAAAATTGACTCGAAGGTCAGATGAATCAGACGACATGAAACTTCTCCAGACCGGGAGAACTTTGGAAGAAGCAAGGAAACTAGTTGAGAAAAGTTTTGGAACCTATATTGGTAGCAATGTGATGCTGGCTTCAAAAGAGGAGCTAACTAATATACAGAGAGAGATTGCAACACTTACCTCAGAGATTAGCGATGAAGCTATAGATAAAAAGAGCAAGAAAATTCTCTCTCATGCATCATATAAGGAAATTGCAGTTCTGCAGGAACAGTTGAGGGAAGAAAAGCGTACTCGGGCAGAACTACGAAGAGCAATGGAAATGAAGAGATTGATTGCCTTGAAATCCTTACTAAATGAATTGGATAGTAGTCGCTTGCCCTTTTTGTGTTTGCAGTACAAAGATACCGAGGGAGTAGAACATTTAGTCCCAGCTGTTTATTTGGGGAAAGCTGATTACTCCGATGATTCAAAAGTTAAATCCATTGTTTCCACTAGTGATTCACATGCACCAAATTCTGTGAAAGCTGATCAGAGTGTCACTGAAGTTAAAACTCCAGAAGATATTACCCCATCTCACTATGTAGCTCTTGGTTCAGATAACTCTTGGTATCTGTTTACTGAAAAGTGGGTTAGATCTGTTTACAAGACGGGCCTTCCAAATATTGGCTTGACTCAAGGGGATGCTTTGCCGAGTGAACTCATGTGGGCGCTTATTGATAGGGAGGAGAAGCGGTGGGAAATGCTCGCGGATTCTCAAATAGGTGGTCTTTGGTACATGGAGGGGTCTCTAGATACATGGTCTTGGAGTTTGAATGTTCCGGTTTTAAGTAGTCTTTCTGAGACTGATGAGGTGCTACATATGTCTCAATCGTACTGTGATGCTTTAGAACAGTACAAGGAACAAAGGACTAAAGTTTCACGCTTAAAGAAAAAGATATCACGCACGGAGGGCTTTAAAGAATACAAGAAGATAATAGATTGGAGGAATTTTACCGAGGATAAGATTAAACGCCTGAAGGCCAGGTCAAAGCGTTTGGCTGAACGAATAGAGGAGATTGAACCGTCTGGCTGGAAGGAATTCTTGAAGATCAGCAATGTTGTAAATGAAAGTAGGGCTTTGGATATCAATACACAGGTAATATTTCCACTTGGCGAAACTGCAGCAGCTATTCGAGGAGAAAATGAACTCTGGCTCGCAATGGTGTTGCGGAATAAAATCCTTCTGAACCTGAAACCAGCACAACTTGCTGCTGTCTGTGCAAGTGTGATTTCCGAAGGCATTAAAGTTCGTTCTTGGGAGAATAGCAGTCACATATATGAACCTTCCACTGCAGTAACAAATGTCGTTAGCGTCTTGGAGGAACAAAGAAGGTCTCTTATAGAACTTCAAGAGAAACATGGGGTAGAGGTATCTTGCTGTTTGGATAGCCAATTCTCAGGTATGGTTGAAGCCTGGGCTTCAGGGCTGACTTGGAGGGAAATGATGATGGATTGTGCCATGGACGATGGTGATCTAGCTCGCCTCTTAAGACGAACAATCGACCTGTTGGCTCAAATTCCCAAGTTGCCTGACATTGATCCGGTATTGCAAAGCAATGCCAAGATTGTTTCCAACATCATGGACCGACCACCAATAAGTGAACTTGCCGGATAAATGCCGCCTGTAAAATATAGTGTTAACATTTTTAGCTGATTCTTATTTACTTCGTAGTCATATTTAACCTGGTTCGTCGAGGATACATCGATAAATTACTAGTCCAGTGCCGATTCAGGTGGATTCATTGGCTCCGTTTTGAACTTCAGATGACAGTCATTGGATCTCCAAGTTTGGTGGAAATGTCTGGAAAGAGGACAATTTAAGTAAAAGTGTATGTAAATGCATTTACGACCTGTAAAGGCTGCGGTGAATGAGAAGTATATCGCTTCCTGAGCATAAGGGAACATTATGAAAAAAAATCTTGCATTTGTTTCCATTCTCTACGTGCGGCTAATTCATACTGGAAAATCAGCACTCAATGCTTTTTCCAACTCAAAACAAAAAAAATCCTGTTTGATCCATATGTTGCTAAAAATGTTCAGCCACCTCTTGGGAGCAGTAGCAAACAAACAGAAAACAATCTAGATGAAAAAGAACTATGAAAACAATGATGAATGGAATGATCATATATCGCAGTTCGCAGGTATTACTGTAATACGTCGTCAACGCTATTTACATGATTCGGGCTTGAATGCCACAAAATTACACTATACTACAATCTTGCGGTGCAGCCATGTCTGCTTTCCTTTGATTCAGTATACTATTGGCGAGAGAACTTTGCAAATACATGGATATTCATCCTCGCTTGCTCATTGTGCCATGAATTCCGTTTCTGTTTTCAGCTGTGGGTACAAAAGGTAACTGTAGAGCAAAGACATCTGACAGTACAGATCTCAGATGTCCTTACTTAGAAATAACTGTAAAAAGCAAGGGAATACACTTCAAGGTTCTCAGAAATATCATGATCTTGAAAGCCAATTGTGAAACCGCTGCACCCTTTTGGAGATCTTTGACAGGCCGGCACATGAACCATTCTGCTGTGAGGTTCGCTTTTGCCTTTTGGTTCTAAACAAAAAATCTTCTGTATCTAAAACATAGAAGACCTACATGTACACATCACCATCTATTAACAAGTCAAAATTTTAAAGCAAAGCTTAAGGTGCAACAACATGCATCAAGAGTAGTAAAAAGCAAAGCTAAAAGATACCTTGGATGAAACGCAAGCGATCTTACATTCTAAACCATTAAAAACTTGAAAACCTTCCATGGCTTGGCATTCATCAGCACCTACATATTTACGTTTGTTCCTGCAAGCAGCAGACTTTAGTGGCGATAGCAAGCGAACATTAAACACAAATTTGTCTGTTGCGTCAATGCACCTCTTGAGGTAAATCCCTTGTTTTTCCTTTTTTTCAGGGACAATGGAGAGGAAATCGTTGAGCAGATAAGCAGCAAAATTGGGATCCATGGAGACAGCAGTAACTTCAGGCTTATCATGTCCAAAGTCCATAAACTGAATAGACAATCTAGTGGGGGTTGAAGACTGCAGTGGAAAATCATCGTGTTGTGACTTCTGTTAGTTGAAAAGTGTACTTCTATCAAGAAAACATGAATAAAACAATGAAGAAACCTACACATTCAATACGATATATGCTCTCATCATGAAGAAGAACACGAGAGTTTTCATGATAAACTATATCAACAAATCTCCCGGGCTTTCTTGTTTTTTCATATGCGTACAACTGTAGCAGCTTGTTGTCCATCTCTTCGGTCGCTACTGTTTGGAGCTGAGGATGCCCAAGAAGAACGTTTAGGTAAAAGGAAGAGGCGGGACATAATGTAAAAGAACATGGGGAAAAAAGAAAATGTTAAGCAAATAGCAACTGTATAACTTTACCTGCTTGACAAGTTTATAAATCAACTTGTCCAGCGTGAATAGAACATATGACTGTGTTCCAATAATAGATCGGCAATCATCCTCAAATTTTGTGTTATCCGAGGAACCATCAAGTAAGTTGTAAAGTGCACTCATGAATCTGTATGGAAAAACACAAATCAATATAGCCAGGACAATTCTATATTGATTGAATAACAAAAGCTTGTTAAACTATAATGCCTGGCATAGAGGTCAGTAGAATTTGCATCATTTGAAGCTCTCCATTTCCTCTCAGCAGACGAGGAATTAATCTTTGCTGATTGTATTCTATCATAGAGCATCTGGTGCAGTTAAGGGGACAGAGAGGTGGAGTTGGTAAAAGCAACCAATAACTATGGCACAAAAACCATGATGACAGAAAAACTTTAGAAACGAATGAATAAACAAAACAGTCTTACCTGGTGAAGCCTAAAAAGTACATAGAAGGAATCATTTCCATAGAAAATCCATGATCTCCTTTCTTTGTCATGTAATGCTGAAGGGACATGCTTTGCAAGAGGTTTCACATTTAGAAGAAAACGTTCTGAAAATGGTAACGTTGTTCCATCTCCTTCAACATCATGGGCATCAGCCATCCCTTCAGCCTCACCTTCACTCTCAGCTTTGTTATCATGTTCATCATGGTCTCCATCTTCCTCATGCTCTTCACGAGAGCAGTCCTCACCATCACCAGACTCGCTTCCAGAAACATCACCATTCTCCGAAGCATTCTCACTATCCTCGGATGACCTTTGAGCACTTTCATCACCTTCATCATCAGCATCATTTTCTCCCCCTTGTTCACCACATGTTTCTTCCACTCCACGCCTTGATTGGTATTGCCTACTCACAGAACTATCTTTCACTTTGTGCACAGGCTCCAAGCTGCCTTCCCCATAAACTGCAAAATTGTCCTCCTCAAAGTCTCCATTTGGAGATAGTTCACCTTCTTCTCTCTCAATTTTAAATTGGGCAGCAGTTTCATTATTAAATCTATGACTCTTGCTGCTATCTGTCATCACCCCACTTGTAGGTGCAATTGGTCTCAAAAAGTCACCACCCTAATAGATCAGTAACAAATATACACGTCATCTTTCATTACGATTTAATTAAACCACCCAGCATGGGGACTGCAATTGATGACAGAAAGGAAAAAAAATGCCAGGTTTTTGGATTGGAAAGGAAAAAAAATGCCAGGTTTTTGGATTGGCTTAGTCTATTAACATGAATTCACTGGTTACTATTAAATGAATGAAAATTCAGGAGAATGTTCTGCTTAACAGGGAGAAATATCCCTGAATGCACCATACCTCTGCTGAAGGTAATATCTCCTTATTTGATCCTAACCCATGGCCTCCGTCAATGTTCCCGTTACTTGGTTTTGAAGGAGTAGCACTAAGCCCTTGAAACAAAAAAAAGTATTTCAGATTCCAACTATCATTTTGAGAAGAGAGGCAAAACAGATTTCAACGTGCACAAAGATTAAAAGAAACTCTTAGATAAGGAGCATTTGCCATACCTGATTCTAAATTAGTTCTTCCGTTACTTAGCTCTACTCCAATGGCAAGAGATGTATTTGAGGCAATTAATTGCTCATTGGAAGTCACTTGTTTACTGACCCCTGACGTCTCATCAGCTACAGCTGCATTCATTAGGGCTTTATCCTGTTGAAGAGTACTGCAGGAAGTATCACTCTTGCGAGTAATACGATCAGCATCAGGCGAACCATTTTCTTTAACCCCATTGTCCCCATTAGGCAACCAAGTTCGGCAAGAAGTTGATTGCTCAGGCGGGATACTTTCGTCTCCATTTCTGGACAGACTTGAATGCTTTGAGTTCATGACTGTAGCACCACTACCAACACCACCACTAGGGCTGCCTTCACTCTCTATCCCTTTCAAAGTGTTATTTTTAGCCTTTACAACATCTTCAGTGTCCTCTGGACCCTGAGGCCTAGAGGGAACACCAAGGACGGGTTCCAAGAAGGTTGTCCAGATTTTCATCACTTTATCCAGCTGTTCAGTTGTACAAACTTCTCCGCATGAATATTTGATGAGCTGATATAGATCTTCATGAATCTCAGGATCAGGGTACTCAAATTCCATGTGCGGAATAATTGGTCTCCTGTTACCAGCAGCAAACACAAGGAGCACCTCATCTTCCTTGCGCTTCTTCTCACTAATTTCTTTAATCTCCGCCAATAAGGCTGTAAAATAAGTGACACATAAGAAGACAACTGATGAATCTAAGGGCAATTGGAAGTCCTATGGAAGTCATTTGAGAAGAACAAAGGAAAATAACTTCGGCTAATGTTCACTTGACGGATAAGAATAAGATCTAGAACAGTCCACTCCTAGTTCTATTTCATGTGATTATAACAGGTTTTAATTAGCTTAAGCGCACCGAGATACAAGTAGTAAGAGTTACCTTTTGTACTCAAGCTCTTTGAATCCTGCTGCTTGAAATAGAAGCTACGGTGATCAAGCGATTTATGGTAGTTCTTAGCATAAATGTCAGCCCAGACTTTGTTAAAATCAGCTCGACACCTAGCCCACTCTTCTTGTTTCTGCTTCAAGCGTGTTAGGATAACTGGCAAAGCAAGAGAAGGGTTCTTCTTTAACACGTCCATCACATCAAGCCCATGATCACCATATAAACGTTCAATGCACCTCAGGTTCAGAGCTACAACAGAAGAGTTGGGAACCATCAGGGGAAAGAAAAATGAGCACATGACAAGAATAGGAGCTCTAAACATTATTGGACATTAATCAGCTATAACCTGATAAGTACTCCTCAATACGAATTAGGCTCTCTGTTTTGATTGTATTATTGTTGATCTTCTCTAGTAATTCTTCTACATGTTTGGTTGTTGCATTAACGGATTCTAACAACATGTCGAGCTCAAACCTGGCAGCAAGACAGAACATCAGTAACTTCCAAAACAGCAGACATCACCAGACAATATCGGTGAGGAGGGAAATATTGAACAAACAAACAGGCATCTCGACTTCCTACAAAAGCAGGACTAATGACAACTTAGATTCTGGCATTCTCCAGCACAGTCATCGTGTAACAAAGTGCCCAGCTATAATTGAATACTTGAAGAGCAAATATCTGATGAGATGTAACAAAGCTAAGACAAAACAGCTCTGTTTCAAAGCAAACAAAAGGGGGAAAAAAGAGATGAAAACATCTCGGACAAGCTCCAACCTATCATCTTCACATCGAAACAGGCTTTCTTCGTACTGGTTTTTGCGCATGTGTTTAAAAGAGTAATCCTCACTTCCTGAAGTAACAGAAACCCAATGATCATTTAGTACTTCAGCACCAAGCTCTGTCCTCTGACTTGCTGTAGGTATGGGGTACTGCCATGATACAATCACAACAGCCACATCGAGACAAAGATAAATAAACATGTGCACCAACATCTTAAAATATTACATCAACAACAAAGGACAAGGAAAATGTTACATACATTCTTTGGCAGAAGTCGATAACTTGGAGTGCACCGCTCACAGTTAGATAGGTCAAGTTCATTAATGGGTTTTGCCATAAACTTGTCTTTGCTTGGAAATAAAGACATCTTGGGACCTACATCCTTGCTGCCAAAGGCTGCACTTTTATCGAGTCTATCCCTTTCTCGAGTTTCGCCTTCTTTATCTTTAATCCCATCATCCCTCTCACGATCCCGGTCTCTATCTCTATCTCTATCATCTACCTTAATTGGTCTGTGTAAATTACCTTCATGCCACAATGATTCTGGAATAAGAAGTTGGTAAGAATTAAAATAGGTGCAGCTCATGCAGATTATTCTGGAGCTGAACAAAACATAATTTGTTCCACAAAACCAGAGCCAGGCTGAACCAAGGTTTCTTAGGAAATCAATGAAACAGAACATGATGCATCACCCAGGCTAGTGCTATTGGATGAGGTAAACTGTGAATTATGTTGCATGATCAAGCATATTGAAAGTTAGACAATTATATATGGTAAGCATGAATTAATTTGCAATTTTATGCATGATCTGGCACATTGAATGCTACAAGATTTGATACTGTTCTTGTACCAATTAAGCTACATAGCCCTAAAGATGATGGTTTGGAAAAACCACAGGCAGGTAATAACAAGATTGACTCAGGAATGCAACTAAAGTAATACCTTGAGGTTGGTTCACTTTTGTTCCTGGGTAGACTCATATTTGGTTAACAACCTACTAGTGTAGTCCCATCATACTAAACAAAGTTCAGCAAAGAAACCCTAAGAATAAGTTACAAGGGATATCTAGCCTAAAGATTAAAAAGAAGAAAGGAAGATTTATACTTACTTTTACTCACGACACCAGCAAGTAAACCTTCTGCAGGAACAAATGTTGATTAGACGAGCTTAATAAAAAAAAAATCCAAAGCAAATAAACTGAAGCATCCTGTTACGAGCGCTACCATTCTTTTCGCAGCGTGCCAGAAATTCACTGAAGTCATCCATAAGATCTGGATATCTTCCAATTAAATCTCCGACCTGCAAGTAAAAGCTTACATGAGTTGCCTTTTTGTCCAACTGACACTCCATAAGCAGGTTAGTAACAGTCAGCTGACTAAGGTTTGAGAGGAGGACAACAATCAGAAGTTCAACAGTTAATGATGGCAACCATATCAATTAAAAGGGCTCCTCGTCAGTTCAACTGCATTAAGAGGAAACTTAAAGATTATTCCTGGTGCATACTCCCTTCCTCTCACTTGTGTAGGTTCCACTCATGGTTTTTGGTGGGACCCACGTGGTTGAGAGGAGCATTTTTCATAGATAGGATCCTAAAATTACTCATAATAAGTTCAGGTATCTTAATTCTTTTTTCATGATCAGCATAGAGATATAGGTAACAGACAGGTATGCCATACCAGAGATTGCAACTCGGATCTTGTGATTATTTCCCTGGTATAAAGATGAAGGCACCTCAAATATTCTTGATAATCCTCAGGGTTGCGCAACTTCTCCTTCACTTTCTCGCAGAAAGCAAGTTCTTGAGTTAACGCATCTGCCATGACATGAATGGAGTCACAAAGAAAAATGTTAAAGTAAAAGATATGCACCGAATTCTGAATGTATAGAACATGAAACCAGAAGTCTTATTAGCATAGCAAATGTATAGCTTGTTTAAAAAAAAGAGAATAAATAAATAAATAATCAGAAAGAAAAAGGAACAAATTCAACTCACATTCTTAAACACTATAAAAAATAATTCATTTAAAAATCTAATAGCTCCCACACAGGATAAATATTGAAATAGTATATAAAGCTAATAAGTACAGCAGTCACGAAAATTAAACAAATAGTGTAAAAAAGTGTTTTTGTATTTTTATGGAGGTTGACAGTATTTTCTTCATGCTTATATCGGGAGAGAATGGAATCAAGTCAAGAAGCATCCTAATATGCGAAAAGAAAAGGCAAAAATGTCAAAAGAAGAACGTGATACACTATGATTCTAGAAAAGCACAGATCCAGAATAAGGATGAGATGAATACAACATATTACCCACATCACTCACAACATTTACACACAGCAAACTGGACAAACCGTAACCCAAAACCTCATTATCTAAATGTTAAGTTGCAAATATTTGGAACACTATAAGATATATAAGATATATAAGATATATAAGATACAACAGAGAGCAAAAGTCCTTCAACATAATCATATTTTTTGTACACCCCAGCCCTCCATTCCTGCCTGAAAATTGTAAGTAATAAAGCATATTTTTAGAGATAGCGTGTACTTTCTTGCAGAAGAATATATAAAACTCACTTTTCACAGCATTTTTATCATCATAACTGGATGAAACAGGAGGCATTCCAAAGTTCTCATCACCATCCCCACCTTGATTTTCAGCAGCTGTTTCTTCAATCCGACGAGTCGGTTTCCTTTTCTGCAGGAAGCGCTGCATGTTGAAGTCTCTATTTCCATCATGCTCATAATCTCTATCATCCCGGTCACGTTCTCTCCTATCTCGGTCATCTCTTTTCTCTTTCTCCTTTTCACCACGCCTTCGTTGCTCTTTATCAGCTCTTACCAGAGCTCTATCATGGTCTTGATCAGGACGGTCGACACTGAAGTCCCTATCAGCATGGGAAGTTGTAGTCCTTTCCTTCTACAAAGTGAAAAGAAAAGAAACAAACTTTAACTAGGATGATACACAGAAATCAAAAGGAAGCGGGTGCGAAGGAAGGAGAGGAGAAACCTTGTCGACATGCATTTGGCGCATTGGGGGCATGGCAGAGCTTCTATCACGAAGAAGAGGATTCCTACCAGATGACGCATAATTATTATTGGTCGCACCTGAAGTATCAGGCAGAAAATGAGTAAACTCGATGAGTAGGTCAGGGTGGTCTTGAAAAAGTGAAGCAACCTGCAACAAAAAATTAACTCATTAGGGACAACGTTGTGCCAAACATGGAATGTCCTAAAAACAGAGAAAGTATAACGAAAAAGTGAAGAGCCTAAATGAGAACAGAAATTTGAGAGAAGAAATGACTATATACCTCCTGGTAGACATCCGTAATGGACTTGTTTTCTTTTCTGTACATGTTCAGAATATCTAAAAATGCTTTATAAACATGATCATCCCCTTGAAACCTTGTCTGGAAGAAGAAGAATCGATGAGAAATAGATCATTGAAAGCAGACATATAACCTCCAATTAAGCCATGAAAGGATAGTCATACCTTAATTTTGTTCACAAAATTAATTGCTTCTTCAAATTCAACCGGCTTTTTCAGAGGAGGTTCTTCCTCTGGAGGTAGGGTAATCTCATATCCTTTTGGCAAGAAAGTGTTGAACCCCAAAATAAGGTCGCGATGACCCTTAAATAAATCCTTCACCCTACCTATGACACCCGTAGTATCAATTCTGCAGTCAATGTAACACATAATTAAGACAATTCATCAACAAACACATCCAATAAGTAGAACAACACAACACTCAAGCACATTGCAAATCACGACCAGCAGACCTTTGAGCTTTAAAATCCTTCATGACCTCAAGAAATTCATCATACTTCTCCCTCTTGTCTTGGAAAATATCCTTCACAGCCTTGAGATAAGCTAAAGCATCATTTGTTGTAAGCTTCTGACTCGCCCCGCTCCCACCCCCTCCTCCCACCATCTGAGGTTGTTGCCCAGAGCTTCACAGCACAAAAATTCAAACAATACTAGTAAATCACACCACAGCAAAAGAAGAAGAAAAAAGAAAACCGCGCGCCAGTACATCATTTTGTCAGATTCACATAATAACAGATTATCGCATCACACATTACTAAACCAGGCAAGCTGACCAGATAAAGCGAATACCGCGATATTTCCTATTCGACTTAATTCTTCCATTTCCATATAGGGAATAATATCAAATTCGTAACTGAATTCACCATCCATTAAAAAGGGGAAAAAACTGATCTTTCTTCGCAGGTCAAACACAAAAAAACACCCAAACATTAGCCGATAAGTAAACTAGCAACCATTCGACTACAATAGTGACAAAAACAACAGATAAGAGATGACACCAAAAAGGTAAAAAAAGTTTACGTTTCTCCTCTGGAGGAAACCATAGGCCTTTTCAGCTGAGACCCCATGTAAACATCATCTCTTGACCTCTTCATCTCACTTCACCTACAACAACAACAAGAAGCAAAAAATCCGTCTATCTCTTCCTCCCCGCTTCAGCTACAAGCCTACAACGCCGAATCATGCTTTCCAGGTAAACCTGCAATCATAACAGAAACCGCTCATTCGAGCAAACTCAGATAAACACCAAGCAGATCTAACCAAGCTCTACTTTGTAACCTGGAAACAAGATAATCAGACCCAAACAACCAGAGTTTAACCGCCAGATCACCTCAAAAAATCCTAACACTCTCTTTTTCACAGTCGGTAAAAAATAATTTTGCATTACTTGAAAACAAAGCAATTTCAAAACCCGAAATTCTACAACAAAGAACAGAAACAGAAAAAGATCGTTCATCACTGGACGAAACAGCTTCAAATACTTTCAAACCGAGCTTTTCTTCCATGTCTAATTTTCCACCTCCCTACCACACAGAATTACACAGATAAGAAGAAGGAGAAGTGAGGAATGAACCTATTGGAAGGAAGGAATATGATAATGATGACGACGATGATGAAGATGATAATTTCGAGTTTTTTTTTTTTTTTTACTTTTATTTCTGAAAGAAGAAGAAGCAAAGCAGAGGAGACGATACAAAAACACAATGGCTTTGTTGTTTAAAGAGACGAGGAGAGTTTAGAATGTAAAAAAAAGATTGGTATATATGGATATAGAAATTAACAACACAAAAACAGCAGTGTGTTTTTTGTGAGGTGTGGAGATAGTAAATTTTTCCGGCTTGTAGCCGGTGCTATTACAAGAGAGGGGTTACGGGTTATAGCCGGTTTACGGTTTCTGTTGAGTTTTAGGTTGGTTCTCTTAGGGATTTTGATTTTTTTTTTCCTCCTGAGGAGGAGCCAATTTTTCTTTACGGCAGTGGCAATTTTGGTGATTTGGTTAAATTGGAAAGGGTAAATGTGAGAATTTCAGGGTAAAACAAATGGGTAATATATGTTACTATGGTCCATGGCCATGGGATTCAAATTTGGTACCTTTTTTGTGTTTCCCTTTCTTGGATTTCTTTTGCAATGTATAGCTTTTGCTTGGATAGGATTAGGGTTTGTTGTTTAAAAGGCTTGTAAGGTATAACAGCAAACCAATAAGTTTATAGTGTAATATTATTTTTTGTCGAAAAAAGAGAACTAAATTTTACGTTCGACTTTTACAGTTATATAATTATTTATGATAAAAAAAAGAGTAATATATAGAGTAAGTATTTTTTAAGTCTAATTAAATAGGTTAATTGTACTTCAATAGTCAATATAGTGATTTGTTACATAGAATTCATTCATATATGGGATCTAAAAATTTAAATTAACTTGTAAGATATAAAGACTAACCAATGAATCTATAGTGTAATGTTATTTTATGTGGAATGCTACAAGCCTAGCCCTTACTTATTTCATGAAAAATAAAGCCCAACTTGCGGTTTTGTCTAACATGGGTTTTTCTATATTGGGCCATTTAAGTTCGAAAAATAAAATAGCATAAAAGACCTAAGCCTAAGTGGGCCCTTCTAGGTAATGGAAATGGGCTCATCGGTGGTTTTTTGTTTTTTGATCCATGTGCAAAAGCTAGGCCGAAGGCGAAGCCCAACTGAAGGTGACAGTCTAGTGTGTTGCCAAGTCTGAACGTTATAACTTATAATGGATAGAAAATTGCCCCTTTTTCTTCTTCCGGTTTTTCTATGTATCCTATTCCGATTCTAGATAAAAAATTAATTATATTTGAATATCAAATGTATTTTGTTCAATTGTCTAAAATTAAATTTAAAACTTGAGTTAAGTTTCGCGAAATTACTTATGGTTGACTAGAACTAATTTTGTATTTTGTAATATGTAATTATTGTGGATCAACTAACTCCTTTACCTTTTGTGGTAAAACATATACTTAAATTCTTTAAGTATAAAAACATAAGTGAGAAGAGTCATCTCATTTCGAGCCTCGATGATGGCTGAGTGAGTTTAATTTCCAACTCGGGAGGAACAGAACAGAACGAAAACTAAAAGAATAAACAAAATTCAAATACCATATTGAGGGGGGAGCAGTAATTTTTTTTGAAAAGGGAGTGCAGCTATAATTAAATTTCATTAATTAGCTGAGGTTTTCCAAGAGGAAAAACACATGAGATTTGTACAAGTGAAGAGAAAAAAAAGGAGTGTGCAGTTTTTGTGCATGGGCCTAAAACAAACATGGAATTGCTTCTTTCCTACTTAGCAGTGCTAGGCCGAAGTACTATGGGCTGTTATCTCAGCTTTGGAAATTATCACATGAGGTTTGCACACCTTTTTCTTTCCTATTTTTTTCAAAAGTCATTTTCTTACTCCCTCCGGACCGCAATAATCATCATTTTTTACGAAATATTACTGTACATTTTACTTGATTTTTTAGTATTTATTTTACTAAATATTACTATTTCAAGAAGTCAATTAATATAATCCAGAAGAAGTATTAAATAATTCATTAAATTATAAATAATTATATTCACGTCGAGTCAGCTAACGATTCTCTTTTATATTCTACTTGATTTTGCTTAACAAATGTAGATATCCTTATTAGTAAAGTTGTTGGTGAGATGATAGATGCCACAAAAGTAACCTGAATTAATCAATGAAATTGTTCTGCACCCACCACTAATATTTTTCAACACATACAACTGCTTACTCTTTTATTCTCCACTATTGTTCAATTAATTTAATTAATTGCTTAGCCTTTTTAATTTATAATTATTCTAAATAAAGAATATAAACTTTGTCATTGATGATTGGTTGGCCAAGCCTAAGTGGGTGAGGTTTGTTGGATAAAATATTCCACACTTGTAATGTGGCAGCATCAACCGTCAGCATATGAAAATCTTCATCACCTTATCTAACATTATAATTAGTTGGTAATTGGTATGATAACCTTGTCGGCTTCCACCTAATTACCAACAATGAAGCACAAGATTGTATTTATATACAAAGCCAATTCTTTTACCGCGTATTTGGTATAAGTGATTCGACATATACTCTAATTTTTAAACGATAGACTATTCATTTAATTTTAATTTATAAAATTAATTACTTACTGAGAATACTTTAATTGAACAATACTATTCGAATAATCAGTCGATAACTTTACTCCCCTGACACTTTTGTTCTTCAAAATTTAAGATGAATATTTGTATTTAATAACGCCTTATCTCTATCATTAGTATATAGACATTCCAATAATTGTAATGAATTCCCTGCAATGCCAATGTGCCAATCTCATGCCAGCTCTGATATGGGTTTCTTAGATCATCTGTTAATTGCTAATAAAACCAAAAATACTATAAAATCTGACACTGAAGAGGAGCAGCTTTGGTGGTTGGAGTTTTTAATTCTTTGTTCTGGTCATTAGAAAGACAAAAAAGGTGAACGAAAAGAAAAATCATCCCACAAACAAAGATGAAGCCAAAAACCAGTCAATGATTGTCCTTTCAATTTGCATGTGGAATTATGAGGCTGGGCTCAGATAATTGTAGTCCTAATTAATATTATACATTATTTTTACCTTTATAAAGTCTAAACTAAAATATACCTAAGTTTATTGGATCATATAACTAATTATATTCGAACATGATCAGTTTATTAGGAAATAAAGTATTTTTAATATGTACGTTTTCTTAAAATATAAAATTATCGAATCACTCACGCTAACGAGTTAATATTATTTAATATCTGGCATAACATCATACGTTAAGGTAGAGTAGCCATAGGACCGAAGCTAAGAATTATGGACCCATATTATTGCCTTCCATTATAACTGACCAGGCACACACATATACTATATTTTTGGCAATCATTCAAATGATCAACAAAGGATGTCTGAGTTTTCTTGTATGAAGATGCAATTATAGCTGAGAGATTATGAAAGTAATAACAAGATCTCGAGTTCGAATTTTAAATCTATTAAATTCATTATAATTCTTCAAAATTATGATACAAAATTATGTTTTTTTTTTTTGTCAAAACTCGAAATCTATTTTACCATTTCTACGATTTGATCCGGATTAGGAAACACAAGGTTGGAGAAATAATATTCGTCTAGAGCTATTTGTTTTACATCACTCTCTTAATTAGTTCTTTGTTTAACTTATTTAACTTAATTGGGTTGCATTTTGCATTCAAGTCTAGCTAGTTCAAACCGTCCAAACAATTGATAAGAAATTTTACCAAATTAAGATTTATAATCGTGTTTCATGAATCACATACATGGGATCTTGATACATACAGCTATCCTTAAATCTGATGGGTCATTAATATATGCACATCTCTAAGATGTGATGTCCCCATCAGAATTTAATCAAATCATAAATTTTCCTTTTGAAAAATATTGTTCCGTCCAATAGCAAGAATCAGAATGCAAAATTAATGTCACAACTCACAATTCACACAACAAGTCCTAAAGTGTAGGCGCATGGCTTTCCTCACTAAATAAGTTCCACACTTATTATCGAGAAATTATTAAATACATTCGGTATGTAACTGATTTATTATTTATCGATAATAAAAATATTAGTAGAATTTCATTTTTGTTTATAAAAGAAAAATATATACGGTGCATAAAATATATGATTCATTTCATTTTGTATGCACCCGGTTGAAACTCGTTATTTTTCTATGAATTATTGTAAATCGAGATCAAAAGCAAACGAGTCTTATACCTAGGTGAGGTTTTATGTCATTTTTTATTATCTTTAAGGCTCTTCTTTCGAATACTTTCTAACATGTTTTGTTTTTTCGATTTTAATTGCCATAACAGTTTCCGGTAAAAATATCAAAAAAACTATCTAAACTATTGGATCGGCGGTGAGAAAAGCAAAATCTATTAGTAACACAATCTCAAAGACAGATTTTCATATACCACCACTTCTGATGATGCAGCAACTTGAAACGGACGGTGGTGATGAGAAGATGAGGATGATGATGACAATTGGAATTAGGGAATGTTTTTTATGGGGAATGAATGGGATGGACATGGTTTAATTGATTTCCATCAAAACCATACTCAAAATTGGGCTCTTGCTGCTCCCAATAGCCAAGCTTACATGTGGTAGTGTCGCCTATGGAGGAGAACACAGTGGAGATGTGGAATGGGATGCAGGAGAGATTCCATGGTTTTGGTCACATTTTGTCATTTTCTCCCCCATTCTCCATGTGATCAAGTCCTAGTAATCCAAGATCGACGATCGACAAGCTGATCAGATGGGGTCTCTGCTTCTTTCTGGGTCAAACAAAACAACGACACAGAAAGATAGGAGGACCATTTAATTATATCGGCTGCCTTAATTCCTCCTTATCTGTTGCCAATAAATCCTTATTGATAGATGATAACTTACTAGCTACTACCATTACTCCGTCAGTCATGGCTAGCTACGGATTTCGTATTCGTATAAGGTATCTATCTATCATCTATATCTAGTCCCATATTGAATTAAATCTCAGCTGGACACGTACAGTATTTTACATAATTTCTTCTTCTAATGTCTGGACTTGACGCAGAAACTATACAAAAATTCTCTGGATACGGAGAAAACAATAAAGTTTCATTAAATCATAATAATAATAATGTCTAAATTACAGCCATAAAATTATAGAAAAAGGATAATGAAAAATTAAAAATAATTTTATGTTTTAGGTCGAATTTGGACCGTTGGACGATTCGGTCCTCGATTCTAGTATTAGATACTCGAGCTACATGTCTTTTAAATTTCAGCCATATTTAGGGATCGAATAAATTTTCTTCTCTTACCAACTTGAAATAGAAATCTCTCTTTTGTTCGACGTCACCATCGGATAAAATTTATCCACAAACTCACTAGGTAATTGTAACCTTATTACACTTAATCAATACATTAAAGTATTTATAACAAGTAATTATTCTATATCTAACTTGACTTTTGATCTCGTTATGTATTATTTTTAATTTTCCTCCACCATTTCTTATATTCACGTAACTCTTTTAGAAAATAGTACGGGTATTATTTTCCCACGTACTATTACAGCTTAATCATCTTATGTTTTTTTTTTTCCGTTTCGTATAAAAAAATATTTTAGGAAATTTTAGGAATTGGAGCGTGTACTCATTTCTGAGCGGTCAGCTCCTAAGCAATGCTCCTGTCCAAGAAAAGTGATCACTAAATTGGATTTTTCGTGACACTATTGCTAAAGCAGCAGATTCTCAGATTCTCTAGACTCTGTTTTTTCTTTGTTTTGTTTTGTTCTTTTATTATACTATAGCACTCCATAGTCCATAGAACATTGCTTCCCTCGTGATTTTTATCCAATTTTATAGTCAAAACTCTCGTGCGTTTTTCACTTTTGACGAGGAGATGATTGGAGAAGGAAAAAGAAAGAGTCTTCTACCTACATCATACATGTATATTGATTGGCACATCTACTGTATTAAATTCTGATTAAAAAATAATAATTTATGATTGTGATTGAGTGGTAAATGATTTGTCCACCTTAAACAATGGGGACTCGACATCCCTTTAAGATAAGGACAAGATATCTGCATTGGCCCGAATGTGCAAATGTGCAAAGTCTACTGATATTCGAGTTTATACCGGAGGACAAACAATTAAAGTCAGTGCCTCGGATCTCCATAAATAATTAATTATTTAATTTGAAAGATGTCCTTACCATGACTCCAATTGGTTGGTTAATAGTAACTTAATTTAGTACTTCTTTAGTCTTCAAATAAGCTGTCTTAATTTGGTTTATCTTATAATTATTGGTGGTTGCCATATCACTTGCAAAAATATCGTGGTGTGGGGAAAGTGGAAACTGTTGTGCGAAACTGATAGCGCATATATTAGTATTTTCTTTTAAAATAAAGAAAATAAAGCTTGTGGGGAAGAATTTCGCTACTCGATAAGGTCTTAATCAATTTGAAACCAATTTGAGTCTGGAATAATCAGCAAACCCGATACTCAATATAGTGACCAAATTATCAAAAAAAAAAAAAAATTAGATATAGATTAGCAATTAAAGAGTAAAATATTACTTCAATAGTTTATATTTTATCCGTCTGTATCTCTTGGTAAGTAAATTTAATGATTCAAAAACAATTTTTTTTCTTAAAGTTTGACTTTTTATTCCTAAATTTACCGAGTTAAAGATAACTCTGCTCGCACCAGGTTGACAGCACGATGATTTGGAGACAATTTAAGTGTCAAAACCAGCTAAGTGCTGCTCTATAACATCAGAATCCCAAAGAATGACAAACAATTTGGCAGTAAAAAATGAAAAGAGGGGTCACATGGATTTTTAAACTTCTCTAATTTGTTTCATTAATTACAATGCCCTTCGAATTAGGGAAAGTGAACATTATCATTGATCATTAATGCCTTTGAAGCATATATAAATTCACGAGGGCATCTTTATTTTACACCAAAGTTCACCTACCTACTTGTGCCTTTCTCCTCTACCTTTCAGCCTAAAAGTTTAAGATGCTATGACAAACTATTCAATAGGCCAAAAGCCTAGTAACTTGTTAGGTCTATAACATTTGGTATTTTGCCTACTTCACCACCTAGTGGGCCCCATCTCTTAAATGGGCCCAAATCATCACAAAGTTACACAATCAAATTTGGATGGGATTTGCCCATTGGGTAGTTCAAAGCTTTTAACTCCTAATTAATGACCAGGGTGGTCTTTTTTTCCTCTCCCACCGGTTCTAAAGATATACTCCGAAATAATAAACAAATAGCTATGGCCGGTTTTAAAAAGATAAACTTTAGAAATACATTACTCCCTCCGTCCCATATTAACTGTCTTTCTCGTATCCCAATATTCAGTAGGGAACGCATATCGAGGATGCCGGATGAGGCACTATTTGACCCCAAAAAAATCCGAAATTTTTTGTGAACGTAGGTTAATCCTTAACGTACTTCTCAGAAAAAATTAGGGGCAAAATTGTCTCAAATAGTGAGTCTGCCGGCCGTTTTAAGATACGTGTCGAAACAGTAAAAGCAAAAGCTAAAACGACTATTAATACGGGACGGAGGGAGTATGTTTTAAGAGAAGTAGGAAAACAAAACACAAGAACACCAAAAAAATCATAGACTTCAATTTGACTAGGATTAGATGCATTCCACCGAAGCTACCACTCGAGAGAGTGAGTAAGGGAAGGTAAAAAAATTGGATAATTTTTACTCGTCATATTTAACGAATTTATTAAATTAACTGTTAATTTAATTAATTCTTTTTTTTAAAAAAAAATCTTTATTTAAGATATTAATTAATTTGTTTTGATAAATATCTATAATCAATTTCCTTTATGGTTCCCTTTTTCTTTAGAATATAAAACATTGATAAATGTTTTTGTTGAAAACATCAATTGAATGCAAAAGAAAGCCATGTTTTTCAATCTACGCAATGATGATTCCAAGTCCAGCAAAAAGATGTGGAGTTTCTGGTGTGTACCCTTCTCTTTTCATATTTTATCGGAAACAGATCGCCCATCACCAAATGACATTGCTTCAGTGCCTTGATTGCGAACCGCTTAACGGTTTGATCTTTTGTTGTATTTTAAGGAAAACAAGAAAATAAAGGGAAGCATAAATGAAAGTTTGCTTTAGATTGTCCAGATTGCCAATTACAAACCAATTAATTGTAGATATTCATCAAAACAAATCAATAAATATCTTTAAATAAAGAGAGGTATTTTTTTTTATAAAAAAAATTAATTAAGTTAACGGTGGTTAATTTGATAAATTCATTAAATATGACGTGTAAAAATTATCCATATGTTAAATTTTAGTTTGGAGTGGTAATTAGTAATAAGTACATCTTGCCAGTAAGGAAACCTCAGATTGGTTTCTAAGATCCATCGAATTAAGCCAGAAAAAATAATAAGTTCAATTAAGATATATTACGGATCAAACATCTATCAAAAGTGAGAACTCATATTTCTACCTTATTTTTATGTCAGATTATTAAACAAGAAATAAAAGGATTACGATTACTTCATATTCAATCGTAAGACGTAAATTAAAGATAAACGAGTTGGAATAATCATGATTAGAAATGTGTACAATGTTTAAGTGAGAGGCAGATGGGGGGCACCTTCTACGGTTTATCCGAAATCCAATGTGCTTGCTTTTTACAAAAAACTCTTTGCTTCAGTGTCACGTGATGGACTGTGCTTAGATCGCTTCAAGCCTTCAATAATATTTCCTCCCATGTCTCCGTCACATGCTCCATGTTTAGCTACTCTTTCTCCATTTCTTGATTTTAGCAACTTACTAGATTAAGAATATTTATACTTTTTTTTAACTCAACAATTAAAATAAAATCATTTTTTATTTACCTCTCTGTTAGCTAATCTAGTACCATGCTAATCAATTTATGGAAGGCTAAAGAATACCGTTTACCACGTTTTACGTTTGAGTATGTAAAATGAAAAAATTATACGGAGAGAATCATTCTATTTAAAATTTGATTATGTTCACGTGAAGTCAGTTTTATACTGAAAAAATAGCAAGGATATTCGAGAAGATCGAAAAAAGAATACGCAAGTAATGTAAGATGACTGCTACCCAAATCTTTCAGTTGGAAATTCATGCATAGCCAGCTCATCGGTTTCTGGCGCCTAGTAAGTCGTTGGTTAATAGATGGTGTAATGAATTTAAATAAAAAAATTGGTAAAATTTACCTTTATACCTTAATCTATAGCAACTTTTTATTAAAAATAGTTATACTTTGTTTGACATCTAAAAAAACAACAATTATGCTGAATTAAAAATTAAATTTAAAAATAAAAATATAAAAAATCGACATATGAGAAAAAATAAATAAATAAAATCGAGTGTACAAAAATAGTGATTTATTATTTTGATCTTACTCGATATTTTATCGCTGAAAAATGGGATATTATTTTGATCTCGCTCGATTTTTTATTTTTGAATATTTTGATCCAACTTTTTATTTTTCAATTGCAAAAATGAGTTTTATGCCATGCCATTTATAAAAAAAAAATACAATGTAAGCATAGTCTTATGATATATCCAAACTAAGTATAACTATTTTTTAAAAAAAAGTAACTAATATAAATGAAGTGAATACATATAGTAATTTGTTTAGTTCAATTACAAATATAGTGATTTTATTTTAACATATAATATAATTAGGGGAGTAAATTTTAAGCTTTTTTCATTTAAATATTGATGAGCCGTAACATCATACTAAACTCCAAGGGGTGAAATGACTATTGGGCGAACACGAGCCTGGCCCAACAAAATAATTAAAATATTATTATATTTATTGTTTAAAAAAATAAGATTTTACTAATTGAAATATTTAAAAATATATACCTGAATCAAACTTCTTAGGGATTTCTTTTGACGTTTGAGATGTTCGTACTCATCTTTATCTTTGAAGAAATTAACTTTGTTGCAGATGAATTAGTTAATTTAAGTTTTTTGGGCATGAAGTAAAGTTGGTATACAGTGAAACATTTAAAACCACCATTTTGAATCTCACACACAAACCAGCTGCTAAAACAATTCCACTTCCAATTTTCCAGGGCTCTTAAATTGTATAGGTTTGGCCGAAGCCAAAACCATCACAAACAAATGAAGAACTGAGCTAAACATGTTTAATTTGTCTGCCACTTCCTTCATCCGGCAGGTCTGAGAACTCCCATGTGCCCTTGAAAACTGACAATTAAGAGCTTCCTGTCATTCTCTTAACTTATTGTTGGATTCAACAAACGACTCATCACACACCATAACTAATTTTTGGTCCGCTCCTTGGTTTCTTTCATTTCATATGAGAAAAGAAGAACAAAACAATCACCACCCTTAAATTAAATTTCTTCAATAATTAGGTTAAAAAATAAAATATGATATTATTATAATAAAAAAATAGCATGACCCACTTCTTCTTCCGTTTCCTAATCCAATTTTAAAATAATATAATGTCTGAATATAACTATCCACCAAAGTTCAGCTCACACTTCACATACTCCTTCCTTACCAAGCAACTTGTCCCACCAATCACTTCCCCTTCCTCTTCCTCTCCCCCCGCCAAAACTGAATGCCAAATCGCAAAACTTCATCTTCGTCCCCAATTTTTTAACCAAACCGCAATGTCGTCCTCCTCCTCCTCTCTCCCCAGACGGCATTCCCTCAGCCCGCCTTCCGCCGCCGTAAGCGGAGATCTGAAACACCGCGTGATCACGTGCCTCAACAAGCTCTCCGACCGCGACACCCTCCCTCTCGCCACCAACGAGCTCGAATCCATCGCTAGGAACTTAACTGTCGACTCTTTCTCCCAGTTCCTAACCTGCATTCACAACACCGACTCCTCCGCTAAATCTCCGGTCCGGAAACAATGCGTCTCTCTCTTGACTCTCCTCTCTCACTCCCACGCCAATTCCCTCTCTTCTCACCTCCCCAAGATGCTCTCCACCGTCGTCCGCCGGCTCAGAGATCCTGACTCCGCCGTCCGCTCCGCCTGCGTTGAGGCCGTTGCCGCCATGTCGTCTCACATCACGAAACCGCCGTTCTCCTCTCTGTCCAAGCCGTTGATTGAGGTTTTGACGGTGGAGCAGGATTTTAACTCGCAGATCGGGGCGGCCATGTGTTTGGCGGCGGCGATAGAAGCGGCGCCGGAGCCGGAGGTGGAGCAGTTGAGAAAGGTGTTGCCAAGGTTGGGGAAGTTGGCGAAAAGCGAAGGGTTTAAGGCCAAGGCGGCTGTTTTAGGCGTGATCGGGAGCATTGTGGCCGTTGGTGGTGCCAAAGGGAAAGGAATAATGGATTGGTTGGTGACTTGTTTGGTGGAGTTTTTGAGTAGCGAAGATTGGGCAACCAGGAAGTCAGCGGCGGAAGCGTTGGGCAAAGTATCGCTGGCCGAGAAGGAGCTGGCTAAGGAACATAAAGCTTCTTGTTTGACTTCTCTAGAAACCAGGAGATTTGATAAGGTAGATTTTCTCTTTCTTTTTTTTTCTGGGAAAAGGAAAGAAAGTCGTACTAATTCTTTTGCTACTTGGAAATTGAAAAAACTTAGGCGTTTTGTTGTTTATGACTTAATGGATACGATTTTGTTTTGGGATAATGATAGGTGAAGCTGGTTCGGGAAACTATGAATCGTACATTGGAGTTATGGAAGGAGGTTCCCTCCATTTCAGAGGAAGTTTCAGTCCCATCTAAATCTAGATCTTCTTCATCAGGTAATAAATTTGTTCGTTTATCTGGATTTTGTTTAAGTCTTCTGCTTTTGCATTCTATTCGGTATCAATTTGTGAGGTTTGGATCATGAAGTTTTACTTTTTAGTGGAATATGTTAGGGTGGACTAATTCGAATCTGTTTGTTCTTTTGTGATTTTTGCTATAGGATCAGATAATGCTATTGGTGGATGTTTACCTTTGCCCTCCAAAGGTTCTCATAATGTCGATTTCAAGTCTCCTGCTCCGAAGAAAATAGTCCCGGCAAATAGGTCCCCTCCCTCGGATGCTTCACAATGTGTGACCACTTCTGCAAGAAAGCAACTCTCTGTGAAGAGTAACGACAACAACTTAAAGACAGCAATGTTTCATAAGCAGGACCACAAGAAACCATCTGCTTGGAAATTTGAAATTGCTATTCCACGAGGTACGGCTTGTGGAGATGATAATCAAAAGCAGGATACGGGTGTTCTGCAATCACGAGAGGATGAGAGTGATGAGAATTCCTGGCCAGAAACGAAACGCGTACTCTTCAGTCGAACCCGTGATGCTAAGCTGCACAAATTTGGTGGTTTGCGATCTGGGTCAAGGGTTGTTCCATTTGATGATGACGATGAAAACTGCTACAACAAAGATGTCAAAGTTAGCACCCATGCAGAAGAATTCTATGACTGCCCAAAAGACATTGAGGATCTGTCTTTGATTCGTGACCAGCTTGTTCAGATTGAAAACCAGCAATCCAACCTTTTGGACCTCATGCAGGTACTACTTTGTTGCTTGATCAAATTGTCTAGAACTTCAAAAGATATTGCATCTTTATCTTATAGGCATGATTTGGTTATCTAATTTTTATTAAAGCCGCACTTGCTTACTTTCAACTCTGTTTCCTCTTTTCTGTATAATATGTAGAGATTCATTGGGAGCTCTCAGAGTGGGATAAATTCCCTTGAAACTCGCGTCAATGGCCTGGAGATGGCCTTAGATGAAATTTCATATGACTTGGCAATGTCAAGTGGAAGAATTCCCAACATGGAATCTGCAGAGAACACATGTTGCAAACTTCCCGGTACAGACTTCTTGAGTTCTAAGTTCTGGAGGAGAACAGAAGATCGTTATCCAATTTCGAGGTTCCCTTCTTCTGGGGGCACGCAGTCATTGCATGAAGTGCGGAATATCCCTAACAGAGGTGCTACTATGGAATCGTACAACTCTGATAGCCAGAAGCTTTGGCACCAAAATAGGAGTGGATATGACCTGAACCAAGTAACAGATGCATGCACTGTTTCAAGAGGGTTCTATCCTGGTCGAATGTCTAACATTATCCAAGCTGATTATCGCAATGCCAGTGGCTTTACTGAAGTGTCACCAGCTAGTTGCCAGACAAAGTGAACCTAGGCAACAGGTAATTTTTCTCTCCCACAAACCTAAGCAGCCTACTTGAAAGTGTATATCAGTCTATTAAATTCTGAGTTGTTGTCTTTGAAAGTACTACAAAATTTTGCCAAACAAACGTGTAAGATGGTGTAAATTATTTCAGAAAATGCTTAAATTGAGAATATGGGTTTCATTCCCACTAGAAATATGTTGTTCAACTTATTGTGCCCTAAAATCTCCCTGCTTGTGTTGATTTCGTGGGTTCCTGTTGACGTTCTTCACGCTCATGGTCTATTGCATGTCGTGACCTTTGTCTAAACTTGCCATCTGAACTCACATATGGTGCTATGACGGAAGTTGTATACGTTGGTCTGTATGTTGCATTAGTAGTTCAATATTTTGGCTATCATTGGTTTGGTGTCAGTTGAATACCTATTAAGAAATACAGACCAATAACTGGTTAAGTTTCACAACAAGCATCATGTTCAGTCATCCTGGCATGTATTCTTCTGGTATTCATAGCATAGAACTAAACCTTTTGCTTCTCACTAAGTTGCCATAGCTATGAGAAAATGACATGCATTGCGGCTCAATCTTTTAGTTTTCTCGTGTGATTGGATGCGTACGAGTTCTAGTTTCTGGCTACGGTGGCTAACCCTATGATTTGTTGATTGTGCTCTCAGATTTCCTGCCTGGACAAAATACTGCTAATGTTTCAACCGCGATCTTCCCTGTATACAAGCCACCAATATAGAGCAGATCATGGATCAAGTTTTCCACGGAAGATATGAAAGCGAAATCTCTTGCTTCCTGCTGCGTTCTCGTTTGTCATGATCATCAACAGCCAATCCGTTGATCTCACCCAAGATTGTTGGGTTACTTCCATTTTGATTATTCCATTTAGAGCCAGCAGACTTATTTAAATGCAGTAGTAAGGCAAGTTCTTGTATATATATAACAGAAAGTGCACCTGTACAGGAATGAGTTCTCATACCAATTTTTTCCCTTCTTTCGTTTCAGCTTGTTATACTTTAGCTTTGTATTATGAGTAAGGCAGGAATCATTTAGTTCAGGCTGTATGGGAATCAAGCTGGTTAATTAATGGCTCCATTACATGATGAAATATATCGCAAACGCCTTGCACAAGAAACACATCAAGTACTGTGAAAGAATAGAGATCGAAAAGAAAAAAAACTATTGATTGATTGCCGATCCGAAAATGAATACTGAGCTGATATGGTTGCTGGGCTGGTTTGTATCTTCCTTGGACTCGCCTTACTTTAGATCGGTCTTAAGTCTTTTTGAAGCATATTGTCTTGTGTCTTCTTTAAAAAAATCTTCAGGTTCTGTGTAAAAAAAAACAAGAAAGTGGCACCATCAAGAGCCTACTAACCTAGAATGTTCGGCATGCCTAGTGTGCTTCTCGAGTTGAAGGAACTTAATCGTGGGCTTTTAATGGTGGCCCAAAATAGAATCCCTGGCCTAGAATCCCTGGGCCTTCATCCATCCATTGGTTTTTTCTTTGGGTTTATCGCTATTGACAACCAACCCATTAAGAAACCTAATCCCAAACAATTTTTTTCTTTCTAATTTTTTAACTATCAAGAAACTAAGCCAAAGAATATTTTTAAAAAAAAACTAACAAGAGCTCATAAGTCTAAAAAAATAAAAAAACGGTGTTTCAGTTAGATGAGATTAATATAGTCATCCCGAATAAGTTGGTTATATATGGGATGGGAGGTTATGTATAGAATGAGGGAATACAATTTTTAAAATTCTATCAATCTACGTAACGGTGAAGAGATTTAATTTTCTTTTGCACAAGAAATTTAAACACGTGGTTCAGTTTATACGTTCTAATAAGACTTGAAATTATTTCTTTTTTAACATAGATAGAAATACAAGTGAAGGGATTTTGAGTCCTAAACTTAAATTTTAATGCTTTATAATGTTAGATGGAATCATTTCACAATTGTGGTTGTTTTTTTAAAAAAGGAGAGAAAAGAAAAGCTCGGAGGCGTGATGTATGGTCCACCAAAGCCCATTGGTAGTCTTAGAAACAGTAACTTCTGACATTAGGACCTGCAGCCTTCAGCTTTGGGCTTCTGCTATGTCATTAAAGAGCAGTTACTTGCAAATATTTCTTACACTATTCACAGCAGTGGGTGTGAAGCGTCATACTTAACACCCGCCACATCAGCTTAACATCCAATAAAATTATCATTTAATACCCATCATCCACAGCAGTGTACTTTTCAGGATGTCATTCACTTTCTCTCTCTTCCACATCATTTTCCACTAACTTTCAGTAGTACAATTTTTTCTAGTTTCAACGCCTGTCTTCAAATCAGATTGGAAAAAGGTAGTAAATCCAATTTCAGTACATTATTAATAAAAAAATTCACCTAGAAAAAGGAAAAAAGAAAATTAAGAAGGGAAGAAAGACAAATGCTAGAGGTTATACAATTCCTAGCAACTTTAGGAGAAGTGACCAAAGGATCCTTCAACATTTTTCACTTAGTGCCTGTTTGGCCCCCTGGGTTGGGTTGGGAAAAGCACTTTTCCTAACCCAAAAGCTAGAAAGGGTGTTTGGTAAACCTAGGTTTTGGATAAGTACTTCTCCAAAACCTTAAAAAACTTTGATTTTGAAGAAGCTTGAAATACTTGCTTTCTCAAAACCATTGGTTTCAAGAGAAACACGGGAAGCAGTTTACATATTTAAGTGGACAAAATTATTTGCCCAAGTTCATCATATTTACGATGATACCAGGTATAAAATACCCAAAAAAAACCCAATTCTTTCTCATTTCCCGTGGCTGCCTCGTTCTCCTCTTCTCTCACACTCTCGCCCTCCTCACCGCCGCTCACCATCTCTCCCTCTCGGCCTCCATCATCACCGCCGCAGCACCATCATCAACCCTCACCATCTCTTTCATTTGTTTCCCATCTCTCCCTTTGCTAGAACGGGTAGATTTGGTTGGTTTAGTGAGGCTGTGGGAGATGGTTCGATTTGGCGGAGGAAAAGAGATGAGTTTTGATGGGTGCTTGGGTTTGAGGAGATGGGTATGAGTTTGGGTTTCTGTATGTGAGAGTGAGGATTTGGAGAGAAAGGAGAAGGGTTTTTGGTTTGGTCTAAGCAGAGCAGAGAATCGAAGGAAAGCGCAAAGCTAACCGAAGCAAAACGCTTTCTTCAGATCGAAGGACTGGTAACTTGAAAGATTGCAGGGTGTATGCAACACTGACACGCACAATTTTTAACTTGAGGAGATGGGTATGAGTTTGGGTTTCTGTATGTGAGAGTGTGGATTTGGAGAGAAATTAAATTGTGAGGAATTGACATGGATTGAGAAATTATGCGTCTGTTTGGAATTGAAAAGAAACTGGAAAAAAAAAATTCTGCTGATGTTGCAACTGCTGCTGAAGATATTGCATTTGCAACATCTGTTGTTGGTATTGTTGCTGCAAGAGCTGCTGGTCCTGGGGTTGTTGCTGCTGCTGCCAAAGAAGCTGAAGCTGTGGCGGTGCATTAATCAAAACTCTCATTTGTTCTGTGCCAAACTCCAAATCCTCTCCCAAATTAATCAAATTAAATTGTTAAAAAACTGGAAAAAAAAATTCTTAAGCCAAACTCTTCATAAATCCAATTGCTAATCAATTTGTTTAAATTGTTAGTTTATCTGTTGTTCAATAATTCATACTCATCCTTTAGATTAATTAGGTGTCTTCAATTTCATAATACGATAAACAGTTTGCTCGAATTTTTGATTCTTTATTAATTAACTAAAATATTGTATTTATCAAATTAAATTTTGTGTGCGTATTAATTGAACATTTGGTTCGAACAGCTAAATCGGCATTAAATTTAGAGACATTTTGGTCGTTTCAGATTTTTAAACCATAAAAATGCATTGTGCCCTTTATAGTCATTTTACATACGAACCATAGTTTTAACAGCAGTTTTTACCAAACACCATAAACAGCTTCTAGTTTCTCACAGCACTTTTAAAAAATATTTACCAAACAGCATACTGATTTTTACAGAAGTGATTTTCACACAGCACTTATCCAAAAAGCTCTACTCCAACCCAAACCTGGGGGCCAAACAGGCCCTTAATAGGAAATAGGAATGTGTCAGCTTTGGAAGGTTTTATATCAATCCTTAACACTATAGGATTGTTAGGAGAAATCATGCTATCCTCACATCTTTCCTTGATTGTCAATTCCTGCCCTAATTTACAAGGTAGTACCACCAACCATAGGAAAGGACGGTTTGGGCAATCTTATTTTTAATTAATCAATATGGATGGATTAGCAATATAATGCTATGCCCGAGGAAGGGTTTATTGCACTTGTAAAGTGCACATGACATGCTCAACAAGACGTATTTTTTGAGAGAACATGCTGGCCAATACTACTTCTTAATATCAAATCATTTCATCCATCTTCCCACTTGGGGCAGGAATCTAGCTAGGTTGATTAAATTATTAGATGGGGGCATAATACTTGTATCACCATTTTCTTTAAGAATGCAAGTTTTTATCGGTAATCGAATTTTAAACTGAGTTTTGATGGTGCTATAATGTCTTAATCGAATTATTATATTTTTCAAAGTTATAACATCATGGAAGAGTTAAAGTGTTAGTTTTTATATAATAAACACGTTTTTTTTTAAACCAACACTTTTAAGCTTATTAAAATGTCATATGATGAATAAATGGTTAAATGACATTTTTGGTTCCTAAAGTATAACATTTATTTAATTTGATCCCTAAAGTATAATTTTTTTTAATTTGGTCATTAAGTATAACACTTTGTTTAGTTTGGTCCTTCTAAGGTTTTCCATCAGCTTAGAGTGCTGAAGTGTACGTTACAAATCACGTGTCAAATGACCAAATTAAACAAAATTGTCATGTGCTTTAGGGACCATATATATTAAACAAAGTGTTATGTTTTAGGGACCATAAATAAATGTATTTATACTTAATAGTGTTTGTTAATTGCATGCCACGTAACCCAAAACTGCCACATCATTAACCTCAGTTGGTTGCAATTAATATAGAGGTGGAGACCAAATTGAACAAAATATTATATTTTTGGGATGATATTAAATAATTTTATACTTTAGGGATCAAAAATATCATTTGACCTACATAGGTTATGCATAGCTTTTTATATTAGTAGTATGATGTTAATTTTTTTTAAATAATTAAGTTACTGATAGTAAAGTGTTAGCAATAACTTGAGTTCGAGAGTCTCATTTTTACTTATCGAAAAAAAAATAGTATTCTTGTTGGGCGCACTTTTAATTTTGAAAGAAAACCCCGGCCCTTAATTAATTATTCGACTTGATAAAAAAATCTAGTTTTACTCGATTAAATATTTAATCTTCTAAAAATTAAAATTAAAATTAAAAGTTTTGGTAAGATTCAAAATGACAACTCTTAAAAAAAGAAGAAGTGAATATTACCTAATTTTTTGTGGCATTTATCTCTTGTTTATTTAATCAATCTATAAGTCCTAATCACTTGACTCATATGTGGTTAATTTCTTTGACTTTTTTTCCAGCAAAGTATCCATCATTTCAAATCAAATTATAAGTCCTAATCACTCGAATTTTAGGTCATTAGTTAATAAAATAAAATATAATTAATTAAGTGGGTTCAAGGCTCGTGGTGTCGCATATGGCGCTACATGCTAAGCATTTCTTCTTACGCGCGCAAAAGAACAAAAATAATTAGGTTACTATTCCAAACAAAAAGAGTGGAAAACAAGTTTATTTTTTATTTTCTTAGATCTTTTTGAGTATTCTTTTCTCAATTATTTTAGTACGAAATTAATCTCGTTCGAGTTTTATTATATAACAAATACAAAAGTATGTCTATCGAAATTATTATGCTACTAAAAAAATGATTGATTTGAAATATTTATCTTTTATTGTTAAGATCCGGACTCCTGTTTGAGGGCAAAAGGGGAAGATGACTTCTTGGAGTTGTTGTTCACCACCGTCCGATGTACCTGCAAAGCGCCGGAGGGGGTCTCCGGCGTAGACACTCCGATGTTTAAGTCAGTGAGAGTAGTGAGAATAACAGACTTTTGGCCAGCAATCCTAGGCTTACCTTTCTTCCTGATCTTAGGGGTATTTATAAGCAGAAAACTGAGTGTTTCCTTGGAAAATCCCGTTGTTTATGGGTGATAACGGGTTTGACAGGCGGCTGGCAGTGGCGGATCCAGCCATGGGCCAGGGTGGGCGAATCAATTTTTTTTTTAATTGAATTAAGATATTAATTTACTAAGCAACGCTAAACATCAATGTTAGGATGACTTAGTGGTCTAAGGCGTCCTAGTCTTTGCAAGAGGTCGTGGGTTCAAATCCCACAAGATTTGATATTAGCTAGTTTTTTCAAATTTTCAGCCCACCCCTGGCCCAATGGGATTTTTTTTTACTCTTATAGCCCACCCCAAATCCCCAACCCAACCCACCCCAAATCAGAAAATTGAACCCTAAATCCCCAAATTAATCGCACTTCCTTGCGCCAGGTCCCTATCTCAGCCTCTTCGTCACACTTCTGCCTCCGCTCGTCGTCGTCTCTCGCCGGTCGCCGCCGCCCGCAGCGCCCAGCGCCCAGCAGGTAGGCTGCACATTTTGGCATACAATCCTAATGATCAGGATCAAATTCGTAGAGCTTATATGTTGAATTAAGAGAAGATCATTAAAAAAGCAGGAGATACTCGATGAGGTTCACATTATGGTACAATTCTCAACTTAATCGGTTTATTCTCTTCAGTAATTGATGTGCTTGAAATGATAGAGGAAGATGGCTTGAGCGTAGATAAAAGAGGAGAAGCATGTGCATTATGGAATATGGTACAATGTTTTGAATTTATATTTTGTTTGCATTTGATGAAGAATATATTAGGAATTACTAATGAATTCTCTCAAGCACTTCAAAGAAAAGATCAAGACATAGTAAATGCTTTAGATTTACTCAAAGTAGCCAAGTTGAGACTGCAGTCAATGAGGGATGAAGGTCGGATGTTATTACTTAATGAAGTATCTTCATTTTGTGGCAAACATAATATAAATCTTCCAACTATGAGTGATATGTTTGTTGCCCAAGGTAGACCAAGGTGGAAAGGTGAGCAAATTTCCAATCTACATCATTATCAAGTTGATTTATTTTATCAAGTCATTGATATGCAACTTCATGAGCTCAATAATCGATTTGATGAGAGGAATAGTGAATTACTCCTTTGTGTGACATGTTTAAATCCAAGAGACTCCTTTGTTGCTTTCAATAAGGAGAAATTGCTTCAATTGACTCAATTTTATCCTAATGAGTTTTCTACAATTGATGTTCTTGCTCTTGATAATCAACTTGAAAATTATATTTTGGATATGCGGTTGGATGTTGGATTTTCAAATTTGAAAGGGATTCATGATCTTTCCGAAAAGTTAGTTGAAAGAAAAAAGCATATTGTCTATCCATTGGTGTATTTACTCTTGAAGCTAGCTTTGATTTTACCGGTTGCAACTGCGACAGTGGAAAGAACTTTTTCTTATATGAGCATTGTGAAGACTCGACTGCGGATTAGTATGGGAGATGATATGTTAAATGATTGTTTGATTACTTATGTTGAAAAAGAAATTTTTGATAGTGTAGAGAATGAGAGAATCATACAAGGATATCAAAAATTGAAAACTCGTAGAGAACAATTGTACATAGTACGTATATTGTATGAATTCTAATGTATAATTAATTTTTTTCTATATTGTCTTCTTATTTATATTTTTGTTAAGTTTATCAATTAAATTATTTGTTATTTAGTGACGGATACAAATACTCTTAAGCATTTTTTTAATTTTTCGTTCAGCTCGTTTGTCTTCCCTTTAAAATATTCTCACAAAAATTTTTTGTCACCTACTTTGTCTCTCGAACCCCCGCGAAATAAATCCTGGATCCGCCACTGGTTACCTCTTGAGATTGATGTAGTATCACCTACTTTGTCTCTCAACTAGCTGCAGGTTTCAATAATAGCAGTCTTTTTTACTAGCCCCCTCTCTATACTGATTTAAACGAGAAAACATCTATTGATGATTATGCCTCTATTTATGGGATTGTTCATGAGAGGCTGTGGAAATTTGATGATCCGACCTGAGAAAGAGACTTTATTGTGTGTAATTTTGATGAATTTTGTAACTCAAACCCCGCCAGGGTTATTTAGTGTAGATACTGGCAGTTTGTAGGTAGTTTTCTATTATGTATGACCATGCCCTCCAACCTAGATTTGGATAATGTTTGATGTTTGTGAACTGCAAATGTAGGAATGCAAACGGTTGTGTTGATATTGGTTGGGTTAATTTCCTAACAGAGCAAGCATTGAGCCCAATTTCCATGACTTGTACTTGAAGTTCCTTGATAAGTTCAATTCGAAGGCTTTAAATAAGGAGATTATTCAAGCCACATATGAAAATTGCAAGGTTTGGTTCACAACTGGTCTTCATGAAGATATGATTAAACATCATTCCTGAGAAAACCCACAGAGTTTTTGTGTACGTATATTATTTCAGGTTCTTTTAGGATCAGAGCGTATTAAGTCAATGTCAGAAGAGCGTTCATTGCTTAAAAATTTGGGAAGCTGGCTGGGGAAATTAACAATTGGCAGGAATCAAGTTCTCAGGGCTCGCGAAATAGATCCCAAATCTTTGATCATAGAGGTCATTTTTTTAACGTTTCTTTCTTTTTTTATCTTTTGTGTCTCAATTTTAGGAGCCTATTACAATTCCTGACTTCTTCTTGTGTTTTGTTTCTTTTGGACAGGCGTATGAGAAGGGATTGATGTTGCAGTAATTCCATTTACTTCCAAAGTATGTGATCAGTTTATATATAGATCATTGTGACACTAGCTCTAACTTAAAATGGTCATCATTGTTCTATTGGTTATGTACTGTAGATACTGGAGCCGTGCCAAAGCAGTCTTGCATATCAACCTCCTAATCCTTGGACTATGGGTATTCTTGGATTGCTTGCTGAGATATATTTAATGCCTAACTTGAAAATGAATCTGAAGTTTGACATAGAGGTAGAGGCAATACAATACTCCCTCCGTTTCCTATTAATTGACACTTTCCTACAGATTCTTTGTTTCAAAATAATTGTCATTTTGAGTTTTCCAATACACTTTTTTTACAACATTACGAAACTGCCCTCTCCTTTTAATTTGTTTTACAATCGCTGCCATTAGACCCACCCAGCTTCTACTGAGTAAAAATCGCCCAATTTTGTGGAGGGAATTCCAAATTTATTTTCGGTGGGAAGCCAAATTTTTTGGGTTTAAACCGAGGCAATCACTTCTCCATTTTTCCATTCCTGTTGATCAAACAAAATCTCCACCTCTTGCTAATTTCTCTTCCTAACCTCTGTATTCAATTTGGCCAAATTTAGGGTTAATTGATTTGGGAAATTGCAAATGGAAAGCACAACCAAGACGGTGCGTTTCTCCCTTTTTTTTGTCTCTCTCGATCGAGTAAATCAAGTCTGGATTTTTTATTTGTTGCTTTTGTTTTTTGTGGTAATGAGTTTCTTTTGTAAGATTGATGCATGTGAGGATTTATCTTTCAAAGTATGATCGATTAGATCTTATGAATTATACTAATGGGTTTTCATGTGGTAAGTTTGATCAATTTCCCATGAATGATGGCATTCTTTCTGTACAAAAGCTTGAACTGTACTTTTTCATTTCTGGTAAAGGGTTTTGCTTGTTGTTTTCTCAAGTATGATCATTTGTGATTAATATGGTTCTTTCTTGTGATTAGTTGAATGATAGAAGTGTAGTTTTTGTGAGTGATCGATTTGGGTGTTCATTGCAGGTGAGGGTGGTGAATTTTGGCCTATCACGCATACTGGTGTTCATTGCAGATGCGTGAACGCTATAAATCCAACAGGCTGAGGTAATTTCTTTTCCCATTTAGTCTGGTTCTGGTATACAAGTTTATAGGAACTCTTTCAATATAGTGATTTTGAAAAATCATAGAGGCTGTCTAAAACCATTGTAGTTTGTTATTCTATCTAAATGCACTTCAAGATTAATGTAGAGTACGCTAACTAGTTCTCCAGATTGAGTGGTAAGTTAAGTTATGAAATATAGAATGTTTTCTTGCTTTGGGGTGGATCTCTCATCTGAAAGGAACAGTAGGCCATCTATGGATTACCTACTCTTCTGAAAGTGCTACTAGTTGCTATATTTTTTTTTCTTTTAATGTGTGATGTTGAGAATTTTTTATGGAATTTAGCAGAGGGCGTGAAACAGGAATAATTCACACTATGGTAGCTGGGGTGGGATGGATGGTTTGGCACTGGTTTCTTTGGTTGCAGTGACACTAACATTAGAGCAGGGTTTGGTGTTTCAGTTAGTGTCCTTGTTTTGATTAAGTGCGTGAATTTAAGGAAAATTCAACACCAGTATGCTGTTTGTAAGCTTGATTTGGCCTATCACGCAGTATCCAAAAATACCAACACAACAACCCACGATTTAGTGGTTGTTTGGTGTTATTTTCAGCTTTTGATTTTCTATGTTCCCAAAATAGAGAAAACTTATACGTGAATAGATGAACCAAATAACTTAAGTTGGACTAGATCAGATTTTGACACACTTACATAGTGATTCCTGAATTAAGTTTGTTTTCTGCATTTCTTTCAAAGATAACTGAATTACGTAGTTGCAACAGCATTATTTCACTTCTAATGACATTGCATGCTTTTCTGGACAAGATTGATGCTGCTTTACCAGAGGGGGTTGCAGTATTGAACTCCATTTTATGTATTGGCTTGACAGAGAGCGCAAGACGTTTCAACAGTGAACAAAAATACAAGCATATAAGAGTGCAAACCATGCCAACATATTAGGTGTTTGCTTTAAGATTTTCCACACGACGTGATGGTACCACATGCCATCATAGGCTTGGGATGAAGATCAAGCCTTGACACCAAGATCAACAAGAAAAGAGAAGAACAGATCAAAGATTAACTGAGATCAGAAGGAATTGATTAACAAAGGAAAGGATGATCAAGAATGATCTTGCTGGTGATTAGTGAAGAAACGAGAGAAGAATGGAGTGCAGCAACAGATGAGAAGAAACTAGATAGGAATTAGAATTTGTAACTGCTCTTAACAGATTACATTGCAACTTGTAAAAGAACAAGGTTCATTGAACCTATACATGTCATGCTACTCATTGAGCTTGCAAATACGAGAGATTGATTTACAAAATGCAGAAGTATGATGATTATTATTCTAGCTATCCTCCTCCTTTTATACTAATTGATCTTAACTGCCATAACTACTTTAACAGCTAGCTGATTACCACTAACTATCTTGAATTGTTGATTTGTCAATGCCATTTGGCCCAACCACTACATAAGTCAGGTAGACTAATAGTTAATCTCATGTTATGCTAACATCCACCAGCTGTCCTTATTACATGAATGAGGAACTACAATTAGAACACAAAAGCTTTAAGAGGGGCAACCATCCAAGATCTATAAATCCAGATTCCTAAATAATATGGGTCCCCTAGGATAACCAAATGATGCATGGCTGTATTATGTTTAACAAACACCATTTATCTCAAGTTAGCTTCAGTCTAAAACATAGTAATATTAAGAGGGATAAAACTAACACAGTAAAATTTTAAAATGGAAAATAACTGCTAAACAAAACACTAGGAGTATAATCTAGGGGTATAGATAAAGAGCAGGATACAAAAAACTTGCAGTCAACTTTGGTCTGAAACGTAGCAATATTAAGAATGAAAAAAGAAAGGAGATACTGCTTTGATAATTTATACACTTAAGTGCAGGATTCAAATAACTTGCTGTCACCCAAAGATTAGTTGCTAGCAACGCATTCCTGCTCACTAAAACAGTCAACAGAGCCTCATGAACAAACTAAAATTGCCACCAGACTAGACTAGCAACCCACATTAAACTTCACCCTTCAACAGTAAACAACAAAAACTTAACTCTTCAGTAACAGTTTCTAGATGATCATACACATTACTTTAGTAGATTAGACAACATGGTAAAAACTTGCTTAACATCCAGACAATAGAGAAAATGAACCAGTTTGTTCAGACAAATATATGGGAATTTTATATGCTATAAATATGCTAGAAGATAGAGGGAAGCTGGAAATTTAAACTTGTAAAAACCATCGTTTCCATTATAATGCTATTAACGAACATGGAAATTTTATATGCTATAAATATACTAGAAGAAGAGCAAATTTTGTCTACTATCTACCCAAAATAGTACACAGAGTTTGATCAACGCATCCAAAATTATAAGGAAACTATACTCCCACAAAATCAGACTAATCTATTTCTACCAATCCACATTAGATCACACCATCATATACTGTAGCAGATTTACCACTTCTAAACAAAAATGCCATAAAATGATTGGCAATGGCTCTGACGCAAAAAAATCTTCTTTCATTCACAACTTTAAGCATTAATAATCCCCCTTATGACAACCTGAGAAACATTAAAAATCAAGTAGTCAATAACATGAAACAATATAAAACATAACAGCATAGGATACTAATGCAATAACTAAAACTTACAATGAATCTTGAGGAAGATGAGCAATTGCAGCATCAATGACAACTGAATCGCATTGAAGTCTTGATGGTAGAATGCCTAGCCTTTCCAACTGATCTTTTTTCATGTGAGAGATTTTGTATGTATTGGAACCTAGGCTGCTAAGTACTTCAATCATGCAAGACTGAAGAGTTATGAAAATGTTGTTTGATTTTTTATCTGAAAACTCATAAAATGACTTCTCAACAGCTGCAATCAATTGCACAACTGAGTTTGAACACTTTTTCTCTTGCAAGGATTGAATTGCTCTAAAAAACCCCAACACGTTTAGATCAGGGGAATTAGGTGGTTGACATAATATACTGACATTCAATCCAGAATTTTGTACTGCTAGTAAGAAATCAACATCATTCCCATATATATGGGTCTTAGCATTATCTTGCTGAATTAGAATTGGCTTTGTTATGCTATCCCTAGGCCATTTATCTTTAATTGCAGGGAGAATTTTTAAAATTATGAATGTTCTAATCACATCTCTACTAATCTTTAGGATTGCCTTTACTTCTAAGGTCCCAGCAACTCTATTCACACTAGACCTAAGTGCAGCAACCTCATCAACCAATGCAAAAACACCTATTTTTCCATCAAAAGTGCATTTTCCTTCAGAGTCATACCTGGGTCTAGCGACAACTGCCATGAACATGATTTTTGGAATGAAGTTGGAGCTTTTGCAGAATCGCACTAGTTCTTTTTCACCTGCCAAGAGGTAGTATGTCTGAATCTTCTTCGTCATGCTGAACCATTTCTCATCTATGTGCATTACGTTTTCCATTTGATGAAAAGTTGGATTCGTTGGAACAGTGGACGGGTCTATCATGGAAAGACAATGTTCTATCCTTCGATGACGATTACCCTCTGTGAGCAATGGATGGATGTAATTACTGTGTCGTCTCAGTTCACCAGTCTTCAATTTCTTACACAATGATCTGGTTGACACACCCAAAGCCAGAGCAAGACTTCTTAATGTTGCCCTCTTCCTCAAAGGTATGTCTTTCACCCTCTCTAAATCAAGTTCAACCCTCTTTCTCCCACAATTTTTCACTCTTGCTCTTGCACTGTTGTAGTCACCAGATTCCTTACCTCGTTTCCACAGACGTTGAATTGATCTGATGGAGACATTAAAGAAATTTAGTACCTCTGTTGTTATTTTCCTGTTAAGCTTGTCGTTGATGCTTTGTTGAAGGAGAATAGAATAAGCACTAAGACGTTGCTCATCGTTAAGCTCCTTGCGCTTAACGCTGCCTGGGGGTTGATGGTGAACTTGCAAATAAAGAGTGAAAGACAATTAGAAAGGAGTCAAGAAATTTTCCAGACAACAAGTGTTATTCCTACAAAAATAAACAGACTCACCTTCATTGAGGAATGGTGATTCTGCCTCTCTACACTGTCTTTCATAATCATCATCGTTTAAGTCTGTAAATTTGGTCAGAAACTCTTCATCTTCATCAAGGAAGAAAGGAATTTCAGGTGATGGAGTAATTGAAATAATTTTGGGGCAAGGAATTTGTTGAATCGATCTCAATGCCCTCCATTATTTCTGCGAGGAAAGAGAAGAGGAAGAGGGAAAAGTGGATATTGTGAAATGAGGGGAAAAAATTCACCAAATTAGGGGACTGAAATTTGAGAAGTGGTGGGAAAATTAAATTTTTCATTTTCAATTCAAATTATTTTGCTGAAATTTGGGCAGACTGAGAATGGATTGTAATATCCCAATTCCCAAATAGATGCCTGCTCGCTCAATGTGAAGGAAATGAAGAAGAGAAGAGAGTGGCAAGTTGCTTGTAGTTTCCATGAAAGCCAGGGGCAAAATTGAAACTGGAAATAATAGAATAATAAAACCAAAAGGAGTGCTCCTGTTCTAAAACGTCAAATATATGTACACAGAGGGAGTATGTACTATCAGAATAGAATATTTTAATATTACTTGCTCGCACAATTGTACAAAAGTCCAATTTTGTGTTTGTTACCCTTACTGATGTATGCTTCAATATGGTTATTTACCAGTCTCATTGACTTGGCATTTCAGGTCCTATTCAAGAACCTTGACGTGAATATAAAAGACATAACACCAACGTCACTTCTTAAAGATCGTAAAAGAGAAATTGAAGGGAATCCTGACTTTTCTATTAAAGATGTTGGTCCAGTCTAGATAATTCCTGAAATGTTGCTATTGCACAAGTATTTTGGTTTTCTAGGTAAATGTGCGTTAATACCGTTTGCATCTTTAATTTAAAAATTAAATACCAGTATAAACCACGACAAACTAATAACCCATTTAACATGTAATAAAAGTTAATTAAGATAGAAATTGTTTTCATTTATTACTGGTATTGTGAACTGTTGTGCTAAGTATTTTCATTAGCATGCTCATTATAAAGAAGAATTCCTATCAGGTTTTTTGGTATAGAAAGAGCTGTTGGGTATTGCATATATTAGGAGTATGAAATAATTTAATTCTCTTATGTGGTTAGTGTTCCTAGTCAGAGTAAATTTTCCATTGTTCCCTCTGTTTTGATTGACAATCTGTCTCTCCTTCTCCTCTGTTTCTATTATCCTTCTCCTCTGTTTCTATTATGTTATGATGTGTCCTTAATTGTCATTACCCTCTGTTCACCATTTGCCATAACACACTCAGGGTAACTTGGAGTGTAAATTTTCCATTGTTCCCTCTGTTTTGATTGAAAAATTGTCTCTCCTTCTCATCTGTTTTCATTGATAAAATTGTACAGGCACAATTTTTGAATTTATTATTGGTATTGTGAACTGTTGTGCTAAGTATTTTCATTACTTATTACGTAATTAATGAATGATAATATGAAGTAATAAGAGGCAACGGTCATTAACTTTATTTCCTTCACCTACCGATTAATCAGCCAATCAGAGTGAAAAAAGAAGTTTCCAATTGCAGAAAAAACTCAAAACCAGAGTCCTATAAGAAAGAGGTAGTACTGTCTTTTGAGAACACAAGAACCAAAGCTAACTTTTCTCTGTTCTTATCTTCTTGCTTTCTCCTTTGTTTTTTTGCAGGCTTGATAATGGATCCTAGGGAGGGCATGCATATTCTCAAGGAGGCTGGGGAGATCGGAGGAGGCCTCAACAGGGCAGGGGTTGAGCTGCAGGGGCAGCTCAATAAGTTAGAGGAAGACATCGGCACCCTCAAGGAACTGGCTGTTAGATTTAAGAACATGAGGATGATCTAAATGAGGGGATATGCTCCTCACAATAGGCAATGCCCTCATCCCCTTGAAAAAGGCCATCACTGCCCTGAAGACGCAGAAGAACATGGGGAATGAAGTTAGGCCTTTGGGATGCCAACCACTTTGTTGCCAAACTTGTCAAGCTGTCTGGCAGCCTCACTGAGATTGGTGTTGGCTAGCTCCACCATACGCTTCTGCGTCTTCAGGGCAGTGATGGCCTTTTTCAAGGGGATGAGAGCATTGCCTATTGTGAAGAGCATATCCCCTCATTTAGATCATCCTCTGTTATATATAATAGATCCCTCATGTTCTTAAATCTAACAGCCAGTTCCTTGAGGGTGCCGATGTCTTCTTCTAACTTATTGAGCTGCCCCTGAAGCTCAACCCCTGCCCTGTTGAGGCCTCCTCCGATCTCCCCAGCCTCCTCGAGAATATGCATGCCCTCCCTAGGATCCATTATCAAGTCTTAGGATCCATTATCAAGCCTGCAAAAAACAAAGGAGAAAGCAAGAAGATAAGAACAGAGAAAAGTTAGCTTTGGTTCTTGTGTTCTCAAAAGACCTCTTTCTTATAGTACTCTGGTTCTGAGTTTTTTCTGCAATTGAAAACTTCCTTTTTCACTCTGATTGGCTAATTAATCGTTCACTTGCCTGGGAAATAAAGTTAATGACCGTTGCCTCTTATTACTTCATATTACCATTCATTAATTACGTAATAAGTAATGAAAATACTTAGCACAACCGTTCACAATACCAGTAATAAATTCAAAAATTGTGCCTGTACAATTTTTTAATTTTATCAATGAAAACAGATGAGAAGGAGAGACAGATTTTCAATCAAAACAGAGGAGAAACAAAAGAACAATGGAAAATTTACACTTTAAGTTACCCTGAGTGTGTTATGGCAAATGGTGAACAGAGGGTAATGACAATTAAGGACACATCATAACATAATAGAAACAGAGGAGAAGGAGAGACAGATTGTCAATCAGAACAGAGAACAGAGGGAATAATGGAAAATTTACTCTAGGAACACTAACCACATAAGAGAATTAAATTATTTCATACTCCTAATATATGCAATACCTAAAATTCTCAATACCCAACCACTCTTTCTATACCAAAAAACCTGATAGGAATTCTTCTTTATAATGAGCATGCTAATGGTAAGGTGGAAGTTGGTTAAGTAGTGCATTAGTTGTGTGTCTGACGAACTACAAGTTAGCTATTCTTTTGTCCATAATCTTGGTATGCTTTTACTCTTTGAGAATAAAAAATAGTTTCACCTCCTATTTACCTTTCACCTACTTTCTATCCTAAAAATACAGTCAGTATAAACGCCAGAACTTCTGCAGAAGCCAGCTCCTGCAGATGTTGTATTCCTGAAATCCTAAAAGCATGGAAACAGAAGGAAGCTAAAAGAACAACCCCGAATAAGGAGTACTTTAGGGGGGAAATGAAAGTGGGTGCCACTAATGTCATTCCATAAAGAGCAAAATAAACCCCTGTGATTATTCCAAAATAAAAAGGCAAAACGTTTGATAACTTATGCAGAATTTGTATTCCCAAGGTTGGGACAGAAAAGAAACACAGACACTAATGTCAAATAAGGAGTCTTTATGAAAGGAAGGTGGGTGTTACTGATTGCATTCCCTCAAAGACCAAAGCAAATGCCTACTAGCTACCTCAAAAATTAACATGCAAAATGTTTGAGTTACCTGAATGAATAAACAAACTAATTATCCAGCAAAAAATGCATGCGTGCACATAGCCAAGTTTTAAATTGATAACGCCAGCATATTAATTATATGTTATAGAGACATACAAAGAAGTAAAGGAGCCAGGTGAACTCTATGGGGAGACTCCGAATGACCGGTCATGTTAAAGAGATGTACAAAGAAGTAAAGGTGCCAGGTGAACTTCAGGGAGACTCTGAATGAAAACCATAAGGTCATAATCATACAAAAAGTTGGTTTGAGAACCCTAATCAAGGCCACATCTCCTAGATATTAATGAACATTACCTTTCAGAACTTGCCAGGTTTGTCCCATCAAGGATAGGCCAACATGAGTACTTAAAGACATGCAAACAAATGCGCGCACAAACAGGGCACATAAATACCCCCAGAAAATTCACGTGGCAACTAAGGCTTTAGTAACAGGAATGTCAAGTTGAAAAATTGTGGGTGCCTCAAGGGCAGAATATGTGGCTAGTGGCTACTTTGATGAATATGACTAGTTCTGTATCGATCGTTATTAAGAACTAAGCTACATAGGATAATATTGGTCAAGAGTTAACCTTTTGTCAATTGAGAAGAAATAGAAAATAAAAAAGACACATGTTTCTTGCCTCTAAGCACTCCCCGACTTTAAGAATTAGATATTCCTCTTCAAACTTCATGGTATCCGAGTCCTTTGCAATTTTATTCTGTGTACAAAAATTTAGATAATTGTAAGCATATGACGGTTTACAGAAGATGGTTCAGTCCTAGACTATGACTCATTTACAAGCAAAAAGATTGAAAACTACAAATTTTCTCTGAGAGTAAGCAGATACTACATCCTTACCCGTGTTTCCTGAAGGTTGTACTGCACACATGCATAGAAAGCCATTTTGTCATCTTTATTCACAAAGTTGTGTAGAGCAACATCCAAATCATTGACTGGAAGTATCTCCATTTTCTGTCAGATGGACGTCATCATAAGAAGTTAAACAAATAATATAGCATGCTTCTTAGTCTTTAACTCTTTCCATCCTCATTTGGTAGTTTTTCTTCAGCATAAAACGATACGTTGAGTGATGTGTCATTTACAGTAAAGCAGAAAAATCATCCTTCAGGGCACAAAATCTACACATTATCAGGGGTGAGAATTTTGAAAAGGTCTCCCATAACTCCACAGTAAGATTTATGTCCAATGTCAGGATGACAAGGACCAAATGTAGTGGCATGAACCATATTATGGAAGACAAAGGAAAGCCAAGAATAGGTAGGGTGGCTACCAGATTATTTTCAGCAACCAAAGCCTCTATGTTTTGCTGATTCAGTTCTTCAGGGCGAAGGCGCTCAGAATCATCAATTTTGGCTGCAATTCAACAAGAAAGATCAGCATTTAGCATCACCATATAACAAAACAAAGTTTGTGATCTGAAACTGGCTTCTTTCACTTCCTTTTTTCGTTTTTGGGTGGGGTGGGTGGATTAGAAGGAAAAAAAGTGAGGAAAAAGAGAAAGAAACCACAACATTGTACTAAAATATCAAGTTGAAATGTCTATGATAAGTCAACTTGTTAACTTTACATCAGAAGGTCATAAAGATTCACAGAACTAAGGCAATTCTTAAATTAGATTGTGGGTCAATCAAGTTTAGCTTGCAACTTCTTGTAGATAAACAAGATAGTTCAGAACATCCATTTTAAAAGAATCCCTTCACAGTACCTGATCTCAAGCTTCTTCCATAGATGAGCATTATTATCATCTTCTTTAAGACCAATGCCCACAGAAATCTTGCAGTATTGTTTAACAAGCTACATTTCACTTAGATCTACAGACTTGGTAAAGCTTATAGTACCAGTTGAGATTCCAGACAATTGCACAAATTGCAGAAAGCAATAAAATTTTGTAGAGAACAAACTTATGATCAGTATTGCTCAAGTATGTCAGCTAGACTAGAATTTACAAATCATGTAAATATATGGTAGAATCTAGAAAACTGAAAGACAAAACAAAAACAAAACAGAGAAGTAAAACAGTAGCATACCATCACTCTGCCCCCTCCTGGAAGCCTTTGAGAATATAAGAATATCTTGAGGATTTGCAACCTGAAAACTGTAGAATAAGCTGTCAGATGCAGCTGAAGAAAACTGAGAACAGTTTCCTTAATGGTAGATTAACAGATAGAGACTACCTTGCCCACACACTTCTGCCCAAATCGTTGCGGATTTAGTCATGAATCCAGAATAATCTACCTGTAAAATTTCAACAACATAAATTCGCATGTGCTATTTGCAGGCCTATGAAACAGGGAAATACAAGTTTTCAAGCATAATATCCATTATCTCAAGAAAAAATTGCAATAAGAAACACAAGAAGAGCAGAATGCAGCATGTAGCACATCCCAAACAGTGTGGTTACCACTTTGTTAAACAATTAGATGGATAGGTTAATAATGTTAAAATAGGGATGGCACAATATTTAAAATTGGACCCATATCACAGTGCTCACTGAAATGAACAAACGCAAAAGATGTCTAAGTGTAAATTTTCACAGGCGAATCTAACCTTTAATCGTACTAATGGAAGCTTGAGTTCTGATCTGCCAACAGCCTTTTTGCTAGACTTCTCGATAAGAGTTCTGACCTAAAACAATATAAGTTAGAGCAATAGAGTGAAATTATGAGCTGCCATCAAGAATTACCATCATAAACAAGTAAAATTGTACCAGTAACCATTTTTTTCCTATTTGACCAAACAAAGACCCACCACTTTGTCCAAATGCTCAAGTATTGAGTTCTGATCATTAGCATCAATATCAGGTTCACCCTTAAGAACAATCTGCAATGTGAAATGGAGAGAGTCATAAATTTTCTGACATGAAAAGTAACACTCATGAAGCTACCTCTGCATATTCAAAAGGTCGCACTGAAGTCAAAGGTATCTTGGTAGGGCGATACTGATTTCCCTACATATGAACAAAAAAATATAAGGAAAAACTTAGAATACAACCTGTGTATTATATGATGCTGTGAAGGTTGGAGTCTAAAAGCTACCTTAATTTCCAGAAGCAGAACATGCTTCGGCTTTGATTCTCCATCGATCAGTGATGTTGCAACTGAAGAACCTGGTTGTGTGATGTGAAATCCCATCCCTGGAACCTCCTTCCAAAATCAAAAGATATATTCAATTTAGGGACAACAAAGGCAATTGAATATATCCCCACACTATGAAGTCCATGAACCTTGGTAGAAAATGCTCATTTATTGCATTCTTTGGATTTGTCTTAACCCTGAAACCACAAGAGCATTCCAATTAAAAATTCAAATTCATTGACAACACATCTTAAAACATAACTCGACAAACAACTTTAACAACAAAGGTCTCCGTGTCAGGTAACTTTCAAATACAGAATGATGAAAGCATTGGATTCGATTTCACAACCTGTTCTGGTGAAGCACCAAAATGTTAAACCAGTCTGACACTTCACACCCTTCTTGAGCTTCAGGTCTCATCCATTGCACTGCATGTGGTGTCTGAGGAATTGAAGAAACCAAGCACATACATGAATACCCTAAAATCAGAAATTAAAGCAGGAAAAATGATATATCAACTACCTGGAACATTCTATTGAGACGTTCATCCCTTATGTTGCCAAGCCCATACAGAGCGACAACTGTTGAACCCTGCGATTTACAGTTAGTAAAGACAAAAGAGTGAAAAAACGTTAAGTAATCCAGCAACTGCAGTAATATATCATCCCCAACACACCTTCCTGATAAGAATAGGGTAAAGTGTGATCTGACCAACACCAGAACCCTCAAGAACCATCTTTCCGAAATAGTTCACTAGATTGCATGCTGAAAGAATGTCAAATGCAGAAAGATTGTCCTGTCATGAAAGGACAAAAGTCAGGAAGACAGGAACCATATACCTATTTATAACATCTTCAACAGATGCTTGAGAAACAGTGAGGCAATCAACTGAATAATTAGAAATGCTAATCTTTACTGGTACAGAGCTGAATAACTTCATCAGTTTTATAACACCTACAAAGAATCATCCCCAAAACCAGAGAGTGCCACTGACAGGGCAGCAATAACTCTGTTAGGTTGGTTAGCAGTTGCAAACGATTGTTTGAATCATTTAAAAACAAATTTAAAACAAAAAATAATTTCAACTCCTTCCCACTCAAAGCCAATAAAACATTTTCATATGGGAAAGAAAGCATAATAAGATGAATTTCCTTTTTTTTCTTTTCACCACTCATTGGTGGCTTTCTTTCTGAATTATCTCTACCTGCCCAACTTTTAAAAAAAAGTCGAATAATCTTCAATCACAGTTTGTTTACTTACTGAATATTTCTCTATCTCCACCCACCAAGAACCTCTACCTCCCCTCCCCCAACATACCCATACACCCAATAGATACACAAAAAAGTAAATAAATATAGAATAGGTAAGAGTTCATTTTTGTCAATTTCTGGCCTTACTACCACACATGAAACTGTAGCAAAAGGAAAAATAAAAACAAAATGTTACCACAAGCCCATACCACTCCAGCAGGATCGTCATGGTTTCCGTGAATACTGAACACTGGCAACCCAACAATGAAATGTGGATCTTCATAATTTACATGGCCAAATCTGTTTAAATCAACATATCATTAAACAAGTAAGAGTCCGTATTGTCATAAAAAAAAACCTACAAAGGAAAAATATAGTGGACTATATCTCAAATATCACCCACAAGCACTTACACATTGGCAAAATTTATTGTTTGGTCACTAACATCTTGGAACTGCACCGGATGATCATTTAAACAATGGCGACGCAGAATCTCAATGGCCTTAACTAATGTTTCCCTGGATGGCTTGTTTTCATGGAAAAGATCCCCACCAAATAACACAAAATCCACCTAATTAACAGCAAAGAGTTAAAAAACAGCACAGCTCGTGGGGTAACACAAAACAGATAATAGTAAAGTAGAAGCACCTGTTTTTGCTCAGCTATAGAGCAAATCTCCTCAAATGCCTGGAAAGAATCATGCCGCCGAACCTCATCCTTCTCCATGTACCCTAAGTGACAATCGGTGGCCACGAGTACCCGCAACGTATTCGCATCATCCTCTCTAGAAAGAAAAAAAATGAAAACAAATGCATAGATACATCAATAGCTACAAAAAAAAGGGAAAACTGCACTACTAGTTTCATCAATATTGCTTTGTTAATACCTTGGCAAGTCTGTCATGCTTGTTGAAATTTCAATTCGGGGAAATGATGATTGAATTTAGTTGAGGGTGTGAAGACAAACCCTAGAAATTATGGTTTTGGACGATGACAGAAGCAAACGAGACGGGCATTTCTGGGTTCAAAGAAAAAAGTGAGTGGGTTTTACGTTTTAGAATGGCGGGATTGGAGTTGGAGCAAGGAAGAAGAGTGGGGATAGTGATTCAGCCCATGTTTCTATAACATTTTTTAAATTAAGCCCTTGCGTTTAAGTGCTCCTTACATTAGTCAAAATTGTCTAAAGATCATTCCCATTACTTCTCTAATATTTCAGAATTTTCAACTCCCAAAATTTCACTCAATTAATCATACTTACATTTGTGAAATTAAAATTTAAACGAAATAATAGCATTACTTTTTTTATTAATTTAAATCTATGATTAATGCATTCAAAATGTTACTAGTATAGTAATGACAATTATAGGGATGTCAATGAGTATTCATGCCCGTATATCCGTCCATAACTATACCCGTTTGAGTGGATAAATATTCGTTTTGATTGAGTATGGTTTGAATATGAGTAATATCCGTATTTATAATTACGGGTATAATTAGATATGGTACCCGTAAAATACCCGAACGAGTATAACCTATTTTTTGATTTTTTTTTCACCTTCACCCTTCTCCTCCCTCGTCGCAGTCCTCCTCCCTCTCTCTGGCGTCGCCACCGGCGGACCAACACCAATCACCGCCCCACCCCAGCACCGCCGAAACCCAAAACAGCTACCAAATCGCAACACCAACCTCCGAAACCCATCACAACACCAACCTCTCTCTGGCGTCGCCATCGGCAGACCACCAAATCGCCAGCGGCAGCCTCCAAATCGCCGGCAGGGAATCTAATTCCACACCAAACCGCTGAAACCCAAAACAGCCACCAAACCTCCGATTCTCAACAATCTTCTTCTTCATCGTCTCCGCAGCCAAGCCCGCTAAACCTCAATAATCCACCGCTGCGGCTGCAGCCCTGTTGTGGAGCTGTAAAGAGAACGCGTTTTACGCTTCTTCTTCCAATTCCGTGCCTCATCGTGCTTTAAACCCCTCCACTCCACTCCACTCCAGGTATGGCCCTTCACTGCCTCTTCAATTTTGGGTTTATTCAATTTTGGGTTTTTGAGGCAATTGATGCGTATCTATTTTAAAGAATTTCCCTTCTGTGTTTGTGCTTATTGCTAGCAATGGATTTTTTTTTCTTTACTCCTCTAGATAAGTAAGAATTGTTATTCTACTATGGTTACTACTAGAAGAATGTCTTGTTCTTCGTGTCTAGTGCTTATCAGTGTAACTTGCTATTTGTCTGGAGTTAAAGTTTTAGTGTACTCCATTTGTCACAGTCTGTGTAGCTGACATCCACAAGCTCCCATAGTGGTTTTGCATGCTTTATGGTGCCAAGGATGATAGTTTGTCATTTGATTGGTGTGGAATTAGATTCCCTGGTTTGTTTCTTGGACCCTCTTCTAGCTCCCCGATATGATAGGAGGAGAGCCATTATGTGAGTGAGTGCTTGGATTGCTCCTTTCTTTATAGGAGTGTGTTGCTGAATTTCTGTTTGATTTGATATTAGAGATTGATATCATGGCTGATTGTGGTTATTTGATTCACATGGGTAGATTGAGGTTGTTTTGGTTCTTTCCCTGTTGTTTTGATTGGCAGCTTTGCGCCCTTGTAGCTGGAGCACTTGGTGGGCGTTTCGACCATGAGGCTGGAAACATTAATGTCTTATATCGATTCTCATCCATGCGGTTAATCCTCTTATGTGATGATTGCCTCATCTACTTACTTCCAAGGACTCACCAACACGAGATTTATATTCAATCTTCTGTCAAGGGCCCAAATTGTGGACTTGTTCCAATAGGGATGCCATCTGGGTCTACTTCAACAACTGGGCTGCAATGGGATCTCAGTAAGTATATGCACTGAAAGTATACAACTTCTTGCTTGCTTTCTTGCTTTGTGCGTATGTGGCTCCTATCATTGAATCTTATTTCATCCACCCACTTCAATGCTGGCGTACTTGTCCATTGAGGATTTGAATAAAATGAATGAAGGTGGGTTTTTAGTGATCTCTCCAGTTGTGTTTTGAGTCTTTTGACCATTTTCTGTTGCGGGCTCTCACGTGCTACAAAAGGAGGGTGATTCTTTCGACTTTTCTAGAGAGTAATAAACCTCATTATTCTCTAAACTTGATAGTGCTTGAATTTGGTATTGGTGACGGTGAATGTCTCATGAGTTTCTTCCTCTGAGGTTGTTCCATTTGCCACAGGAGTTTCATGGACTGTAAATAAACTGCTTTTCCTTTATTTTTTTCAGCTGACACAGAGATGAGGTTTGGCGGTCTCGTAAGTACTTCGAACATCGTCAAAGAAGAAAAGATAACAGTGCAGTCCAGCACGGATCTTCTATGGATGATATCAATAAAAAAGCAGTGATGGCTGCTGCTATAGGTACCCAGTTAGATGAGCTTTCTAAAATGTGTTGCTGCTACAATGAGATCATGAAATTGTTTTATATATATATATATATATACAAAAATATTTAATGTATAAACAAGAAACATATATTTGAAATGCCCAATGATTCCATTTACTTTATTTTTTAGTGGGCTTAAATAGAAATTCGTAGGATTTTTTTATGATAAAGAGTGAATTAATTTGACTTGAAAAAAAAAACGAAACACCACATTATATATTTCTAATATGCAATGCATAATTGCATATTTTCCTAATCCTAAAATTGTATATTTTTTTAAGTAATGTTAACATGTTATGAAATGTCAACACAACATTAAAATAAAATAATTATTGCATGTTCTTTTGATTTTTTTTTATATATATATATCTAAAACATAGTATTATAATTCAATTTGGATTCTAAAAGTTAGCATTGTAACATGTCATGACATATGAACAGATCATGAAAAATAAGCACGCACTTCTGGACTTAAAAATAGTTTGTTCTCCCTACACTTTCTAGTCTTTTTTTAATTGATTAAAAGGAACTCAATTACCTTGAATTTTCTCTTAGCATCTCACTAATCTCAATTAGTTAAGTTATTAGCTAACAGTTTTTAATCGTGAGAATGGCAAAAATCGTATTGAGAAAACCATCGATTTTGAACGCTAAAAATACTGAATATAATTGATTTCCTACTGAAAACTGGCAATAAAAATACAGGGGAATACAAAAAAGAGTCCTTCACTTTGAGGAGCTTGTGCCTTTACCTTTGTAGAAATTAGAAAGCAATTACGAACATGACATTTTCTATTGTTACGAGTTGTTTGCCTTTAAGAAGAAAAGACCTTTTTTTCCTGGGTTTGTCACGCAAGTGTCAAAAGATGATTTGGCATAAAACACCATAGACATATAATAATGCCAATTTATCATCGCACAAAAATAATTGCAAATTTTGCATATAATTAAAAATAAGATATTCTAGCACTTGTCCTTTGAAAGATATTTTATCCACTTAATTATATGTATTACTCCCTCCGATCGCGAAAAAATGTCGTTTTGCGACCGGACACACAGATTAAGGAACCAATGTTCCTAGGTGTGCTATTACCAGGTTGTCCTTCATTTAACCCGTGAAGCAGCGCTACAGTGTCGTCTCTCTCTCCAAAATCAACGCGATCAACGCGTAAGAATCCTCCCAATTTTCCACCCAGTTTCATTTGTAAACCCTAATCCCTCCTAAATTTTAAAATCATTCGCTTCAATTTTTTTGATTTCCCCCTTATTTCGTTGGTATCAATTCACAATGGTCTCTTACCTCCTATGTTTTGCTTCCCACCTATCCTCCTCAATTTCTAAAGCTGCAACATTTCTCTTTCGATTTGCGAAGCGTAAAAAACAATGGATTCAAACGAATTCGATCCTATCCATTTGTTTCACAACAACCCATTCCCAAGTTCAGAACCAAATTAGATTAATGATTCACCAGTTGAGCAGAACCCTCGAATTGAAGAGGATGCCGATGTATATGACGAAGAAGGTTTGGCCAAAGCAGCGATACATTTGGACGACATCAATAGAGATCCTACTGGGCAAAATGAAAACCCAACACCTGACGTTGGGGTTCCAAGTTAAGTCTACTCCCAACTTCCAAAATTGAGTTGAACTTGTTAAACTTTGGTGATTTTGCAATTTTGTTGTGTTGTGGTAATTGTAGGTGCCAAATTGAAAAGAAAAGAGCTCTATCCTGAAGACAGAATTGCAACCTACAATATGCTTTTTCAAAGGAGTGTGAATGGAAAGCTACGCAAGCACACAACAACTGAGGTTGCTGAAATTTTCCAAGTTAATATTTGTTCAATCCAGCGGTTGTGGAAAAGGGGAAGGGAGTTCGAGAACCACAATGTTTCGATATGTAGAGTCCAGAATTGTGGCAGAAAGAGGGTAGAATTTGACTTCCAAAAAAATAGAGATATTCCTTTAAGGGATAGAACAACCCTTAAGTCTCTTGCAACTGCTTTGGGTGTTTCGAAGACTTATTTGGTTTCGAAGTTGAAATCTAGAGAGTTGAGGCGCCACAGTAACACCATCAAACCAACATTAACAGAGGCAAACCGTATGCAAAGGGTTTGTCACTGCCTTTCAATGATTGATTCAGACTCAACTCCAGCTGAAAACAGTTTCTCTAAGATGCACAATGTGGTCCACATTAATGAGAAATGGTTTCAAACGACAAGGAAGGTGCAGACCTACTACCTCTTGGCTGATGAAGATGAACCAGTAAGAATCATTAAGAGTACCAATTTCATTACTAAAATTATGTTTCTTGCAGCTGTTGCTAGGCTTAGATTTGATTGTGATGGGAATTGTACTTTTGATGGTAAGATATGAGTGTTTCCCCTTGTACATGAGGTTGCTGCTATTAGGTCCAGCGCAAATAGGATTGCTGGAACATTCGAAGTGAAGCCTATTGAAAGGATAAATAGGCAAGTGATTAGAGAATACATGATTGAACATATTTTACCAGCCATTAAGGATAAATGGCCGAGGGATAGCCTCATGCAGCAGATTATCATCCAGCAAGATAATGCTAAAACTCATATACAGGAGGATGATCTTGATTTCCTAACTGCAGTAGAGAGTGTAGGCTTGAACATTAGACTGTTATGTCAGCCACCTAATTCCCCAGATTTAAATGTACTTGACTTAGGTTTTTTTAGAGCTATTCAATCGTTGCAAGAGAAGAAATGTGCAAATAACCTAAATCAATTAGTGGAAGCAGTGAAGAAAGCTTATTTGGAGTTCTCAGAGGTGAAGGCAAACAACATTTTCATCACTTTACAGTCGTGCATGATTGAAATTTTGAAAGTTATGGGATCCAATGCTTACAGAATCGCTCATTTAAAGAAAGAACAGTTGGTTAGGCAAGGATTGCTTCCTTCCAGCTTGTCATGTGATCCAGTTCTGCTAGCAACTGCCGAAGCAAATCTTCCACCATTACCTTGTAAATCAGTGTGGTTTTATGCTTGTAAGCAAATGTGAGGTTGAATGTATATTGACATGTAATTGTTTATTGTTTTGCAGAAAATTGGGTGGTTGATTGGTTTTTCCAATGGATGGCAGATGGATTTGGTTAGTTTTTTGACATATTAAGATATGTACTTTGTTACTTTAGGAAGTAACTCTAGCAATCTAACTTATGATTGAAGTATTTAGGTAGAAGCCACTGTATTTAGGTAGAAGCCACAACACAGGGAGGATGAACCTGTTGAACCTGTAAAGATTCCTAAAGCCACATGGATGGCCGATGGTACGCATTGGCCAGGGACTTGGCTTAATCCTGGGTCTGAGCACTCTAAGGGTGACCATGCTGGTATAATACGACGTGAGTTCTATTCAATTCATGTTATCAAAGACTTCCACAACGAAATCCACACTTGAACAACGATCGCAAGAGGAGAAACAATTCAAGCCTAGCGAGGATCGTATCAGTCCTGAGTTGAATTGATCTCAACATTGTTCAAAGTCTTGAACCTTGAATCCTTTGAGTCTGAACACTCGAAGAACAACTCAAGTAAATTGAAAGTTCAAAACCCATCACAAGACATCGGTAAGGTCAGCTACGCTCGCCTTCACTCGAATTGATCTCAACATTGTTCAAAGTCTTGAACCTTGAATCCTTTGAGTCTGAACACTTGAAGAACAACTCAAGTAAATTGAAAGTTCAAAACCCATCACAAGACATCAGTAAGGTCACCTACGCTCGCCTTCACTCACCCTTGTGAGAACCTCATCAAGGCATCGGCTAGGCCAGCAAGAGCTCGTCTATGCTCACCCGACGTGAGTCCTATTCAAATCATGTTATCAAAGACTTCCGCAACGAAATCCACGCTTGAACAACGATCGCAAGAGGAGAAACGATTCAAGCCTAGCGAGGATCGTATCAGTCCTGAGTTGAATTGATCTCAACATTGTTCAAAGTCTTGAACCTTGAATCCTTTGAGTCCGAACACTCGAAGAACAACTCAAGTAAATTGAAAGTTCAAAACCCATCACAAGACATCGGTAAGGTCAGCTACGCTCGCCTTCACTCACCCTTGTGAGGATCGTATTAGTTGAGTTATCATTTATTTTATTATTATAGTATAAAAAGCTAATTAAGCTTGATAGAAAAATGTGTTTGGTGATATTATTATTATGAAAAAGGGGAGAATTCACCCCCTGCATTTGTACTTCAAGTAAGGATAGGGCACTACATTTGTAAGTGAGTCAAATAAACCACTACATTTGTTTATTCGGTCAAAATTAACCATCATTACCTAAAATACCCTTGGTTTTATTTTGTTGGTAAAAAATTGGAAAAAACCTTGCTGACATGGATTTTATGACATGGATTTTTTTTTTAAAATGACGTGGATTATTTATTGGGCCAAAATTAATTTTTTACCAACAAAATAGAACCAAGGCTTTTTCCAATTTTTTACCAACCAAATAGAACCAAGGGTATTTTAGGTAATAATAGTTAATTTTGATAGAATAAACAAATGTAGTGGTTTATTTGGCTCACTTACAAATGTAATGGTCTATTCTGACTTGAAGTACAAATACAGTGGTGAATTCTGCCCCTTCTCCTTATTATTAAGACGCGAACATTTCGCCAGGTACGTACGTGTACCGTGGATACCACTCACTCGTCCAAACGACAACTCACACACACCAGTCGGCCAGTCGCAGACAAGAACGTAGCTATCCCAAAATTTGGAAAATATATCATTAATTACGTGCATATTTGGTGTGATCACATGCGTGTCAAAAGTATATTATTGCATAATTGCATAAATGTGTACATATGAAATATTCTCCACGTGAGTTTTTGAGTTTTCATAACATATTAACGTAGCAAAATTAAGAAAAATTAAAGCATCAAAACCTAGGTATTTTAAAGAAGGAAAACGTTCACATCAAGTCATATTTTTTTCAAATTAGATGAACACACACGCCACGCCACCCACTTAATGATTACGGCGGCTGGTACCATTTGGATGTGTTTTTATGTGATCGTTATTTGAAAGTAAATTAGAATGAAATTAATCTTCTATTTTTAATAATTATTCATGGATACCCGAGTCAATTCGCTCCGGTTGAATAAAAATTTAGCCAATTTACTCAAAAGAAAAGAGAGACCACAAAGCATAATTCTGAAGTATAACAAGATTCTTATGAAAGGAAAAGTAGGAGAGGAAACATTGAGAACTTTTTCTTTTCTTTTCCAAATAGTTGGCAACCAAGAAAAAGAAATTGCTCGGCATGGCCAAGGGGTGAGTAGTAAATACTCCTTCTGTTTTTTAATAATTGATGTTTTCTATATTTTTTTATTTGGAGTACTTATCATTTTATGTTTTTCGAAATATATATTTTGTGCAAATAAAGTAGACCCAAAAAAAGCTCAAATAAAATAAATAAAAACATAATATTGTGGGAACAGCGAAGGTTCCATTTCAAATAAACAATTTTTTTAATTATTAGTGTCTAATAATAATACAAAGAGAATGGAAGTATGCACTTTAGGCCCATATGTAGCCGACAGGTGGCAGTGAGCTGCCGGTGATAGAATCATTAGTCCCTTCTGGTCTTTCACGTCGGCCTCTCTTTCCCTTTTTTTCTCCTTTAATAATAAACAACTTCTACTTCTATTCCTTTTTCTTCAACCTTTCCCTGTCACTGCCTCCCTCCTCCTCCTATCCCTCATTCCTTCCTTCCTCCATTGACGCCTTCCTTCCTTTAACGCGTCACCACTCCCTTCTCTCTCTCTCTCTCTTTTCATAAGAACCCATTTCAGTTCATCAACCGCCATTGACACCCATTTCCTCATTTCAAAGATCCAACTCCAAACCTCCAAACTTTACTCGTTCAAGTTGCAATTTCCCTTTTTTGTTGTTTTCAATTGGTAGCTAAGCTTGAACTCAGTCAGAGGAGGGAAAAAATGGTGCAATTAAAGGATTATGAGGAACGGCGGAAGAGGAAACGGTTGCTTCAGAGACCACAAGCAAATTTCTTCTCAGTAAGGTCTTTAGCTATGTACATGTCGTTCTTTGTGTTTCTCTTGTTTATTTCATCAGATCAGTCGCCTTTCCGTTCTGGGCCGTTTCGTCCTGTGCTGCTTAGAGTTCCTACTCTGTCACTCTTGCCTACTAGTTTAATTCGTGAGTCTTTCAACACTAGATCCTTGCCGTTGATTGTTGAAGATAGGGTACTGTTGCATGACCACTTGTTGCTAATTTTGTGCCATAGAATTCATCCAACTGAGAAGTTAGATTGTGTTTACTATAGGAAAGGGTTTAACAGTAGTGGAAATGATGTGCTTGAGCAAGTGGTTTTTAAGCCTGCTATTTCTGTTGATGACTATCATGAGCATAAGTCTGTTGTGAGGTGCCACATTCCCCCGCCGGATTATTCGGCAGCAGCTGGTTTGCGGCAGGCTGGGGATGTCTTGGGAGGTGATTGGTTGAGGAGGGTTAATCAGACGGCGATGGTGCCTTCATGGGATAGAGTGGTTTATGATGCAATGTTGGATGAGAGGTCGGTTGTTGTTTTTGTGAAAGGGTTGAATCTTCGGCCACATGTTAAATCAGACCCGAGTCGGATTAGGTGTCATTTCGGTTTGAGCAGTTTCCAAAAGGATGAAAGGTTTGTGTTCACTACCCAAGCAACTACAGCTGCACAAGAAGTTATTAGGTGTTTGTTGCCTCGCAGTATTCAAAATAATCCAGATAAGGCGCTGGGGATTAGGGTTACTGTTAGCCGACCTGATGGAGTTAGAGCTCCTCTTGATGCGCCTCTGCCATCAGTGGCCAAAGTTCAGAGTGCTAAATCCTATAAACAGGGGAGTAACAAGGGCAAGCATGAGCTTTGCGCTTGTACCATGTTGTGGAACCAAGCCTCCTTTCTAAGGGAGTGGATTATGTACCATGCTTGGCTTGGGGTGGAGCGATGGTTCATCTACGACAATAATAGTGATGATATGATTCAGGAAGTAATTGATGAGCTAAATATGCAAAACTACAATGTTAGCAGGCATGTTTGGCCATGGATAAAAACTCAGGAGGCTGGTTTTTCACACTGTGCTCTGAGAGCGAGGGATGAGTGCAAGTGGCTGGGTTTCTTTGATGTTGATGAGTTTTTCTACTTGCCTCATAAGCAAAGACAGGAAATTCCAGGTCCAAATTCACTGCGAGCTCTGGTATCAAATTACTCAGATTCCCCAACCTATGCAGAGATAAGAACAACTTGCCATAGCTTCGGGCCATCCGGGTTGTCCTCAGCTCCAGCAAAAGGGGTAACTGCCGGGTATACATGCAGGCTTCAGGCTCCCGAGCGGCACAAATCTTTTGTTCGCCTAGAACTTATTCATCCATCTCTTCTTAATTTGGTTCACCACTTCAGGCTACGCAAGGGGTACAGGTACCTGAATGTGCGGGAAAGCAGTGCTGTAGTGAACCACTACAAATACCAAGTATGGGATACATTCAAAGCCAAGTTCTATAGAAGGGTTTCTACCTATGTTACTAATTGGCAAGAGGATCAGAATCAAGGATCGAAGGACAGAGTACCTGGTCTAGGGACTGAGGCTATAGAACCTCGTAACTGGCGGTTACGCTTCTGTGAGGTACATGACACTGGTCTCAAGGATTTTGTCCTAGCAAACTTCGCTGACTCTGCTACCGGAATGCTTCCCTGGGAGAGGTCTCCCGTAACAAATTCACATTTGACGGGTGCGTGCAGGTAGGAGCCATGTAAAACAGTTACACACACAACTGGCCAATTTGTTTTTTATTCCTTCTTGATTGATTTTTTTTTTGGCTGTCATAGGCATGCAGATTGCACATTTCTTAGATGGATGTAAAGATGCAAAATATGATTCTTTTGTTCATTTTCTGTTACTATGCTAACAGGATCTTTGTTATAACGTATATATTATATAAAATTTCCTCCCCTCTTTGATGTTATTCTGTTGAAAATGCAGTTACAGGAGTATTTTCGTTTGAACAATCTTGATAGAATATGAACAGAACTGGCAATTGTCAGTAGCAGAAACTAGTTATCTTTCCGGATGACAAAACTAGGTAATAAGAAGTAGCAGTGGAATCGATTCTATATATAGCAGCAGATTCTGTGGTATTGATTTTTGTTACATTTGTTTCCTATTTTATGCAAGATCACAACATGGAAACCTAAACAAAAATAGATCATCAAACCCAAAAAGAAGGAGTTAAAAGAATGCAAAACTGAACTTATCTGAGGAAAAACCAGGCGCCACATGGAATTCACCAGCTTGTTTGAACATGGAAGTGGGTTTTTTCTATAAAAAATGCAGAGAAGGATTGGCTAAAATCCTTGAAACAGAAGTAGAGAGCCCTTTTTGCGGGAAAAAAAAGACTTATCAGAATTGGTTGCCGGGATTGTGCCCTCATCCTCTTCTTTTTAAAAGCCAACGTATATGATTATCACCTACGCCTATAAAACAAAAGTCTCTAAAATAAGAATTTCACTCATTTATACATGGTTTGGCTGAAAGGTGAAGCCAATGGCAAAAACATTGCGTTGTTGGATTGCAATGGACAGTGAAAGAAAACAATAAACTGAAAAAATGTGTTTGTGAAAAGTTTAACGAACAAATCCTTGTCAGCAGAAGTGATTTGGAAAGAAAGAGCATGAATTGAAAAACATACACTTCCTTGAGCGATCATGATTCGAACACCTGACAGGCATATAACATATTTACACTTCTATAACGAGCACAAGATCCGAATCCATCTCAGTTCTTCTTACAATCCTAATTTCTTTCGACGAAACTAGTAAAACCCGAGTAAGCTCCGAAATATTTCAAAATCTTCTTCCAATCTATCTCAGATTACCATTTTCTTTTCACTAAGCTTAAACAAGATATGGTTCAGGTGGATTCTGACGATGAATGCCGCAAGCGAAAGAGAATATACAGACCATACGCAGACATCTCAATAAGATTTCTAAGTGTATGCCTCATTTTCTTCGTAATCCTGCTCATTTCAGATTGGTCATTTCACCCAGCAGTCAAGGTCTCTTCTTCAATTTCGCACAGAGGGGTGCCTTTACAGGCTGAAGACAGGGTCTTGCTCCCTGACAACTTGCTTCTGATTCTAGATAATATAATCCACCAAACTGAACGAATCGACTGTGTATACTATAAGATGTTTAGCACTCATGATAATACACTTAAACAAGTGACTTTAAGGCCTGCTGTATCTGTCGTGGCTATGGCAATAACAATTCCATTGTGAGGTGCCATTTGCATCCTCAAGAATTTTCTTCCACCCTACACATCGATTTGCGAAGGCCTGGAGAATCTTTGCTCGGAGTTAATCAAACAACAGCAGTTCCTACCTGGAAGAAACTGGTTTATGAGGCAGTTTTGGATTGGAACACTGCGGTTGTGTTTGTGAAGGGTCTGAATCTAACAAAGCATAAAGAATCTGATCCAACACACTTCAGTTGCCATTTCAGCTCAAGCAATTTTAATGACAACGAAAACAAAAAGTTCGCACTAACATCAGAAGCAACTGCAGCTGCACAAGAAGTTATCAGGTGTGTGTTACCTAGCGTTAATCGAAACAACATTGAGAAGGCAGGAGGGATTCGCGTCACTGTCAGTGTTGCAGGCAGTCATGAAGCGACTGAGGATGCTGCTGATGTGCCAGCGCCTCTGCCTTCTGTTGCAAAGATTTACAGTCTCAAGCCTTCCCAGCAGCAGAACAAAGAAAAATATGATCTTTGTGCATGCACAATGCTGTGGAACCAAGCATCATTTCTAAGGGAGTGGATTATCTACCATGCCTGGCTTGGGGTCGAGCGCGGGTTCATCTATGAAAACAACAGCGAAGATGGCTACAAGAGGTGATTGATGAGCTGAACATGGAGAACTACAATGTCACCAGGCACGCGTGGCCATGGATCAAATCACAGGAGGCAGGGTTTTCGCACTGTGCATTGCGAGCAAAATACGAGTGCAAGTGGGTCGCATTCATTGATGTAGACGAGTTCTTCTTTTTCCACGGTAAAGGAAAAAAGAAACCAGGTCCAAATCCACTACGAGCCCTGGTCACGAATTACACAGCTTCACCAAGATATGCAGAGCTAAGAACACTCAGCCGCACCTTTGGACCATCTGGATTGGCCATTGCACCTCAACATGGGGTGACAATCGGGTATACTTGCCGGCTTAAGGCAGTGGAACGGTACAAATCTGTCGTCCGCCCAGAGCTTCTGCACATATCTCTTCTCAACGCAGTGTATCACTTCAGGCTGAGGGAAGGATACACTTTCCTGAAAGTGCCAAAAGCCATTGTTGTGATGAACCACTACAAATACCAAGTATGGGATAACTTTAAAGACAAGTTCTTTAGAAGGGTCTCTACTTACGGTCCAGATTGGCAAAATGATTGGAGTGAGAAATCAAAGGATAGACCATCTGGTCTGGGGACCAAACCGATTCAACCCTCAAATTGGCGGCTACGATTCTGTGAGGACTGGGACTATGGTCTCAGGAACTTCGTTTTGGAATTTTTTGCAGATAATACAACGGGATTCCTTCCTTGGGAGAGGTCACTTCTGTAATAATTTTACGTGCAGAGGAGTTAATAGCAAGGCATCTGCATAAAACAGAGTAATCAAACTAGCTATTCATTGTTTTTGTAAAGTTGCCAAAGTATTAAAAGATAGGCAAGTAACATTTGGTTTCTTTCTAGTTTCTACATTTTCCAGATCAATTTTACCATTTACCTTGTGTGTTTGATTGGAAATGAAAGGCATGAATGTTTAGGATTCATTCCTTGATATACTTATGTTTGGTTTGAGAAGAAATCATTCGTTCTAAAGATATATTTGTGTTTGGTATCTATCAAGACGATTTTACAAAAATATGGATGAGTAGATTATAGCACAGATTGAGAATGGACAGATTATTTCCATGGGTTCGTTCTTGGTTACCAAACAGGCCTGCAATTCCTAGTTATTCTTAATGACAACTACACTCCACAATGAATCCATTCATGTCGAAAGATACACGATCCAGAAAGTTAGTTAAAAATGGAGAATAATTGATAGAAATGATGAAGATAAGGAGTACCAATTTATCAACTTTACCGGAAGAAGGAACTGGATGTATCATATTACAAGATTGACGATCACTAGAAGCCGTTATGGTATTGTTAGGTATTATAATCGTCCACGGTATAACAAAACTGAAGATCAGAAACATTAACAGAGCTCTACTGTAGCTGGGAGTAGATTGTGTATGATATTGTTTTCTTCAAATCTTTCTTTCTAGGCTAACCAATGAGGCAGCATAAGAACCTACAATTGGAAAGAAAACCCACCACATCAAAATCTAAAAGTAACCAACGTACACATGCAACAACACCATAATTCTCGAAGCGCAAAGGAATGATATGCATGCCAGAGTATACGATTCAACAAAAATTTACAAATATAGGGAAAAAGAAATATGACTCCCCAGCTAAACTCTGAGATAAGCAACGCAATTACAGCACATGTTCGACAAGCAAGATGTAAAGAACAAGGAATGGTTGTGCTGGTGAAGTCGTGGAACTCATGGAAATTTAAACAAAGAATTGGATGCAGGCTGGAGATGTTTAGGAACAAGAAAGAGGGCAATTCTATGTTCTTGTGTATCTCCAAGTAAAAACTGAAAAGAAAGGAAAAAGGAGGTATCATTGTGCTTAAATGTAGTTAAAACTAAAAACGAACGTAAAAATTACCTTTACCAACTTTAAAACTTAGTTTCAGGCTGTGTCCTGCATTGCTAATGAGGAGTTGATGAAATATTTTGCAAGTGTGGAATCTATTTTCTCTCCCATAAGTGTGATCCATGCTTGAAAATGGAAAGAAGATGGATTAGAAATCCAATCTCGTTCTTTATAAACTCTACTGGAAGATGATTACAGACAAAAATGTCAGTCGAGTTATAACTGTAAACCATTTAGGATACGAAATGCTGACATCATGAGGTAATTGAATATATGGGAAAAGTATAGCCTGAAGATCACATGGATGAAGATGCATACAAAGAAAAAGGAGCACCTGGTCAGAAGTTGTGAAACCCCTAATTGTGTCACCACCAATTACCGCAACTCCCTTGTCTCCAAGTGGCTGCAAGATCACTGCCTAGCAAAATTGCAATGTTGTTCAGAAATTCTTCCAAATTATTTGTCTTAAAAAAGAAGAAAAGAGAACCTTGCAATGTCCAGAATAACATCAACAGCATATAACACAATAAAAATGATCAGAAATAGATATCAATGATACTTGTAGATGTCTCTTATGAAAGCTCAAAGCAAGGGCACAATTGGAATTCCTATAAGGAATCGATATATCCACCTTCTACCTGGTAAGGTCATGTTCACACAGTCCAGTGACGCGAAAGTACAAAAGATAGTTCAAGAATATCTGACGTAACAAAATTTCCTAAACCCAGAAACAGATACTGTTCAAGAAACCCAAGCACATAAATCATGGACTGAGGAAGTCAAGAATTTGAAGATTCTGGATCCTGCAAGCATAACATAGCTTCAGGAACCTATGGACTGAGGAAATCAAGAATTCCAGTAGTTGAAAAATGTCAGGCACAACATCACACAGGAATGGAGAGAAAAACTAAAAAAAGACTTGTATGCAGCTTCCATCTTGTAACAACAGTAGATTACAACAATCACAACTAAAAATGAAAAGTATATCAACCAAAGGATAGTTTTTTTGCTTTTTGTTGGTTTGGTAGAGGAGCAAGGACTTGAACCGGAGAAAAACTATGTGAAGGCAAAACTAAGGATGATCACCTGTGTTTGGTGGTAAAAATGGCAGCTCAGGTTGGCCAAATAGTTCTCTGCAAAAGTGATAAGTAGCCAGTCATGAGTTTAAAAAAATCGAAATGATCACTTTAAGATATGCCATGCCAATCAAAAGAGACCAAAACACTACGACACCAGAAAACTTACGAGTCCCAGATTTCATGACAGATTGATAAAGTGAACCTTGCATTAGTTTGGTGGCATCCACAGACATTGCTTCATTGTTGGGGATTCAGCAGCAACACCAATTTGTTGGATAGATCTGCAATCATGGACGACAACTAGTGATCTGCAACATGTAGCAGCAGACAGAGATTCCCATAACCTAAAACAAACAGCAAAATTGATATTTTAGCCGAAACTTTACCAACTCCTCTGCAAAACAAAATAATCTAAACACTACTGAAAGACTAATTACCGAAACATAATCTTACCAAAATAATTCCCGAATAGCAAAGTCGGGAAGTTGGGAACAAACGTTCCGACATTCTAGACCTTGCGGATTCACCTAAAAAAGACTAATCAGTTTATAAATTTGCAACAACATACGCACTGATAAAAGCTCAGGTCTAAATACAATAAACAACTTAACACCGATACAGGCTTAGGCCGGATTGTTAACCACACCAGACCAGCTAATATGTTAGTGACAGCCAATGCAAGTGTCAATAAATCAGCTCTGGACTGAGAACTGCCAAATCAAAAGAACAAAGAAGAAAAAAACAATAACTCAGAAATCAGAAATGAAATTACCAACAATTCTTTTCTTTTCAAAACTAAAATGAGAAAGAGAGAGATAAACAGACCTGCTGGCATCGGCAACTGGAGCTATGCCAGAAACCGCGCGATTGAAAAGAACAGACACCAGAGACCCGCCTCCAACGTAAATGGGCAAGCTACGAGCGGCGTTGTCGGTTTTGGAAACCCAATCAGCTACCCAATCTTTATTCGGCTTAAGACCTTTATAACTTCCCTTGAACAGAACGAAATGCGGGTGAGGAGAGTGGGAATTGATCGAAATTGAGATGAGAGAGCGAAGGAAAGAGGTGCAAGCGTGTTAGCTACCCTTGAAGTTGAAGAAGCTTTAACCGAGTAGCAGAGATTGCAGGAGAATCGAATCGGACAGGTGGGTAGAGGTGGAGCAACTCTGTGGAGGATTCCCGCTTCCATTGATTCCTTCTTTTATCTCACAAAGAACACTAAATAGAAATATATCTATAAAAATTTTAAAATACTGTAGTAATTTTCGTTCTATTTTCTAAAACGAAGATTGGCTGTTTGGATAGCTACCGTCGGATTTTTTGGTATATATTTTTCAAAATAAGTTTTATTTTATTTTTCTATTTTATAATTTTTGGAGGTTTCGACTTCAGTGTATTATGAAGATTCTTTTAAAATTGTTTTATACTTTTAAATGATAAAATTGAGTTAACGTTTATTTTATTTTATTTTTTAAATTTAAAAAAAAATCTAAAATAGTATTTCTTACTTTAGAATTTAAAGTGTCTAAATTCTCTATATAAATGCTTTTACTTATAAAAAGTTCTAAAAATTATTAGAAGAATAAACAATTTTATTATAGATAATTGATCTTGTTAATTTTAAAAAACCAACCTTTGACTATTATGTTCTTAATAATCTTAGAAGAATTAAAATATATACAAAATAATTCTTCTAACGCCAAAACACCAATTTATGTTATGGCGTAAAAATACAAAATTTGTATCATTTAGTGTTTCATATAGTTCGAAAAAATACTTTTACAAATAAAACACTAATATACATAGTAAATTTAATTATCTTATAATTAAAAATGTAAAGAAGCGTGAGAAAGTTTTATATAAAAATATAAATGAAATACGTATATGAGGAGTTTTGGTAGGGATGCAAATGTTACAATGTCGATCTCATAACCTGCACAATTGAGATGTATCTAAGTGATGATCAAATTTCCTTCATCAAAATAATCCAAATATTAATAAAACTTTTACCCTTATTTTACAAATAATTTATTTCAAGACATGGGTTTAAAGAGTTATGGTGCGGAGAAATAAAATAAATATCCATAAAGTACATAAAATAAATAACTAAAAAAGTTAACCAAACTAAAGTTGAAACTAATCTTAACTTGTGTGAACAACATATTCAATGATCATTTATAAACAAAATGAGAGATTTATGAACACTTATATATAAAATTATGTAATTTTTTATATTCTTTAAATTTAATTTTTTCAAATTTCATAACTTATATCATAATTCTAGTTAAATAAATGAATTATTTTTTAATTAATTCAATTTAATTATGCAACTTAAAGATTTTTAACTTATTTAATCAATAGGTATTATTTACTATTGGAATACCACATGATATCTCAAGTTCTAAAATATGGAATGAATGACATGTGATATCATAAGAGAGTTTGGATAGCTTTTATATTTATGTATAAATATAAATTTGGGGTGGAAACGGCAACCAACCTCTACGTTTTGATAGTAAAACAATGAAAGCACATCTATAAAGGTATTACACCGATCACAAAGATCCGTGTAGCTATGATACAAAAACCTTAGGGGCATTCGGTAACTTTTTATTTTTCGGACCACACTTATCGGAAAGACAATTTTTAAAAATAGAAAGATAAAAAATCAAAAATAGATTTTAGTTTTTGACCAAAAAAAAAAAACAGTAAACGACACCGCTCTTAGTTAGTATCTCAATCTTTAACACCATAATCAGGCATGAGTGATAATCAGTAACAAATGATGTTGAAATATGTAGATCCTAGTAGATTAGTAGCCATTATCCACCAATGTATGACAAAACTTGGTGACTTTGGAACTAGTTGAACCTTTCTTCTCAACACTTTTTCTTGATGGTACCAACAACCACAACCCATTCGTACTAGTCAAAACAAACCGACCAAGACGGGGGACTAGGTTCTAGCGACTTCTTCCACAACCGTGAGCTCGGAAGAAATAATCTTCACCCACCCCGCATCCCTTTCCTCAAGCAATCTAGCTTCACCTTAATAACCATGCTTGAGAGCCTTACCAGCAACATTATCCACACTGAACCAAATATTGTCACCCGGAAAGGCTTCTCGAGGGCCTCTTGGAGATCCTCACTGTGCATATGAACAAATTTAACTTCACCGGTCGGTCTAGAGGGGCCAAAGGTAACAACCATGTATACCAGGTTCTTGCGTAACACTTTCAACAAGTCCAGTAGGAACATTTCACATTTCCAATACAGTCAAGAAAATTCAATGAGAAAGAAGGCAAGCCAAAGCGGAGCATATCCATATGAGTTCATGGCGTGGCATGTACGGTGACTATCTTTGTCACAACAACTGAGATATTATGCTCCGCCTCAACAAGATCAACATTTACTCCTTACAAATCCTAAGCAACATTTGAAAATTAGAAAATATAGTACATATACTTGAAAAACTGTTATGAAACACAAATCCTAAGCTTTTTTCCCATGAATCATCAGGATTTTTTCAAAATCCTTTTGATGTATTAACATAGTATGAATAAAACTAATCGGAATTTCGGAATATTCCTTATTGATATCTGTGTTCCATAAATATCAGAACTACTCCTATCAACTTTCATCATGTTTTGTGTTTGAACATTCTCTTTCAAACATTCTTACTATCAGACAACTCCCAATTGATGACTGACGATTGCGGTTAACAACATTAGAAAAAACTTGTTTTGGACATGAAACTCTTACTAGTGTCTATGCTCAACTCTGGTGGGTATTATTTACATTTCAGGAATATTGAAAATAATTCATTTGTGACTAGCAACCAGGAAAATCCACGGAAATTATTAGTTGGAGTTGGAGGTAAAATTCACCACTAACAATGATGATTTAACGAGTTGTAGTTTACTGCGTCAAAAAAATTCTTAATATTTATTATAAGTGTCGCATAACAATCATTTATTTAAAAAGTAAAAACATTAAATCACTCAATATAAATATACGATGAATACTAATTTTTCGGATATTATTTAACTCTAGTTAACGATTGAAATCAATATTAGTTATCATCTATAAACTTTAAAGGTGAATAAAGAAAATGTATCATAGTTTCATACCCACCCCAAAGTATTATACTCACAAGTCACAATTTGTTTATGAGTAAAAAATTAGCCGCCGCGTTATATCATTTATTCATTTTTATTTTTTATTTTTAAAGAAGTTATTCATATCATTTGTTGGTCCAACAACGTACACATCGACTGATCTAGCACGTGACGGGACAGGGGCACTACATACAAATCATTTAAATAGAATAAGATCTAAAATCTAAATCAAACAAAAGATGCTATAAAAATAAAATAAAACGGACAAAAGGCTCAGAAAAGTACTAAACCAGGTGAGAACACGTGCTAGTGGACAGTAGACACGTTCCAATGGCAAATCTCCCTTAGCTTATGTGGCAGGAAGCTATTCGTCTGTTGAAGTCTTATGTCGAATATATACTTCGATCTTCATTGGGATTTCTCTGAATAGAAGAGATTAATGCTGAATTTATTTTTACTTGTTAAAAAATATTAATTTCAATTGAGTATTTTCGAATTTTAAATAACAAGCTATTGCTATCCACTCTAATAAAATAGGACCGCTGAACATCAATATATAGTTTTTTTTTGTTTTTTTATAATAACTGTTTACCTATAACCTCTTAAACATCTTCAATTATTTTTATCGCTAGATTAACACTAATAATTTAGTTACTTTCTTTTAAATTTAAGAGTGGTCTAATGTGGTACATGTACTCGGTTTTCCGTGTATTTGATGATTTATTGAGTATATTCATCACCTAATATGAGTAATTGTACATTGGTTTTATATATTTTTAGTTTTATATTGTCACGTTTAATGAGACAATTCAACTAATAGAATAATTATACGTGAACTTGATGGTCATTATGTTCAAAATAGGTGGATAAAATTTAAATTTGAAAGTACTAACTACCTAAATAGTAGTGATGGGATCGACTTCATGGCAACATGGTCACGTGTAATCACTCAATTAATTTGTAACCCAACTAAGAGAAATTATTCATTGCTTCTGAAAATATCGTATAATTTATGTCGTTCAAGCACAATAAGCCTTAGCGAAGGAAAAGGATGGAAAACAGAAGGAAGAAATGGAAAGGGAGACCCCATCTATTGCATTGCATCTTCCACCACAGCCACAAAGAATGGTTGAGGTAAAGAAAGAGCAATCGTTTTTTTAGGTGGAAGGGAGGGAATGAATGGCTGCTGATGAACAATATGAGATGTGTAGGTAGTAGTAATGCTTTTTTGAGCTGCCTCTTATCCTCCGCAGTCACACCAGTCACCAATTAGGCATTACTCATTAGGGACTAATTATTATGATTTGAAAAACAAATCTTTCTCAAAGAAGGCAGGGAATATGCCACGTTGACGGTGGAGACACTCTTTGCTCCTCCACCATCCTTTTTTTTATGAAAAAAAAATATTATTCTTCAAATCATATTAGACATAAGTTTCCATTAATACGCAGACATTTCCCACTAATTTGATTAAATTACTCATCATAACTCCTAAGGTTTTTTTGTAATTACCAAAAAGCCCAAGAATTATTGAACAGAGGCCATGCACCCAAAATTTTCAATAATCAAACTGAACATCATCAACTAATGACCAAAGCCGGATTGGTGGAAACCAACCAAAAAAAATACTTATTCTTCTTTCTTATTTATAAATCGTGAGTGCAAGAGATCAAGGAGACAATAATCTGAGTATATCTTTTTTCTCGATTTGTCCAGATTTTTTATATCTTCCTAGAATTCGGAAAACGTGAACTAATGATAGATAATTCTTTCTCTACTCAATCATAATCAATATTGAGACGAATCAAAACAAAACAAAAGAAGAGAGTGAGAGATAAAAAATACTAATAAAATCCATCCAATCGTGGCCTTCATTTTTAAAAGGAAGTTATTGCTTACAAACACTTGGCTTTGTTTGGATGGATAAAAAAAAAAGTTAGGTCACATTTACTCTATACTCGTTAAAAATAGCACCGATTATGGTTAAATGATAAAAGAATTGTTCACTTTAAAATTAGATCTATAGAATTTGAGAGAGTCATCTTAAGATTCGACTATACTTAAACGAGATTAATCTTCTATCGGAAAAATACAGAAGATACCCGGAGAAATCAAAATATAATTTTAAAAATTTTAAAAAAAACTGGTAAAAGAAAAATAAAATCCGTGTGCGTATGATAAAACGGGAAAATAAAATAAATCCCATGTGATCCAGAACTGATTAGTACAGTACAGAATACAGATTGCTTGTTAATTAGAAGAAAGATTAATTTAACATCCAAACAAGTCACAAATACACTCAACCACTATATCAACCCAACCAGGTCCTTCCCCTTTTCCTTTCCATTAAACCACCATTTCCTCATTTTTTCTGTCCCTCCTTCATTTTTCCCTTTCTCTCCCCTTTGCATGGACTAATTAAATACCACAAATTACAAACATTTCTCCAAACATTTGACAATCAGAAAAGAAAAGATGTTTCGCAGTTGCTTACAGTGCGGAAACAACGGCCGGTCATGTTCAGGCGGCTCCGGCGAGAACGGTATCATGCTGTTCGGCGTGAGAGTCACCGAAGGAGAAGGCGGTGGTTGTTTCCGGAAAAGCTTCAGTATGAACAATCTCTCTCAGTATGACCAGCCTCAAGAAGAGTCCAACGCCGCCGATGTCGGTGACGGTTATGAATCCGACGACGTCGTTCACGCTTCTGGCAGATGCCGCGAGCGCAAGAGAGGTAATTAGTAATTACCTTCTCATCAATTATTCTAAAATAATTGTAAATTTGATTTTTGTTCCTTTTTCTGGGTTGGATTTTAAATTTTTGTTTCATAATTTAATTATTAGGTGTGCCGTGGACGGAGGAGGAGCACAGACTCTTTTTATTGGGGTTGCAGAGGGTTGGGAAAGGAGATTGGCGTGGAATTTCAAGGAATTTTGTCAAAACACGCACGCCTACTCAGGTGGCTAGTCATGCTCAGAAGTACTTTCTCCGGCGAAACAACCATAGTCGCCGGCGACGAAGATCCAGTCTCTTTGATATCACCACAGATTCAGTTAGTAATTAAAAAAACTAAATTAAACTAATTAATCATCCTCTCGTTTCGTTAATTTACAGAATTGCTCATTCTACTGTTTCAATTTACAGTTCATGGGTTCATCTGCGGATGAAGATTTGCAAGTGATGAATCTGGCCGGTGCTGGATTTCCGGTTTCACTGAGTCGAGTTTCGTCAACGCCAACTCTCACCGGTGAGAATTCAAATTCCATGGAAAATCTTACACTGGGACCGAGAAGCCAGCTTATTCGACCGATAACAGTCCACCCTCCTCCATCATTGAAAATGGCAGATCTTAACTTGAATAAAAAAACTTCCGGTGAACCTCCCCTGCCTCTGTCGCTCAAACTATCTACTACACCATCCTCCGATGAGCAGATTTCTCAGTCGTCTCAGGCGTCGCGCTCCTCCTCGTCAGCTTTTCAGGCCATGTCCGGCGGTGATAGCAGCATGATTAGTGTTGCTTGAACAATAATAAAATCAAGATTTAAGAATTGTAAAGAGTAATTGGGATTGGAATTTATATATTATTATTATAAGAAATGGATGTAGGATGATAGATTAGATTATGAATTAGTAGCAGTAGTGGTAGATGATTGATTCCATGTTTGTACAAATTAGAAGGATTGAAGGAAGAAAGATGGTATGTCGTTTTCTGTTGGGAGGATGGAGGGGGCAGAGGAGTAGTAGTTGTTGTGTACTGTAGGGGATGGGTTCTTTGTGTTTCTTGTATGGTTGATTATGTGGTGAGAAATGAGAAAGGGTACCAGGTACACTTAACTCTACCCTACAATTTGGTCTGTCAGGTTGTCTTTTGCTACCTCCAATCCAACTAGGGAAAATATCTGAAAGGTTGGGTATTGTTCTATTTATGTGAATTTCTATCTTTATGCTTTCTTTGGTTAAGTGTTCCGTCCGGTTGGTGAGCAGTGATCCCTTCATTTGTAGTTGTCGGGAAAATGGAGAAGAAAAAAAATTTCTTAGTCACATTGAATCTGAGCCAATGACATTATTTTCTTTCTCTTAAAAGACAGTTGAGAAATAGTTTTGAATCTTTCATTTTGAAATTGGAAAGGTTGGGGATGAAAAAAACATTAGATGTGGTTGGTGGATGTGTGAAACACTAGGAACGAGCGTTGGGTGTCTCTAGCTAAATTTGTTGGGCCGGGTAAATGTTTCGAAACTGATTTAGGCCGGTTGATACTCTGATGGGCCTTGGCGTAGCTGCCTTACCACTCCGCCCATTATCCTGGATGGCATCAACTTAATTATAATTTTTAATTCTCTTTAAAATCAACATCAATTCAAACCTTTTGTCTTTGTTGATTTTTTTTCTTAATTTAGAATTTTATCAACCGAACATATAAAGAATTATTTATTGGAGTGTAAATTACAGTATATTATTAGATATAAACGCTAAAAGTTCCTAACTTGTATAGAATACGTTAATAACTTAATATAGAATATAATGAAAGGGTACAAGCAGCAATATTATTTATGTAGGAGGTTAATAAGGATCAATGGGGATTTAAAATAAATAAGATATTATCACCATCACAAACTTATTTTTTACGTCGAATCCAGATTCGAATCTCATTTCCACTTATAAAAAATAAATTTGGTTCTTCTTTTTTCACTACAAGGAACACCAACTCTCATGGCTAAACAGAGTTTGGATTCAAGATATTTACCAAAATTGGTGGTGGAGGAGGAGGCAACAACACATCCGAAAATTGTTTAGATGAATTGATCAAATCATATTTTTGGTTCTTTTCTCGAACTCTTTTAATAAAACGAGAAGCTCTTGCATCAACATCATCAGCTTCTTGGAACGAATTACCGACCATTTCTGGTTCTTGTTTCGGCATCCGGTTTCCGATTTGAGATGCAGAAATATCGTTCCTTCTGGTTGCTGCGGCGCGGCGGGTGGATGTTGTTGCTGTTGATCTCAAACTCATGCTTGCAAGAGAAAGTGATGATAGTTTAACGATGTTAATCGCCAACCTTATTGATTTCTCACAAAAGCATCTCTTCTTGTCTACAATTTTCTTTTCTCTCATAATTAACTAAACTAACAGCTATTAGTTTCAAGAACTTGTGAGCTAGCTAGCTAAGCTTGTTCGTGGTGTAAAGAATGTTATAAGAACACCTGAAGTGAGATAGGATATGATCATTGAATTGATTATTTGCCTTTCAAAAAGGTGTGACAAGAAAGTCAAATTGTTCTCTGACTTGGGTTCTTATGGTTATTAGCAGTCCCTAGCAAGTCCCCATTCCTGAAAATGATCCATCATCCTTCTTCTTTTTCACTGGGACTCGGAAATAAAACTTTAATTACCTATTTTTGTTTAGCAAGAAGTACAACTAAGCTTGATAAATTCCTATAAAACAAATTTTAATTTCAAGACAATTTACCAAACGAGACAAGATTTTAAATAGCAATCACGTTTGGATTTTTGATGAAATAATTATCTGAATGTTTTGTTGGAGACCTATAGATGAATAGTGCTTTGAATATGCAGCAAAAAGCTAGCTAAGAGCACAGATTCTTCTTGTTGGGTTGGGCTTCTTGAGCTGTCCTTGTTGCAGGGTGATTGAATACTTACAGGGGATTGATTTGTTTTTAACAAATGGCGGAGTTTCAAGAAGAATATCGACTTTTGGATGAGATTCTTTTTACAATCGAAATCGATCTGATAACAAATTTAACTGGGTCCTCTTTTCTTTATACCTTTATTTTTTTCTGTACAGTCTTAATCACATCCCAATCTCTTATTTTTTTTCCTCGCAATATGGTTCCTGGTGTATTTTTTGTTCTTTTTCCATCCTCCAAATGGAACGCTAGCTAGCTGTTGTTTTCCTCTTGGAATACGAGTGGCAGGGAAGAACCATGAGCGGGGACTATCTATCTGATGCACTTTTTTAGTTTATCCAAGTTTTGGTGGGCTAGGCCCGTGCGTGAAGAGTCACGTGGATCAAGAGGCCTACCTTGAAACGGCCCAAAAGTAAATATAGCTTTACCTATCAGTGGAAAATGGACTTTGTTTGATCGAAACTTCCGTAAATATCTCACTTTTGTTATTGGTATGAAATGCGTTGGTCTGCTCAAAATATTAACCTTCTATCTTGCCATATACTCACTCCGTCCGGCGAAAACCTACTGAAAATTACTGTACAGTTTACTTTACTTTTTAGTGTTTGCTTTACTAAAAATTATTGTACTAAAAAGATAATTATTTGTGGACAGAGGGAGTATATATTAGAGACTGATACACATGAATTACAAGTTTCGAACACAAATAATTTTACATTTTATCAACATAAAAATTTATGTGTTTAATATAAATAAATTATTAAGAGAATATGACGGGTGACAAAGAAAATAATACATATATTTAACTCTCGTATACTTTTTCTTAATTTATCTTAATTTTTAAGGCAATGATGTGCACTAAATACATTGGGCGATATTTGACTGGTATGGTTAAAATAGACAAAGATATAAACTCAGATGAAAGGAAAGATTTTTTTTATCTCATATTTTAGGACTATCGAGACAATATGAGATGTGATTAATAACGTTGTTGTTGATAGTTTTACTATTTATAAATTATTATTATTATTATTATTTAAAAGGGGTAATAGTTTTTACCACCCCTGAACTATCAGCGAAAATCACAAACTTCCCCTGAAGTTCATTTTTTAAAGTACGCCTCCCCTGAACTATGTTTTCCAAGCAAATTGCTCCCCTCCGTTAACTTTTTCTAACGGATCCGTTAAAACACTCCCAACAGCAGGTTATTTTCATTTTTAAAACTAAATAAATAATATAATTAATCTAAAAATTCCAAAAAAAATATAAAAATTCCAAAAATAATTTAATTAATAAAAAAATTAAGAAACAAATATAAAAATTTGAAAAAAAAATTTAAAGATTCCAAAAAAATGTAAAAATTCCAAAAAAGAATGTAAAAATTATTAAAAAAATGTAAAAAATTTATAAAAAATGCAAAAATTCTAAGAAAATGTAAAAAATGAGAAAAAAATATAAAAATTCTAAAAGCATCGCAAAATTTCTATAAAAATTGAAACAATTCCAAAAAAAATGTTGAAATTCGAAAAAAATTATAAAAATTCCAAAAAATATGTAAAAATTCAGAAAAAATATAAAAATTCCCAAAAAAATGTAAAAATTCTAAAAACATCGTAAAATTTCCAAAAAAATTGAAAAAATGTAAAAATTCCAAAAAAATTTAAAAAACAGAAAAAGTTCTAAAAACATCGTAAAATTTCCAAAAAAAATGTAAAGATTCTAAAAAAATTCTAAAAAAAATGTATAAATTCCAAGAAAATGTAATAATTCAAAAAAACGTAAAAATTCAAAAAAAAAATAAAAAATTCTAAAAAATGTAAAAATTAAGAAAATATAAAAATTCCCAAAAAAATGTAAAAAATCTAAGAAAATTGTAAAAATTCTAAAAACATCGTAAAATTTCCAAAAAAATTGTAAAAAATATAAGAAAATGTAAAAATTCCAAAAAAATATAAAAATTCCCAAAAAAAATTTAAAAACAGAAAAAATTCTAAAAACATCGTAAAATTTCCAAAAAAATGTTAAGATTCTAAAAAAATTCTAAAAAAAATGTAAAAATTCCAAGAAAGTGTAATAATTCCAAAAAACGTAAAAATTCTAAAAAAAATAAAAAATTCTAAAAAATGTAAAAATTCAGAAAAATATAAAAATTCTAAAAACATTGTAAAATTTCTAAAAAAATTGTAACAGTTCCAAAAAATTACATTTTGAGATTAAATTTTTTTTGAGTTTTTTCGTTTTATGAATTTTTAATTTTTTTTTTGGAATTTGTACATGTTTTATGGAATTATTACATTTTTTTAAAATTTTTACATTTTTTCTGAATTTTTAGATTAATTAAATTATTTTTGGAATTATTGCATTTTTCTGAATTTTTAGAATAATTAAATTATTTTTGGAATTTGTAAATTTTTTTAGAATTTTTAGATTAATTGTTTTTTGAATTTTTTCGTTTTAGGAATTTTTAATTTTTTTTTTGGAATTTGTACATGTTTTTTGGAATTATTACATTTTTTTATGAATTTTTAGATTAATTAAATTATTTTTGGAATTTGTACATTTTTTTTGGAATTTTTAGATTAATTAAATTAGTTTTGGGATTTTTACAAAAAAAATTTCATTTATACATTTTTTAAATTTTTTTTTGGATTTTTTAAATTAATTATATTATTTTAAATTTTTTTTTTGGATTACCTGTTATAACAGGTTAAAAAAAAAAACCTTTTAGATTTAACAGAAAAAGTTAACGGAGGGGGTCTTTTTGCTCGAAAACAATAGTTCAGGGGATGCGTACTTTAAGAAATGAAGTTCAGGGGAAGTTTGTGATTTTCACCCATAGTTCAGGGGTGGTAAAAACTATTTCCCCTATTTAAAATAAAATAAAATAAAATAAGCAGTCTAATTGATACTAGCTTTCAATATGTTTTTAAAGATATTTTTCTTTTATAAACGTCAACTAAGATTGAAAGAATAAGAAAATGGTTGCCTAACAACGTATCCAAGTTCCAAAGTCCCAATAGAGCCACTACATGCCAATTTGGTCCTTGGAGTGGGAGGAGTTTATTCTTGACCTAGTTAATGAAGATTAATTAATTAATTAACTAATCATTAGAATTTCAACTAACTCCACTTTTTCACACTCTTTTCTTTCCTTTTCCTTTTCCTTTTCCTTTTCTTTCCTTTTCCTTTTCCTTTTCCTTTTCTTTCCAAACACTAAAACCTTTTAGTTTTAATATGTCAACACCCCCATTGATAGCGACTCAACCTCTTTCTTTCCCCAAAATCGCTATCAACCACTTTCTTTCCCCAAATTTAATCCCTGTCACTCCCATCTTAATTATCCCCATGATCCAATCCCCCCAAACGGCACCGTTTCACTCCAATTTTATAATCTTCCTATAAAAAGGATCCAATCAACCAATATTGATTATGATCAAATATTAAAAATTAACTATCAAATTTTAATCCAAATTTTAGTTTTTAGTATAGAAAATAAATATAACCATATTGTGAAGTAATATTTTTAAAATTCGACAAGCTACGAATGAGATTAAAATAGAATGAGGAAAAAAAATAGTCATAAGTGATAAAACGACAACTACCCAACGACGATAAAAAGGGTAAAAAAAAAAAACTAACAAACAGAGTTGGCAGTCAAAAAAAAGCGCACACAACACCCACCATTTCCATTTCCATTTCCTTTCCTCATCTCTCCACCAACAGTCAATGGCCTCCTCCTCGCACTAATCCAACCCTAAACCGTTACCTGTATACCTCAAACCGTCACGGAGCAGAGAAAAAAGAAAAATGGAGAAGAAGAACTTTTCCTCTTGTTTCTCTCCATCTCTACTCTTCCTCCTTTTTACCATTCTGCCCTTCAGCTCTTGCGTTGAAGATGATGTGACGTGCCTTGAAGGTGTGAAGCAGGCGCTAACTGACCCGCAGCGCCGTCTCGTCTCCTGGAGTTTCAACAACAACTCCGTCGCCTACATCTGCAAGCTGAGCGGCGTGTCGTGCTGGAACGAGAAGGAGAATCGGATCATCAGTCTTCAGCTACCTGCATTCCAGCTCTCCGGTCAGCTACCTGAGTCGCTCAAGTACTGTCGCAGCTTACAGACTCTGGATCTTTCCAATAACGCTCTCTCCGGCTCGATCCCTTCTCAAATCTGCACTTGGCTTCCTTACGTCGTCACCTTAGATCTCTCTGGTAACCTCTTCTCCGGTTCAATCCCGCCTGAAATTGTTAACTGCAAGTTTTTGAATAATCTCATCTTGAATGGAAACAAGCTGTCCGGTTCGATCCCTTACGGGCTTGGTCGGCTTGACCGGTTGAAACAGTTCTCCGTTGCGGATAACGATTTGTCCGGTTCTATACCAGATGAGCTGGCAACTTTTCCTAAAGAGGGATTTGGTGGAAATGATGGGTTATGTGGCCGCCCGCTGGGTAAATGCGGTGGATTGAGTGGTAAAAGTCTTGGTATCATCATTATTGCTGGTGTTATTGGCGCAGCAGTGTCTTTGACTGTGGGGTTCTTGATTTGGTGGTGGTTGTTCGTTAGAGGGAGTAGGAAAAGGGCGAATGGTAGTGCTTATGGGCTTAGTAGTGGCAAAGACGATTCGAGTTGGGTGGATTTGTTAAGGTCACATAAGCTTGTGCAAGTCACATTGTTTCAGAAACCAATTGTGAAGGTTAAATTGTCGGATTTATTGGCGGCCACAAATAACTTTGATGTGGAAAATATTGTGGTTTCAACCAGGACTGGTGTTTCGTATAAGGCTGTCTTGCAGGATGGTTCAGGGCTTGTGATCAAGAGGTTGAGCACCTGCAAGCTTGGCGAGAAGCAATTTAGAGCTGAGATGAATAGGTTAGGGCAGCTAAGGCATCCAAATTTGGTGCCTCTGCTGGGGTTTTGTGTTGTTGACATGGAGAAGCTTTTGGTGTACAAGCACATGCCTAATGGGTCGTTGTATTCTCAATTACATGGTAACGGATTTGGAATTGGTGAAGGTGAGGCTTTGGATTGGCCTGCAAGGGTTAGGATTGGTGTTGGTGCAGCAAAAGGGCTAGCTTGGCTCCACCATGGTTGTCATCCTCCATATATTCACCAATATGTTAGCTCCAATGTGATACTTATTGATGATGATTTCGAGGCCAGGATCACAGATTTTGGGTTGGCAAGGCTGATAACTTCACTTGATTCTAATGATAGTTCATTTGTTAATGGAGACTTGGGGGAGTTTGGTTATGTTGCTCCAGAGTATTCAAGCACATTGGTTGCGTCATTAAAAGGTGATGTTTATAGCTTTGGGGTTGTGCTTTTGGAGCTGGTCACAGGGCAGAAGCCCGTAGAAGTAAGTGTTGCCGATGAAGGGTTCAAAGGGAATTTGGTGGATTGGGTTTCTCAGTTGGTGACCACTGGTCGAAGCAGGGACGCCATTGATAAAGATCTCTCTGGGAAAGGTTTTGATGAGGAGATTGTGCACTTCATGAGGATTGCTTTTAGTTGTATCGTTTCGAGGCCCAAGGACAGGCCTACTATGCATCAAGTGTACGAGTCTCTGAAATGCATGGCTGAGAAACATGGTTTGTCTGACCAGCATGATGAATTCCCGTTGATCTTTGGTAAGCAGGATGCTGATCTTAAGGAGTAGCCTTGGGGTACAAAAGAAGAAGAAAGAATTCTATGCTAAGCTCTTGAAGACTTTTTACGCGTATGATTTCCACTTGAACAGGATCCTCTGTTGTTTCACTCATTGTTTGACAATTCTGTATATTACATGAATCCATGTACCTTTAAATTTAATGCAGCTTTTATGCAGTTTAGGAAATTTCGGTTTCCATCAAAGCACAAAATTGCTTCAGTCTTTGTTGTTTGTAACATTTTCCTTTAGGAATGCCTTTTTCCTAACTCCTGAAGATCATGCCAATTGCCCAATCTTCTGCTAATATGTGATGTAATGAGAAACTAATTCATAATTCTTTGTGCAAACTTAGACTCGAAGAACTCGATACCTATTTGCGAAAAGCTCGTTGGTGGTGATTGTCAAGATCTGTTTCCATACTTGTGAAATGATTAGGTCATTATTTCCTTTGTCAGGATTCTCTCGTCTCAAAAAATGAACACCTACTATTGGTCCTGAATGGTCCACACCACGGCATGATCATGGCTTGTCTGCCTAGTTTGATCCCTATATTAAGTTTGAGATAAATTCAGTAACTTTTAAGATTATTATTACTTCCTACTCCCTCTAGTCCGAAATGTATGACTTCCTCGTATCTTAATATTCAGTAGGGAACGCATATCGAAGAGGCCGGATGAGGCACTATTTGACCCCAAAAAATTCCGTACTTTTTTTCGCATCTTAATCTTTAACGTACTTTCGAGAAAAAATTCGGGGCAAAATTGTTTCAAATAGTGACTGTTCCGGCCGTCTTAAGATACGTTCCGGAACAGTAAAAGCAAATGTTAAAACGTCATACATTTCGGACCGGAGGGAGTACTTCTCTTCATCCCTTTTGCCTCCATCTCAAAATCTTTCACTGCAAATGGATAAAGCACCAAATTTCTTGCAAATTATGATCTATCTGTCATTAATTGTAGCAGATAAGTCATTTGATCTTACTTCTCATTCTCAGCAACACAACCATGAAGGTCTCATGATGGCATTTATTACATTGTCCGCAAAAAAGGGTGAGATTGTCGTGGAAACAAAGTGTCTGGATCACATTGATTTTGACCTGGTTATAGTTTTTGGGTTCGGAACTGGGGACCATGAAATGAATAGTACCACCATCTTCCGGATGAATTGAGTCCAAGGCTCGAAGCAGAAGAGGCATATATGTGTTAAATAACGGTAACGCCAATAAGAATTAATAACGGTCCCGATAAGTTTTAAAAAATTTACTCTAATTTGTTTTGTTTCAACTTTTTTAGGATAAATATATTTTAATAATACATTTAAAAAAAAAAATTAAGATATACATTAAATTAAAAAAGATGCTTCAAATTTTACTTCTAATGTTGGGAGAGAGCATCATTTTTTGCTTAAATAATTTTACAGTCCAAAGGATAGAGTAGATATCCAAAAACGTTGGAAATCAATTTTTTTAGCATGACTGTTATATAACGATATCAACAGTTAAGTTGCATAACTATCATTCGATATGTATGGGAGGCCCATAAGCATGGGCCTCTTCGTCCCTTCCCTCACATGTTCGATAAGTCCACGATCCAATATCAGTATAAATCGAGCAAAGCCCACTATCCAAATAAATGGCAATCGAATATATTTTTTACAGAAGTGAAAGAAACAAAAGAAAAATTCGCCGGGCAAGGAAAGGCGCCGGTGATTAGAAAAAAATTGCTTGGATCAAACGGTATAGAGCAAAGTAGAGATGCCACGGAATTGGAACGACCAGTTGCTCCTTCGCGTCCTCGTCTTCTTTTCTGCCATTGCAGTACTGTTCTCGGATTCAATTCACGCTTCTGGTCTCACCAAGTAAGCTTCAATCTCACTTTTGCATACAGAAAACAGACCTAATCGAATCCGTTCAAATTAGTTATCCATTTTGTGTTTTATACAAAAATCACAGCTTAGGACGCCGAGGTTTGCTCACCTTCAAAGAAACGCCTGGCGGCAGCAACGTTACCTTTGATTGCTCCCCTTCTGGCCCCTGCGTTTCCTGTCAATACTCCGAAAAGGTTTCATTTCTCGTAGTTTCATTCTTATTATTTATTTTGGTTTGGCTTTAGTTAAGCATTAGAATTTGTGAAATTGGGTTTAACTGTGGATGAGATTAGAAGGAATTGTATAGTGGTGTTTGCATTCTCTTGTTCTCAGTTGCAGTGTTATGTTTGGTTTTGCAGAATGATGAAAAGTACCGATGTAGTGAGACTGGGTATCGAATCCCTTTTAAATGTGTTGAAATTAAGCAAGTTGCAAAAAATAAAAATGGGAAGCAGTCTCAAACCAGTCGATCTGCTATGGAAATTGCTCCCTGTGATACGAACGTATCTGTAAGGTTGGATGATGGGCCTAGAAGTGCTGCGAATGAAGGTAGAATTTTAGCTGATGATTCGTCCACGGTTGAGGGTGAACCGCAATCTTACATTACTTACAGAAGCTGTATCCCAGCAATTAATGAAGAGAAGGTGTCAGTAGTTGGATTTGAGGTAGGTTGATGCCTTTCTATAGGCTTTCCCATTGCTATTTTATCGGTCGTTTTGCACTAGACTATTGTTGGTATAAAGCTAATATAGTTTACCATCCTGAGGTTTATAGCTAATAACAGCCAACTTGATGAAAATCTGTTATCTATATCGATGATTACAGAGTTGTTAAAATTTAAATTCTTTTATGAGTTTATTCTTCATAGTATTGTTACCTGTTGCCTTTCTTTTGTCTCAACCATTGTTATTCCAGTGAGATGATTTGCATTTCTAGATTATGAGTTGTGAGACTAGTGTGTTTATTTTTAAGTAAGTCACCCATGGGCATGTATTCAATTCTTCTTGTAGCTAGAAGTTTTCTAGAAATGTAGAACTCCCTACTGTAGGGTTTGCACTAATAATGCATCCAATTTGGATGGTGGTTCTAGAGGATCCTTATGGAGTTCAATTAATATGCTGAAGTAAAAGATGTCTTCTTTTTTCACCAAAGGAAAAATGATTTTGTAATCCATTTTTCGAATGTGTTCTTGTGAAATTGGCTGAAACAAGGTCCGTATTTAAATGGAATGTTTAGCTTCCTTTTCTCTCTGTCTGTCATGATTCCTTTCTGGTAGTGGGTCCATATTTGAAAGTTGATTGCACTCTGCGAATATAGTTTACTAGTTAGAACTTGTATGGTGAAAGCAGTACTCATGTTCTTAAAACTTTGGACAGGGCATTGTACTGTGCTTATTGCTCATAAGCGGCTCTTTTGTGTACTACCGAAGGAAGCAAAGTGTTAATGCCATGCCAGGCGCTGGAGGAGGGAGGATCCAGATGACCAGGTTTTGACATGGAATGGCTCTAGTGTTTGAAATCTTGCTGCTACATGGAGCCAATATTTGCACCCTCAATTCTGAGGTGTAAAATTATTTTTGAAATGGGGACCAACAGGAAGATCCTACACTCCCATGCCAACGACGCATCTTCCCCATATTACAGACCGAGGGTTCTCTATTCAGGTTCCAGTTTGTTCTCTGCTTTGTCTTATAGTTCTTGTAATGAAATGATTCATATTCTTTACATCTAAATATTTATCTGATTGTAAACTTTAGGAAAGTATTGAATTCTATGATAAAGGTCTCATTGTTGTACTTAAATTGACAAGATGTGACTAAAGTTCTCTTTTCTGGACTCAAAGTTCCTTTTATGTTGGCATATAAATAAGTAGGCATTTGATTTACAGATATGCTTCTTTCTTCTTTTCTTTGCCCGTTTCTTCTAATGCTGTGTGGGAAATCAAACCACTTCGCACTCGAGATCTGGGCCTCCTACATTTATTTGGTTGGGTCTATCATAAACCGTAGTTATGTGTTGCTGAAGCGTATTCTAGAATTGTTAGTGTCCCAGTTTTGCCAGTCAAAATAAAAGGCGTTCGACCTTAAGAACCTAGCTCCCTTAAAATGGCAAACATACGTGAAAAAATATACCATGGTATTGCTGCTTCCGACCTCTGAAAATATACAAGACAAGGCCATTGACACTTTCTGTCAGTTTTTCTATAGAGCACATCGACATAATAGCAGCAGGATAAATTCCAAAACAAAGAATTTTGTCATCGATAAACCTCACCTTACACAACAAAACACTCCTTCTCAAGACACATCTACAGCGATACAGCAGCAAACAAAGATTACACGATGGTGGAAGAAACATGGAAATTACAAAAAATAATCAGGGGTCTTGCGTGTGGTGTCAGGCTCAATTTGCCGCGGTGCTGGATCAAATTGGAGGAAATTTTGGTCCATGTTCTCCCCAACCTCTAGAATTGCAGCCATATTCCCACAGCGGTAGCAATAGTTTGGAGCGCTAAATACAGTGACCACGTTCTTCTCCTGAAGGAAGAGTTAAATAAATAAATTAATAATCTCTCAACCAAAAAAGGGATGGACACTATAGATGCTATATCTGAGGTTTACTTACCTGACACCAATTGAAACCTTCCATGACAAGTTGATGAGCTCGTGAAATCAGAGTGAGCCCGTTGGTATGGTTGAAATGAGCAGCTATATCCTGTCCAAATGTATAGCCAGCACCACGAGGAGATATTCCCCACCCACATCGATCATCAGGATCAGACCATAAGAGATCACACATTGGACCCTCATGTGGAACCTACTTGTGGACAGATAAACAAGTAGAACATTACAATTAATTCCCATACTAGTAGAAGGAAACAAGAAGTTTAGAGAACTCTAGTTATCCAAAAGCAACCACTCATTCTATCCACAGCTAAATGAGAAAGGTAATAGCATCCCATCAGATCTTAAAGAAACTTTAGCACAAGTTTATTCATTGACCAAGAAAACTTAGCAACCTAAAAGCAGCATGCTTCATAAATATTAGCTATGATCTGATATATGAAAGTCAAAAGTTGAGGACCTATTTTTAGGCATAGATAGGGAAATGCAGTTAGGAGACTTGAACTCAAGCCTAACTCCTCCTTCCTTTGCAAGAAGTACCATTAAACTACTAGCTCATTGGTTGAAATTTTAAGACCTTCAATTGACACTTTTTTGGTATAGCCATAATTCATAAGATCTGAATTGAGAGCCTCAATCATAGCAAACCTAAAACAAGTTAATATATTAGCCGTACCTCTTGTATGCGGTCCAAAGCTCGGATATTATCTAACGTATCCAGAGACGGTGAAAGCCCTCCATGCAAACAGAAGATCTATGGTACAAAATATTAAGGCTGTTACAGTCTAAAAGTAGAACTGTGCTGAGATGAATATGCTGCATTATTTATAACTCAAACCTGACTCTCAATGAGTGCTGTAAGTGGCAGATAATCAAACAGGTCGGTGAAATACTTCCAGACATTAGCATTTCCATATTTTCTCAAGCACTCATCATAGAAACCATACCTGAGAGTGAAATTAAAAGAATAAAGTAATAAGTCACAACAGAGATCAGTAGCAGTATGATAAGAAGCACCCACATCAGCTAGGGTCTGAGAGGGTTATTCTATAATCATCCGTAAGACAAAATATTATTGGAGTTAATCAAGTTAGAAAACTCAAAACACTACCTACTGCATTCATCAACCATTCTATGCTCAGAAATAGCATGCTATTATAGGCTACCATGAAATTTACCTTTTTAAATTTTACTATTTTAAATTTTCAAGTAAAAAGATTCAAGCTCCCAACTCACGTCAGTCCACCATTTTCCACAACTTTATTTTCATCTTGCAGCACCAAGATAGGTTAGCTTTTAGTACTATCATTCTTGAGCAACCAGTCATATGCTTCAACTCTAGAAGGCATGCAAAATGCGACAACTATTGCAGCAAAATTCTTTAAAAATGTCACCAAATATTTACAGCATGCTCATCTTAAATCCCAGCTGGCTGCTTTTGTATCAGGCAGTACACAAGGACAGATGGCGAAAACACCAGAGACAAAGCCATATACTTTTGAAGGACAAATAAGTGCATTTCAGCAAACTGGGGATGGCTGTAAGGTTTTCAAATGTATACTTATCCTACATGAAATGTATATTTGGATTCTTGCAGTAAACAATGTTAAGAATAGGCACACTCTAAGTCAGTATAAACTAAAGGCTTTCAAATGCAGCCACCTGATGTCCATCCATGATTATACTGCAACAAAGAACTCACAAAACTTGGCCAATCAACCCATGAGAAGCAACTTGACTAAGTCAACTCACAAAAGCCATCACAGCCATTACCATGTCCATTTCAGGAAAATTATGGAAAACGAAAAATGCAATTGACACTGGCTGCATAGAGAGTCACATCTTTGCACAGAACAGACGCCATACCATAGCATATGTAGTCTTCTATCAAGTTACAGTTTCTTGGAACAGAAACAACAGGGTACAACCAGAAAACTTTAAGAAACCAAAGTTCGCCACTCTTAAAACGCATTACTGATGGTAAGAAACAAACAAGAAGACCTCCTTTGTTCTCTTCGATGGGTTACACAATTCAGACTTGTCTATGAACAGTATCACAATTCCAACTCCCAAATAATAAGCACACTTCATTTGAAAAAAGAAACATAAGTCTTACACTTGAGTGATTTGCCGGCTCTCATGATTCCCTCTCAGAATTGTAATTCTATCCCTATAACGAACTTTCAATGCAACTAAGAGAGTGACAGTCTCCACTGAATAATAACCACGATCTGCATTCAAATAATAAATCACATGAGACAACCTTCACACACACCCAAAGCTTCAACTGTCCCAAAAAGTTCAGCAAACTACCCGCATTCACCATGATAGAAACCAACAAGGAAAGCATCACAAAAACACGTAACAATATCAGTTCAAAGAAAAGACACCGACCTACGTAGTCTCCCATAAAGAGGTAATTGGTATCTGGCGCACTTCCGCCAATCTTAAACAGTTCGAGGAGATCATAAAATTGACCATGGATGTCGCCGCAGACGGTGACGGGACACTTGACCGGCTGGACGTTCCACTCCTCCACCAGAATCGCCCTCGCCTGATCGCAGAGCACCTTCACATCCGCCTCCGGCAACGGCTTGCACTCCATCAAGTGCTCGATCTGCCGGTCCAAATCCCCATGCGTCGACGGCATCCTCCTCCTCGATACACACAGATCCTACACTCGCTACTATTCCCCTCCTCTCCTGGTCTGGAATTGAAAAAGTACGACTAACAAGTCTCCGATTAATCAATCGATCGGTGAAACGGTACGGTTCCGGTTTACGAAACGATTCGTATCGGAGATCTCTCTCTCCTTCGAATCATTTGAGTCGGAACAGAAGAAGGTTTTGTTTTTGTTCGCGCGTCGTATCGTGTCGCGCGTATCGTGCGATTGCGGGAAAGAAGAGGGAGGCAAGGAGGGAGAACCGGAGAAGGATATGAAATGAAACTCAAATGCAACTGAGATTTTTCCTGGGATTTTTTTTCTCAAAAATATTATGGCGTGGTCGATTTATCTCTGAATAATTAATAATAACAATAATAACTAATAAGACTGTTTTTTTGGGTATACAATAAATATATTACTATTACGTACAGTATTTTTTTTTATAGAAATATTGTCAATGTTTATTATTCAAAAAAATAATTGCAACCAAGGAGAAAGTTCTCTCTCCGGTGGCTCCGCCGAGTCAAAATTAAGGGCTCGACACGTGTCAGTCCGTCAACGTGCTCATCCAGCGTATGTTAGCAGATTCTATATATATATATATATATATATATTTTTTTTTTTATATATTTTTTTGGGTTTTGCCTCAAAATTTATTTATTTATTTAGTTTATTAATTATAAATGTTATGTCTTTGACTGAGTATGGGCTTTTCTTTTTAAGGCTTTAGGGTTGACTGGTTCATGGGCCTAATCCATTAGGGACACCTAAGGGGAAAAACTTGCCATTTTTTAAAATAAATTTTATTTAGTCAAAATGCAAAACGGACGATAACAAATGCCAATTTGAGGGCAATATATATGTTAATATTATGCTAATTCATAATTAACGTTGTTTAGACTTAAACGCTTTGGATTGAAATGATCTGCTAATAAATACGTTGTTTTGGAGATTAAGCTCAATCATACTTCTCGCAAATTAAGCAACAAAAGTTAGATCTTATCTTTAAGTTTCTAAACTAGCTTTTTTTATTGATTAAAGTAATGCTGAAATAAATGAATATTACGTTGATGTTATTACTAAAGTTTCGAGTTCAAGCTTTGAGAATGGAGAAAACCATGTTAAAAGAATCACCTCTTTTTAGGGGTCTGATAGTACTCGAACTAGATTACCCGGTGAAATTATTAAAAAAAAATCTTTTTTTTTCAACAACTCATAGTTTATTTTGTTTATACATTTGAAACTTAATTATTGTCACAAGACAAAAATAAAAGTTTTATCTTAAAATTAAGCCTTTGGGCCCAGTTTGATTAAGTTGTTTGTGTTGTTTTAATCATCTGACTTGGGCTTCAAAACGGAACATTGGTTGGTGGATGTCTGGGACTCTGGATGATGACGTTTAATGAGAGTGACATAATTAATTATAGTCAAATCGGTGCGGTCCAAATTAGTTATCTACCAAAACGGCATGGGCGCCTGTAAATTTACTTATTTTTCAAATCGAAATTTCATTACTACCAAATAAGCAATTCAATTCTTATATATTTCATCTCAAGTTTCATTAATTCTACAATCTATTGCTTTCTTTTGTAGTTAGTTTACATTCAATTAAATAACAACTATCCTTCCTTTATTGGTAATGACCAACATTTGTTTTACTCATTTCGTCATTTTTATGTTTAAAAAAAAGCTGCAATTAATAACACATAATACTTTATATTTATTGGTTTATTTGAGATTAATTAATAAAAAATATATTTATTGAACTATTTTTAATAATTAATATTTATTTTTATTTTTATAAATATGCTAAGAACTAGGAAGTCGTTCTTGGGTGTGAGAGAGAGTAGATTTTAACTACAAAATATCAAAGAATCAATTGAGTAGATTTTTATTAAGTAAGTACATTCATATATAATGTTTGTAACTGTTGACCTATATCTTAGGAGACAAAAATGTCGAATCAAGCATATGATATTTTTCTAACACAAGAACTGCTATTATCATACTTTTATAACTACGGCTACAAAACGATAGATTTTTATAAAATGATAAGTACTATAAATGGGAGGTTTTTTTTTTTTATCCTGCATGATCATCTCAATTGAGACTAATCGCGTTCGATTTCAATCAGGACCACATTCATATATATAAGGTGGTGATCTCCTATTATGGTTTTTTTCTATCAAGATTCAAACTAGAGACGTTGATTAAGGGTGAACAAGTTTTTTAACACTTCACCAGAGATAATATATTGATAGTATTTATAATTAAGTACTTTCATCTTAATTACTAATACAACCTTGCCCAAATAGCGCATCACCCTATGAGAAGAAAAGGAAATAAGTCCAGGGCAAGGAAACAAGCATCAATTCCTTAGCTCCAACGAAACAAAACCTTCTTTCTAAAAATAGCTAAATAAATCTCTTTTTGGGTAATTTCCCCAATTTGAATCTCTATTAGTATTAACTAACTTTAGACAAGGTCATTGGTTTCTCTCAATGCAATAAAAAAAAACAAAAGGACGAAAAAGAGAGAAAAAGAAAAAGGTGAGGAGTAAAAAAGCTTTTGAAGAGAATGGAGACCATATGTTTTTGTTCCTTTCTTTTTTTTCCTCCTTTGCAAATTTGATTGCCACGAGACTAGTAGAAGAATCTCATGCTGCCAAAGACCAAAACAGTAAACCAAACCGAACAAAACCCCACAAACGCTAAAGAATCCTTCGAAAATGACCAACACAAAGATGCACACATAGCAGCAGCCAACTTTCTTTTCTCTGTTTGAACGAATACCTTTAATTGGTGGATTGGCTTTTGTTTTGGGAACTCAAGCCGTCTTTTAAAATTACTAACTCAAGAAAATTAATAATAATTATCATTATTAAAATCTATGACATTTGATTTGACATATAAAGATTGGTAAATGTCTTCTTCTCGACATGTAAAGATGTTAAACTTGTGTCAACGTATCTAATACTCCTTCCCAGTTTAATTAAACATCATTTTAATTTTGGGTACGCATATTAAAAAGACCGGATAATTTACTATTTGAGATAATTTTGCCCCTTATTTTTTTTCGAACGTACGTTAAGGATGCTCGTACGTTCGAGAAAAAATAAAGAGCAAAATTGTCTCAAACAGTAAGTCATTCGATTTCCTTAATATGCGTATCTAAAGTCAAAACGACAGCTAATAAAACTAAAAGGAAGTATTTACTAGTCGCGCCGGTTGATGATAAAATATTAGCAATGACTCTATCTATAATCTTAATTATATATCTACTTATCAAATAAGAGAAATGTATATTTAGAATTTCTTTTTTATAAGTTGGATATTATTAGAAACGACCAATGAGACAAACAGTGTGCTGGTGAATTTAGATTTCTATTACGCTTCAAAAGTCTTTCTTAATTTTCACATAAATTACTCCCTCCGGTGTAAAATAAATAACGTTTTCTTACAGATTTTTACTGTTCATAATACTTGTCATTTTATCTTTTTCGAAGTCAATATTTTGTACAAATCACAATTTTTTTTTATGCATCAACCTAATTTAATGATGGTGTTTTTAATTTGAGTGAAAATTAGGAATAAAACAAGATCAAAGATCACGATGAAATGAATTTTTACTATCCTAAAGAGTTATTTATTTTGCACCGGAGGGAATAATATTTAGGCTTAAAGGAAAGTACCATTTGATATCTAATAAAACATTCTTTTTTCCCTTTCTATTGATCAAAAACTTTAAAAAAAGAAAAATAAAAAGGAACATGCAATTAATTTAATTAAACACAAAAGTATATAGTTTTTGCAAAGGTTGTGGTCTAATTTCTCTAGCTAGCTAGAATCTTTTGGGCATATTTTTGTGTGTGACAAGCTTCTTTCTTTCCTCCCCCACCACGTTCTTTCTATAAGAGTTAGTTTTGTGTGAGTAAAAAAGATAGGGATTCTCAAATGAATTTAGGAAAGTTTCAATCCCCATTTCTATAGGAATACACACAAGATAGCAGCTGACACATCTTGTGATGATCATCTCATGCACTCAATTGAGAAGCTTCTTCAACCTCTGCTTCCTAAGCTTGCCCAGGTGGTCGTCTTGAGTTCCCTGCTCTCCTGGAGAAAAAAAGGATCGGCGAAATTAATAATGTAGTCGTTAATAATTGTATTTGTTAATGATAACAATATCAACATTAATAATCCAGATCCGATTCTCACATACGAATTAAAAATAGATAAAAATAAAAATAATTTTTTGATCATTTATATAACTACTCGTCCAAATAAAGAAATTATCATCATTTAATTTCACCACTAATATAAGTAACATATAAAGTGTAAATTAATATATCGAGAATACCCAATAATTTTTCGGGAGTTCAATTATAGAAGAGGACATGAACAAAGGGAAAAGAAAAGAGAATGAAAAAGGTTTAAATTACAGGGCTCGTAAATGTGGAGAACAAAGTAAAAACTGTGACATTTGGGTAGCTTTGAATAAACAAGTTTAAGGGTGACGGATGGAATAAAGTGATAAGAGACAGCCTTTATTTTTGCACTTTTATTTTGCAAGTTTAAGTGGGCATATTACAACATCTTTACATCTAATTTTTTATTTACCTTTAATTATGTTACTGTAGCTCGTGCTGAACTCAATGTAACAGTAAAATAAAGCATAGTTGTTCCTTTTTCTTCATCATTTTTTTTCTTTTTGGTCTAAATCTATAGTTATCCGTTAATAGTACGGATTGTTTTTTTTAAATGGATAACTAATAATAATTAATATTTATATTTACTAGATTAAAATAAATCATGTTTTTTCCAATTATAACCCCATAATTGTGTTATGTTCCTATAACCAAGCATCAATATTTTTCTTTAATTTGTCTCGTGACAACAAACAAAAATCATAGTATGATAATTGAAAATTGACCCAATTTTCTTTTAGAAAAAGCAAATAGACACTGAAAAATCAAAGAAAATATTTTTTTTTTGTTAGTGAAAATTTATGTAACAAAATCGAAAGTGAAAATTCTCTCTGATTTCAACCAACTAAAAAAATTTAAAAATAAGAAAATATTGAAACATGATACTATATAGGTAGAGGGTATTTTTTTAAAAAAAATTGACAACAAATTGACTATAATTAGAAACTTTTGACCACATAAATTAACGTACGAACGAACCTGTTATGAATAGGATCGGGGCCATTAGGAACTTTTCTTTTGCTCATCATGTAGTTGAGGTCCAACTCCGAATTATAAACAAGCTTCTCTTTTCCGATCACCTCTTCACGCTTCATATTTCCCACGCCCCGGAACGACGCCGTCTCCGTCGTCGACGATGTAGCTTTATTAGTCGCTCCTCCGTCTTCAAGTGTACCGACCAACAAAAGGCACGCAAACCCAACCGTCGCAATTAATCCTAATAACATCTTTAAAAACACAACATTACTACTACTTCTTCCTCCGCCCATGTCTTCTTCCTCTTTTCTCCCTATATAATAATTTTATTATTCGTCTATATATAGAGAGAGAGAGATGACAAAGGAGAAATGAAGAAGGCTATTTTTCTTCTTCTTCTTTGTGATTGAATTTGCGTCTACTAAGAGAGAAGGAATTGAGGAAGGGAACGGTATAAGAAGAAAGGGTGAGCGGGCTAGCAAGCTAGCTTTTAAGTTGAGGTTTTCAGGGTGTGGTTTGTGGTATTCTTTATAGGATGGAGCGATTCTGTTTTTACTTTATCGAACCTTGGGAGAAAAGTAGAAGAAGGAAGAATAGTAAGGAGGGAAATTGAACCCTCCCTTGGAAAAAATATTACCGAGTACTATCCGTTTACATCTTACACATTATTCACTGTAATTTAGTAGATTCACAAAATTACAAACAGGTGTGTATTTTCATACATGAGTAAAGAGACTTGTCAATGTTACATACGTACCATGCTTTACGTACAAACAGGGTAAGAGGAAAAGAAAGAATTGGTAAAACCAAGTCATGACATGGAGATTTATTTCTATTGGGAACAACGACGTGTGCAATGTGGTGGGCTCGAATCATCCTCCAATAAGTAAGGGACCAAATTGGTAGTTAATCATAAGTGTGTTTTTCGTTATAGGAGTGAAATTTTGACGTTCCAAATTATTATTTTCATACTCTTGCATTTAAAAATGTACTATATCAATTCTTTTTTTTTTTATATTTTGTGACATAATTTTTAATATTCAAACATGGATTGTGTAGTAAATTTTTTATGTACTAAGTTACTAATAATTCTGAAGGAAGCACTGCTCCTAAAAGACACTATTACTTGTGTTGATTTAATATTATTATTATATAAAATGTCAAGATTGGAACTCTTAATGTTTTTTAATAAAGGTTTTGCTACGGTATCAAGAAACAGCTAATTATAACTAACCTTCTTGTCTTGTTATTTGTTCCGAGCAACATGTACATTTTGATATTTTCTTAATTAATTGTGTGGTTCCTCTCCCTCTGCAATGTCGTCTCTGCCTTCATGCACCAACAAAGGTACGTAGCTACATATCTTAGGCTCATTATATATGTTGTTAAGATAATTGAGCTAACAAATTAATAAGTTTGAAACTCAGTACATTCCTAGCCAGCTAACTCCATGCAATGCTGCTTACACGTAAATTTTACCCGTTTTTGATTTTTATGTTCTCCGGTTGAATAGAAATCGAAATAGGTTTAAATTTTTTGGCTCAAGATTTGTTGTTGGCTGCAACCGAACCTAATTATCTTGTACTTGTAGCCCAAGTTTGATATCATACTTTACGTATATGTAGATCATACAAGTGATACGTACGTTGTCCACATCATTCATTAATTCCGGCCAACAAATGGAATCCACAAACATAAATATGCCCATGCCCTACCCTCATCAACCATCCCCAGTACTATAATATTAATTTTAATACGTATTTAAATTCCTCTTTAATTAAAAGGGTAACATAATTAAATCATTTTACATGAATATAATTATGTTCATGTGCTATTTATAGAAGAGACAAGTACTGTCAAGAACTGGTTCTTCGATCCTTTGTTATGGACAGACGCATTGATTACTGCAGTGCGGGGGAATATTGCATACTGCTACTGAAAATATACTATATGCAATATGATTGGTGATAGCATATATAGCACATTTTGCCTTATCCATACCATATCAATAAACTTTTGTGTTTGGAAGAATCCAATGCCTAGCTCCCATTTTAATGGCTTATTCCTGACGGTTTATGGATTAGTAATCCATTTCCCTGTACTTTTATTCTCCCTCAATCTTATTGTTATATTATCTTTTTTCTATAAGTAAAGACGAGATTTGAATCCGAATTCCTTATGGTACTGCTAGCTACTCATCAGTGAGTTACTTAATATATTGACTATTTAGTTAGTTATTGTTGTTTCTATTTGACATGATGAGATTCATTCTCCTGCATCCTCGCTTATGTGCAACAGGTTCTAGAAAGTTGACACATATTATGGGCTTGAGGGCCATTACTGTCCATAAAATTGGTAGTTAAATTACTTAATAAAATTGTGCATAAGAAATATTCTGTTTGAAATAAAAAGGGGATTAATATTATTTTATAGTTAAAGTGAGGCTCGAATTTAAATTATTATTGATATTTTATCATTAATAGACAACCGATAAACTATATATATTCATTTTTTGACGGATTAATAATACTCTGTTGCGTTACTCGTTGATTTTAAAAAAGGAAGAAGGGAACAACAGTAGTTTTTTATGCACTGATTTGTGTTTCATTTCAGATGGAACTAATTAACGAAATTAAAGATAATAGGTTGGGGCCCAAATGAAGAGAAAACCCAGCTACCAAAACATTCCAGCCCATTTCCATGAGGACCATGACTCCATCGCTGCTCTCCATTTCGAATTTTCCCAAAACGACGCCGGCCCCATTCTCGTTTTTTTTTTAAAATTGTTAGATTCAGTAAATTCGGATGATTTTACTGAGTTTACGGAACCAACGCAAGATTTCAGCTCGTGTTCACCTGATTTTGAGTTGATGTGCGAGTTGGCTCACTTGTGGGGGTGAAAACATAAATATTTTGATACTCCCTCTGGACCATATTAATTGACTTCCTGAAACAGTAATATTCAGTAAAATAAACACTAAAAAGTTAAGTAAAGTGTACAGTAACATTCTGTAGAAAAATGACGATTATTGCGGTCCGGAGGGAGTACTATATTATAAATATTATATAAATAATAATATTATTATCTAAATAAATATCATTTAGTTAATAAATAGTTGAATTGATTACTTGTACTTGTTGTGTGTTCTTTTAAATCAACTTGGCTCCGGAGTCGCGCGTCAAAAATGTAAAATAAATCGACTTGTACTTCCTAAACCTGGATCTCAGGTCAGAAAATTAACAAATAAGAACCACTTGATTATAGTCATTGTTAAATCTTTCGTACTGGATTGATCTTTAAAAAAAACTGTGTCAAAATAAGCGTTGAGATAATCTTTTAAAGTGATTGATAAACAATTCAATGGTTTATTTCGTTTATTTCGTAATAAGCTAATCTACAACGAATAAAATTAATTATAATCCATAAAATTTGTTAATTTAAAGATTCATGTGTTTCAAAAAAAAATTTAAATAATAATATATATAACTTTCCGCGCAAGTTGCAAGATGGTAATAAAATTTGGATTTCCTTTTTTGAAAGAAATGAATCGTTCTCCTGAATACGAGTGGAGTGGTGGATTCATTTTCTTCGTCCACTATATAGTACTGTATTAGTCCTGCTTAGTCCTTACCTATCCTCTTAACTCACAATTTTTTTAATTCTGTTCAGCAAAATGTACGACAATGTCGTTTTATCGTCTCCGCCGGCGGCGCTAAGACTCCGTTGGGATGTGTTCATTAGTTTTCGGGGAGAAGACACGCGGAGCACCTTCACCAAGACTCTTCACACCTCGCTGACGCACTACGGCGTCAGAGCATTCATGGACGACACCGGAATGACTCAGGGAGATGAGATCGATCCGATTTTAAGGGAAGCCATTGAAGATTCGGCAGCTTCAGTAGTCATCATTTCTCCAAGATACGCCAACTCTCACTGGTGCCTTGATGAGCTCGTCCGAATCTGCGAGCTGCGGAGACTATTACTCCCTGTGTTTTACAAAGTCGACCCATCTAATGTTAGGCGACAAGAGGGCCCTTTTGCGCAAGATTTTAGCCAACATTTGAAGAAATTTGGGCAGGATAAGGTTCGAAAATGGAGAGAAGCTATGAAGAAAGTGGGTAGTATTTCTGGGTTCGTTTATGACAGCAGGTGAGATTCGCTCTTATAGATCAAAGTATTAATCCTTAGGGGTTTCATGTTTGATGGGTTAGTGTTGTTTTGATGACTAAAGTTTATGCATGTGTTGGTTGAGAGCTTGATGTGTTAGACCTTTTGATAAGTTCTGCAGCTATATATTTGATGGGTTGAGTTTGTGTTCTTAAACAAGTAATTAATATATTTATTTGCTGAGTTGCAGAGCTGGAAGATTTTGTTTATATTTAATTCAGATGAAACAAAATTAAATTTATAGAAACTTTCAATCTTTCATGCTGGCAGACCCAATAACTCTCTTTATCGATACTGCCATATACAAGAGTTTTTTTAATAATATTTGTGGAGATTTGGGTTTGCCCTTAAACAATAAATGCATGGATCTTAAATTATGTATTTCATTTTTAGCTACTAGTAAAGACAGGGCCACTTTCAAATCTCTTTTCAAAAATCGGAAAATCATAAAACCTTCTAATCTCAAGGTAACAAGGGTGTTATGTGACCAAAGCTTGCTAAGATGTAGCTTTGGTCACACAAAGCTTTTTGACCATTTATCTTGTGTCTTCAGGGCTGGCTCCGTCGTTGTTCTTTTTAATGCATACTTTGCTATCAGATTTTAACTTTCTTTGCCCTTTTTATGGACAGGGAAGAAGAGCAGTTGATTCGGCGATTAGCTAACAGAGTTTTGACAGAGTTGAGAAAAACCCCAGTGGGTCTAGCCACTTACACAATTGGATTAGATTCCAAGGTAGAAAGGCTGGAGAGATTACTGGATCTAAAATCCAAACACATTCAAGTTCTGGGACTTTATGGAATTGGAGGGGTTGGTAAAACAACCCTTGCAACAGCTCTCTACAACAAAATTATACCTCATTTTGAGGACCGATGTTTCGTTCCCAATATGAAGGAAACGTGTAAACATGATGAGGGCTTGATATCACTTCAAAACAAACTTCTCGGTGTTCTTTCCTCTAATACTTTGCCTGCTGTGAATGAGATTGAAGCTGGTATCGTCAAGATTAAGCAGGCAGCTAATGATAAGAAACTGCTACTGGTTTTAGATGATGTGGATGATGTGAGCCATCTGAATGCCTTGGCAGGACAGAGAGATTGGTTTGGTGAAGGGACTCGAATTATCATTACAACAAGAGATAGACAAGTTTTGGCTGAACATGTTGTGAATGAGTTATATGAGGTCAGAGAGTTAAATCCCTCTGAATCTTTACAGCTTTTTAGTTATCATGCAATGAGAAGGGAGAAGCCCACAGATGAGTGTTTGAATCTGTCAAAGGAAATCGTCTCTCTCACAGGTGGACTTCCTCTGGCTGTGGAGGTGTTTGGTTCCTATTTGTTCCACGAGAGGGGGCTAAAGAAGTGGGAAGATGCCCTGATGAAGTTAAGGCAGATTCGACCGCGGAATCTTCAGGATGTGCTGAGAATAAGTTTTGATGGATTGGATGTGGAGGAGAAGTGTGTGTTTCTTGACATTGCTTGCTTGTTTGTTAAGATGGGAATGGAGAGGGGGCAAGCAATTGACATATTAAAGGGGTGTGGCTTTAGGGGTGAGACCTCAGTCAATGTCCTGACAGCAAAATGTCTTGTTAAGATCACTGAAAACTACTGTTTATGGATGCATGATCAAGTTAGAGACATGGGAAGACAGATTGTCGTGCATGAAGGCCTTACAGATCCTGGCAAGCGTAGTAGGTTGTGGGATCGTGAGGAGATCATGACAGTGCTGAGACACGAGAAGGTGCAGTTCCTATCAAACCTCGTGTATAATAATATTATTACATCCATTTGTGAGTTTGTGAAGTCACAAGGTAAACTATATGTTATGTTACTAAAGTCTAAATTAGGTTATGTCATTCTCACCTCCTAAAGCTTTGAAATAATTGGCGGATTTTCTTTTGTCTATCTGGTATCAAATATCGTATTTTCTTAAATATTTGTTTTCATATTAAATTTAGTTTTACAAATAATCTCTTTGTGAGAATAAAAATAAAAATATACACAAAATACTATTATCAAAAACTTACTTTATGGAGTAATTTTTATCCACACTATAACAAAGTAGAAATTGAGATACACATAAGTAGTACTCCTTTTTCATTGAATAAATATTAGTCCGATTTGAATGGGATTTAGTGAGCATAAGCCAAATTATTAGCCTAAGCAAAGGGTGGTGGTGTAGTTAGTAAAAGTTCATTAACTTTATTGATTGTTTATAGCTTGGTCAATCCATGGCTTTTGATCCGATTACAACTGGGGTGGAATATATGCATGTCAAATTTCAAATTTAAATTATTTTTAAGTTTGTCCTTTTTTCATCAATATATTTAATACAAGTGACATTATAAAATGCTTGCTGTTAGTTAGAAATGACTGAAACTCCATTCTAAACGGTTTATTTCGATAGTTTTAAGGATACTCGCAGATTTTGGAATTATCAAGTCACTTTCAATTTTTGTCATTTTTCGGTCTGTTGATTAAAATACTACACTTTTTCATATTTCCATAGCATCTGATTGTGCCTGTAAATTCTAGTAAGTCGCTCCTATCAAGCAGGCTAGCCATAAAATTAGGATTAGAGAAGCTTTAAACATCATTACAAACAATTTGAAAGAACAACTGCAGCAAAAATTTCATGAGTTGATTTTTTTCTGTTAGGCGTCAATCATTTATTACTGTACATATGTTGCTGATTCCCGCCTCCTTTCACTCTTAAGTATAGAACGTATTCTTATATCCTGTGTGGAACTGAATACTTACAGGGAACGCCATCTGTACAAGGGTTGATCCTCGATATTAGAAAGAAGCTTGTGGAAGATAGAAATCCTAGGAATGCGCCCCTATCACCCCCAAATGATCTCTGTTCTGCACTTACCTTCATGATACGAAAATGGGAAAGGTGGTTTCAACGTGGAGCAGCAGCAGACACAACAGAGGGATCAGAACAGAGTCTTCACACCAAAGGCCTTAAAGACATGATTAATCTAAGACTGCTACAAATCAGTCATGCAACAGTGGAGGGAAACTTTAAATACTTTCCTGCGGAGCTGAAGTGGCTAGAATGGAAGAATTGTCCTCTGAAAAATCTTCCATCGGATTATTGTCCTGCACAACTTGCAGTGCTTGATCTTTCAGAGAGTGGAATTGAACGAGTATGGGCACGGAGAAGTAGTAAGGTAACAATTTGCTTTGTTCATATATTCCAATTTCCAATATAATACTACCTCAATTTATTTGGATGCTATACGCGCGGACACACACCAACGTGGTTACCACCAAATTATTTACTCTATTTGTAGTTAACCATGTTAAATTACATTAGCCCTTAGATGAATGCCAAGTGTAACTTCTGTGACCTTCAAGACTTTCTAAAGATGAGATACGAAACTAAATCCTAAAGCATCCCATTGTGTCATGGTGCTTTTGTCATGACTAAATGAGGCATCTCTTGGAATGTTAATCCTGATTTTAAAACAATGTTATTCTTTGTCACTTGATGGCGTTAAACTAAGCTATTTTGTTATCTTCCCAAAATGTTAGTGCTCTTTAAGTGGGATGGTTGCATTTTTACCCCCCTTTTAAACAGAATATTTCTCTTGCAGGTCGCTCAGAACTTGATGGTTCTGAATCTTCATGGTTGCTATAATCTAGTCGCTATTCCGGATTTATCTGGGTACACAGCCTTGGAAAAGCTTGACCTTGAGCTTTGCCATCAGCTTACTAACTTACACAAATCATTAGGGAAGGTGCGGACTTTACTTCAATTGAACCTGGCGCGGTGCTCTAACCTTGTTGCGTTGCCATGTGATGTTTCTGGACTGAAATCTCTTCAGAATCTTAACCTTTCTGGGTGCAAAATTTTGAAACAATTGCCAGAGGGCATAGGAAGCCTGAATTCCTTGAGAGAACTTCTTGTTGATGAAACTGCAATAACAGAGCTGCCTTCATCTCTCTACGGGCTAACCAAGCTTGAGAAACTTAGCATGAATGGTTGTCAATTCATTAAAAAGCTCCCAGACTGCTTGGGAAATCTGCTTTCTTTGAAAGAGCTCTCTCTTGACAGCTCTGGATTAGAAGAACTGCCTGATTCTGTTGGATCTTTGTCACACCTTGAGAAACTAAGTTTGATGTGGTGTAGTTTTCTAGTTGCAATTCCTGAATCTGTTGGAAATCTCAAGTCGCTGATACAGGTTTTTGCTTCTAATAGTGCAATCGAAGAATTGCCTGATTCAATTGGTTCATTATCATACTTAAAGAGTCTGTCAGTGGGAGGATGCAAATCCCTGATCAAACTGCCTGAGACCATCGGAGGACTGTCTTCTGTTTGTAAGCTTGATTTTGATGGGATACCAATCATTTTTCTACCGGATCAGATTGGTGAATTGAAAATGGTGGAAGAACTTGACTTGAGAGTATGTCCGGGACTGCTATCCTTACCAGAAGCAATTGGAAGGATGTTGAGTCTTACGACCATAAATTTGTTTGGTGCTAATATAACTGAGTTGCCTGAATCCTTTGGGAGGCTAGAAAATCTTGTGTTGCTGAGATTGACTGAGTGTAAGAAACTACATAAACTCCCGGTTTTAATAGGAAACTTGAAGTCCTTGCATCATCTGTTTATGGAGAAAACTGCTGTAACAGAACTACCGGAAAGTTTTGGAAACCTCTCCAGCTTAATGGTGTTGAAAATGGGAAAGAAGCCATCTGAATCCCCCACCATACAGGACAGGAAGGTTGTATTCCCAACTTCCTTCTCAAATCTCTCCTCACTAGAATACCTGGATTCTCGCGCATGGAGAATTTCTGGCTCGATTCCAGATGACTTTGAGAGATTGACATTATTAGAGACTTTGGATCTGGGCTACAACAATTTCTGCAGCCTTCCATCTAGCTTGAAGGGTCTTTCTCTTTTAAGAACATTGTTGCTGCGCCATTGTGAAAAGCTTAAATCTCTCCCTCCACTCCCCTCGAGCTTGGAAAAAGTAGATGCCTCCAACTGCTATGCATTGGAAAGCATACCTGATATCTCGAACCTGGAGAGCTTACAGTGGCTGGAGTTAGCGAATTGTGAGAGAGTGCTCAATGTTCCAGGCATTGAATGTTTAAAGACCCTTAGATGGTTATTTATGAGTGGCTGCATTGCATGCTCGTCGGCAGTGAAAGGAAGACTATCCAAGGTAATCTTTGAACTCAGATTGTGCTAATCCGAAGGATTTAAGCCTTATATTATTACACATGATCATTGTATTCTTTTTTATGTGAATTTTGTACAATTTTGTATTGGTTAGGTTGCCTTGCGGCATATGAGGGTCCTTAGTATGCCTGGAAGCAGAATTCCAGATTGGTTTTCCAATGGAGTGGTTACATTTTCAGAACGTGAACACCATAAAATCAAATCTGTGATTATAGCAGTAGTAGTTTCTCTTGACCAACAGATACAAGAGGAATTGAGAGTTGACTTACCAGTAATACCATTCATTGAAGCTAAGGTACTTCAACTGAATAAACCTGTGTTCAACACTGGCTTGATCCTGCAGGGAGTACCGATGACAGACAAAGATCAAATGTACCTGTGTCAGTATTCAAATTCGCATCCTCTGGTTTCGCTCTTGGAAAATGGATGCAAGATAGAGGTGACAAGGCGGCCTGTCATGGAAGGAGTCCATCTGAAGAAATACGGGATTCATCTTGTTTACGAAAACGACGATGATTACGAAGGGAATGAAGAGTCATTGGTTGAAAGTCAACAATCTGTTTCACAGAGGCTAGTGAATTTTTTCAATTCAGTTGACCAAGATAGCCACGGCCATGTTTGTTAAGTCTTGAAAGACAGGATCAACAAGGCTATTGTTTGTTTGTATTTTCCTGAAATGCAGCAACTATTTGCTCCTCTACTTCTTTTATGCATAAGAAAAACACATACTTTAGGACGTAGAAAAATACGAGCAGTGATATACTTTAATTCATTCTAAAGGCTAAAAAAATTGTAGAATTTGTTAATACGTGGAGCATTTTCCCAACACAAATAAAATCACAAACTTTTATTTTTCACCCACCAAACATGTCAATGGCTTGTAACTTTCTTCAAACAAATAGCAAACTCTACATACTTCTTAAGGTTTGCCATAATCAACATGTAGCTCAAAAAAATAAAAAATTCTTTCCTTTTATATCAGTTAGCTGTACACCCGTAACAATCCTAATGCGCCCTTGAAATTCCTTGCGGCAAACATCGAGAATAGAGCAAAAATCGAAGAAAAAAAATACATCTAAAAACCAAAGTAAACAAAGGCACATCTACATCTACACATTCTTCTAATATACTGACCAGAGTAGGAACCTAAATGGGACTAAGTAAACCAAAAAATACAAAGCTTTGTACAACAATATTTGTTCACTTCAATTACTTTTTGGGTACCTTCGATTTTGACTTCATGCTAGCTCTCCGTGCAACATCCCATGCCTTTTGTGGGGCATATATACCAAACTGTGAAGCGAAAAATGACTCATATCCAGGTGAATCAAATGCAAATCCTGTATGTTTAGATAACTCTCGTGGGAGTTGAGATATGGCGTAGCTTCTTTCTTCTTGTATGGTAAGCTGGTTCCCGACCTCCAACAGTTCTGTCCTGGTCTCCTCATCAGGGTCGTGCATATGAATTTCCTGAACTATCTGATAATCATAAGGGAAGAACCATCTCTGAATCCTGTATTCAGATGAGTAAGCAGTCATGAGTGTTTGTACAGCGCCACGTAGGTATGCAACAGTGTTTGCCCATTCTAACTACATATTCTATTTATGAACAGGTAATAAATATTATGAAGTTTTTGAAGTTACTGTGTAAATCTTACCCTTGGTACATGAAGTCACCGAGAAGTGCCATGACAGGAATGACTAGCACCGTTAGGTAGAAATATAATGTACTCATCAGCACATATATGACATAAGAAACATTCATCTACAATGTAAACAAAAGTACGTTAGAACAAGGATAGCATGAGAGGGACAGATGATTAAACGTAAAATAGAAAGGGGGAGAAAAAATACTTACCCGAAAAATGCAATATATGAAACTGAAGATAAACCATGCTAGAATGCTTCCTCCAACACTAATATAATGCCACCTCGTAATTGAGTTACATGCCATAAGAAGACGCAAGTTAACAGTGATTACAACGCACGTGAAGGCCATAGTGCTGACATCCCAGATTCCAAATATCTTGCCGGATGAGTTTTTAGCACCAGTACTGGAAATAGTCACAAAGTAATACAAAACAAGAGATTGGTACACAGAAAAGCAAGCCCAAGCAGCCACAACCCTCCACTTGAAGAAGACATCTCTTATTCCCTCTTTGTACAGTTCAGGATATTTCTTTGAAAGTGATGCACCGACATCCTAGTAGCAAGATCAAATCAACTTCTATACATAAGTAAGCATCATAAGGAGTGCAATATATTAGCAACACATAATTGGACATGCAAAAATTCAATTTGTACAGTTTTAACTCAAGACCAATTAGCATATAAACGACCCACCAATGTTTCACTAAAAGAAATTGTATTTAACTTGTTTAACTTGATGATTTACTATTGAAGGATTCAAAAAAGATATAGTTCTTCCAACAGAAAGAGTATCATTTTTCCAAGGCAACACGTATCCTATGCATACAAAGAATGTTATTTGTTTTCTGCTTCTGAGAAAATCAAAAACCATCTGGAAAGTCTGAAATAAATTGCCCAAACTGAACAAATTGTTCAAGAGTCAATTTGTACAAGAATCTTAATGTGGTTCAGATCGAAATACTAGTGACCTATGCAGTTCAGCTAAAAAGGCAAACCAACTGACAAGCTGCCACCCTAAGTCAGAACTACATATATCCGTACTTACATAACAGAATAAAGAAATTCAGGTGAAATGAGGCTGATAAAGATGAAGCACCTTGTCGAAAAGCCCAACCATGATAACCGGCAGAGCTGTGAATATCACATTATACAGTGACTGGAACCAATCATCGTAAAATCTTTGACCAGAAAACCCAGTTTGAAAGGTGAACCAAAACTGAGTCAGAGTGAATGTAAGATTCTTGTAGAAAAAGTATGTAATGACCTGCAACAAAAAAACTGTCATACATACTTTCAACTAAAGTATTTCACAACTTCCACAATACTGAAAACCCAAACCTTGCATATTCGAAGATATGACCACCGTCCATGCACAAGAAGTAAATCAGTAAGATAGCGAAACTGAGCAATTGCAAAATCACTAGCCATCACTGCTTGCATTCCTTCTAGCCCACTTATTCCAACACCAATATGGGCAGCTTGAATCATGCTAACATCGTTGGCACCGTCCCCAATACTAAGAGTTATTTTGCCTGCACCTTTCTTGACAAGACTTGTCACCTGTAAAATAAATTCAAAAGTTTTAGAACAAAAGGGCTTGCAATCATCAATATATTCATAAACCAACAATAGAAGTAAAGCTAGTCCAAGAATGCAGCATCTCTTATCAGTCCTAGAAGTTAAGTGCCAAAACCAACAAGAAAAATTGATTTAATCTACAATGGGCCAGCCACCTCTTTATTGCCTGTAACTGCAACTTAGGCATCTTAACCCCTGAGTGTATTAATGATACTATGGCAGCTTATAATAGATGGATTGGCACTGGTGTGATGGGTAGAAATAGTAGAAAGACAAAACCAAAGCATAAAGTAGCATTTAATTGTTCACCATGTTGGCAATGTTAGCCAATCTTATGCTTGTAACCATAAAATTTCAGAAAAGGCTTCTAGACAAATTCACATCCTTATTAGGTAATCGATAATGAGAATTACCTGTGCTTTCTGTAAAGGAGAAACTCGGCAGCAAACTACAGAGCTGCAATTCATGCTCAAATTCAGTAGCATTACTCGTAAAGCTGGGTCTAAAGCATACATCAAACACTTTCCATCAATAACAAGTACTAATTTAGGTCGGGATGCAGAGCGCAAACAGTGCTGTGCTTCCTCCAGGCTTTTCTTCAGTTCTTTTTTGACTTCTTCCTTGATAAACCGAGCAATTTCCACTTGGTCACCCTGCAAAGAGAATTTTCTATACTGAGCAGCTTAGAATATGGCAGGAATCTGGCAGACTAAGAATGCTGCTTACCTTTTCTTCAACTTCTCTAATTGCATCTGTTTCTGAATTGATAATGAACTGTTTCATATCATTGTTTATTAAGTTGCACGCTGCATCAGATGACAACCACAGAGATACTCAAGAAATTGAGATGGACATCAGGCATGGTGAATAGCTGAAGACAAGAATAGGGGAGAATCACCTAGCATAATGACTTACCATAAGCTATATTTATTGCAGTTTCCATCTTGTCCCCAGTGAGCATCCAAATCTTAATGCCAGCCCGAGAAAGAGTTTCAATACAAGCTGGTACTCCTTCTTGAAGCTTGTCTTCTATGGCTGTGCATCCAATGAAAGTAAGATCCTTTTCTATAAGTTCTGCCACCTAAGGAAGTTCCAGAATCCAGATTAGAGAATGACCTAAACTGGCACCAAATACAGGTTAAACAAAGTACCAGTAATCATGGGAATGTAGCTCACTGCTTCTCTCTAAAAGCAAAGGATAGATCTTGGATCTCAATTCCTAGTTTTTCACCTCAAGATCAAAGAAAGTGTGAACTTGCTCATTGTAAAAGGAGGGGAAAAACTTAACCAGTATTCTACTGTTTAGCAATCGTTTGTAATGAAAATCTTAGCTCTTTTCACTCCTATTGCTTGTTATAGCAAAAAATCAAAGCAGTAATAATAAAAAATCACCACTATAATCCATAGATCACGAATAACAGGTTTTACATGAAATTTTCGTTGGTGGTTTTAGATGACAGGGAAGGGGGACTAACAAACAAATTCTATAAAAGAACATGAAAAATATGCTTAAAATATAATAAGCTGTAAAATAAGTACCATTAAACTACTACAGAAAGATGCTTCATAGTTGCATAAAATACATAAACACGTGTGATGCATAAAATACAACTCAATATGAAAGATGATACAACAAATAATGGCCCACCACAGTATAGCAGCATGAAAAAGAAAAAATATCGGTGCATACCTCATCTAACTTCTTTTCACGATCCCTGAGAGAGGATTTAGCTTGGATGAACTTCTCATTCCAGCTTTCATAAAATTCGGGATTTAAGTTTTTATAGGCTAGACAAAGTGTGCGTAATCCAGCAGCTCCAAATTGTTCCAAGTGTGCGCGGCTTACTTTCTTAATATCATTATTGCCATCAGCCAACCTCTCATAAATTACATTATCAGCACCCTGTAAAAGTAGGTTTCTGGACAAGAGTCATTTTCCAAGATAAATGACATGCAAATTTCCATATTATAGAAGGAAGCTTCAATACGATATTACCTTGCAGTATAATACAAGTCTACCATCTAGATAACGGCAAACAACAGACTGGCGCTTTCTAGTGCTATATTGACAAAGAATACAATTCATGTTAGGGTTATCATCCATGATAACATAAACGAAATATTGGAGTGGGTTGTAAGTCAACCTGTTGAACTCTAGAACATTCAGAATTTCATAAGCCACATCTTGGGTTTTACCCATCTTCTCCACATGGGACTCGCGGACATAAACCATGGTCGGGGTACGCCTAAGTAAAGGAAAAATATCAGCTCACAGTTTTCAGTGGTTTCATTAATGATTGGTGTCAGATCAACCACTTGTATTACAAAATGCTATCATATTCAATGAATTCCTTGGAAATACCAAGTTACCAACAAAGCCACAAATTTATTAAATTAAGAGAAAGGCTGTAATAACAGTTGCGCGTATAACAGAGTTGCATTTTGTAACCTGTAAAAGAAAAAGCCAAAGTTCTTGGCAGCAGTAACCAAAGCAGCCTCATCCGGAGATGCAGCCTGATAAGCAATTTTCTCTGGGGACTCATCGCCTTCAGGAAGTACAGTATGACATATAGCAAGGCATCTGAAAAATTCCTACAAGCAAAGGAAATATCATAGAAATCACATACTTTACTTTGAGGATTATGATGCATATTTTGTAGCAATGTTTACATACTGGATTCTCAGTGATTTGGATAATTTTTTTTGGAGAAGCTTACGACTCTTGTGCAAAAAAGAGAGCATATAACACTGATTTATCCATGATAAGATGTCAATGTCAATATCATTTTATTTCATCTCATAGCCAGATTTTAGTTATTGTCAATGCAGCAACCAGGATTAGTACAAGAATAAGAAGGGAAAAAACTAGATCATTAGCAACTAATGAGCTGCATTTCATAAGTACCCAAAGCTGTACCAAAGAAGGCATCTAGTTATTCTATAAGATTTTGTGGTTTTTGCTGTGCCTTGTAAACTTACCCAAAGCTGTACCAAAGAAGGCATCTTATCCTTGTAGAGAACAGGATAATTGAAGTGTGATCAAGCAATGCTTCATCAGTAAGTAGTTTTAGTGACTGTTCTACAAAATTTGAAAAAAACTAAACTAAAGGAAAGTAGAACAAGGCGACATGCAATAGTCAATCACACTTCAATCATCCTGTTTTCTACTGATGGCATATATAAAGTTTACAAGGCACAGCAAAAACCACAAAAACTTATAGAATAACTAGGAAAGTAAAGAGAAGAAGTAGAAAAGCAAAACATGTAAAACAATAAGGGTATTGCATATTGCATGAACAAAAATACAACATTAACGTGGCATGATGTCATCAAACGATTACTAGCACATAGCAGACCGAAATTTCTACAGCTTTATTTAACCAGAAAAAAGAGCTCAAACTATATACAGAGCATAAAATGGCACTTCAGTTCAGCCGAAATAAGTATGCTACCTTGCATAAATCTGGGTTGGGTTCATTCCTCCAGGCTCCTCGCATGATCCTAGAATCATCAAAATTAAACCCCTTCTCGTGTACTACATTGGCTGATGTCCGCATCTGTGAGAGTGTAAATATTTTCAAAAAGATCTTGATTGCCACAGCAGGAGGGAGGAAAAAATACTAATGGGATTTATCTTTTAAAAGAAAATCTCTATACGAAGACTCTGAATGTTAGTATTTTTGTTCCCCCCTGAAAAGACAAAACATACCTCTTGAACCATCATGCCAACCCGCTCTGCTCCTCCGCGCTCTATTTCAGTGATACCGGAACCATAAACCTCCCCTCCAATTGAACACTTAAAGAACTCCATTAGGTTTCTAGTCAAAGTTCCAGTTTTATCTGTGAAGATATATTCTACCTGAAAAAAGACGGCAATTTGAAAACTTTAAAATACAAAGAGCAATTAAATGGAAATATCAGGAGAAGAGATAGACCAGATAAACGGAGGGGCGTGCCATGAATTGAAAGCTATGGTCTAAGGGAAAATTAATAATTTAGCACCACAATAACTTGGAACTTTTAGCCCATACGGAACAGATGCCCACGTCCAGATCAGCTAGTTTAAACAGGGGAACTAGAGGACTAAGGTGTTCCAAAGGCGGCAGGGTAGTTTGCAAAATGATGACCAAATATCAGATAGAAAGCATTAGACATAACCTGTCCAAGTTCCTCATTCAAGTTGGAGGTCCTAGCCAAAGCAGGGGTATTTGTTTCAGCATGGTACATACGTACGTCCTTGTTGATAAATTGAGTGCACTGAATAAATTTGATCATCTGAAACGAATTCAATAAGTCAATGAAACAATACAGTCAACAAGGAAAAGTGAGATAAATGCAGTGGCAAGATACTTACCTCAATAGAAACATACAAAGAAATAGGGATGATTGTCGAGAACAGAGTGATTAGTGTAAACAAAGCCAAACCAGCAACCTGTGATCCAGCAAAGAGAATAAAAAATAAGAAATGAACGGGAAATAGTGAGGTGTAACCATAAAAGCCAAACCAGCAACCTATTATCCAAAAAAGAGAATAAAAAAATGAGAGATGAACGGAAAGTAGTGAAGTATAACCATCATAAGGAATTATTACCGCAAATCGGTTGCTTGGATTAAAGTCAGTAGACACATCTTCATGAAGGCCTAGGTAGTAGTATTTACGGTTTATGAATATACCACTGCAGTATTTAATAAAGAATAAAATTAAATCAAATGGAGAAAACCAATGCCAGAAAAAGAGAATGCAATATAGAGCAGCACAAGCTTAAAGGGGCATGTAATATCCCACCAGCCTATAGCTCCAATCAGGCACATAGTGAAGAGCGTTCCAAACAGAATGAGAATTAGTTTGTCAAGTTTCCTTTCCAGTGTACTCCTTTTGGAAGGAACGTTCATGGAATTCATCATAACCTGTGATCAGAATCAAGCCCACAATAAATAGCAACCTAACAGAGTGATACAACAAAGAAACCAGAAGCATAAATATCAAAAGTAAAAGTTACAACTACATCAACTTCCCTCCACGTTTGTGGAAAGAAATCAATAAACCCAGTTTATGTTCACAAACGGACAGCACTAGTTTTCCATAAAAAACTATTATAATTCAATTGACATAGCAAGGAACCATTTTCTGGTCAAAAGAGAGAATATGCTAATTAGGGGGGCAACCTTTGTTTCAGGACCTGTAAACATAACAGCCCCAACAATGTACTCTGTGTTCCTGAGACTGCACCCCTGGAAACACACAAAACCATGCATAATAAGCAAATCTGAATCAGTTTCACAGGAAAGTTAAGAGCCTGATAAGCATTCAACGCAACACTTTGACTGGATATCCTGATAGAGAAAGAAGATCATCTCAATCTTACAAAAGAGGAAAGAGAATTAGGGCATACCCTTAATAGAAGTTGGTTTGGGCTGAGAGGTAACGTTTGTTTTTGGATTACAAGATTTCCAGTGAAAGTGTACAATGAGTTGTTTGGTTGCTCACACTGCACTTCACCTGCATCCAGGCAAAAAAGGGCCAATAAGGTTAAGGCGTTTGATTTTGTATGACATGACACTATTCAGCATTTAAAATGAAGCAATATTGTACTTGTGTCCATTATTAAAAGGGATGTACACTGTACACAATTGGGAAATAAGGGAAGAGAAAAAATAAACTGTCATTCTTGGTTGCCAAATAGTAGCATATGGAGGGCACCATTTTATCACCACAGGCATCACCATTAATGTGGTAAGGTTGGTCATAACGCGCTGAGTCCGTTAAAACACAAACTGGATCTTATTTGATACTCCTCATCATACTACAGCATGGCTATTACAGAACCACAGTAACTGGCTAAAGTGATGGTCAAACATTCAACTGACTACAGAAAGGGGAAAAAAGGAGTCTTTACTTCACCAGAACATAGCATGTAATAAAAGTCCATGGTAGTTGCTCATATACTCTAATTCCGGAACACCATATGGATAGCAAATACTCTCTAAAATCAAAATTTACCTTTGAATTCAGCAGCTTTCTCAGGCGTCAAGTAATCCCAAGTCCTTTCCAACGCCTTTCTAATCTTCAAATTTGTTTCCCCGTCCAAATTTGCAGTCTAAACAAAAAATTAAAAAAGAGAGTAAATCCATTGGCATCCACTGAGTACATGTACTCTTCCAAAGCAATAGAAATATTCAGAATAAGCATATTAGACAAAAACAAAACCTCAATATAACAGACACCGTCTGGATTTGTGCTTGCAAGGAAAAGGAGATCTGCAGGAAAGAATCCATCCTGTTTAACCTGAATCAATGCAAAGTTCAGATTTTAATAACAAAAAAGAAAAGGGCTGTGAGATTTATCTGAAGCTAATATAAGTTATGAGGGGAAAAAACAATAGTAATTATTGAACTGGAGGTTGCTGTGGAGAATTCTTCTGCTGTCGACAGTATCATCATTACCTGAATCCTACATATCATTTTCAATGTGTTGCCTCAATTCTAAATTATCACTTTAAAGTTACTGGAAAACAACTATTTCTACAAAATCGCCTAAAGCTAAACATAAACCAAAAAGGAATCGTTAAAAACAAGAATCAGTCATTTAAACCTTAATGAATCACTCTCAATATTCCACTTATATTGCCACTTCTATTAAGATGTGTGCAACATGTTTTATTGTTCAATAATGGATCTTGTTGATGATGAACCCTACTTTAACCAGCAGAACATTTGCAAGAAACTGACTCAAGTGCAACTATCATCTCATACAATGAGGAGATTTGTTGACTTAAAAACATATCGTAATGTAAATACTATAGCATGCATTTTTCCAACTAACCATGAAACTTTAATAATAAACATCAAACGTACTCACCCTGACAATGTCTCCAACCTGCAACTTCTTCCAGGGAACTACTTGCCACTTTTGATCTTGCAGCACTTCTGTACGAGTATTGTTAACAACCATGTCATTCTGGAAACGTCTCTGTAGTGCATAATAACAGAAAGCAAATGAAGGAATCAGCATTTCTCCAACTCTAATATTGACAGCAAAACTTAGTCTGAGGCCCCTCTCCTTGCAGTCAAAAGGATTGTATCACAGATGATTTTTTGAGCATGGCATTTCAGGAAAAAAAAACAAAAACAAGTGTGCTGCCTACAAAAAGCATGAACTGTAGAACTCACCGAGTCCTCAAATGCCTCCTTAACAAGAGAGACAAAAAGCACCATGGACAGAGGGGCTACATTTGTTATTGGATTCACAGGACTGTATTGAAAAAGACATGTTAGTTGAGGAAAACATATATGAATACCAACTCTACGCTTTTCTTACATCAGTCAATATCACAAAATCAATTAAGACCAACAAAAGAGGACAACAAACTAGGCCAATTAAAGGCAAACATCACACAAGCCTGAACACAGGTTAAGGATACCTGATTGGTGTCATTGATAAAATTGCAATAAAGAGAAAGTAGTCATTCGCCACCCGCCTGAACTGCCAGTGAAAAAACACAGACTTTCTCAGGAACAGAAATTGCTAAGATGAAAACTATAGCAGGATGATACTGCAATTGACCAACCTAATATAAGACCAACACTTGAACAGAATCTTCACACCCTATTTTAGCACTCACTAGTAACCAGAATAACACATTGTTTACATGTGGCTGTATCTCATTTATGGGCTAACAGGTTACGCTCGGGTTTATTGTCTAGGAGAAACAGTTTGACCATGTAATCACAAAACTTCACATGATCATGGATATTCAGTATATTTGCATCAGCTTATCTTTTGGTGTTCAAAAACAGGGATAAAGCAATAAAATCGTAAGTGGGGAAATTGTATTGAACTTTTAACAAACTTCAACTCTTTACTCAGCCATATTAACCATCAATTGTTAAAACTAGCCTTCATATATTTGTGTTTTCTTACTACCGACTTCCAAGATAGAAAAAATTCTAAATCTCCAATCATGTCACATACCCACTACAGTTGAGTTTAAAAAAAAAAAACAAGAATAAAGAAACTAATTATCACATTATAGGAGTAACAATCTTTAATCTTCACTGAAGTTACACACCAAGATAGTGAACAATATTGCCACTACTAGCATGCATTTACTTCCTAAGTAAGGTACATATATAGAGATGTAATTATTTCATTGCATAGTTTACCTGTTCAAACAACCCTTTAGGAAAAAAAGTAAAGAAGTTGTACTTCGTAGTTGATATAGAATTCCCCTGAAACAAACACATGACCAAATTAGTTAAACAAGAAACATTTTTAAAAAAAAAACAATGAAAGAAAGACAGCACAATGCACAATATCAAAGAAATTATTCCAACTAAGAGAACAAAATCCTTTAGGAGCTTCTACTGGTTCTAGATTAAGCAAAAGCTTGTCTTACTGAATGTGTCTACACAGGTTAGGTTTAGTCAGCACAATTCTCAATGATGACAAACATGGAGGTATTTCTTGGGCCAAACTTATATGCAGAGAATCAGATTTCCAGATGAGGACAGTATTTATTCATCTTTTTAAGACAGACAGGAACAAGCTCTTTTTTCCTCTCCCTCTTTGTCTCTCTCTCTCACACATAGAGGAGTTCTTAATCTCCATAGAGAATCCAAATGGTGGTTTAGTTTTAGCTTAGCAGATGGTGGCACCCCAATGGAAGCTACTACAAGAGATCATATACATTTCCCCCATCAACAAACATCTACAAACTAGCCTTCTTACACTCAAAATTTAACATATCGTACACAATTCACCTTGAAATGAAGGATCCCAAATCTCATAAAGGAAGCTAACTCACATTTAAACCTCCCTCATAGAAGTTTCAAACTCAGCTAAATCAACCAAAGTCACGTAACAGAAACCTGCCCCTATTTCAACTCATCCATTGTATTTACTTGTATCCATCTTTTAGTCACTCCAGGAAGTACATTTATATTCCGATAAACCAATAGCCATATATTCCTTTTAACTAGATTTCCAATACTCGCACTGAATTAAAAATATTAATCTCGTAGATTGTCATACTGTTTCTTCTATCTAGATTATCCAATGCTCACAAAAAATTACAAATATCAAATTACATTTATCTCCTATTTTCTGGGCCAAATTTTCTTTTTCCTTCGAAAAATGGAAAGAGTATGGATAGAGAAATTACCTTATACTTGATAGGGGCATTGGCCTCACGATCGTTGCAGAAGATGGTCCGGTAACCGGGCGCTTGAGGCTGGATTCGCCCTAGCCGAACCGTTTGAGACGACGTCGTACGAGAGGTGCTCGAAATCGCAGACGATCTCGATGACCTAAGCCTATCCCATCCACCACTCATCTTTCCCCCTCCCTAACTCCCTCTCTCTCTCTCTCTTTCCCCTCCACCGGAAGAATAAATAATAACGACGACCGATCAGAACTCAACTCGATCCGATAATATCCTGTTCAAATTACTTTCGTCGCTATTTCGTGTTGGCGATTGAAACAGAGAGGAAATAGAAAAATCTCCCCTCCTCTTCTCCTGCTTTCGTTGTTTCCGCAGTACGGAGTTTTCGTTGCTTTGTATTGTTAGTATTTTATTTTATTTTTTAGATTTTATTATTTTGACGAAAGCCAATCAGACCTTTCATTTGATTTTCAATTTCAAAACAAAGAACAAAGTTTGAGGGTTGTTTCACGCGCTTGCTTAAGCGCGTCATGATGCGGCCCGCGTTGCGTGTGCTGAGATTGGATGATTTCGTGGCGCCTGCACGATCCACGGTGGACTGGAGAAGTTTCCAAATATCGATGGAAGTTGACGTACGGCGTCGTTCCGTTTATTAGTGGGCGTTAGAGAGAATTTAGGTTGGTGGTAGTTGACCTATGACGAGAAACCATAAACGGAAAATGGACATTCGTTGACTAATGGTTTGCACTCTGTAGTATACGGATTACGGAGTAGTATTAATTTTTTTCCCTTTTTATTTATAATTATTGGTGGATTATTAAGATTTGATATCATTGTTATTTATTTAAATAAATAAAAAATTGTTGGAGGAGTATGAATAAAATCCTTCCACTCTCATATGCACACCACTTCTCCAACCAAAATCATCATCTGCAATAGCAAGGTCCTTACTTTTTCCCTTTCCTGATCCCCCACCGCTACTTTTCTTGTTTTATTACAATCATATCTTTTCTATTACAGCTTGATGGATCAATCGGTGATGAGATGAGGAAATTGGTGACATTTTATTTGATGACAATGTGATGGTCGATTACGAGAGTGATGATGAAGACGAGACAGAGAGCACTGTGGACTTATTCATCAGATTCTTACAGAGCATGTTCAAGAAACTATCTAAGAGAGCCAAGAAAGCTTCTCGCTCTATGCTTCCTTCTGTAATCTCACCTCAATTGGTAAAAAAATCTCATCTTTTTGCTGGCTAGTCAAAGCATTATCAAAATCAGTAACCTGGGTTTTGCTTGGAAGAATTAATAGTAGTTCTGATGAAATGAAGGGCTGTGACTGGTTTGAATTTGAAAAATCAAAGCGGATTCTAAATTGGGTGTCACCATTTTTTCAAAAATTTCAGGTTTCTTTTGCTGTTGATGGGATTCTGCTGTTAGCTGTGCTTTCAATTCTTGAAGCACTTCTTGAGGTATAACCTTATCTTTGTGTTGCTTTCTGTGGTTAGTTTAGCTGTTAGCTGTCTGATCATAATTTTTTGTCTGGGGCTGTTTTTTTCATGTGGTTTTAAACATGTTAAGGACAAGACTGAGAATTGAACTATCAACTGCTATGATGACGATATACACGAATTGCAGGTGGTTTGCGCGATTGGAGGTACTGTGTTCGCAGTCATCTTGCTTTTGCGCGTGGCATGGGCAGCCATTGCATACTTTCAATCAAGTGGGAATACTTTCAATTCAGGTGGAGGAGGTTCCTACGGCTCCTATGGCACAACACAGCCTGTGACAATATCAGAGTGCTGTTTTGATGTTTTAAGTTAGAAACTAGAAATAGTCTCCGTAAATTTCTCTGGCTTGAGTAGAATCTGAGTGATTGTGAATTTGAATTGTCCAATACGATCGTTTAAAGCGGGATTAGTCTTCTGTTCGAGTATGTAATAGGTTTTCAATGCATCTGTAAAACTTCATATTGTTTATAAGGACATATGGTGAAAGATTGGCATGCTGCCCTATATATATACAAGGAAACTGTCTACTTCTGAAGATACAGAGCACTTAACAGACTGCATTTATTGAACAAGACAAATGTCAAATAAGGTTTATAGTTTATACAATATGTAATCTTTAGGAACTTTTAAACAAGCAACTATCTTTGCCAGAACAATACTCATTCTAAGAGGTTCTGTTTGGGTATCGTAAAAAGTACAACATGGAGCCTCGCTAAGAGATGCGGAGCAAAAGAATCATTTTTTTCCAATCAAGATGTTCCTATAGTGCAGCAGTCTTTTAGACAGCAACCACAGCTCCATGACTGATGTTGATGTCGAAATGTGGTCTCTTTGATTTTTAACGCAGTTGGTATATATTTTGACAGCCACTGAAGGAAGCAGCATTGCTACTTTTAATGGTCTTATTTTGCTTAATGAAGAGTTTCTGGATTACGATGAGAAACCACCACCAACCTGCATATGCAACCACTCAGGTGATGCTCCTCGGCTGTATTCCCGCGCCGCTTGTGTAGCAAATCCCAAGCCAGTAGTATCAAATGCTTGAGTGCCAAACTGAAACGAGAAGATGACAAGTTTGTAAGAATGAAACAAGGCACGTAGGAAACAATGCAGCACCATAAGCTCAGCCCTAGCTTAGGTTCTTACCATCCTGTTCACTTTTCTCTACACATGAAACATGTTTCCTAAGAACACACGCGCAGCCACAATGAGAAAATCTATAAATATTAAATTTCCTGGAAAGTCACCATTAATTCTATTTGCCAAGGTGACTGACATTTATTTCTACATCTGCACAAGGCTTATCGGCAAATATGCAATTTAGCATGGGGCCACAGTAGTTCTTGAACAGAAAAAGATAAGCAGTGAAAACATGCTAAATAAGTCATAGTGTCCTGCCTGAGTTCCTAAAATGAGAAAAATGTTCGAACTATTAGCCAAAATAAGTCCATTAACTGCTAACCACAAGGAAAAACACTATGCAGGACATCCCAGATAAACCTAGTCTTAGTAGTCTATAGCATCTCTGCTTTATCCTCGTTCAAATGAACATTTCTTCCAACCATCTCATGTATAGTAAAATAACCCTCAAGGCACGTTGAATACGTTCTTCCTATGACCTTAAGCTACTAATTCTCAACAAAGAATGATGAATCATGGTTAGACAAGGCTGATGAACTGTTCAATTATCCAGTATGCGTTAGGAAAGAAGTCCAATCTAAAAGAATAAAAAGGGCACTGCAAAAGCCAGCAATCCAAGAATAATAACTTAGGTTAGGATTTACATCTTTAGAAGGAAAGACTTCAATTCCAGGGGTCATTCTTGAATTCACTGCTTCAAGCTTCATCGACAGGAACTGCAATTACCAGCAATTTGTAAGCCTTAATCTCAACATCAATAGTGTAAGGAAATCTAAGACTTCATGGCCATCTTTGAGCACTCAGTACTAGATGGTAATAATTATTCATACCTCAACCTGGCGTTGTAATGATTGAATGTAGTTTATAATTTCATCGAGTACCAGAGCCTTGCCAATAACCTGCGTCCATTAACCTACTTTAGCAAATAGAAGTCTGAATCATGTAATATAAAGACAGATCTCAAACTATTCTACGAAAGAGTTTCCAAATCGAAAGCTTTTGTCTTTTGATGACTAAAGCAAAGTCCTTTCATTGTATAAAAGTTATGGATATGTGACTAAAACTATGAACAGTGCATATATAGGATAAAATTCCAAAATTTACCTTATTACAGCCAGGGACTATATCCTGAAGAATTTTCATCCTTTCGCTTATCTTTTCTCTCCTAGCCTGTCCACACAAACGTTCCCATCAGCATAACTTGCATGACATAATTGGATATGACGTCAAATAATTGCAACAGACACACTAAAGAACCTTTTCAGGTTCCTGGATATAACTCTTCATCAAATCCATTAGTCCTAAACTCAATAAAATCCCCAATAACATCCATACAAGAACTTCAAGAAAATTACTCTTTCTGCGAGACTGTGGCTATCAGTAGCTTGCCCCCTTCTTGCTCGTACGTGGATGTAATCTTGTTTAGATGGCTCAGGAGGTTGAATGTTCTGTTCCACAGACTTGCCTGAAGTGGGTTCTGCTTCAGCTTTAGAGTCACAATTCTCATCCCTACCTCCCAGTGCTTTAATCCGCTTCCCATCATAATCATTCTGCCCAAATCACATGAAAAACACAAGTCACAAAAATCCCTTCTCCTTTAAATCTACAACTCATAAATTTTGGATTCTCCATTGAAGACCCATCAAAATTACTTGGACAACAAAAAATTCTAGAACGCCAATCTTCAGGTCAACGAAATTAGCTATCTCTGTATTCTATTGTATGAATACTTCATTCACCTCAATCATTGGAAACTTAGAAGAACAGTAAAAAAAAGCCTCTTATATAAACCATCTAAAAGTCATTACCATAAAGACAATAACAAAAAGACAGCTCTTTCTTCATAAAACTCCTAAACAGTATCGACCAAACAAAATGATCAATAAACCAAATCAAAGAAACATAACAAAACAAAAACAAAAACCCAATACCACTCCATTGTTACTGGCATTGGCATTGCTAGTAGACACACCCTTTCCTGAATCCTCCTCCGCATCGCGCCGTTTCCTCCCACCATGGCCCATCCTCTGCTCCAAACCAACCGGATCATCACCCGAAACATCCCGGCTCGATTCATCGAACTGTCCTCTCCCATTCCCATTCATCGGAAAGTGCCAGATCTCCTCCAAGTTATACGGCCCATCATTCATCAGAGTAGGTGGATCCATATTTAACCTTCAATACCACTCCAAGACAGCTCCTTTCGCATTCCACACTGCTAAAGCTCACACCTTTGATCTGCAATTCAACTTCGGTCCGTTAAAAAACCAACAAGAACTACAACAAACAGTGTAATAAGTTCCAAAACAGACCCAAAAATATAACTTTTTCAATCAAGCAAGAAAAGAAAGTGCATTTACATTGATGTTTAGAAATAGCAATCTACTGCCCCGAGTAGGTACAATTTGGATACACACACAAGTAAAAAGAAAGGAATCAAAAGGAAATGAAAGATTGTTGCTTTGCGTTGGTGTAGAGTGTGTGCGTGATCTCCTTGAACAGTGGAGGTTGGTGCGCACTGTGTTTACCACTCACTTATTACATAAAGAAGAAAAAAGGGACAAAACACAGACACTACCTCGGGAGTTGTGAAGTAAGTCACTTCCTCAGTGAGTTTTTCTCGGAGGGTCCAGGGTTTTCTTTATATATATTTATATATATCTCAACTTGCCTTTCAAGATTGTCTGCCTCTGTTCCCACCGTCTGATGGGTTTCTTCTCTTCAAGTCAAGTTGTGATGAACGGTGATGGTGAGAGAGAATGGGGTGATTGTTGGGGTCGGAGGTGGGGGCTTTTGGTTGATGAAATGCTACAAATTTCTTTACTAGAATGGGGCTTTTGAGTTATTTTGGATAGATATGGAATTGGAAGCTCTACTTAAGTGTGATTAGTTTTGTTTTTAGTTGATTTTTGGGAGGGAGATTGTGGCTAATGATTGTTTATGATGATGGAGTTAAAAAAAGAAAAAAAGGTTGATGTTTTATGATTATGATGTGGGTACTTTGAGTTTGAGATCCTCCGGCTTATTGTAAAAGTAGTAGATAATGATGTTTTGAGTTCGTGATAATCATAGGTTAAGGTTAACTATGAGGCCCACCATTAATTGCCCATTAGGAAATTGTATTAATACATTCTTTAAAATTCGGTAAAATTTAAGTTGTTTTTTTTCTTAACTCAATTTTTTATATAAAAAAATATGATTATAATTTACAAAAAAACCTTTAAAATTTAGAAATTATATTTCTCTAAACTTTTGATGTATTTTATAAAAAAAGCATGTACTTAAGAGTTGCGATGCGCTACAATATGATATTATTTATTCATTTTGTTTGTTGATTCACTAGATGAAAAGATGATAAGTGGGTTGCTTTCAATCTGTTTTCCCTTGTTTAGTTTAGTGATGGAGGATGCATCTATTTCCTAGACCAGGGTCCACCTTGCTGTTGAGCTTTCCATAAGTATTAAGTAATTTAGTACAATAGGATGCGACGTTAAAGATGGAAAAGATGCGGAATTGAAGATGATAAAATTAAATATACTATAATAATTTAAAATTAAAATATTTTAAACATATTTTTCTCATTAAACAATAATGATTTTTTAATCCAATCAGTTCATCGAATGTAGGAACTAAAAAACAAGGTTGTAAAATTTAGACCGGTTATAAATTCGATTTTGGGAAAGGGTTAGAAGGTCAACCCAAAAAAACTCAAATTGACCTATAATTTTAATAAATTAATAAATAAAATTTAATATTTGCATAAAGTATAACAAAATTTAAAAATAAATGAAAGATATATCTTATATTTATATTATATGTTGTCATATAATAACACAAATAAAACTTTGATGTAGTAGTGGTTAAAGTTTGACTGGCAACACACTTAGCATAAACTCATGTTTAATATTTTTTCCAAAATTATTTTCTTTAAAAAAATCCTGATCAACCCGAGTTTACCTAAACTTAATCGACCGGTTTACCGGTTGAACTAATCGAGTCGACTAAAATTTGAAAAAAAAACGTTTGAGAAGGTTTTTAGGAGCCGAAATTTTCGATCGAATAGGTCATTCCGGATCGAATTTGACTACCTTGCTAAAGTAAGAATACTTGTCTAATTAATTGATTTGTGACATGATAAGATGGAAAATACAATTGGCAAGCAAACACAACCACTTTTTTTTATCATTTTAGCCCCTCTCGTGAATAATTTAAAGAAAAATCATCCATCAATGCCTAATAATTTATCAATCAAATGGGCAAAGAAAAAAGAATCAAATAGGAAAAGAAAAAGAAGAGAGTAAATTATCTAAATACTTTATCAACCAATTTGAATTTTCTTTTTTTATAAGCGATAGGATACTATAATATCAATTGTTTTTAAAATTAAATGACAGCTTTTTTTGTCAAGATTATTCGATATATTTGTTCAATATATTGGGTTCAAATTATTTCAAACTTAAATCGTGTAAAATCTTAACGGACGGCAAAAAAAATTTACTCATAAATTATAACGCAATTATATATACAGATCTTGAAACCGAACCTAGAAATTCATTTTATAATTGGTGAATGAAACGTAACTAGCAAAAGCGTTACAATATTTTATAAGTTGCTGTGGTCTTTTTCTTGATTCCTACATTGCTAGGTACTCCCTCCGGTATAATATATTTGACGTTTTGGGTTGGATCATGAATTTTAAGGGTGGTCTGCAAGATGGTCAGTTCGTGTCAAGCATGTCAGTGGCTTTAGGCCACGTGTCGACTCCTCAACAATCTCTCTCTCTTCTCTGCTTCTCTTTTTTAAATCCAAAATTTTCCAAAAAAATTACAAAATATGTCAATAATCATATCATTTGAATCCTCAATTCCAGCATAACAATCCTATATTTTTTGTTTGATTTTTGGTTTTGTGGTTAAGGAAATAAGAAAGGAAATGGAGGAGATGGAGTGAGGAGTGAGAAGGTTTTGTTGTTAGAGACACGTTGGAGTGAGAAGATAGAGATGGAGTGAGTATGGTCCACTAACTTTTTTATTTCCAAAAAAGCTCGCGTGTGACCTGACGTTTTGAGCCAAACGACTTGTCGTTTGAAGGACAAAATTATAAAAGCACAAACTAAGTGGACACGTTTATCTAAAACGACAACTAATACCAGCTCACGAAAAATGACCCAAAACGACAAGTATTATCAGCGGAGGGAGTATGTGGCTAAGCTAAGCTCCAAAGTCCAAATACAAAGATGCCTACATACCTATAGCTACCTATCTGTTTATTAATAATTACCCAATTGCAATTGGTTTGGAGAAGAACACGTCTAGTTCTGCATTATATCCCCAAAAAACCACCAAAACTGGTAATTCCACACGTGCTTTAAAACCTGTGCACGAAACTGGAACTTACTCTCCCAGGAATTGTTCTAGTCAGCTGAGCAAGCAAGCTACAACCAGTCAAGAGTATATGTTAGGAAAAAGGCCTAGGCCCACCAAAGAGCTAATAGCAGTGGATGAGTATTTTTCACACGTGCTTGGAAAAACCCACATGCAAGTATCAAAGATGCTAAAAAATAGATGCTAAAAAAACAGTACACGACTCATGACTAAATCACCCATTATGATTTCTCTCAAGAAAAATAGAGAAAATAAAAAACTATCATAAGAATAATTAGGTGTTCAGTTCGAATTTTCTAATTTAAAATTATTATATACGTAAAAAAATGAAAAAAAAATACTAATATAAATGTAAAGAAAATTATCATACTTGAATGTCTTAAATTTAGTATTTATTTATTTGTTGGACAAACTTAATCCAAGAACTAATTATATTAGTACTATTTTAAAAAATGAAAGAATAATAGTAATTAGCCGTCCTCTTTGCCAACTTTCTCGATTGGATATCAAATTTAGTTAGGCATAGATAATCACGAGAAAGTCTGCTTTGTTCCTTGCCCTAAGATCGTTCTCGAATGATCAAATCATTGGTGCAAACCTATTCCCATCATGCATTAACTCCAATCGGGAGATCGAGCTTGGTGCCAATTTCTAACCCGTCCAATCATTTTGTCCGGTCCAGCTCATGATTTGAAATGGAAACCAGCTAATCACTACCATATGTGCACAAATAGTCGTGTGCTATGAGGAAATCTTCATTTTAGAGTAGAACTACTACTCTCCGAATCCTTCCATGAACTCTTATCAGTTCGATTATTTTGTATAAGATCGCAAACATAATCTACTTTGAACACTTTATTTTAAAAGTAAAAAATTTAGCATGTTAAATTTAAGAATATTTATAATTTAGACTAAAAAAAGAATAGATTTTTTTTTATCATATAATAATAATGGTCATCTCTTATTAGTGCTTTCTTTGGAAATTGCACGTTGCCGAATACATTTTGTGGCAATTTTTCCACAGTGACCATCAACAAGTATCATAATCATACAGCAAATTCATGTGCTGAATTACTCAAAATGGTAACAAGTCCAAATATTGTATCAATTGAAGCACATAGATGGGGTTTGAATCATTTTAAGAATTACGTTAGTACTTCAAAATCCTGTGTACGAACCTTGGAATAACATTTACATTAAAGTTTATGAATTACTATTTAAGTTAGCCTTCAAACTTTTAACATAACCTAAAATGACAAAATCTTGTATGGACCATTCTTACTATTTGAATTGAGTACACCAACCAACAACAAAAGTAGGATTTATTTCATTATATAATAAGCAGATAAATGATCAACCTAAATGGTCCTTCTCTGATTTACATAAATTAAATGACCGTAGCCGTAGGTTAGGTGAGTTTTACAGCTGTGCTCACTTGTCTGCATACTATTCACATAACTAATAACATTGGGCCTTACTCATCAGTCATGGCTTTTGAGTGCAGTCGTTATTTGATATGATAGCGAAACTTTCATGACTAAACGAGTTCGAATCTTATCACCCTCAATATTTAATTAAAAATTAAATCAGCACAATGTATGGTGAGCCTGTACAAGTTTCAAGCCCAAAAAGAGCTTTCACTTAAGGGGGTGTGTTGACATAACTAATAACATTAGACCTCATTCATAAATCATCCCTTTTAAGTACAATGCTCATTTGATACATACAAGTCGATTTCCATAAGTATTTTTTCACCAAATTATATTAATTAATATGTACTAATTGATGTTTCAATAATAAATGCTAGTGATAATACATTAAACTCATGGACTTGCACATAATGCTCATTATTTATTACTATATTGTAAATATTGTTGTGAAAACATAAATGTTAATATCACAGTAGAAAAAAGTGTAGCATCACTTTATAAATTGCTATTTTAATATCACATGTAATTTCTATTTTGTTTTTGTTTTTGTTTCAAAAGATATGATAGTTTTATGTCTCAAAACTCGATTGAATAGAATTAGATTTAATAGTAGTCGAATCTAACCTATATGACTAAGCTAAAAAAAACTCAAGGCTACTTGTGGAGTAATTACAATAAAAAATCCACAATATTTTGAAACAAAAAATAAATTCCACAAGTATACAAAATAGTTGAACAATACTTGATTTTTCCTTTTTACACAATGTCACACACACCACACAAAAAAGACACTCATGTACGACGCATGGGCCTGGGCCAGCATTTTCTGATCAAAGAAGTATGGACCCAAAAGCCCAGAATGTTAAAAGTCAATGGACAGTATCTGGCCCAGGTCAGTCTAAAGTCTAAACCGATCAGTGGACTACTGTACTGAGATCGCGCAAGTTCAGTTTTGGCGGGAAAATGGAGTTGCTGAAACTGTCGAAATTCAAGCTACAGCTTCAAGCTCTTGTCGCCGAAGTTCGGGATCTACGAGTAAGATCTTCCCCTCGCCATTTCCTCATCCTTCTCCCCCTCTCTGATTATTAATTTTCCATCCTTTTTCTGGCTAATCCAGGAGAAAGAACACTATGCCGCCGAGCAATGCCGCCTTCTAATTCAGGTTCGAAAGTTTTTTCCTTCTTTTTTTCATTTGATTCTCTTTCCTTTTTATTCGAAAGCTGATTTCTGGTGTTTGGATACAGAAGCAGAAGCAAAAAGAGGAGGAATGCGGCAGGAAGCTGCAGGAATTGCAAGCCGAGTTGGCTTCCTCCAATGAATTGGAACAGAAACTTGAAAGGAAGGTTCGTTGTACCCCGCACGCCATCTGTTTGATTAAATGCTTCTTGGAAATGACAAACCTTCGTTGTGGGTTTCTTGTTACTTAAGTAGGTAAGTTACCTTCAAAATGACAATGCGATGCTTGAGGAAAAGCACAAGGAACTGAAAGCAACAATTCAAAGCTTGCTTCAATCAAGAGACAGTTTTATCAATGCTTACCAGGTTTGCTTTAATTAGTGTGTAATTAATTTCTGTGAGTTTTAGTTAAGCATACACCGGATTAATCAATATATGTGTTGTATTGTGGCCAGGAATCGACCTTTGAGATGAAGCGCACAGTTGAAGATAGGGAGAGAAAGATTGGTGTGCTATCCGAGAAGATAAGCTCCCATTTATCATTGTTTGATTTTATAGAAAAGGAGAGTTGTGCTATCAAGGGAGTTACAGATGATGTGCAGCGCGTTGTAAGTGAAAAAGAGGAAGTAGGTATGCTGCTTTTCTATGTTGTTGGTTATTTCAAGGTGTATGCAATGTAACAGCACTGACAAGTGCTTATAATGGGTATTGTCATATTTGATCTGTGTTTATTTCTGTGTACTCAGTGGCTGGTCTTAGGAGCAAGATGGATAGGGTTTGTGCTTTTGAAAAAATATTTGTTGGTAGGTCTAAGTTCTTACTGGCCTTCCTTAATTAGAGTTTTGATTTGAACTGTTTTGGGAAAATAGTGCTATGCTTGTATTCCTATGTTGTATACTCTTCAATGCTGATGGTTAATATGTCTTCTAAAACTTATTTCACTTTGTTTCTGTGTAGAAAAAATCTGTGACCTAGAAAATAAATTAAAAAATAACGAGGATGAGTCCCAAAGAAAGGACAGAATCATTTCAGAGCTAGAAGCGCGGCTGGATGCAGCAGAAGTTATTGACAACCGTCAAGCTCAAATAGATGAAATATCCTTACAATATCTATTAATTTATTCTAACAAAATTGCAGTGTTAGCTGAAGACATTTACTATGAATTGTCTTAACCAACCTCACCTTCAGAAAACTTTACTGGCAAAGGATGTAGTGATACAGAATCTAATTTCAGAAAAAGAGGTTAGAAGTTGCAACTGCTGGCTATGTATCTCCCTACTGGTTTTCAATGCTTACTGGTGTCTAAAGTCATGTTTCATATATATATGTACTCAGGGTTTGCATAGTGAATTGGGGAGTTTAGCAATAACATTACAGAAGATTCAAGAGACTGTTAAAAATATGAATGAAGAGGTTAGAGAAGTATCTTGTTTTTCTATACCCAGTAGTTATTCAAGTTAAAGTTTCCATGTTCATTCCTAATAACCCTTCTATTATTACCATGATTCCCTTTTACTACTCTGCATCATATGATCGTGAGGCCAGCTACCAGTGACTTAATAATGTCATGGCATCCAAATCTGATTATTGCATATGAAGTTCCTTACATTGATTTAATCACGTGCTGACTAGTCAATTGATAGTCACTTTTCAGCTGCAGATGTTAAATTCAGGCGTGCTAATACCACCATTATAGTTAGGAGTGCTTGTTCTGTCAATTTACTTTACAAAGGTTTCTTGCTATGACTTTTTGTATAAATTAGTGTGCCTCGTGAGGCCTTTAAGAGACTTTCTTGCTGAATCTCATGTGTGGAATAAATAGATTCAAGTTCTTGCTTTGGTTAAGATATCCTTTTCTTTTTCTTTAGGATAAAAGGGTGTTCTCCTCAGTACTAAAGTGTCACAATAATTGTGAATTGGGCATGCCAGATGAAGATGATAGGTAATCAAACGGATTTCTATCCAACATCTATGTCCATGCTGGAATTAGCTTTGAATTCTAAGTAAGTGGAAGGTTGTGTTGAGGGGGCTGAAAGTATTTGCAATGAAACCAAGAAACCTTTTTTTCCATTTTAGTAAACTCAACAAATGATTTCCTTGTTTCTCATGAAAAAATTGCAATCCATTCAGAAAGTGCTCAAAGAATATAAAAGTTGGTGGTTGTTACAGCAGGTTTCTCGCACTTTGAAGAAGAAATTTTGATTAACTTGAACGATAGAGTGAACTAATGTTGCATGCTGAGAAAAATGGTTAATTGACAACAACTTTTGGTATTATTTTAGAAGGCATCTCTTATAACACTATCGTATGCGATTGCCTAAGCAGGATTGATGACATGGTCCATAACAGTGGAGAAGCATCTCCAGATAATGCTTACTGCATGGCCACTTCCGAATATCAAGGTTTGCCTTTCTTCTCCATGTCGGTTTCACTGCTTCAGGCCTTACTCATAGATGAACAGAGTATGGTATGGCAGTTCATAATTTACATTTTAAGGGCCTGCAAGCATACTATGCATATGCATTACAACCCGTGCAAATGTGTTTTTTTTTGCATATGCATGAAGAGAGAAGCTTTGTCATGTCGGTTTCACTGCTTCAGGCCTTACTCATAGATGAACAGAGTATGGTATGGTAGTTCATAATTTTCATTTTACGGGCCTGCAAGCATACTATGCATATGCATTACAACCCGTGCAAGTGTTATTTTTTTGCATATGCATGAAGAGAGAAGCTTTGTCATGTACAGAAGAGCACCTTTTCTTCTTGGTATTGGGGTAGAATAGGTGATGACAATCTCTGGAGGCCCTGAAGGGTTTATTTGTTTTGTTTCGTTTCACCTTTCACATGTGTGCCTTATAGTTTCAAAGATAAAGACGTGCATAATTTGGTAATTTATCTTGAATATAATTGCTAAGGAAGCACCAAGGTCCATTTTCTTAGTGAAGGTCAATTCATCGTCTGATGTTACTGTGTTTCTGGCAATTAATAACTGAGTGCCTAACTACGATTGTTATGCAGCTTCACCTCTATGTCAGGGGCAGAACTCAGTTGGCAACCCTCAAGAAACCATTCATTTGGATTCCTGTGTATCCGAAGTAAGGGAACTTTTTTGTTCCAAAATAGTAATTTATATTTGATCACTAAAGTGCAAGACACCTTTTAGTTAATTTGCTTTCATGGTCGTTTGGCAGCTGGCGTGTACTCCTCCACACTCTCCTAGCTCTGAACTTCAGTCTGCAGCTAATGGTGCTAGCATTTTGGTCAAAAAGAGAAAGGTATGGCTTACTCCAATGCCTTTATGTTATAATATGCATAACCAGCCCTTGAGATTATAGATGCTTCAAGGCTGAGTCAATTATATTCCTTCCATAATTTCGGTCATGGGAATTTTATTGGTTTATATCTAGTTTCTTCCAGAAATTTTGCGTTGATCTGCCATATCTGAGAACATAAAACACCTAATCCTGAATCTGTTTTATTGTTTACAGGTTCATCTGGCTGCAACTGCAACATCGCGCCACTTAGAATCCGAGTGCTCGACAACCCAAACTGAAACCTCACAAGGTCCATCTTAAATTCCAGTTTCGCCTAAAATTTTCATTTCAGAATGTTGGTTGATGCAAAATGTAAATAACACATGATAGATTCCACAGTAAATGATGGTAAAATTGTTATACTCATGTATTATTGTGGAATCTATAACACATGATAGATTCCACAGTAAATAACAAATCTTAAATTCCTGTTTTTATGAAAGCCTGGAATGCATGTATCTTGGGCTAGCTTCCGGTTCTGTAGTTTCCCATTGTATCTGCGATCCAATGGCATGCCATTACAATAAGTTGTTGGTGTTAGTGTTCCGTCACCGACTCTGTCACCACTTGTAAGAGGTTGCTGGTTGGGCTGGCTCGGTGTAGACATGATTAGTTCTTGACCAAATGAGAATAGAAGTAGCTAGGCTGATCTCAGCCCACGTTAGAAAAAATTGACTTATGAGCTCTCTACTCTTTACCTACTTAAGTTTTGAATGATTTTTTTTTGTAGTTTATCACTTCTCTGTTGAAATTTGAAATACATAAGTCAATTTTTGCATCTGAGGTTCAATAATGAATAAGTCAACCTGGTAGGTATATAAACTTACAACATTTCTTGGGAGAATCAGCGTAATTAGTCAGTTAGGGTTTGTATTAGGAAATTGCCAAATTAGAATTTGTAACTGTCATCACAACCCGCCAAAAGAACTGCCGTCATCTAGTTTCTTATTTTCTTTTTTCACTTTGGAACTTGTTCTTTGACGGTCCTCTGCGATTGGAATCTTCCTTTCCCTTGAATTATCTCATTTTCCATCTGGAAGCAAAATCTTGCAACAGACAAACAAAAAAAAGGTATCCGGCAGATTTTGCTGACACTTTGCTGGGATATCATTAGCTCATTCTTTTCTTCCTCTTGCTTGGTTTGTGTGTGCACACGTGACACATGTTGGCTGCACGTGTTGTATATATGTTTGATCTGCAGATCATTTCCAAATCGTTGCTGGTGGTTTCTTAATGGAAGTTTTAAATGTGTTCGAATTTCACATTTATTTATCCTTGTAAAAAAATAATTTTAAATCTCATTTGGATAAAAAAAAAAAAATACACCCAAAAGAAAATTGCTTCTGTTGAGAAATTGGGACGACATCGATTTAAAGCTATTATTAACAATGCATCTTAACCCGAACGGCACGCAGGCGATCATTTCCAGAAGGCTAATAGAGCCCACGGCAACACTCTAACAAGTAACACCTGATCCCAAAAAGCAAAAGAGTAAATAAATTAGAATCAACTCAACCAGCCATCATTTTTTTTGTTTTCATAGACTGAAGTGAGATTTAAATAATAATTTAAATGAGTTTAATAGAAGTTGATTACCGGTTTAATAAATTAAAAAAAAATACAAATTTTATAATAAAAATACGGAAAAAATTAAAAAATATTATAAATATTTCAGGTTAGACCGGTTCAATCGGTCGGGTTGATTTATCTGACTTTCCTATTTACCGATCGGATCGGTCAGTCCGATCCGTTTTTTATAACTATGATAAATTGACTTGCCAAATGTTAATATATGACCACTATTTGACCTAATAATTAAACTATAATTACATTCTTTTTAAAAGTATACGAAATAAAGAATTTTGGAAAATAAATTGTGCGAAAGTGTCTAATGGTAGAGAAATTACATTTTACCATTCTACTCCAATGTATGTAACTTTCACCAAGAAAAACTACACACATTAAAGACATTTCAGTTTTTTTTCTTTTATGAATCTTTTATGTACATAAAATGAGTAAATTGTATTAGAATTATTTATTGCCAATTACGAGAAACTGCCAATTCTAAAATAATTCTAGTTTCATCGTCTCGATTAAAAACAACATAATTCTAGTTTAATTGTTGGGGTCAATTAGTGATCTTATATTAACATTTGATAATTTAATTTATTCATCTTATAGTAGTGTACATAAAAAAAAATTATAATAAAAGTACACCTACTAAAAATGAAGAGAAATATTTTTGACGTGTATAGTTTTTGTGTGCTGAAAGTTACACACGTGTACTCCCTCTGTCCTCCATTGTTTGTCGTTTAAGCAGAAACGACGGGAGCGATTTTTAATTGTCGTTCCCAACTCTCGAGTCATTTTGCACGCATATCTGACGACAATACCCTCGCTCCCTAAGCAAAGGCAATACGAACATCTGCTCTGCTCCCATCGCTGCTGAAGCTCATTCTCTTTTGAAAATTCACCAAAATTTGAGAGGGAAATTGAAAATCAAACTGGGTGGGAAATGGGAAATTTGGGGTCTGTTCACTGTGTTCAATATATATTCTCGCAATTGAATAAATTTTTGTCTCCTCTACTCCGTCCACATCTTCCTCCTTCGTTCCAGAGAAAAGTTATTTTTGAATTGGGTTGTTGAATTCGATTATGGAAACCATCGAGTACTGGGAAGATTCTCAGTACGATTCCATGATTGAATTTGACGATTCAATGAACATGGTGGTCCGAGATTCAATCGGAATCGGGGCAGAGGCCGCGGATGCGGGGATTGAGGCTTCAGGCGACCGCATCGAGGCTATCGTTGAGGATTCCAGCGAGAGTGTCATCGAGGCAACCATGGAGGATTCCGACGATGAAATGGCGTTGATCGTGGAGGATACCTTCTGCGATGATGGGGATATGTGATACGATCCTGGTTCCTTAGGATGCGTAGCACCAATTTTGATCGTTGTTCAAAGACGGATTTCCTGCGGAAGTAAATAACTCGACAAGTACGAGCTTAGACCACTTAGCTAACCTGTGCTAAGAGCCCTAATCGATTTCAAGTCAAGGGTCTTGAATCGGGTTCTTAGGACTAGACTCAACAATGTGAGAATCACACTAAGATAAACGACACAATAATGTAATTCCAAGATTTACTTGTATACGACTCAAGTATTATGGACTCAAGAAGAACAAGGTTCAACCAACTTGAACAAGGGGCAAATATTGAAGAAACAAAGTTCTGTATTTATCAAATAAAAGCCAAGTTTCTAAGGAGGCCAAGCGACTCCTTATATAGGTTACAAGCAAACCCTAATTCCATAATAGGAATAATAAATAAAGTAAAACACTTAACTAATTAATTAAAGTGTCGAATTAATTAACTAAGCTAAAATAAATAGAAAGTCGCAGCCTTGCTAAAACAGTCAACGCGCGTCAACTCCAGGCTAGGTGAAACGGACAGGAGCCGTTATCATCAAGAGCAGACAGGTGTGAACGCGGAACGGGTACAGCAATCGGCATGCGCGACAGATGCTAGAATCGGCAACGGCTAAGTGAAACGGACAAGTGCCGTTTTGATCCAAATGGGCAAGTGCCGTTTTGAGTGAAACGGACAGATGCCGTTTGGATGAAACGGTCAAGTGTCGTTTGCGCGAAACGGTTCCATGCCGTTTCTAGCAGACTCAACATCGGTCAAGTTGAAGGTGAGAAGATTCACCACTCTTGTCGTCTTCTCCCTAAGTGTAGCTTTCTCACTTGTCATCTCGGACTCTAGCTCCCTGTGAATGAGAGATGACAATCGGTCTTAAAGCTTTTGAGCTCTGGCTCGAGTCATTGGACCAGCTGGCGGTAAAGGCACCTGGATGCGTGGATTCGCATCATTCCCTCCCCCTTCGGAAGGATTCGCCCTCGAATCTGAATCGGCATCATCAGCAAGTCCATACCCGTCATCTGTATCAAACAAAAGTAAGTCAGAAACAGTGAAAGTAGAGCTAACGACACCATACTCACTCGGCAATGCCAGTTTATAGGCATTGTTGTTGATCTTCTCAACAATCTGGAACGGTCCGTCTCCCCTAGGAGATAGCTTGCCGCGGCGTTGGTCAGGAAAATGCTCCTTGCGCATATGCAACCAGACCCAATCGCCCACCTGGAACGTCACTAGCCGTCGGCCATCGTTCCGTTTCTGTATCAGCTTCTCATTCATTCGCTCAATGTTCTGTTTTGCCTTAGCATGTAATTGCTTGACAAAATCAGCTTTCTGTGCACCATCTAAACTTACAACATCACTCAACGGTAAAGGAGTCAAATCCAAAACAGTTCTAGGATTAAATCCATACACAAGTTCAAACGGTGAGTAATGAGTAGTAGAATGAACAGCACGGTTGTAAGCAAATTCAATAAACGGTAAATGATCAACCCAAGTAGAAACATGCTTACGAACTAACGTGCGTAAAAGTGAACCAAGCGTACGATTCACAACCTCAGTTTGACCATCCGTTTGTGGGTGATAAGAAGTGGAATACAACAATCGGGTACCAAGCTTTTTCCATAAAACACGTCAAAAATGACTAAGAAACTTAGTATCTCTATCACTCACAATAGTCAAAGGAACACCATGCAGACAGACTACTTCTCGAAAGAATAAATCAGCAATCTGAGTAGCATCACAAGTAGTAGAACATGCAATAAAATGGGACATCTTCGAAAATCTGTCCACCACAACAAAGACACTATCCTTTCTATTCTTAGACCGAGGCAGCCCTACGATAAAATCCATGGACAGATCGGTCCAAGGATGAGACGGAACAGGTAACGGCATGTATTCTCCATGACTAGCAGATTTAGATTTGGCTCTACGACAAGTCAAACATCTAGCAATAATGCGCACTACATCGCGCTTCATGTGAGGCCAATAAAAGTGATCATGTAACACATCTAAAGTTTTAGTCACGCCAAAGTGACCCATCAAACCACCACTATGGGCTTCATGCACAAGTAATTCACGAAGAGAACAATGAGGAATACATAATTGTTTTCCTTTAAATAAATATCCCTCTTGCTTAAAGAATTTAGAACCAGAAATAGAAACGCCTTGCATATAAATATCACCAAAATCAGAATCGGCAGCATAGAGTTCTATAATATGCGAAAATCCAAGCAATTTGGCATTAAGAGAAGTAATTAAGGCGTACCTGCGTGATAAAGCGTCCGCAACGACATTCTCTTTACCTTGCTTGTACTGAATGTCATAAGGGAAAGCCTCAATAAATTCCATCCAAACGGCATGGCGCCGATTGAGCTTCCCTTGTCCTTTGAGGTACTTCAAGCTCAAATGGTCAGTGTGGATGATGAACTCTCTCGGCATCAGGTAGTGTTGCCATGTCTCCAATGCTCGGACAAGAGCATAGAACTTCTTGTCATAGGTCGGATACCGGAGTTGAGCATCCTTGAGTTTCTCACTAAAGAAGGCAACCAGCCGTTTCTCCTGCATCAGAACGGCGCCAATTCCTAACCCGCTGGCGTCACACTCTATTTCAAATGCCTTGTTGAAGTCGGGTAATGCGAGCACGGGAGCGGCACAGAGCCGTTCCTTGAGGGTAGCAAACGCTTCCTCCTGCGGCTGTTCCCACCTGAAAACAACATTCTTCTTTGTTAAATCATTCAGAGGAACAACGATGGTGCTAAAGTCTTTGACAAATCGCCGATAGATGCTCGCCAATCCATGGAACGATCTCACATCGGTAACGGCCTTCGGCGTCGGCCATTCCCGTATTGCGCGGATCTTCTCTTCATCCACTTTAACGCCATCTGCACTCACAATAAAACCAAGAAAGCCAACTTGTTCTATTGCAAAAGAACACTTACTAGGTTTAGCATATAATTTCTGCTCACGAAGTGTTAGAAAAACTTCCCTAAGATGTAAAACATGCTCATCAAATGATTTGCTATAGATTAAAATATCATCAAAATAAACTATAACAAATTTGCCAATTAAGTGCCGAAGTATATGGTTCATTAACCTCATAAAGGTACTAGGAGCATTAGTCAAGCCAAACGGCATAACCATCCATTCATATAAACCATACTTAGTTTTAAAAGCAGTTTTCCATTCATCCCCTTCTTTCATACGAATTTGGTGGTAGCCACTCATTAAATCAATTTTAGAAAATAACCTACTACCACTTAATTCATCTAACATGTCATCTAATCGAGGAATAGGGTGGCGATACTTTACAGTGATTTTGTTGACTGCTCGACAATCAACACACATACGCCAAGATCCATCTTTCTTTGGAACTAGAATGACTGGAATGGCACATGGAGACAGACTCTCCCGAACGTACCCACGCGCAAGCAAATCGTCCACTTGCCGTTGCAGTTCCTTGGTCTCCTCTAGATTGGATTGGTAAGCTGGCCGATGGGGAATGGTCGATCCAGGAACAAAATCAATCTGATGTTCGATGCCTCGGATCGGTGGTAAACCAGGCGGCATCTCCTCGGGCAGTACGTCGCCAAATTCCTGCAAGAGAGAAGAAATACGAATCGGAACAGTATGTGGCCGTTCCGTTTCATCGGAGGTCAAACAATAAGAGCGAAAACGGATTAGAAGGAGAGGACGGATTGAGTCAAAACAGTTGTTATGAGAAATCATTGCTCTCCTCACTTTGCTCCCCTTGGCATATACACTCAATTTCTTTTTACTTGCCTCTCTTTTTCTCTCAATGCCACTCTCAGCACGCTTACTCTTTTCGTGCGAATGTTTACACTCTCCCTCCGCATGCTTGCTGTTTTCATGCGAATGTTTAAGGCTCACACACTCTGTGTTTTCCTCTTTGCTTTTCACACTCAAACCTTCTTTTTCTCTCGTAAGCTGTTTTGCAATCTCATATTCAGCATGTGACTTAGCAAGTCATTGCTGATCCTCAAACACTTCAGCTTGTGTTAATGGTGCCAAGGTGAATTTCTTGCCATCCTTAACTAACTTGTAGAGATTACTCTTCCCTTCATGATTCGCTTCGCTATCAAACTGCCATGGTCGTCCAAGAAGGATATGGCTGGCTTGCATCGGTACAACATCACAGAGAACCTCATCTTGGTATTTGCCGATCCGAAACTTAACAAGTACCTGTTTGGTCACCTTAAGGCCGTTGTCATCCGTCATCCAGTATAGAAGATACGGTTTCGGATGCTTTACCGTCGGCAACTCCAGTTTATGAACCATCAGCGCACTGGCACAGTTTGTGCAGCTTCCGTTGTCAATAATAATGGAGCAGCCCTTGTTATCAATCACACCTCGGGTATGGAACAGATTGGTCCGTTGCTCCTCATCACACACTTCTTCTTTGGACTGTACGTTCAGGTTCCGTCGAATCACAAGCAACCGAACCTGCTCACCTCTCTGACAATCATTATCCGAATCGACACCACTAACTTCCTCAGGTTCTGATTCCTACAGATCATCATCCGATTCTTCTTCTCCATTCGGCCTGATGATGAAGACTCTCTTATTCGGGCACTCCGATTTCTTGTGTCCTCGGCCGTTACATTTGAAACAGACTATTTCCTTAGTGGGTGGCCGATCCACGGGTGGAGTATAAGATTTGGTCGTAACCATTTTGGAAGGAATAACGGCACTGGAGGGGCTCTTTGGAACGGTAGAAGCCATTCTGTCTTCCTTATTCCAAGACGGCTTCTTCCACGGTGTCGACCCAGTAGACTTAGAAGAGCTCTTAGCTTTCCGATGCTTCTCAATCTTTTGAGCCATGTGAAGCATCTCCTCAAGAGTATTGTATTGCGTCAGCTCCAGGGCGTCGGCAATCTCTGCATTCAAACCAGCAATGAACCGAGCCATCGTTACCTCAGGTTCCTCAGTAATCTTTGCCTGAGCTAAAGCAATCTCCATCTCATTAAAGTAGGCACCAACTCCCTTGCTGCCTTGCTTCAAGGTCTGGAGCCGTTGATGGAGTTCACGGTGAAAGTGGGCAGGGACAAACCGTTGGTTCATCGCCTGTTTCATCTCGCCCCAATTAGCAATCGGGCCAGCATAAATAGCCGCTCGCTTCAGGTTGAGCTGCTCCCACCAATGACTTGCATACCCACTGAATTCTACCGCTGTTAGCTGAACCTTTTTACTCTCCGAATAATTGTGGCATAAGAAAATAACATCTACCTTCCGTTCCCAAGTCAGGTAGGCATCAGGCTCGTCAGTACCCTCAAACGGAGGTATCTTCATTTTGATGCTTCTGAGATTAGCATCCGATCGGTCCTCCTCCCGTTCTCTTCTACCACCCCGATCATCTCTTCTTCCCCCCCTCGGTCCGTCCCGAGCATATATCCATCCTTCTCCCCCGTCAGGTTCTTCTTCCAGATCAGGTTGTGGGACTTGTGGCCCACGTCTAGCAAGTCGCCTAGGAGGAACGTTGGCCAGCTCACGCCGCCGATTCATATCACGTGGTCGACGGACGTTGTCATCTTCTTCGGATAGATCGGTCATACGTCCATCGTGTCGGTCCTCCACTGTCCTAGGGTTCGGGTTTATGGCAGCTAACGCTTCCACCCTAGCCATCCTTGCATCGGCAATTAGTTGCCGTTCAGTCATTGCTCTGAGCTGTTCCGTTATGTTGGCTAGCATAGCCGACAGATCGGGTTGTTGTACTCCTTCGTGAGACATCGATAAATTTCCTGAAATGCACAACACAAAAGAAAACGTAAAATTGCACTATTCCTAGCACTCCCTCATGTGTTTACTCTCGTGTTTACTCACTCTAATAATCTCACAAATTCTCTCAAAAATCTCCTGCAATGTTCAAGCGTTAGTGAGACTCAAGAATCCAAAGGAAAAGCTTCCAAGAAGACTCTCAAAGAAAACTAGCTTCAAACAAAACGGGATACTTGGTATTTGATTAATTGCAAGATCAACCAATTAAACAAATAACAAGTGGAGTGGAAAACAATATTAAAGAATGAAAGAAAAGCTCTATTTGACTCGAAAGGACTCAAATAAAATTAATCTCCAATATAATATTATAGAGTTTATGTTGCATGGGTGAAAGAATAACTAAGATTTACCTTTAGAAAGTGGAAGACAAAAGCAGAGAATATTCCAAGTTAAAAAGGTAGTGGGTGCGGGACAAGACAAAGTGGAAGGATGGGTTGCCTTCTACTTTTAGAAATAACTTATAGTAGACCCTGAAAAGTTTGTTTAAACAAATGATTGCACATGGGATGCAATAATTTTGAAAAGATGTGGGATAAGTGGACAAACAACACAAATAATTTTCTTGTCACTGAAACGGATCAAACCAGATTCTTGTGCTGCTTTCTTATAATTTTTTTTTTTATACTGATTTCACAAATCCCAGTTCAGTAGAACGAATGTAACTTTTGTTTCAGGTGTCCAAATCACTCGATTACTTTTGATTCGGAATCTTAACAGGCACAGCTTTCCAACGAGACCAAAAACACCCAAATCGGACTTCAACAGCTATACTTAAAAATCAAAATTTGATAACTGACCAGAATTTGCACATATACGAACCAAGCACAGCAAAGAAATCGGTTTTGAATGGAGTAGAATGAATTTCAACAATGAAAACTTGAAACAAAGAAAGATACTTACCAATCTTTGAACGCCTTAAGCTCCGCTACCAACTAATACGATCCTGGTTCCTTAGGATGCGTAGCACCAATTTTGATCGTTGTTCAAAAACGGATTTCCTGCGGAAGTAAATAACTCGACAAGTACAAGCTTAGACCACTTAGCTAACCTGTGCTAAGAGCCCTAATCGATTTCAAGTCAAGGGTCTTGAATCGGGTTCTTAGGACTAGACTCAACAATGTGAGAATCACACTAAGATAAACGACACAATAATGTAATTCCAAGATTTACTTGTATACGACTCAAGTATTACGGACTCAAGAAGAACAAGGTTCAACCAACTTGAACAAGGGGCAAATATTGAAGAAACAAAGTTCTGTATTTATAAAATAAAAGCCAAGTTTCTAAGGAGGCCAAGCGACTCCTTATATAGGTTACAAGCAAACCCTAATTCCATAATAGGAATAATAAATAAAGTAAAACACTTAACTAATTAATTAAAGTGTCGAATTAATTAACTAAGCTAAAATAAATAGAAAGTCGCAGCCTTGCTAAAACAGTCAACGCGCGTCAACTCCAGGCTAGGTGAAACAGACAGGAGCCGTTATCATCAAGAGCAGACAGGTGTGAACGCGGAACGGGTACAACAATCGACATGCGCGACAGATGCTAGAATCGGCAACGGCTAAGTGAAACGGACAAGTGCCGTTTTGATCCAAACGGACAAGTGCCGTTTTGATCCAAACGGGCAAGTGCCGTTTGGAGTGAAACGGACAGATGCCGTTTGGATGAAACGGTCAAGTGTCGTTTGCGCGAAATGGTTCCATGTCGTTTCTAGCAGACTCAACATCGGTCAAGTTGAAGGTGAGAAGATTCACCACTCTTGTCGTCTTCTCCCTAAGTGTAGCTTTCTCACTTGTCATCTCGGAATCTAGCTCCCTGTGAATGAGAGATGACAATCGGTCTTGAAGCTTTTGAGCTCTGGCTCGAGTCATTAGACCAGCTGGCGGTAAAGGCACCTGGATGCGTGGATTCGCATCAATATGCCTTCGGGTCGCGACAAGAAATTGGAGCCACTTGTGAATTTCAGGAAAGTGAAGACCAGGGTATCCGATTCACGACCGAAAGTTATCCACGATTTCGACTTGAATGAACCCTCGACTGGGGAGAAACTGTTGGCCGCCAAGTATAAGGGAGAGAGGGATTTCGACCTCAACAAACTCCCAATTGCAGGTATGTTTCAATTCGAGGACCCAAGTTATGAACCCGAGTTTATTGAGATGTTGCGTCTCTTGCTTCCATCCTACTACTGATGACCAAATTGTATTTCTTCTAGTTTTTTGTTGATCAACAGAATGGTGTTGTTGATGTAGGTGGAATTGGTTGTATTTTGTATGTAAGGAACAAGTTTTTGGTTATGTTAGGCAATCTGCAAGCTGTAAGTAGGTAGAAAAGCTGTATGATGTAAAAATCAAACCAAAATATCAATGTTATTCAACTTTTAGTATCGTTTGAGCAATGATCTTTATTCAGTTTTTTTCCACTCTTTTTGTTGATCAGCATCTCTACTTTGCATTGTGGTTTGTGGATAGAATCTTGACTGGAAACATGGAACTTGTAAAAATGTATTGTTTCAAGTTTCTTCCAGATTGCTCTCTATTTTTAGTTTATTTCCAGATTGCTCTCTGTTTTTAGGTGGAATTGGTTGGAATGTGAGTGGAAAACTTGGAATCAAAATAAAATCAGTTTGTGTTTCAAGTCTTCTTCGAGATTCATCTCTGTTTTTAGTTTATTTCTAGCCTTTTTGTTCACCAATTAATCTACTTTGGAGCATTGTGGTTGGATTTTGACTGGATAACTTGGAATAAAAAATTCTGTTTGTGTTTCAAGTCTTTTTCGAGATTCATCTCTGTTTTCAGTTTACTTCCTGTCTTTTGCCAAAGCAATTAATCTAGTCTGCATTGTGGTTTGTGGTTGGCATTTTGATCCAGAAAAAATAGGATTTGGATTAATGGTTTGTGGATTGTTTGAGCAATGACTTCAATATCAGTTTAAGATTTGGATGTATGGTTTGTGGTTTTTTCCACACTTGATCAGTCATTACTGTCCATATGGTTTGGAAGATCTCTGTTTTTAAACCAAATGATCTATACTATTGTGAAAATGCTTCTTACTTCAGATTTGTGGTTTGTTTGAGCAATGATTTCAATATCAGTTTAGAGTTGGGTTGGATTGGTATGTGCTTAATGTACATTTGCATTGTGGTTAATGTATATCTTCTTGGCTGAATTATTGGAGTGGGAAAACATGGAACATAGCTTTTGTTTTCAACTATTCATTTGTTTGATTACTGTTTTAAATTTCAGTTTAGAATTTGGGTGGTTTCCTTTGTGGTTGGTTGCAAGTTTTCTTGGAAAACATGCAACCCAAAAGTGGGTATTTTGTTTCTAGTTTTTGGTCTATATTTCTCCCTGATTTAGAAACCGTGTGCAAATGCTTGCCTAGCTAATTGAAACAGAGACAGAGATTAGAGAAATGAGCACACAATTTATTATTCAAACTCCATCACAAAACACATGTGACAGAGAGTTTAGGGAAATAAAAACACAAATTCTTATTCAAACTCCATCACACAACACACGTGACAGAGAGATTAGCTAAAGGAAACCAAGATACATTAATGTTAAACTAATCTGTGGTTGGAATGCCTGGCATGACATTCGCAAACCTGTTCAGCTCAACATCGGCAGTTCTCGCATTGTTGGCTCCTAGATTCAGCACATCTCTCTTATGCTCCAGATGAGCAATCCCAGTAGAGAGATGTGTGATACACTTAGCCAGAAAATCAACAGCTTGAATGGTCATGTCCCCAAAGTCTTCTTCAAAAATATCATCCTTCCTCTGGGCCAGCTCCTCCAACCTTTGGTTCAGCAGCCCGATGTGAAGATTGGTTCGAAGCGCCAAGTGCTCTTGCTGCACTATCTCTTCTTGGAGCTGCCTGATCAGCTCTTGGACCTCATTCAGGATTTCTGCTTTGGCCTGACGTTCCATGGTGAATGACCTGCACACAGATTGAAAGAGGTGGAAAATAAGAAGGAGGATTAGTAGATCAAAAATTGTGGCCGTTTAGGGTTGTGGTAAAACAAGGGAAAAGAAAGCATTTATAGTGGCTGCCTAGGGTTAGAAACGCCTGTGTGAAGAGGTGTAAACCAAGTGGTCAAACGGTGTGGTGTTTGGGAAGGTAAAAGGCTGCCTAAAAATCAAGAATCTAATTTCTGCAATACACTCCTTTTCTGCTTAGATACCTGATAAAGGGTCTGTTTGGCAGTCCAGTTTAGTGGGGAAATGGTCAGTGGGGAAATGTTCAGTAGGAAAACAACATCTGGGAAACGGAGGGTGCTGTTTGGTAAAATAATTGTAAAAATTCAGTGGGAAAACGATATCTGGGAAACGGAGGGTGTTGTTTGGTAGTCAAGTTTTCCAAAACTATGGTTTGGATGTAAAATGACCATAAAGGGCAAAATTCATTTTAAGTGTTTAATTTTTTTTATTTTTTTATTTTTATATATATTTTTAATCAATTTATTTATAATCTAACATCTAATAAAATTGATCTATATACCATAAATAAGACATTGTGCCTTACACTTTGCATTGCTTAAAAACTAAATTAAAATAAAATAAAATTACGTATTAAGCATTAAGCTGTTAGCAATTGAGTTACGAACATCACTCATCGGCAACATTTGACTATTATTCGCTTCACTTTGCATACTTCCTTCACCCATATGCATAAATTAACTATATATTACTCCCTCCGGTTTTTAATAAATGACTTTCTGAAACAGTAACATTAAGTAAAACAAACATCAAATAAAATGTACAGTAACATTCAGTAGGAAAACGTCATTTATTAAAAACTGGAGGGAGTATAAATTATAAATATTAAGAGAAAAAAATGACTTATTTTTTCTTTTATTATATTTTTACAAAGGGAGTAGAGCTAGGATATTGAGTTCAAAATTTATAAGAGTATTTTAAAAATAAGTGTATATGCGTACCCTATTTATTTAGTGAAATTATTATCATTATTATCAATAAATATTAAAAAAAAAAAGGTCTTAACTCATGTGTGTACTAAAGGGTGTTGGTTTAGGATTTATATTAATATTCTAAATATATTATGTTTGAGTTGTGAAGTAGAAATTGTTTTAAAATTTTGATTCGAAAAAAAATTCGAAATAACATATTATATAAAAAAAACTCACACAAAACATTTAATTTTTGAAATATACTTAATAAAATAAATATATATAAGGCCTCTTTTATAATTTCTTCTATAATTTGAATAAACATTTTAACCTTTTATTTTTTATTTACAATTTGATTAAATTAAGTTATATTTGCAAGATTGAACCAAACTGGTCTAATTTTATCAACACTTGTATTACTGCTGATCTTTAAGTTTTTTAGCGTTGTAAATTAAACTGGAAAAAAACAAGACCATACAAAATTTACTAACACATTGCTCATACAAAATTTCCTTTTCTATTATTATCATGCTCTTTGATTGATTTCTCAAGCTCTGACACTTTACTGACACTTTATTAGCATGGTCTCATGTTTGGAAAATAAACAATTATGAACACCATGCTAATACCAATATACCATCCAGCAAGTTTAACAAAGAAGAAAGACTAATAGCTTACAATTATGAACACCATGCTAACACCATCCAGCAGTTTAACAAATAAGACAAGACTAATAGCTTAATAGACATTCAATGCGCACATGAAGGGCTAACAATGACACAATCACAAATGGCCCCAAGGCAGTTGACAGAAAACTCCACTTTCTATCTCGATGGAGAAGAATATGAAAATTCCACCTGCTGTAATAGTAAGGAGAATATGATCTTCGCCGACAGTAGCCAGGAGAGTAGGACCTACTCCTACTACGTTCAGATGAATAGCCAGGTGACCTACTGATAATACAAAAGTATATCACAAGGGCATAACAGACATTGTACCTTCACAAAGTACCGTTGACCAGTCAAAACGGCACATGACCGGTTTGACCAAGTCAAACATATGAAACGGCATCGTGACCGATTGACCAAGTCAACGGGAATAAGTGACCAAAGGACAAGTCTAGCACGATCGCCTCAACACGGCACGAAGCCGATCCACTCGCTAAGCTGTGAGGAAACGGATCGACACCTCTGCAAACATTGACCAGGTCAATGTTCTCCAAACGGCAGCATGCCGATTCCACACAACGGCAGTGTGCCGATTCGCTACAAACGGCACCTTGCCGATTTGGTACAAACGGCTTAAAGCCTACAATAAAGGTACACTGTATACTATTTCTATTAAATCAGTGGTCAAAGCCACACATGGGAGACAGCATTTCCTGCTCCCACTCAACCATTATAAAACTATTACCCATAAGGAATAGTTATCCTCCCAAAGGCATGGTCTCTACTTTATAATTATTAACTCTTACTTTCAAACCACTTTGTGGAAAAAAGAGGAAAGGTGTCAGCAGATCTAACCACTCTAACCACTCTAGTCCTACATAAGGACTAGAGGGAAAGAGAGGAAGGACAGATCTAGAGCTCCCAGAAAGGGACAGACACTGTTCCGATATACATTTTCTCTGCATCTTAATCCAAACACTGACTTTGGCATCGGAGATTCTCTGCCGGACCAAACCTCCGGTGGTTTTGCAGGTCGCTCAAGGAGCTCCAACCACACTCCCCGGCATGCCATTTGACGGAAAAGCCCTCCTCATCCATCCAGGGATTATCACCTACTCCGGCTCAGGCTCCTACTGTAAGGAGAGTAGGAAGGACATCGGCGAGAAGAGTCACTGTGAGACAGACGACGCACTACCAAAAAGGAGAACAGAGGAATATTAAGGAAAGGAAAACAGGTAAGTCAGTAACCAAAGTCTCAAAGATACATTGACCAGTATAATATCACAATTCACATACCACGAACTGATCTTAATCCCAAATACTTTCCAGGAGTAGGAGTACGTTAGCCTGAAAGAATAATAGAGTAAGAAACCCGATATGAAAAATCTTTTACAAGGTATTTGTTCATTTTCTTTACCACCATAGCATAGTCAAACCAAACTTGCACAATAAATTTCTATTATGATATAATAACTCAAACAGCATAAGATTAATTGCTTAAAAAATGAGAGAAATGCAGGGCATACAACCCTAACAGTCTGAACTTGCTGATGTGTTTGATCTGTTTGTTAGTTGTGGTAAGAACTCTGATGACGAGCTGCTACACACAGCTGACCTGCTGCCACAAAAACTTAACGGTGGAAAGAGGCAAACAACTTTCAAACTCAATAAGAACTTATAATAATGTTCATAAATCTCATTCAAATTCAATTAAACATCAATAAACATGGTTCAAACCAGCAATTTTCACATCAAACACACAAATGCAAAAAAGGAAATAAATTTTACCTTCTCAACTATTATAACTCGTCCCTCGAGAACAGAACGGTTCAAATACTTGATGCACCGCTCTGCCTCCTCCACGGAAGGAAGACATGGTAACAAATCCAAAACCACGAGATTCCCTCATCCATGGATCAACCACGATGTGCACATCAACAACCTATAAACAATTCATAGAATCTTCAATACCACGAACACCGTAGATTCATAAATCAATCATTACACAAGACAATACATACCGTTCCTTCCTCAGCAAAATGCTTCTCAAGCTCCCTTTTCGTGATCCGGGGAGACGGTCCCGTGACATACAAATTATTACTAGGATTCTCCACATCCCTTGACAGACTCCTACCAAGACCACTTGGCTGAAATATATCACCTTCAAGAGTGACACTTGGAATGCGAATGCATCGATTAAAAGCAACCTATAATCAAACATTTACGTATTTGGTAAGAATACTAAGAAATTATGGAAGTATCAGTATAAATCCCCAATTTCCCACCATAAATCCCAACCGCACCCGTACAGGGAAAGTAACGAAATCAGTATAGATAGGATAGTCTCACAATCAAAGACAAGCATTCTTCATCATCTACAACTACAAACAAACATACTATTTTAGTAAACAGCACCCAACTTACTGATACCATTCATCCAAAATTGATAAGAGATTGAAAAATCTACGAAACTTCAATTTGAGGATAAAGTCAAAGACCAAAGCAAAAGAGTAAACAATCACCAAGGACAATTTTAAGTTTAATATTTTCCAGCTCATTCCCAGGAACCAAACAAGGCATACAACAATCAATTTCCAAAAAATGAAATTAGATTCTGCAAAACCAGAATCTAAAAAGGAGTAAAAATTGCAAATCCAAGCAGCATACGATACCATATAACTTTCTATCAACAAAGTTAAGAATCTGTACAAATCAAGTATACATTCCACGGGCCAACGCTGATCTACTGTTCGTATCAATTACGTGCATCCACAATTCACAAGAATCAAGGAAGTGGTTGGATACTGGTTCGACTTAGACCTAAAACCCACATCCCACAAAAACGACAATAACCAAATCAATTCAAAATAACAAACAAACAACCACTTTCCAGCAATATCAAAGAAAATAGAAGAGAGTAGCTCGCATTATACCTCTTGTATCCGAGAACTGAAGAAGGAGGAATGGAGAAGGACAGCGTGCGCGATGGAGAAGAAGAAGACTTGAAGAAACGGACCGTCAGGAGATGAGGAAGCCCGCCGTGAGGAAGAAGAAGAGAGGAGGAATGGTGAGCGGCTGAAACCCTAGAATTTGAGAGAGAGGGGAGAATGAGGGAAGCGTAGATGAATTTTCAACATTATGGTATGGATGTAATTATCAAAGAACCCTGAGGTTATTTTTGTCCAAATAATTTTGAACCTCCATCCCGCAAAATGGCCAAAATGCTCATCTCTAGAATGGACCAATTGGGCCCATTCCCTAAACTGAAGTTTTGCTGGGTTGGCCACCCAAAAATGGTCATTTTCATTTGTTGAATGGTGTTTACCAAACACCATTCAACTCATTTCAGTTTGGGAATGCTGGGTTGGATACCCAACCCAGACACCCAAGACTCCAAAACAGAGCAAAAAGCATGCAACCTACTTCCATCCTAGCACACAGTAGCATCATCACATGATCAATTTAAACTAAAATTGGGCACGAAACAGGGCAAGTTAATCTAAATTCAACTTCAATGATCAAGGCAAAGCAATTCAACAAATCATTATAACCAAACAGCAACCAAATCTCTCATTCAAACCAAACGAGATTCATCCAAACCAGCAACCAAACATCTCATTCAAACCAAACATCTCATCCAAACCAGCAACCAAACATCTCATCCAAACCAGCAACCAAACATCTCTTTCAAACCAAACATCTCATCCAAACCAACAACCAAACATCTCATTCAAATCATTATAACCATAGCAATTTATGCAGACACAAATTGAATATAGAAGTTGCTTCCAAACACAATCCACTTGTACTTATATTGCTGCATCAAATTAGTATTCACATTTCTTGCACAAATCCGGCCAAAAAGAGCACACTATGTTTGCTCCACATACAATAACTAACAGTAGCAAACAGAGAATGATCTTCTCCCTTGGACAGTGCATATCCTAACCAGAACTCCACCCAAAAGGTACAACCTAATGACTATAATAGCCAATATATTTGCACTATTTGCTATATCTACACAAAATACTCTACTCCTTGCACATATTCTGCCCAAAAAATCCATTAATAAACTGGATCTTTTAACAAAAAATGGCAAATCAAACTCCAGTTGGATCTTCACATCTGCATCCTAAAAAACAGGCACAAATACAATGTCAATACATATTAGTGATTCCAAACACAGTTAAAATATGACATGTACAACCAACAGCAGGAAGATGAGCAAGAGCAGTGGCAATGAGAAGTGGATCACACGACAGCATGGAAGGTAGCAACCCTTGCCTAGCTAATTGTGCCTTCTTCATGTGAGGAATTTTGTACACATTAGAACCTCTAATTTTCAAGATCTCAATCATGCATGATTGGAGAATTAGGAAAATGCTGTTAGCCTTAAATGCAGGAAACTCAAAGAAAGCTTTGTTAACTGCTTCCACCAACTGATCCATATTTCTTGCACACCTCTTTGATTGCAGTGATTGAATTGCTCTAAAAACCCCAAGATCAAGCACATTCAAATCAGGCGAATTAGGGGGTTGACTCAAAAGTGTAATCTTCAAACCCATATCATATACTGCTGCCAAAAAATCTACATCATCACTATGTATATGTGTTTTTGCATTGTCCTGTTGGATGATAATTTCATCCATGACACTATCCCCCGACCATTTGTCCTTAATGGCTGGTAGTATTTTCTCAATCATGAATTGTCTAATAACAGCCCTATCTACCTTAGTAATTGGCTTAACTTCTAGAGTCCCAGCTATCCTATTTGCACTTGACCTCACCGCAGCCACCTCTGTTACCAATGGGAACACCCCTATCTTACCATCAAATGTACATTCTCCATGAGAATCAAATCTAGGCCTAGCAACAGCTGCAAGAAACATAATTTTAGGTATAAAATGAGAACTTTTAATGTTTCTTACAGGTTCATCTTCATCGGCAGGAAGATAGTAAGTCTGCACCTTTCTTGTCATTTGTAACCATTTTTCATCTATGTGCACCACATTTTCCATGTCGTAAAACTGGTTGGAGGTTGGATCAATGGAGGACAGACAATGACGAACCCTTTGCACACGGTTTCCCTCTGTCAATGTTGGTTTCACCGCATTACTGTGCCGCTTCAATTCTCCACTTCTCAATTTTGTTTGTAAAAATGACTTGGAAACACCCAAAATTGAAGCGAGAGACCTTAGAGTTGTCCTCTCTCGTAATGGAACCTCTCTAATCTTCTGGAGATCAAATTGGATACGCTTTCTGCCACAATTTCTAACTCTGGACTGCGAAACCTCGTTATTTTCAGACTCCCTTCCCCTCTTCCAAAGCCGTTGGATTGAACGAATATGCACATTGAAGAATTGGGCAACTTCGGTTGTCATTGCCCTCTTGAGCTTTCCATTAACACTTTTTGTTAGGAGCATCGCGTAAGCAGCGTGTCTGTCCTCGTTACAAAGCTCTCTTTTTCCTCCATTTTGACCTACCATCAACAACATACAAACGCAATCAAGATCAGGAGAGGAAACCATTAATAAATTAACATCAACCATTAATAAATTAAACCATAATTACGATTAGATGAAATAATTTGACCTTGAACACCTCCGCCATGTTCTAGGTCCAGAGCATCTTCATGGATTGCGTCCAAAATCGGCGAATTTGGGGTCTGTTCTTCATCTTCTAAAACAATCCCGACACTTGAGGATGGTAATGGGTTATTTTCAAACAGAGTGAGAGGGTCAATTTGGTTGGTATCCATTGTTTGGCCACAAGACTTGGTTATGCGAGTAGAGGCTGAGTTTTTTGAGTTCTGGAGTTTCGCAAAAATGAATGGGGAGTTGAAAATGTTGGAGTGAGACCATTGTGCCCAAATATATTCGAATTTGGGCGGCCAGAGTTCAAATTTTTGGTTTGAATGGAACTCGAATTTTGGAGGGATTATGCGAAAATTTTTGGAAAAATCCCACGGGCAAAGGTGAGGAAAATACAGAGGTGAAAGAAATACAGAGGTGAGGGAAGAGGAGGGGCAGCTTGGTCGTTTCACCAACGCGCACAATGGCGCCTTAAACTTTGTGCCTAATGCTTAAACGACAAACAATGGAGGACAGAGGGAGTAATAAATTTTAACTAGCATATGTGAATATTGACAATGTCACCCAAACTTTTTATTTATTTATTCACGAAAAAAAACAAACGTTAAATTATTATATCAAAATCACTTGCGGGAATGAAGACGTTTCTAGAATATCTATATGAAGACAAGAAGGATAAAAAGAGAACCAAGAGTTATACGAAAGAGTGTGCCCATCTACGTTACGATAAAATTAAATTCTCGAAGGATATTATGATACACTCAAATTTCCCATGAAGTTGAAAGAGCTTTGGAATAGTAACTACAAGATTACAGATTTTCTAAATTCAGCGCCAAAAATTCAAATAGTGATAAGCCGTGTGCAGGGTTTTTATAATTAGCAAACAATTTAAACCATGATTAGCAAGTGGGAAAGGTAGCAGCACGTGCAGGCGATGCAGCTAATACGAGTCAAACTCAAACCATTATTAATTTCTAACGCACAAAAAGGAGTTGACTTTCTTAATTAAATGACTCTTTTTAATGCTTTAAGCCTTTAAGCCTTTAATTAATCCATTTGGCCCACCTCTTTGCTTCCTTCTTTTTAGCTTAATCATATTTTTAGTTCATTCACTTAGTCATTAATTAAATTATGTCTTATATCTACCAAAAATAAATTTGTTCTTTAAAACTAATTATATGTTCGTTGTCCTTTTATGAACAGTTGAGAATTTAATATCTTTAAATTAACACCTCATTTATTTCAGGATCGGAGTTATAAATTTCAATATAGTTAATGGGCCCGAAGTATTCTTATTTTATGTTTATAAGGAGTCAATTATGATTTTCATAGAATCAGTTTCAAAGGGAAATTTAATTTAAAAAAAAAAACACAGGTGCTGAGAATTTATTTCAATTTATGAATCAAACCTACCAAAAAATTCTGACTCAGGTGAAGAAGATGGGAAACCAGACACCGTCCTGACGATCCTGAGAGATTTTATTAGCTGGGAACAATCGACTTAATTGGAAGGCCAGTCTGTGAAATTCATTATTTTCTTTAAATTTTATTCTCAATTTTAGATACAAAACTAGTTTCATAACTACTTATATATACATCATAAAGCAATTACGATTTCTTTTCTTTTGTGGTTTCTCGCTCGATTAATTCAAATTTGAGTTATATATGCTCATTTCGGGATGTCAATTTTTTCTAATAGTTTTAGTTGCATTCTCGAAATTTTAGGTAAACTCGTAACTCAATAATATTTCTTCCAAAATTACGAAATTAGCCTCGCTATGCACAGTTCTTACTAGTTTGTAGAGTTTTTTTTTTAAAAATTAAAGAAAAGCCATCATAATAAATAGATTGAAACTCTTTAATTGAATGAGAGTGTGGCATTGGTTGCAGCATGGGGCGGTCCCATGCGCGGTATCCAAATCCATGGACATCATTCACATGTTGCTCTCCCCGATCCATCCACACAGCTGAGACAACATTCATTAATTTAGGATTATTTTTTAATTTATCCATGGAAGGAAAGTGTACATATACCATATACTATATTCAGAGAAATTATTTACTATGATTTTCCATTTCTGCGTATTTAAAAAAAGATTATTAACCAATTATATACGAGAAATTATGCATCTATCTCTAATTAGTCATAAGAAGCCTACACTTTCATCTAATCCATATAATTAAAGAGTAATTATCTACTTGAAGCTTTAATCCATTAAGATTTAACCACTTAATTCGTTAATCCGCTACTTTTATGGAAATCGGAAAGAATCATCATCAATCAATAAAAAAGAGGCAAAAGTTTATGCCAGCATTTTGGCGAAAGACAGAAAACGAAATTGCGTACTAAAATAGCTCTTCTAAAAATATATGAATTTTCAATCACTCGATCATAACTAAAATTAATTTCGACGATGCAAAATAACCATGGTATTCGACATCAAATGAACAATTTTGGAATTCCAAATTACACAATAAAAAATTAAAAATATATAAATCTTTTTTTGGGTAAAAACAAAAAAATATAAATGAAGAGTAAAAGCAGATTATAGCCTGGTGGCCTTTATGCCCCACTTCTGACTTTGGAGTTTGGACACTTCCTATTTTGGGTCCCTGCAGTTCAATTGATTGACTTTTTTCACCCCTCTGACGGATTTTTAAGTTATCTCCTCCCTCAACTTATAGCCCAATAATTTATTTCGTCCCTCCTCTTGACGCCATCCACATTTTCCATCTGTTTGCTGACGTGGCGGGCCACGTCACCGATTGCTGACGTGGCGGGCCACGTCAGCAAACATAATGAAACGGGTCGAAAAAACGGGCTGAATTTTAAATGGTCCCTGCAGTCTAATTGATTGACTTATTTAATCCCTCTGTTTTTAAAAAGTAGTATTACATCCTTCCACTATAGTTTTATGTTGGATTTCAGCCCTCACCCTAACGCCATCCAATTTTTTCGTCCGTTTGAAAACATTTTAATAAAATATGACTATTACCTTCCATGTTTTTCAACAAGAACACCAGCAAAAGAGCAGAAGTGGGGCTCGAACCCACGACATCATGGTTCAGAGCCATGCGCTCTATCAACTGAGCTGGACAGCTTCTATGTTAACATTTTAATAAACTCTGGCTATTATCTCCTATCTTTTTCAACAATAACACCAACAATATGATCATCTCTCGACCCGAGGTTGTTTTAAATTATTAATTATTATGTTGTTAAATATTTAAATTTTATTATAAAATTATTAATATTTAGGTTTTCAAATAAGATATATATGTTTTGTTCATATATTTATTATATATAAATTTAGTTATGGGTGGGCCATTAGTACTGTAATTATTTATTCGCATTTGTTTTATATATTTAAATTTTAATGGACAAATTGATTATAACTAATAATTAGAGGTACTAATTGCCCACCCATAAATTATTTATTCCATTAAAATTAGGTATTTTACGACCCGTTTGGCTTTTACCTACGTGGCGTGACACGTCAACAATCGGTGGCATAACACGTCAACAGTCAGTGACATGTGACACGACACGTACGCAAACGGACGGAAAAATTGAATGACGTTAGGGTGAGGGCTGAAATCCAACATAAAACTACAGTGGAAGGATGTAATACTACTTTTTAAAAACAGAGGGCTGAAATAAGTCAATCAATTAGATTGCAGGGACCATTTAAAATTCAGCCCGATTTTCGACCCGTTTCGAGCTCGACCCGGTTCTGTTTGCTGACGTGGCGTGCCACGTCAGCAAACAGACGGAAAATGTGGATGGCGTCAGGAGGAGGGACGAAATAAATTATTGGGCTATAAGTTGAGGGAGGAGATAACTCAAAAATTCATCAGAGGGGTGAAAAAAGTCAATCAATTGGACTGCAGGGACCCAAAATCCATTTAAGCCTTCCTTATACAACAAAGTTTGGGAATAATCACATTTTTTATTTTTTTTAAAATATTTTCTCTAATTGTAAAATATTCCATCAAAATATTAATATTTTTTTCACATGAAGTTGTAGTTCAACCTTGTTAGTTCATACAACCTTTTTAACATAATTAAGTCTCTGGCTCAATTCCTCTAATGATAATTAATAATATTATCAAAAATTTAAATTAAAAAAGAATGTTAATAATTTTTAATTTTTTACTCCATCCATTACTAAAACAAAAAGAAAATATTTTTTGAGCACACGAGAATACAGTTAAAAAATTTAAATTGATTAGTACATATCATTTTTATAACGAAGTTATAATTTCTATTTATAGTATTGCAATAATAATTAATAACCAATTTTTTAAAAAATACTAGTATTCTTTTTGCAAACAAAATCCAAGTAAAAAAAAAAAGAAAAACAGCACAAAACAGTAAGGAAACAGCATTGTGCTGCACACGCCAAAACAAAACTAACCCAAAAAACGAAACTAACCAGAAAAAAATGATACAAAAAGGAAAAGAAAACCCCTCCTCTTCTTCCCCCACCACGGTCCCTACCCAGTCAGACTCTCTAGATTGCACACGTGCGGCAAATGGGTTTTCGCCACGTAGACAAAATATATGTAATGGGACCCAGTTTCCATAATGGAACATTTACGCAGGCTGAAAACTTCCCAAACAAAACTGCCTTCTCTGTTCTGCGGTGGAGTAATGCGTCGTGGATGAATGAATAGGATGTACTCGCCTCTCTCTCTCTCTAGGAAAAAATCCATATTTTCTTCTTCTTTTCATTTGATTATAGTAAAAAAAATATTTCAAATTGACTTTTTTCCATCATCATTCATCAGAAAGATGGAAGACCCAAGAACAGTGAATGCAATTTATTGGTCTAGAACTGAAAAACAAAATTAAATTTTACCAAAGGTACTACTTTTCCAGTTTTTATTTATTTATTTCACGTTTTGCAGGCAGCAGAGGGAAGAAAGAAATGTCCTTTTTTAACTTTTATTTTTTGTCCCGCCTCTTCTATTAGAAGGTGATGATCATGGTGATGGGTGCAGCACTTGTCTCTGCTGCGCATTGGTTTTGAAGAGGGGTGTGGTGACATTTTGATGAAGAAGAACAGAGCAGAGGTAGAGGCAGAGGAAGAGAGATACAATAATAAAAATGGGGGCTTGTGTTTCAGCGCCAGAGCGATGTGTGGGTGGGAGATTAAGGTCAAAGAAGAAGACATCACATCGCAACAAGAGAGCAAGGAAAAACATCAAGAAATGGGTCTCATATAAATTGTCCGATGGATCAATGGACAGAACTGCTCCTGCTGTCGTTCCAATTGATCATCATCATCCTCATCGTTCTTCCTTCACCAACTACATTTCTCATGGTCTAGTTCTCTCTTTCTCTGTTTTTTTTTTTTTTTCAGTTTACATTACCGACCCTTTTTATTATTTCCTCCTATTGTACCAAAGTTTCTGTCTGTTCTGGGAATTTTGGTCAGTTTGATCTAGCACTCTACTGGGTTTTCTTTCCCTGTTTTTTTCTGTTACATTGCTGACCCATTGTTTTATTTCCTTCAATGGTGCCAAAGTTTCTCTCTTTACTGTAAAATTTGGTCAGTGTGATCTAGCAGCCTACTGGGTTTGTGTTTGCTTTTTTGGTTGATTTATTGTGTGAATTGGGTTGTGGATGCTAATGTGGGTGGCCTGTTTTGTTTCAGCCACGTTCCTGGTTTTGGATTTGTGATACTGATAATGATGTGTAAGGTGATTGGTGGTCCTGTTTATTTCAAGTAAAGTACCGGTTTATATGTCACTTTTGGTCACTATTGGGTTGGTGTCTTTTTGTACTGATGCTTTTTCAGAAGTGAGTTACTGTTTTTCTTTAAACAAAATTTTAGAATATATGACTTTGTTTCAGAATTACTGTAATTGTACTTTGTGAATAGTAGAAGGGTTTGATCTGTTTGAGCTTATTTGAATCTATAAACTGCAAGATTAGCTAGTTGCTTCTGGTCTTTCATAGTGGAGATTACTGTTTTTAACAGAGCTAATTGGTTGAGTTGTTACTTACTGATGAACAATTTGACTACTCTTCAAATTTGGGACTTCTAATGGTTGTATACTTCTATCTATGTTCTCATAATGGGTTTGTGACAGATCGGAGATGTCTTTCAGCAACTTCATTTTGTACAAATTCTGTTGTGAATGGGGATATCCCCTTTGCAAATTTCTAATTGTCAAATTCTTAATTGCAGTTTGCAACCATGATTTTCTTGTAACTTGTCTATTATTGGCTATGCTCTGTTGCTTGTTATCTGTATTCGGAAATCATGCCTAACTGTCGGCATGTGTTTCTTGTAACTGATCTTGTTGGGGGATGGCAGCAGGTGGCACTGAGGAGGCATGGTTTGACTCTGCTGCAAGATTTGAATCTGATAATGAAGAAGATTTTCAAAGCATTTCAGATGGTATACTTTATGGAGATTCTCGTTTGTCATACATTCCCATTTCCCTTTTTTATTTCTGCTCTTATTGATCATTTTCAGTTTTCTGCTGTCTAATTATGGTCGCATTCAACAGATGTCTCGTCTGTAAGTTCCTTTGAAGGTTTGCAAGTGCCAACTGTTGCACCTGGCAGAGATGCTAGTTGCGGTGACTCTATTGTCAGTGCTCGACATTCCACTGATCGGATGCAGAAGGCTGGATCCGCTGGAAATTCAGCTCACAACGCTATGAATGAAGCTGCTAAACATTCAAACAATCATGTCCACTGGGAAGATCACGCACACTCCCAATCAAAACCTGAGGGGACTTCAAATGAAGCGAGGCAACCTGTGTTCCTTGATGAAATATCCTCTTGTGTGGACGAGAGTATTGATGACGATGTAGGAATATTGGATCATTGTGGAATTCTTCCAGGGAACTGTTTACCTTGTCTCGCTTCAGCTATTCCATCAGGTGAAAAGAGAAGATCACTTGTTTCAAGTCCACCAGGTGCGAGGAAAAAAGGTGCCTTAAGACTCTCATTCAAGTGGAAGGAAGGGCACACGAGCAGCACTCTACGTAAGTACTAATAAGTTTAAAATTCTCAACATCAGTTCGTGATACAAACATAAATGGGAACAAAGTGGCATTTGTGTTTATAATCCTTATGGTTGAACTTTCAACAATCCTCACACTTTTGAAGAACCACGATGTCAAGGAAAGGAATAATTGATCGAATCTGCAGAACTGAGCTGTATTTGTTAATTTGTTCTGTATTTTGTTGCTTCAGTTTCTTCAAAGACAATCCTGCACAGACCAATTGCTGGCTCCCAGGTACCATTCTGCCCAATCGAAAAGAGGATGCTTGATTCTTGGTCCCGTATTGAGCCATGCAGTTTCAAAGTTCGTGGACACAACTATTGCAGGTAAGATAATAATTCAATTAGTTTACCTGCAAACAATTCCAGTCTATGCTTCTTTCTTAGTATCCTTGTAGTAGCATATACATGCATACATCTTTTTTCCATGTTCGTGGTAGTAGCAAGAATCTAATGTACACTTGGTAAAATTGTTCACCTCGATGCAATAATTGTGTTCTTAATTTTTATGGTGTTTAACTTCCGCATGGCAGGGACAAGAAGAAGGATTTTGCTGCTAACCGTGCTGCATATGATCCATTTGGTGTTGATGTATTCTTATCTCCTCGAAAAATTGATAACATAGCTCAGTTTGTGGAACTCCCTGTTACTAATTCTACTGGAAAGATCCCACCTATTCTTGTTGTAAATGTTCAGGTATTTTTCCTCACACATTTGCCCTCAACGTATCTGCATTTGTACCCTAAGCATATATTTTCCGCAGAATGATAGTTTTCCCTGCCTTTTGTGTCTTCTGCTCTTTCATGTTTTAGTGCTGATAATCTTTTTTGTGAATTCTACAGATTCCATTGTATTCTGCCACACTTTTTCAGTGTGATACTGATGGAGAAGGAATGAACTTTGTGTTGTATTTTAAACTTTCTGACAGTTACTCAAAGGAATTTCCTGCTCACTTTCAAGAAAACCTCAGGGTAAGATGCTACACAAAATCCACTTCAAATCTGTTTGATTTGTGTTACCTTTGGCAACGCTGTATATACATATATCCTTGTGGGTGTGAAGCATTCTCAACTTTTCAGCTTTTGATATTCCGTAAAAAATTCCGTAGTTTTTGATGACTCAAGGATCATTCTTATTGTTCCATGTCCGTGTTCCTTTCAAAACAGCGGTTAGTTGATGATGAGGTTGAAAAAGTCAGGGGGTTCGCTGTAGATTCGATTGTACCCTTTCGAGAGCGATTGAAGATATTGGGCCGAGTTGTAAATGTGGAGGATCTTCATTTAAGCACCCCAGAGAGGAAACTCATGCAGGCATACAATGAAAAGCCTGTTCTCTCACGTCCTCAACATAGATTTCACTCAGTAAGTCGGTTTCCAACAGATATTGTTCTGTGATCTTCAATTTTCATCATCAGTTGGCCTTGAAATTGTCTTGGTGAAATCAACAACATAGTTATCGCCGGTATAAAGACCAAAGGACTTTCGAGTGCAGTAGCGTTGACTTGGTTTTAGTATGCTTTCCTTCTGATATTGTAGTATTTAATGGTTTTACAGGGAGATAATTACTTGGAGGTTGACATCGACATGCACGAATTCAGTTACATTGCCAGGAAAGGTTTTGAAGCATTCATGGACAGACTGAAGATATGTATATTGGATGTTGGCCTCACAATTCAGGCAAGGACATGTTTTTCTGTTTATCTTCCATTAAATATTTGATGTTTTGGGTCTAATCTCTGTAATTATTTTTGTTTACGAGCGGATTAGATTAATTTTTAATTTCTTAAACAGGGGAACAAAGCAGAGGAGGTGCCAGAGGAAGTCCTATGTTGTATAAGACTAAATGGAATTGATTACTTGCACTATAATCAACTGGGGACAAATCAAGACCATCGTCATCCTACAAATGCTTAAACGATGTTACCTTTTTAATAAAAGTCTGATGAATTTTTAGATGTATTTTTCTCTGTGTCAACACACCTGACCACCGTAATATCAAAATTAGATTGTCGTATGTCTTTCTCGCCACGGTTCGGTAACAATGTTAATTATACGGTTTGACTTTCTGTAAGAGCAAATTTGTTTATTTTTCTTTCTTTATTACTAAAAAGAATAAATTGTATGTAATAGACAGTAACAGTCTGCAGCCTAGGTTTCATGATCCGAGATTGTCATCAAGCTGACGAATTCAGAAATTCTAGTAATCCACAAACTGGAGAGATGGAAGATGACGTCGAGGATTTAGATTTAAATTTAGATATTGCTCCTATTGGTGAATCGTTGTTCGCAGAGCCAAAGAACGAGCTATTCCGCTGGATGAACGTTGAGGACATGGAACTTTATAAACGCTATGAAAAGGAAGTCGAGAAGGAGATGGCAAAGGATAAATAAATATCGCTTTAAAGTTAAAATTATTAGATAATTTGAGAAGAAATATTGAGATTACAAAAATAGACAATGAGGATTAAGTAATCAGATATTAATCATGAACTTTAATTTATCATTCACGCGAGACCAGAATTATTAGTTTTTTACGCAATTTATTGGTTGTCTTTTTAGGGTACCAGTATGGAACCGTCATCAATCTGGGCCAAAACAATTGCAATTGCAAGTAGGGTGTTGGTCGTCAAAATCTAATAATATAGGGTCCAAAAGTGTGTTGGAACAAAACTTTAGGGGTATTTTTTAATCTGAAATCGAAACAAAACGGCAGAGCAAAAGGGAGAAAAAGAAAGAAAAGGAATCCCAATCAAAACTCAAAATGATTCGCCTTCCCACAAAGCTGCTCCTCCGCCTCGCCGCCGCCGCCACCACCACCACCAACCTCCGCCATCTAAACACCAAGACCGCTCTTTACCCCACCCCAACCAAGCACAAAGACTCCTACTTCGCCTTAATCCACCACATAACCAACATAGTAAAACACGACCTCTACCCTGAACGTTCTCTCAACAAACTCAACCTCTCCGTCACTCCCGAGCTCGTCTTCCGTGTCCTCCGCGCCACTTCTCATTCCCCTTCCAATTCCCTCCGCTTCTTTACATGGGCCCGCTCCTTCTACTCTCCCACATCCGTTGAACTCCAGCAGCTACTCCAAACCCTCGCCCGCCACAAGCATTATTCCTCCATGTGGAACCTCATCGAGCAGCTCAAAAAGCAAAACTACAGAAGTAGTTATTCGAGTAATGAAGGAAATGGGGATACCCATTTCAGCATTTCGCCTGAAACGGTATGTATTATCATTGAACAGTACGGAAAGCATGGTCTTATTGACAATTCAGTAGAGGTTTTTAATAAATGTGAGAAAGTGTTGAACTGCGAACGGAATATTGATGTTTATAATTCCTTGCTTTTTGCGTTGTGTGAGGTGAGAATGTTTCATGGTGCTTATGCTCTGGCCAGGAGGATGATTAGGAAAGGGATGGTCCCGAATAAGAGGACTTATTCAGTGCTTGTTAATGCGTGGTGTTCTGGTGGGAAACTGAAAGAGGCAAAAGCCTTCCTGGAGGAAATGAGGGACAAGGGGTTTACTCCACCTGTAAGAGGGAGGGATTTACTGCTAGAAGGATTGTTGAATGCTGGGTATTTGGAGTCTGCAAAGGGGATGGTTGGGAAAATGATTAAAGAAGGGTTTGTACCAGATGTGAGTACGTTTAATTCATTGGTGGAAACAATTTGTAACTCAGGGGAGGTAGATTTTTGTATGGATATGTTTAATGAGGTATGCAGGCTGGGGTTTGTTCCTGATATTAATACTTATAAGATTTTGATTCCAACAGTTTCAAAGGTTGGGAGGATCGAAGAGGCTCTCAAGTTGTTACATAGTTCAATTGATGATGGGCATCGGCCGTTTCCTAGTTTGTATGCGTCCATAATTAAAGGGATGTGTAGGAGAGGGCAGTTTGATGATGCGTTCTGTTTTTTCAGTGAAATGAAGGTGAAGGGGCATCCTCCAAATAGGCCTGTTTATACTATGCTGATTACTGCGTGTGGACGAGGAGGGAAATATGTGGAGGCTGCAAACTATTTGATAGAGATGACTGAGATGGGTTTGATGCCAATTTCTAGGTGCTTTGATATGGTCACTGATGGCTTGAAGAATTATGGGAAGCATGATATGGCTAAGAGGATAGAGCAGTTGGAAGTCTCTCTCCGTGATACTCGCAATTGACAACTGAAAGTATGCCAGCAATTTTGTCACTAAGGTGCATTTTGGTTTTCATGTATTTTCAGCTTAAAGCTGCTGTTAATCTCGTGTGAATGGGGAAAGACTGGCTAACCTTGTGAAGGCATTCCTACTATTCGTTATGTACCATCCCCTTGGTGTTGATGCATTCGTCCCCCCAAAAGATTGGTCACATAGCTCAGTTTGTGGAAATCCCTGTTATTAATTCTTACTATTAATGTTCAGGTATTCCTCATTTACAAAGTCCCCCATTAATATATATGCATTTGGATGCTTAGTTAGTTTCAATAATTATTTGATTTGAGAATGAAACGTTTCCCTGCTTTTGGGTCTTTTGCTCTTTTTTATTTATGTTTTGCTGCTTATGTTTTCATTGGTTCTACTATTCCACTGTATCCTGCTGCATTTTTTTCAACCAGAAACTGGGAGAGCACGAAAGAATGTTGTTTGTATTTTAAACTCTAATTGTTCAAAGAAACTTCCAGTCGACTGTCAAGAAAGATGAGATTTTTTAGTTCTCAATTGTAATGTTATCAACTCAATATCCATTTGTAATCTGCTTGAGTGTTGTGATATTTGGCGAAGCTCCTGGTTTTGCTGCTGCTTTGGTGTTTTTGTGACGTCGCAATTTGAAAATTGAGACATGCTGCAAATTCTTGTTGCTTTGCCCTTCTTCTTTTTTCATTTGATTTTTTTTTCTTATTTTTTCACGTCTCTTTCATATTAAAACAGCAGTAGAGTATAATGAAGGTGGAATATTCAGAAGGTTCACTATAGATTCAGTTTGATCCTTTCCAGAAATGGCTGAAGGAGTGTTCCACATTGGAAAATCTCACAGGTATGCATTGAAAAACCTGTTCTATCATACTGTCAATGTAGATTTTACTTGGAAGTTAAGTTCCAACTGATGCTGATCTCTATTTTTTTGTTTTGTAATTTGGTAGAAGTGAAATGATCTCAATGGAGGAACTAGTTTGCTATTCTGTTGATTTGTGTAGAAGTGCTTTATTTTTCAATGATGTCAATGCCTTTCATGAAAAGATTTAAATTTTAGTTGTGTTGCTATGAAAATTGATGCATAGTTCTAGGGCACAGTGCCTTTAATTTAGTAAAATCGTGTCAATGAACCAACAGAAAATGGTGTTTCCTTCCTCAAAATTCTGGTTTATTAGTTTGTTTGGATGATTATCTTGCATAAACCTGTGAGTTTATGGCAAATGGGTTCTTCAAATGAGAAATGAAGAGTAAAACCTAGGAAAGGCTTCCTACTTAGGCTTCCCTGGGATGGTTTGAGAAAACTGTATGGTAAATGCAAGTTCTTGAACCACTATGTATTTACTAAAAGTAAGGAGAAAGAAGAAAAAAGGAGTGGTAACTCTGCATAAAATCAAAGTTCCTGAAACAAAAGTGACATCTCTGCATAAAATCTAGTTCCCTGAAACAAAAACACACAGACAGTAAGAGAGTTTTTTCCTTTTATTTGACACGAGTGTAGTAAACTACAAGAATCTAGAAACAAAATTGAGACCGAGATAGTTAAAATGCTATTTTGGTGATGGGAGTTGATGTCATGCCTATCTGGAGATCATAACTATTGTCTGAAATTTTTCTGCTCTTGACGATTGATTTAAAGCCACCATATATGATGTCTTTTTCAAGTTTACGAATCATTATGTTGCCACTGCCAATACATTAACTTGATACCAAAATCAGCCAGTTTCCTCAGGGAGTACTGCAGTATGGAAATAGGCACTTCAGGCGGTATCTCAAGTCTTACAGGGTGGAAGAGGCTTCCCACATAAACCTTTATTTCCAGAGTATGAGCTCCAAGGGAAGTTGGTCAAAGGTTTTCCTTCAGGAATTTTGCCCACCAGAAGATTGTCTGATAGATCGAGTTCCCCCAGCTTTCTCAGTTTCAGAAATCCAGATGGTATTTTTCCTGTGAACTGGTTTTTCTGAAGCTTAAGTTTTTCTACTGCACTTGCATTTGCTAAAGCCTCAGGCAAGTGGAAACCCAGTTTGTTGTTGCTCAAATCCAAAGTTTGCAGCGATGTCATTATTCCTATGGTTGTTGGCACACTTCCTTCTAGAAAATTATGTGACAGGTTTAGATACAGAATCCTAGATTGTGCTCCCTTTCCAATTTGCTTGATGCCATTTGAGAACAAGTTATCAGAAAGATCAACATATGTCAGTAAGCCATCAGGGAATGCACTTCTTGACAGAAAGACATTATTTATGGGACCTGTTAGCTTGTTCGAGTGGAGATCTAGCACACCTAAATGCTCCAAACTTGCGACCGATTCTGGGATTCCTGATACTAGTGAATTCCTTGAAAGATTTAATGAGTAGAGCTGTGAAAGGCTTCCTAGCCATGCGGGAAGATCTCCAGTGAGATTATTAACTGATAAGTCTAGCTCCTGTATTGGACTTGGAGTTGCTCGCAAGAATTCTGGAAACTCTCCTTGAATTCCGCATCCAGCCAAGTATATTTGGGAAAGTGATGGTAGTTCTGCTAGCCATTTGGGGAAGGCGATGAGGTTAAAATGGTTGAATGACAAATCTAGTGTTTGGAGATTTTGGAGGGAAGATAACTCATGAGACAGTGGTCCTTGAAGCCTATTGTGGGATACACTGAAGAGAAGAAGTTGAGAGAGTTTACCAATTGAATTTGGTATTTGGCCAAACAGTTGATTGCCACCGACGTACAACTCAGTTAATGCTGATAGATTACCCACACTAGCAGGAACTGCTCCTTCAAGCTTGTTATTTGCCAGGGAGACTCTTTTGAGGGAAACCAAATACCCAAAAGTGGGTGGTATTGTCCCGGTTAAGTTGTTATCATTCAGTCTAAGGAACCCTAGGGAAGACATTTGACCAAAACTTGATGGAAATGGGATTGCTCCCTCAAGGAAATTTGCATCCAAGTACAGCTCAGAAAGAGCATTTAGGTTTGTTAACGAATTTGGAATCTCCCCTCTTAACAGGTTGTTTGAAAGATCAATGCTCTCCAATACCTGTAATTTTCCAATCTTCCCAGGTATGTGACCAGTTAGAAAATTGGTATGAAGATCTAAATGCACCAGTTCTGTCAAGTTTGTTAATGATTCAGGAATGACACCGGTAAGTTCATTCGAATAGAGAAGTAGTTGATTAAGACTTCTAAGACCGCCAAGGCTTGGTGGAACATGACCAGATAGTTTATTCTCATGCAAGTGAAGTTCTTCAAGTTTCGACAGCTTACCGATACTATCTGGTATTGTGCCAGTGATCATGTTGCCATACAGATAAAGTTTTCGTAGCCTCGGGAGGTAGAATCCGATCATAGGAGGGATTCTTCCAGCAAGTCCTATGAGACCACCAAGATCAATGACTTCAAGAAAGCAGAGAAGAGTTATTGAAGGGGACAGCCAACCTGTCATCTTGGATTGGAAAACGAAATCATCTGTGGAAATGAATCCTGGAAGACATATTTCCGTCACTCTGCCAGTCGTGTTGTTGCAAAGAATCCCTTCCCAGTCACAGCAATTACCCCCTTCCCATTTCGCGAGCCGGCCGGAAGTATCGACATGGATTCTTGCCTTGAAACTTGTTAGACCATTCAGGTCACTGGAATGGCATTGTTTGCCAAAATCTTGCTTTCCTTCTGCAACTGCTATAACTGAGAATGCTATAGCTAATAGCAGCCGAGTAGCCATTTGTTTTGCTGGAAAATGAGATCAGATTTGCTACAAGTGAAGTTGTCAATAAGTTCAAGAAGAGATGGGGAGTTGATAAAAAAACTACTTTTTGCTGTTTCTTCCCCTTTTTCCCACTCTTTTACAGTTAGTATGGTGCAGAAAAGAATGAATGTGTCTGAATTATGATGTCCTTGGTCTTGATGAAAGTAGTCAATGAGGAACAAGATTCCAAACAAGAAAAGAAGAACCAAGATCTTGCACATTATTCCCTTAAAAAATAAAAAAATCTTGCACATTATATTAATTTGCTCTTAGACACATCACTCACTTGCCAAACAGTTTCCGGATCATTTGCATCTTCTCTGGTCCTATTTCTTTTTTTTTTAAAAGTAAAAGTAAAAGTAAAATAAAATAAAATACTCCTAATATTTAAAACTTTATTGTATAGGGTTGAAATTTCGATAAAGTTAGAATCCCCCTAAATTATTCCTCTTTTCTTTTATCGTAGTGGTTTTTTTGTGCATTTAGCACCAAAAAATACGACAATTAATATTTTATATCAAATAGATCATTTAACTCTGAATAAGTTTGTGACTCGATAATATTTTTACAAAGTAACGAGAACAAAGTCTTAAATTTAAGTTTCTTATTAATCTAAATTTGAGTCTTTCGTTAAAAAATTAAGTCATCCAGCAAACAACGTACCAATCCTTAGGGGGTGTCATCGGTAATTTAGGAATAAATTCCGATATGTATTTTGTTCCATCTTGTAATTACATAAGACTCATTTCCTTCCATTCCATCTCCATAAAATTTCATTTCGAATCGGAATTTCAAAATTTCAAATTCAACAACAAGCTTTCATCATGGGTCGATTGTGTAAATTGTAAGACTAGAAATCCGAGAGTGAGAATATAAAACACCTAAGGATTGAAGAGTTAATATGCAAAATAAAAGAAAGAAACTGACTCCCACAAAAATTACGTAGAAGTATAGGGGTAACTATACAAATAACTAACTCCGGACTATAAAAACGCGCGTTCAACAGAGACTATAAAATAGCTTGGCCGACTCATTTTACTGGAATTGGATTCTTAGCAGCTCCCGAAAGAAGGGACAGACAGCCACCGCCGGCGCGCCACTGGACCTCGCCGGTTCATCCTTGATCTGGGAGTTGGCGGCGCAACGCTACGAGCAGATTCCAGTGATGGAGGAGGAAGTTAACATCAGTGATAGGAAAGCAGTTGATTTCGTCAAAGAAGCACTTATTGCTGTAAAATCGGTAAGCATGTGGTTCTCCTAAGACTTTTGAAGTAATTAGTGTTTTAAAATACAAGCCTTATGCTAATTTAATTTTATAAACACGCATTTCCCTAATTAGTTCGAAATTGAAAGTTTGGTTTGGCTAAGGTTTTGTTAGGCATTACTTCTGTATAGTTTGTTTCTTTGTAAAGTGGGATAATGCTCCGTCTTTCTGTTAATTAACGAAGTTCATTTTTCGAAAGAAAAGGTTGTCTTGGAGATCAGTTCGGTTCCGGTCATGAAATTTAGTGAGCTGTAAGGTTGTTTAGGTTGTGGGGAATGATCCTGATCTTGACCAAAGATAAAACAAAGAAATGCCTAGTGGTGGTCATCTTGGCTTTTTAATCAACACAAATTTTGAATCAAAGAGCATGATGGTTTATTTTGCTATTATTGTAGCTTTAGTAAGTAATATAATGCTGAACTCTGCTGCCTTAGGGTAATGTCAAGGATTACAACCAGCTAGTTAAGTCTATGCATGACTGCAAGCATTTTGTCCCAGAGGAAGCTGCGCTGCTCTTGGAAAGTATTTTCTCTTGTGTCAGACAGTCAATTTTCATGATTATTATAAGGTGGTTCATGCACTTTCTAAGATGAGCAGTTTTAACTTCAGAAGCATGTTTTGCCAAGGAATTCTCTGTTCAATAAGTTGCTTTCCAATAGTGAGCATTTGGTCCATATTGTTGGCATGATTTGGCAAGTTGGTGTTTTGACTAACAGATGTCAACTATTGTTACTCGGTAGTTTTGATATCCTTTATATTCTCAGCTCTCATAGTCTTGTTTGTAAACTATTTTCAGACTAGTCTTCAGGTACTATCTGCAGCTGCTTCTTATATAGACGGAACTTACCATGGCACACTTCTTGATTTTGCAAGTTTGTTTCAGTTAGATCAATTGTGTAAACCCATGTGTCATGCATCATGGGTGTTTTATCTTTCATTATCTGTCTTGTCAGGTTTTTGGGATGAATATGTGGAAATATGGACCATATGTGATGGATTCCCTGATTACACTGATTAAATCTTTGGTATGTGGTTAAATGACGGTCTAGAGCAGTATGTTATTGTGTAGGACAACTCATGCTTAATTTCCTCTGTATCACTCTTCAGGCAACTTCAAATGCAAAAAATGTTGATACATGTCTGGCTATGCTTGTAAGAAATGTTGCACCACCAATGTATATGATCGATATGCTGAAACAAGTGCGTGGCCAAGCTACAAAGGAACAAGTTCTTTCTCGGATCCATAAAGCTCTACAAGATATTATTAACTTGGTGCCTATGACGGCGTTGAGATTACAATCAATAGTTTATCATGGGATGCTAATGACATTTAAAAAGCATCATGAGAAGGATTGTTTAGAATATCGGGTGAGTTCATAGTGGCACTGATGGATTGGATATTTCTTTATAACTTTGTCAAATTATTCATAGACAGATTTCTGGTTTGTTGGATGGCTAAAAGTTTGTGCAGTTCCCTTTTTCTTTATGTTTTACTTGTAGCCTAACTTCACAATTTCCGGTAGGTAAAATCACCATCAAAGAGTTAAAGTAGCAGTATTAGATTAGAGTTCTTCTCCCTTAATATGGATGTTCAGTTTTGTTGGCAGCACGTGTTGTTGGATCACTAAATGTTATGCTTGCCCTCTTTTTCCCTTCAATTGTTTTAGCTGAGCTTGCTGGTTCTGTTGCAATTTATCGCTTATAATACTCCTGAAAGAGAACATATCATTGATAATTGGATGCATTTACCACTGGCTGCATCAGAGTTGTGTATCATGTTGGATTGCCATTCTTGATAATATACCTGAAAGATCTTATGTGCGCTCTTTTCACAGACTGAGTACGTGAAGAACATGTTGAGGTTGGATAGTGGTGCAATTAGAGATTTTCTTTGCAGAACTATGCTTATGGCAGTGGTGGATGTGTTGATAGGTTTGGATGTAAGTTCATAAAATAAGCCAGTTCTTGAAAATTGTCTCATCTTTGCATGTATCTAATGATGTACGGCACCTTCCTTTGTAGGTGGATATTGGTTCCGATGATCTTCTACGGGAGGGCTCTTCTAAAGGCATCTTTTTTATGGAACTGGAAGGTGAGGATGAGACAGTTGCTGATGATGGTGATGTATGATTCACATTCCACAGTTTTTTTTGTTTCCCAAAGTTCAATGGTAGTCTGGATCAGACAAATATGAATAGGTATAGATGTCCACCTGCACATCATGTGGATTTTAGTGTAGGAGATTGATTGGAGACATCTCTTTCCTGGTTGAAGTAGAACTGATGAGTGCAGTAGCCACTTGGATTAAGGTTATAATGACTCATTGAATTAGTCATATGGACAATCAGTCATTGCAAGAATGTCCATTCTACTTTTGCTTGTAGGATCTAAGCATTAGGCTTGAGTTGAAAGGCAAAAAGGATCCTCCATTTACATCCAAATTACATTGTACATCCCCACTTTGAACCTTGTCTACTTTTTTAGAAAGTAATACGAAACTTCTCGTTGTACAATGCTTCTGGTCACCCAGCACTGGCTAGTCAATTCTAGCTCTTGGTATATGTGTAATGCTAGATGTGACCATGCTCACTTGTTGAACAGATTAAGCTATTTTCTTTGAAGATTGAATTTCATATTGTCTGGCAATCCCAAAACAAACTGTGTGGAAACTAACACAATGTATCCCTGCAGCTTGCACGAACATTAAGTCAGAAGAGCTTAGGTAAAAATGTATCGCCGACTTATTAGACCACTTGATGGTGCAAATTTTTTAGCATCTTGAATCCTGTGCAAACAAACATCATTGGAGTGAGGTATTTTCTGAAGCTCTCTCTTGATCTATTTCACTGGCTTGAAGTTGCTTCGAAAGGAAATATTTTTTCTTTCCCTACATGTAAGTGTTTCAAACACTTCTGAGTTCATTCAAGATGACAATTTTGAACGCAGACAAACCAAGGTTCGCTCAGGTACCGCTTTATCTTCCTTTTATGTATACCTAATGGAATAAAATTTATTATATACATCAATTTTGCAATCATTAATAGTCACATTATGTATGTAGTTTGTTATGTTCTATGCTTGTGCCCTGGATCCGGAAAACTGTGGGGTCGAATTTGCCAAAATACTCGGCGATATGTTCATCACGGGTGACAACCATGTAACCAGGTATTTGGATTTACAAATCAGCAATTGTGAATTGGTGATCACTTTTCTGTGCACTTTTCATCACTTTTTATTATGCAGGATGAATGCTGTGGCATATCTTGCTAGTTATTTGGCTCGAGGGAAGTTCCTCCCTGCTGGTTTAGTCACCAGGATATTGGAAAGGTTTGAAAAATTCTACTTGTTATGCAATTTATTCTTGAACATTATTGTCTGTTCTAGGCACTCGCAATGACTTAATATACTGAGAAATATGGCTTTGAGGATTGGATATTGAATGAATATGCATTTTTTTGTGCTATTTCAGATTGGTAGATTGGTGTGTGGAACATTGTATGGCCCGTCGTGACCTGAACCGAGAAGCAGCCAGACTTTTCTATTCTTGCTGCCAGGTGTGACATGGCTAAACAATAAATTGACTGTCTATCTTTTAAATTAAGTTTCAGTATCCTCTTTTGAGCGTAATATTGTTCGCGTTGATGTTTTCATGTCTGCAGTAATTTCAAGTGGTTTCTTGGTTTTCTTTTAGGCTGTTATGTATGTGCTTTGCTTTCACACGAGATCGATTATGGATAATTCTTTGCTCAAATCACAACTTTTCCTCATGCCTTTTTAGGCCATCTTCAAACACAAATTGGAGCCTTTGAAGGTCAGCAATACTTTTGAGTGTATACTAGAAACTTTTAGATTCTTTTTATAGAAAAAATAAAAAATAAAGCATCTACCGCTATGGAACTTATAGAATTGTGGTGCTGACCTTCTGGCGTTTCTCTGATGAACAGGTTTGCCTACCATCTATTGTAGAAGAGTTTCTCAAACAAGCCAATGCTGCACATCTATTTCCCTTGTCCAAAAATGAAACATTTATTTTCAACGATATGTTGGAATCAGATATTTCCAGGGACTTTGGTACGCTGGACATGTTTTTCCCATTTGACCCATGTTTGCTGAAAACATGTGACAGGTTTAAATTCTTAGCCTTTGACATTGTTGTTATGTGACAAGTTCTTCACACGCGTATTTTACTAATATTATTACTTCATTTTCCTGTTTTTTCTGGTAATTTTCTTAGAAATTTCATCAGACCGAACTTCCTATACTGGAAAGATGTCAGAACTCTGTACAGTATCGACGAGGAAGATAGCAGTGATGAAGAAATTGCGGAAGGTTTTGAGATTTTAAATGGAGGAGAGTTTATGGAAGATGGGATGGAATGGAGTTATAACTAGCATGAGCTTGACCGTGATGAATTTGATAATGGCATGAACGAGATTTCCATCAGAACTCAGAATGGACTGCACTACAGATTTGGCGTTGAACAAATGCAAATGCCGGCAAAGATAAGACCGGCGACAAGTCCCGTTTCCTTTCTATAGGTGATGAACAGAAAAAGAATAGAAAAGGAAAGCTGTATTGTTGAAGGAAAACACAGTAGTAGTTGTTTCTACTAGGATAGTTTGTTTCTTTGATGATTTGGCTTTTACCTTGAAATTTTGATATCTTATCCATAACTTATTTATTTTAGGTAAATAATAAATTAATTAATTAAAAAAATGCCTTGTTCTTTTTTTTTCCCTCTATAAAGGAATCAGCTGCTGCCTATATTTTCAAAAGTTTGTCCAGGAAAATACAATCCTTGTAAACTAATGTCTAGCCATTCTTGAGAAATTCGCGGCAGAATTGGCATTTTCTTGGCATTCGATAAGCTTACATTGATGAGAACCTTCTAACAAAATCATTCGGACAAGACTGGGCTAGCAGCGTCGCGATCCACATTTCCAAAGTTTGCTTTTCCTGTCAGTGTTTTGATGGCTATTTGTGCAACTTCAGCAAACCAATCATCATCTGGCAATGTACTGTCAAGACCATAAATCCTTAGTATGGTACAGACAACACAGAGATTCATTGATTTGTCAATCATATTCGTAAAGAAAGTCGAAAGGAGAGTACTTTACGACGATTAGCAGCAGTATTAGAACCTAGCAGAAGTTTGTTTCAGGATGTCATGTCACTTTACTATGTTTTATTTACTGCTAAGCAAACGTACCTGTAAGGATCAACTCCAGTGGCAGTCACCGCGTCAATGGCTCTCCCTATTAGGTTTTTGATGACTTGATGTAGATTCCTCGATAAGTAACGGCCTTGAGACGAAAACAGCAACACAAACTCCATATCCAAGTATAACTGCAACCGAGATGAGTGATTATGAGCAGTATTACCTCATGACAGATTGAACATTAATGGTTTCTTGCTTCTTAGATATTACCTGTTGAAGACCGAGAGGACCTAAGGGCTTAGGTCCCGCCTCTACCTCTTCCCAAAAGGTTTGGTCATCGGAAAGCCAGAGGATTACAGCTTCCGTGAGTCTCATTAAGAGAACGGTCGCAAACCTTTCCCTACCAACGAACATATCAGTTGCTATGTTCGCGATATAAGACAATTTTGCAAAAAGTTGTTGAAACATTTGAGATGGAAACCACTCAGGTGTTTCTGTGAGGTCATCCAAACTCGTGTACATAGCTGCATTGAGGTAGGTGTCGCCATCTTCTGTGAAGAGAAGATCAAGAGCATGTTGTCTGCAGAAAACATCTCTCAAGCGATCAACCGCTCGTTGAAGTTTCTTCTTCCATTCTCGTGGCTCCAGCATACGGGTTTGTCTGTCCGAACCTCGCCTGGATGGTTCAGCTGTTCTATTATGAATTTGCAAAAGCTTCATCGCGGCCCGTGGGAGCAACTCATCAGCCAACAATGATGCATTGGCCAGCAAAGCTATCTGTTGGGCTTCAGTTACTGCCATCCTAACAATTTTATTGGTAGAACCGTCCAAGTGTTCTTCATTGTCCACCGAACTTGGTAGTGCGCGTATTACCAAACTGACATAAGAATTGAACACCTGTAGAACACCGTCTAATGCAAGACCATCCAACTGAAGACTCTCAAGGGCTCCCGCATCGTCGAGAAATTCCTGATTTGAGGAAACAGAACTAATATAGTATGTACTTTGAATGTCCTGTAGTAATATGTGAATAAGAAATGCAACTTGTTACCTGAACCATTGAATTGAATCGGTTAGCGCTGATTGAAAGCTTCGGCTGCATTGCGATTGCGCTACTAAGAGATGAAGTAGAGGATAAAAGACGCCCACCAACTGGTGGATAATTTAAGGACCAATCATCTGCAGCAGCTAATGCAGCACTACTCTGCTCGATTCTTTTTAAAGTGGAACCCAATGCTTGCTCAACACTGGACCTAAAGTGTCTCAACAAGACAGGAGAAAGGGCCAATCCTCGAGCTTCTAACAAAGAACAATGGCCCAAGCATATCTGAATGCACTCAGCAGCAACCCTCAAACCCCCTGAAGACGCTGGTGAAGCTAGAACCTGCTTTTTAACAAGAAGAGCAAAGGCCTCAGTTTGTTTGACAGCCCAAGTTACAAGCTCGGATGAATATGCAGGCTCTTCACCGTAAACTGCCAATGAATCACTTGCTGCTTGTGCAATGGTTGAAAAGACAAGCTGTGAAAGCGCAGCAATATATGCTCCTCCATACGAAGTGTTGTATGAGCGAAGACACTGCATAAAGGACTGCAATTTCAGGTGGTGGGATTTAAGTAGTGTTGTATGAGCACGGGGGCCATCACCGAGAGATTTCAGAGCTAAAACAGCTGACCGAAGCTCAGCTCCACGGGTAGAAGGCTGCTTAATGGTATCAGCTAGCTGATCAGCTAGTTTTTGTCTCAGCTCACATACGGCAACCTGCAATGTTGTGAGTGCAGCTGGGCTGAATGTCTGCTTCTTATTGGCTTCTTTGACTAAGTTTTCCCCTTTCTCGAGAGCTGCCATCGCCTCATCAGTTCTTCTTTCGGCCAATAGAACTTCAAAGTTATCCAAGAACTCTATCAACCAATCTTCTGTTTTGGAAAGTTTATTATTCTCAATGTTAGATAAGTCCTCAGATAGTGACTCTTCAGAATCAGCCCACAAGGAGTTGATGGCAACACGTTCCGCTAAACTTTGAACTAATGCGGACTGAGTAGACAGGTGATTTTTCATTGACAGAAGCTGTACCTCAAGATGTGAAATCTCTTTTGATGTGCTAAAATGAAAAACAAAAAATGCAGGTTATATTGTGGTAAAATGAAGACAGTGCAAATAGCATTTACTTACTACAGAAATCATTCTACAAAAACCAGAAAAACTACACATGCCAATCTACAAAACCCTATTGATCATTGATTTTTTCATGTGCCAAAGACATTTTTGAGGAGTATGATCTAAAACTAGAATTGGGACAATAAAACAACGGAATCGATAAATAACAACAAAATCGAAGCAGTAATGAAACCAATCTCACTAAAAATATAACTCAAAGCACCCAAAAGTATACCCAGTTCTTAAATTTCGAAAACAAACGATTTAGAATTGTACTGACCGAATAAAGGCTGTATAATTAGCATAAACACTGATGCGCATTTCCTCCGCGGAAGCTTTCTTCAAATCGACAAGGTAAGCACACATGTGCCTTATTTCCTGCGCAACAAAACATTGCAAAAAAAATTACACCAAACCCACACGCCAAAATTATAATTTAAACCTATCAGACTAAAAAGATTGGATTTTTTTGTAACAGGGATAAAAAAGGAGAGACCTTTTCGTTCATGTGTTGGCATTTGGTGTAGAGGTAAGCATTAGGATCAAAGGTTGAGGCTTTGAACGCCTTCAACCGATCGCTGAGCGTTAGATTTCCCTCTAGCTCTGCTGAGTCGCCTATACTTGACGTTCTTGACATCTTTTTTTCTTAATTTACTACTATTATTTGGTGATGGAAAAAGAAAAAAACTTTTTTGAGAGAGTGAAAAATATTACAAGATTTGGATATGGAAACTGGGAAATGAACACAACTTTGTGTTGTAACAGATAACAGAAAGAGGCGGGCAAGTTTTGGGTTTTCCTCAGACTTCCCATGAGCAAACGTACGACTCGCTCTTTTTCGTTCTTGTTTCTTAATAATTTGTAGACGTCAAATTTATTTTTTTAAACTAAAAAAAAAACAATTTGCAAAAGAAGTAGAAAATGGAAACAATTTGTTCTCGTATTCGGGCCCATAATCCTAACCGGATCAACCAGACCAGCCCTTTTCAGAAACCATCCCCAATCGATGTACAAAATATTATGCTATATACTTATACAGTTACGTAAATACGCTTTAAATTAAAATAACATATCACTAATTAAATATTAAATTTATTCAATAACACAATTTTTATAATTATAAGATCATTAATTAACTATTAGAGCTATTCAATAGTTTTATTTTTTGTTTTGAAAGTAAAGAAAGCTATGTTTTCTATGATTGATTTGGCAATGTCAGCATGTTAAATAAGATGTCCTAAATTTAATCTTTGTATACCTTTTGGTGTAGGACACTTTATTCTTTAAGGACCCGATTTACTCACGATAATGATAACCTTTTACATATTTATTGTTAATGCCGACTAAATTCACCCATATTGCTTCATACTTTAAAAATAATGCATCTTTTAATTCTCACATCACTAACATCACTAAAGCAACAATAAAGAAGAAGAAAAATTCCAAAGGATTTTTTTCTTTAATTTAAACATTTTCATCTATGATGAAATATTATATACAACAAAAGACGTGATCGTCTCATAGCATTTCTCAACCTATATATTTTTAAACTAAAAATATATAAATTGGGGAATGTTTTGAGACGATCACGTCTTTTATTATATATACACATGTATTGTTCAATTGAATTTAAAGATTAACCTATATTGTTACAGTTTTGAATTCCTTCAAATAGTAAATATATTGATCAAAAGAAAGTAGCACCTCCTTATTTTGTCGGCTTGATGATGCTTATAGGTTTCTTCTTCTCGGCCACAATCCCATCATTACCCGCCAGAGCCTTGTACTTGTCCCTCCTAGTCAACGAAGTGCACTCATAAGAAAGCGTAGAAGCAATCAGCCTTTGGACGTAATTCGCCACGTCATGGCTAGACTTCCCAGACCGACACGTCAGCTCCTCTAGTAACTTATTCAAGAATATCACCTCATAAGCCGGGCTAGGGTTCATAAGAAAATAGAACGGGTCCATCCCTTTCCACCCACGAGCCGTCGTTCCATGAAACATACTCATCTCGTTCACCATTGCCACCGGCACGAGCTCATCGGTTAGCTCCGTGAAGAGAGCCGAAAACCTAAGCAAGAAAGGTTCCCGACATGTCGTCCCCTCGGGACATACCGTTAAGTCATTTTCTTGCAATAGTTTTTTTATCATCTCCGCGTCTTTGGTCCGGTCACGACTGAGCCTAACGGTTTTTATGGGAGACAACGTTTCCGAGAGGCGAGAGACGGAGTAGGTGACAGTTGGGATCGGACGGCCGAGTGCTATGGAGATGAAGATTGGATCTAGTAAAGTACGGTGAGAACAAACGAAGAGGACCCCGGAATTTTTGTTTGACTTTTTGACCGGTGGAGGTGGGGTCCCTTTGACTTTGACCCGAACTCCTAATGCCCAAATAACGTAGTAAACCACACACATGGGGAGGTTACCAGCTGCAATTCGCAAGCAGGCTAAGAGGAAGCCGACCGGGAACCAGAGGACGATAAGAAGCGCCGTTAAAGGCGATGGCTTTTGCACGAGACGGCCGTCGTGGAAGACGATTGGTTTTGGGAGCTTGTCACTTGTCATCGGCTTAATGTTTGCCTCCGCTGGTGGTACCATGTAGCCCTCCTGCATGTGTTTCCAATCCAAGCTTTTTTTAAACATTTTTCAGACTCATCGGTTGGTTTTTTTTGCCTTTTTAACAATTCAAATTGAATAAAAAATAAAAATAACCTTGCATGCAGTTAATTAAAATTAAAAAATATTATCGTTCAATTTCTTGGTAAATCACTCACTTTAATGGGTGGTTGGCAGTTGTGTGGATGGCGGTTGTTTGGTAATATATCAAAGTGGAAATTGTTTTCAATCATAATTATTCATTTTAGCCAAAATTTGTGTATTTAATCAACTAACCTTGCATGCAGTCATGAAAGGGATATCAGTCTCCCTATCACCAAGCCCAACGTCAGGTCGTTCATCTCCAAATCTTTTTTGAAGAGCATCTTCCTTTTTCTTCCCGACGAGCACACCCGGATTAGTGACGAAACCTGTGGCTCTGCCTCTATAAGTTGACAACTCCGTCCCCAAAACCAAATCGGTGCCCAAAAACTCCTTCAAGAAAGCCTCCACCATAATCCTAGGATTCGCCGTTAAAACGCAGCGTCTCCCACACGACGAGAACACACGCCACGACTCGGGATGCAAGTCGCTGGAGTAGAACTTGGGGAGCACGGCACGCGCCACTGACTCAATGTCCGCCACACGCATCCCTGCACACGTGGCAAAGATGAGGACTTGGATCCCGGCTGACTCGGATATGAAGTAGTAGAGAAGTCCTACTAGTGGTGTGGCCAAGAGCAAGAAGAGGAGCCTAAAGACCCCTCCCGCCTCGAAGGCAAGGAGAGCAAAGTAAGGGAATGAACTTCGCCCTATAAGTAAGGTTCCGTCCAGGTCAGCAACCACGGTGTGGGTTTCGCGACCGATAGACGAACAGTTAGTGACACTGGCGAATTTTTTATTCATCGGAAACAATGGTTATAGGGATAATACTAATTAGTGAATTGGGAAGAAATTAATTAACAAACCTCTCAATTCGAATGGTATGATGAGCACAACTATGGTGTCTATTTATATAGAGACATTAATGGTAAAACACAAATTTAATTGCGGACTTATTTCGAGGTGCATTGTCGAAGCCGTGATTAAGACAATTAATTGAGTTATATGCATGAATCATGATTGGCATAAAAGTTTTGTTTCTTACACTGGAAAAATACAAAAAGAATATGCAATGAGATAAAAATAAAAGGTTATAGTATAAATAAATAATAAAATACATACTAATAAATTTTACAAATTTTTCATAACAACGAAACGTGGCAAATATAAGTGTTATACTTAAATTTTTGTAGCTCTGTTTATCTACTTTTCATACTAATTTTTTATTTGCTATTTTTAGGTATTCTTTTAATTTGTTCAGTTTAAGTATATATTTACGTTCGAATATTGTTGGAGTCTTAAGATGATGCCTATCTTGATATAATCTGTTTTATTCTCCATTTTCAAACTCGAGACTTGAGTTAAAAATAGATAAATCACTCCTCATTTAATTATAAATTAATGCACATCATTTTCTTCACCGGACGAATTCAATTCGCGGCCAAGTAGCTAGTATCACATGATCATGAGCCAAAGTTTAGGTGTACTATATTAAATAGGCTGTCCTGATCATATCCCCAATTTTGGTTGGGCTTACTCCACTTGTTTCAAACCCAAGAACTTCTATTGGGGTTAAGCACGAACATGTGGTAAAAAGTAGTAAAACCTAACACAACTTGTTCAATCAAATTGAAATTATTTGAGTGTTTTTTCAAAATAAAAAACAAAAAAATATTTGATTGTTTTTTATGATTTAATATTTTATACATGTGGTATATATAATTATTAGAAGATAAGGCTCCGCGTCGAGGGACTGCAACTAAATTAATCATTTAAGAGTTTGATTGAATTTTTTTTTATGAGTATGAAGACTAAATTATTTTTTTTTAAAATTTAATTGAAAAACTTTTAAAAACACACAGAGTGTTGATATTTGTCTATTCAAATTTAAAAAATAATATGTAATCCGCGTGCATAGCGTAGGTATTCTATTGGGAAAAATCAAAAATTGGTACCTGCAGTCTAATTGATTAACTTATTTCAGCCCTCTATTTTTTTTTTGTTGGATTACATCCTTCTACTCGAAAATTTTTGTTCATTTCATCCCTCACCCTAACGCCATCCATTTTTTCCGTCAGTTTGCTTACGTGTCATGCCACGTCAAACGCCACGTCATTGACTGCTGACGTGTCACGCCACGTGGGTAGAAACCAACCGGGTCGAGTTCGAAAAGGGTTGCAAAATGGGGCTGCCCCATTTTGCGTGAAACGACGTCGTATATGCCCAGCCTATCATTCGATTTTCTTTCTTTTTCTTTCTCTTCTTCTTCCTCTTCCTCTTCCTCCCTTCTTCTTCCACGACACCTTTTTTTTTTCTTTTTCTTTCTCTTCTTCTTTTTTTTTTTTTTTTTCTTTCTTTCTCTTCTTCTTCCTTTCTTCTTCTTCTCCCTCTCAAGTCTCTCCTTCTTTCGGCAGACCCGACATCAAGGCAAGCAAATTCCTATCGTGATGAACGGATCCGGATTATGTATGAACGGATCCGGGTCGTGATGAACGGATCCGGATCACCATCTCCCTCTCCCGGATCCGGGCAAGCAATTTTTCTTTTGTCTTTGTATGCAAAATCAATTTCAATTCCTCTCTACAAAATCAATTTCAATCCCACTATAAATTAATTACCCAATCCGTAGAACCAATTTCAATCTCAATCTACAAAAAAAATCAATTACCCAATTACCCAACCAAATCCTGACCACTGCCCAATTTCCAATTTCAATTAATCAATTAATCAATTTCCAATTGCCCAAATCAATTAATCAATTTCAATTTCAATTACCCAGCCAAATCCTGACCACTACCCAATTTCAATTAATTAATTAATCAATTTCTAATTGCCCAAATCAATTAATCAATTAATCAATTTCAAAAAACCCAATTACCCAACCGCCAACCCAGCAAAATCAAACCAACCACAACCTCAACCATCACCACCGCCAACACAATCGTAAACCCAGTCGCCTGCCTCAAACGTCCGAACCCAGCGCCACCATCACCGTTGCCCGATCTTCAAACCAGCCACCGAACTTCTGTTGTTTGTGCTTTGGCCGGAAAGAGCAAAGAAGGAACACAAAAGAAAATGGAAAGAAAATAAATGGAAAGAGAGGAAGAGTGAGGTCTGAGGTCGAAGGAAAGTGAAGAAATAAAGAAAAGGGAAAGAAGAAAAGAAAAAGAAAAGGAAAAAGAAAGGAAAGAAAAAGGAAAAGAAAAAGGAGAAAGGGGAATAAGATGGTCTCATTGAAAAAATAGAAAGGGTAGAGTGGGAGACTAAGGGCGCGTTTACTTCGGAGAAATCTCGTTTCCAAAAAAGTGCTATTTTTCTGAATTTTGCACTTTTTCATTTCTATCAGAAAACTGGAAAACGTGTTTACTTCACACTTTTCTAAAATTTTCCAAATTTGAAAAACTGGAAAACGTGTTTACTTTACACTAACTTCCAATTGTTTGAAAAATGAAAATGTGTTTGGGCGTCATGACGCTTGATCCTGGGTATCATGACGCTTAAGCTTGGGTGTCATGACGCTTGAGCCTGGGTGTCATGACGCTAACTTAATTTTGATAGAACCCATCACTTCTATTTGGGGCGTCATGACGCATGAGCCTGGGTGTCATGACGCTGGGATGTTTTCGCAAAACCATCACTTCTATTTGGGGCGTCATGACGCTGAGATATTTTCGCAATAACCCATCACTTCTGTTTGGGGCATCATGACGCTGGATCCTGGGCGTCATGACTCTGGGATGTTTTTGCAAGAACTCATCACTTCTGTTTGGGGCGTCATGATGCTGGGATGTTTTCGCAAGAACCGATCACTTTTGTTTGGGGCGTCATGACCCTTGAGCCTGGGCGTCATGGCTCTTGGATGTTTTTTGCAAAAAACCATCAATTCTGTTTGGGGCGTCATGACACTATAAAAATAGTCAGAAAAATAGTCCAAAAAAAGGTTTCATCCAATTTGACTTCCGAAAACTTCTAATTAATATTCCGAAAAATTTGCCAAAGTGATATCACATAAATCACTTTTGTACGTTCCAAATTAAATCACTTCCAAACCATTTGCCTCAATGATCAAAACAATGAAAAAATGCAAGAACATGCATGATAAATTTATTTCTAACTAAACAAATATGCATAAACAATATTCCTTAATATAAATGTCATCACAATATTCAGCATAAAAACCACAAATCATGGGATTGCTTTGAAGATTTGTGCATAGGTCTTGATGCTGCAACTCTTTCATTCTCCTCCTAATTTGAATTAAAGCATGAAAATTTGTTGTCCGTACTCCAAAATATGCCTAATAAAAAATTGAAGTAAAAAAAACCAAGCATAGATGCAGCAACCCATTTTCAAATTCTACTTGAAAAGGAGTCGGCCCAGTGAAGGGAAATGACTAGAAATGAAAGAGGTCCAAGTGAGAGATACTAGGGTAGAAGCAGTTTCAAGAACAACATGCATTCACGGAACTCTCAAAACACCCGTCTCATCTATTAGACATTGATAGCATATTTTTATGCACGATTTTCTCTCCATTTTCTCGTCAATTTAAGGCATGATTCTGCTAATTTATCCTTGTTTTCATTACTATTGCAGATCTAGGCCTAAAAGGGGAGTTTATACAAAAACATGTGTTTTTGGAGCATTTTGGGCGAATTCGAGCTTCAAGACCAAAGTTGAGGTCCCGACTCCAGAATAGCATTCAAGGTCCCGAATCGGATTCTCCATTTGGGCCCCCGAAGGGCAAAGAACGACATTTCCACGTGTCCTCTTGCCAAAGCTCCCATGTGATCCCCCTGACACTGTTCTGACCATTCTGCACTGATCACAAAATACTTACCGTCTGACCATTCCAGACCTTGAGCCCAGTTCAGATCTGCCAAAGCTGGGCAAATCAGACCTTGACCTCCAGCTTTGTGCTTTTCAGCTTTATGCTTTAGGGAGCATGGATCCATTATAATAGGCTTTCTTTAAATGCATTTTGTCCCTAGTTTAGGCTGAAGATATTTTGTGCTTGGAGCTCTAGCTTATAAGGAGCATCCAAGGAGTAGTTTAGGACATCTCTTATCACATAATATAATTTTCAGAATCATTAGAATTAGTTTTTCTTAGACTTCTCTCTAGTTTATCTCTCTAGTTCTTGTTAGCTTCCTTCCTCCTTGTCGCCGGGCTTCAAAACGTTTTAGTAACAAAGTCTTCTTCCCTTAATCTATTTTATTTACTTATTATGCTCTCTTCAATTTTTATTTATTTATTTTCAAGCATGAGTAGCTAAATCTTTAATTCTTAGCAAAGGTTATTCAAGGGTTGCAGGGGCAGATTCGAGGCCTAAACATGCTTAATATATTCTTGCTGTCATATTTAATTGCTTATCATTTTAATTACACTTTTGCTTGTGGTAATTAGAGGCATGATCAACTGATAATTTCTATGAGTAAATGCTGTCATCCATGTGATAAATACGGAAGGAAAGTTGCATGGAACAAGTAGACATCTATCTGTTGCGCTGAAGTGGTCTCGACTAGCTAGGATAAGTAGTTAATTAGGGCGAGGTCACGAGCCTGACAAACTGAGGGACTTTTAGCTCTAGATCTGTCTTTTCTTATCTTCATGGGCAGTCTGAATATGACCCTTCCGTATTCGTGCTTGGAGGGATGGCAGGCTGTCAAGACTACCTCATATGTGGAAACGGGGGGTAGTTTCGCTTAAGAGAAAAGTAGGGGATATCCGAGGAATCTGGTCCCTATGTCATTTATATGCATGCTTGAGTAGAATATTTCTATGCTGATGACAATCGGGCCCCCGAATGCAACCCAAGAATGCCTTTTGCTAAGATCCTTCTTTATCTGATTTATCGTGTTTATTTCACTCTCTGTTTTATTATCTTGACTTGTTAACTGATTTGTTATATTTTCTCCTTCGGGACCCCGAATTGACAGCTCAAGGTCCCGAATACTGCTTTCTTAGTTAGAAATTGTTAGCTCCCAAACTCTCTTGGCTGACTTGTTTAGTCAAGTAAAACCCCCCATGTTTGTTACTTTTTGTGTTTTTGTCCTGTGATTTCATTCAAGACCTTGAATCAGTCTCTCTCAATCCCTGTGTTCGACCCTGACTACCACTGTACACATTATCAATTGTGCACATATTTTCAGGCATTATAAATTGTATTTAAGTGACGATCAAATTGGCGCCGTTGCCGGGGATTGTTTCAAGACTGATTTATTTTTCTTGTTTGTATGACCAGGAGATCCGCACCCGATGTACTACCCCTTGATCACGAGTTAGGAAGGACAGAAAGAGGCCTTCGACTACTAGCCCAAGGATCGAATTCCAATCCTTGTGTTCGGGACCTCGAACGTCTTTTTGCTCTCGACGACAATCCAGACCCCGAAGACTTGCCTCCTGCCCATCCAGAAGAACCCAACATGGATAATCATGGCCCCGAAGGGGATGATATTCCACCGATCCCCCCAGTGATCCAGACCATCAACATGGAATGTATCGTTTGGCTGGTGGTCCCGAATGACTGGGAACTCAAATCCGCAACCATGCACCACCTACCCCTCTATCGAGGGCTGGCTAAAGAGAATCCCCACCATCACCTCCAGCAGTTACATTCCATTTGTGATGCTATGAAGCCCCACAACGTTACTGTTGAGCATGCCAAACTACGTGCCTTTATGTGGTCCCTCAAGGACGATGCTCTTGACTGGTTTTATGACTTGCGGCCACAATCAATCAACTCATGGGCTGAAATGTCCAAAGTCTTTACGGACAAATACTACCCGGTGTCCATCGCTATGGTGACCCGAAAGCAGCTCGTGCCCATCCTTCAAAAAGACACAGAAGATCTTGAGCAATATTATGAGCGGTTTAAGAAAATGCAAGCCCTATGCCCCTCGCATAATCTATCCGAACATGCCCTCATACAATAATTTTGTGAAGGACTCAAGGGTCGAGAAAAGGCCTTGCTAAACGCTGCTGCTAATGGTTCCATTACCAGACTTACTCCTGCTACCGCCAAGGACACCATTGAGCTCATGGCCAAGAACAACCTCCAACTCAATAATTCCACTAGCGTTCAAGACGCCCGTTCAGCCGCTATGGAGAATCAATTAGCAGCCATCACGGGTATGTTACAGAATATGGCTTCGGGACACCCAGTCCAGGTCAAGGCCTGCCAAATCTGCCAGCTTTCAGACCATCCCACTGATGCTTGCCCATTTATTCCTGAAGAGATACCCGTCAATGCTGCAGGAGGATTTAATGTCCCGTATGGTCAAAATCACAATCAAGGCTGGAAACAACCTAACTATGGGTGGAACAACAACTAGCAGGCCGGACCTAGCCATCAATATGGATAAAATCCATACGGAAATCACCCCCCTCCTTTCAACATGCAGAATTTCAAGCCTAAACCCAATTTTCAGAATTATCAATACCAGAGGCAGCCACCCCCGGACCAGAACTTCACCATACCAGTGCCCCCGAATGAGGAACCCTCCCCTGATAAGAAAAGAATTGCGGAGCTGGAAAAACAAATTCGTACTCTCATGGCAGAGATGAAAGAGGTGAAAAATGGAGGAAGATTTCCAGGGCAGACGGAACCCAACCCGAAGCATGAGGCATGTGCCATGAACCTCCGAAGTGGACTAGAGATACCTTCTCGCGCCCATCCAGACCCCGACTCTGCAAAGGAAAATCAAGGCCCCGAAGCTGATGATGTTTTCAAGGTCCCGAATGTGACCACAATGTACCGCCGCCTCCCGAAAAGCCCACTGCGCCTACTTAACAACCCAAGAAGTCTCGATTCAACGACGCAACTCTTGACCACTTCTTCTCCAGCAAGAAGTCTCGATGTAAGAAGAAACAACCCGTTGAAGAAGAATTCTCCCAAGAATTCATTAACAAAGTACTCAAGCCCCCGTTCCCTCAGCGGTTGGACAAGAAGAAGAAGACCGGGACATCTTCGATATGTTCAGCAAGTTCATCATCAATATTCCCCTCCTTAAGGCCATCAAAAACATGCCTCGATATGCAAAGTTCTTAAAACAACTTTGCACCAACAAGAACAAATTCACTGAGGTGAATCGGATAAGTGTGAGAGCTAACTTGTCCGCCCATATCCAGCGCAAAATTCTGCCTAAGTGCAAAGATCAAGGCATGTTCACGGTCCCTTGCAGAATTGACACCATCGATATTGGGAAGGCGATGTGTGATTTGGGAGCTGGAATTAATGTTATGCCCTTGACCATTTACGACAACCTTGGACTCGGGCCCTTGAAGGAAACGACACTTGTCATCCAACTTGTAGACCGCTTAGTTGTATATCCCAAAGGCATAATCACGGATGTCCTTGTCCAAGTAGATGAATTCCTATTTCCAGCGGATTTCTATGTTCTTTCGATGGAGAACCCAACAAACACCAAATCTTTGGATGTACTTTTGGGGTGCCCATTCTTGGCCATTGCCCGTGCGAAAATTGACTGCTATGAAGCCTCCATCTCCCTCGAATTCGATGTGGAAATCATCCGCTTCAACATGCTGGATTCCATGAAATACCCCTCCGAATTTTCGAGTGTCAATTTTATTGACGTGATAGACCCCTTTGTGGAGAACATTGCTGATCTGAATTCTATCGAGCCCTTGAAGCTGATTCTCGACCGAAGTCTCACCCCCGAATCCTTGAAGGAGATGACATAATCCATTGCAGTTCCCACTGAACTATGCTCAGTCGCAGCTGCTCTCGAAGAAAATGCTATCCTAGCAGTCGAGCCCCCGAGTGAGGTTCCCGAATGCGCAGGTCATGAGTGACTCACCCCTTTCTGGTACAAGCTCCAGACCTTGAACTTAAGGCACTGCCGTCACATTTGAAGTATGCCTACCTCGGGGAGAAAGAATCCCTTCCGGTCATAATCTCCAGCAAATTGGAAGAGGGTCAAGAGCTTGAATTAGTGAGCCTCCTCAAGAGTTTTAAAAAGGCCATCGGCCGGACGATTGTAGACATCAAGGGCCTGTCACCGTCCTTGTGCATTCACCGCATACATCTCGAAGAAGATAGCAAGACAATCCGATAGCCTCAAAGGCGATTAAACCCCCCATGATGGAGGTGGTCAAGAAAGAGGTCCTGAAACTGCTTGATGCCGGGGTTATCTATCCCATCTCTAATTCCCTATGGGTCAGCCCTGTTCAGGTGGTCCCGAAGAAAACAGGAATCACCATCATTCTAGGTCCAGAGGGTCTGCCAATCCCCTCCCGAATCCAGAATAGTTGGCGTGTATGCATCGACTACCGACGCTTGAATGAGGCAACCCGAAAAGATCACTTCCCACTGCCCTTTATTGATTAAATCCTAGAGCGCCTTGCGGGCAAGACGCATTATTGCTGCTTGGATGGGTATTCGGGCTTCCACCAAATTTCAGTCGCCCTCGAAGACCAGGAAAAGACCACTTTCACGTGCCCATTCGGGACCTTTGCCTACAGACGCATGCCCTTTGGGTTGTGCAATTCCCCGGCCACATTTCAGAGGTGCATGGTCAGCATCTTTTCAGAATTTGTAGAGGAGTGCATCGAGGTATTTATGGACGACTTCACAGTCTATGGTAACTCCTTTTCTGAATGCCTCTCAAATTTAAAGAAAATTTTGCAAAGATGTGTGGACATTAACCTTGTTCTTAATTTTGAGAAATGTCATTTCATGGTAGACCAAGGGCTTATCTTAGGCCACATCGTGTCCTGGAAGGGCATCGAAGTGGACAAAGCTAAAATCCAAGCTATCGAGACCTTGCCTTACCCCTCGAATATTCGGGGCATCGACTATATTTGGGGCATCGACTTCATGGGCCCTTTCCCAAATTCATTCGGGAACACATACATCCTACTTGCAGTGGATTATGTTTCCAAGTGGATTGAAGCCAAAGCCACCAAGACGGACGATTCAAGGGTAGTAGCTGATTTCCTTCGGACCCACGTTTTCAACCGATTCGGGACCCCTCGAGCTCTCATCAGCGATCGGAGGACCCACTTCTGCAATCGAACGGTCTCCTCATTACTCAACAAGTATGGGGTGACCCATAGAGTATCTACGGCTTATCACCCCCAAACCAATGGGCAGGTCGAGGTCTCGAATCAGGAGATTAAAGCTATTCTAGAGAAAACCGTCAATCAATCAAGGAAGGATTGGAGTCTCAAACTGGGAGATGCGCTATGGGCATACCGCACTGCATTCAAGCCATGTCACCGTATCGGTTGGTCTATGGCAAGCCATGTCACCTCCCAGTCGAGATTAAGCACAAAGCGTTCTGGGCCATCAAGAAGGTCAACATGGACTTGAACCTAGCCGGCAAGGACCGTTGCCTACAGATTCAAGAGCTTGAAGAGCTTCGAGGGGATGCTTATGAGAACTCGATGATTTACAAGGGCAAGACCAAAGCCCAACACGACAAGTACCTCATAGTCAAGACCTTCACTGTTGAGCAAAAGGTTCTACTGTACAACTCCCGCTTACGAATCTTTTCGGGGAAGCTAAAATTCAAGTGGATGGGACCGTACAAAGCCATTGCTGTGTTCAACCATGGGGCTATCGAAATTCAGAATCTGGACAATGGCGAGCCATTCAAGGTGAACAGTCATAGGCTGAAACCCTTCTATGAAGGATTCAAGCCCTCGACCGCCGAAGAAGTGAGGGTTCGGGACCTAGAATCCAGAGGCACCGTCTAGGCCTAGATGTTAAACCAAGGCCAAGTGTGGGGAAAGCCCACGGATTTCTAACTCTTTCCCTCCCTTCTCTCTTAATTTTCTTGGTTTTTCAAATCCGAAGTCAAACTTAGTTTTTCAAATTCTTTTTGCACACTTTTTATGGTACCTATATAGTTTTAATTATCTTTGTCTCCTTTCCTCCCTAATTTAATGCTCTTGTTCCCTTCTTTATTAATCCCCATTAATTCTTTTTGTCCCCCCCTCTTACTTTTTGTTTAAAAAATTCAAAAAGGCATCTCACTTTTTTCCGTTTCCCGTGCAGGTGCAGGCGCACGCTGTCCTTGGGACTACGCGACCCCTCCTAGCGCACCATGTGTCAGATGCAGCCCGAGGAAGATCAAATCCCCTTCTCTCTCCATCTTTCCATATCCCCAATCCCACTACCCCACGCCACCTAACCGTCCGTTACCCAACCAAAAACCCTCACCAAAACCCTCTCTCCTATCCACTTCCATCAAATCAAACACATATTCTATTTTTTCAAAATATTTAATCCCATTTCTTTCTTCCCCACCATGGCAAAAACCAACCTCAATCTAAACAAACCCACTACCTCTCAAACCTCCACTCCTCACTCTACAACCTCTCAGCCCCCAAACCCCACAACCGATCAACCACCACCACGCCACTGCCTTGTTCACCTTCCGTCTCCCCCGCCATCACCAACCACCTTCGACCTATTCGGGTCGGAATCATTCGAAGACACCCTCGACCTCGATGACCTCAGCATCTTCGGCTCCCTCCCACCAAAACCTCCAATGACTAGATCCGGGAAAGTGACCTGCATCCCTTCGACCACTACCGCCGGCAGCAAGAAAAAGAAAACAACCCGGTCTCCGGCGGGGCAGCAAGCAGAGGAGCATCCCCCATAAACACCCATCAACGAGGGTCACGCCGCTTGCTTACGGGCCTCGAGGGGGAGAATCTGAGCCAGAATCCGACGATGACAAGGCCGCCGGCAGCGAGACCAGCTCCAGCCTCCGCGAAGCTAGGAGGGTTGAGAAGGAAAATGAAGAGCAGTTCCCCTGGGACTCAGATATCCAGTCAAAAGCAGAGGAGGTTCCCGCGGTTGCTGAGGGTGGAGATGAAGGGAAACCAAGAGATGAACCTGCTGAGCAAGAGGCTCAAGGTCCCGAGCAATACGCTCAAGGGCCCGAAGAGCCAGGCGTGGAAGTCGAAGAGGAAGTGGTCGAGGTTGTCCCACCAACGCGATCCAGCCCTAGCCCAAAGAAGAAAAAGGGCAAGGCCCCCAGCCAAATCAGCTTCTAAAACGCCGACCAGAGCGGCGAAGGCACCACCTAAGGCCTCAGCGGTCAAGACCCCAACCTCCAAGAAACGAAAACTTCCGGCTGCAACCAAGGGCAAAGAAAAAGATGAGGAGACCCCCCAAAAAGCACAGAAAGCTGAGGACGAGGAATCCTTCGAGACCCCATCTCCTGCTTCCGCTTCGGGACCCCGAAGCCACCAACGGGTAACAGCTGATCTCGACACTTTCAATGAATTGTTTAAATTTAATGATAAACCATCCATTGATAAGGTCAGTCTGATGAACAACAAGGGGGTAGCCTAATGTCCTAGACTAGATCTGGAATTTTATGATAAGATGGGTGTTGGGTCCCGAATCCGAGAGCTGTTTGAGGGGATAGGTTGGGAGAAATTATTTTTGAAGGACCAGCCAGTCTACATGGAACTCACTTTAGAATTCTTTGCTAGTTTTTGGTATAAACCTGAGTTGTTCAAGCCCAAAGGTAAACAGGGTCCCGATCTCGCTGCAAAGGAATGTATAAACTTTAGGCTAGCTAGCAAGTGGCACCCCATGTCCTTGGATGACTTTAATGTATACCTTAGTTTCGTCCATCGTGATCAAGTGCAAGGGAACGAATACCAAAAGGCCCTGACCACCATTCCAGCGGATTTTGACAACAACAAGGCACTTCGAGAGCTCACAGGGAACCCAAACGCTAAGTTCGACTCTCGCAATACTAAGGCCCATGACATTCGGGACCCCGCCCTCCGGATCCTGCAGCGTTTCCTGTCCATAGCCTTCTTCGAAAAATTCGGGACCTCCGGCCAGCTAGCTCAGTCGGAGCTGTTCTTCCTTTGGGCGATGCATCACAAGAAGCGAGTTAACCTCGGCTACTGGATCGCCACTTCCGTCCATAACATCGCAAATGCCCCCTTGGGTCGCTCTCCTGTCCCCGATGCTCAACCTCGTGCCCCCGATGCTCAACCTCGTGCCCCCGATACTCTAGCTACCTCAGCCCGCGCTGCCACTTCCGCTGCTCCTGCACAGACTCCAGATCTTCGGGACCCCGAAGAAGTCCCAACCACCGAGACTACCAACAGACTACTGAGTGCCCTCCTTCGAACCAACCGTTCCATCCTAGCCGAGTTGCAAGCCCTTTACCAGGAAGTCGCAAGACGCAACCTTCCCCCTTCCTGATCAAGGCCCCGAACAATTTCACCCTTTACCCCTGCGTGGGCTTATCTTTTATCTCATGTTGAACAATTCCCCTTTATGCTTTAGTTTATAAACTGCTATCTTTTTGTCTCCTTCTCGCATTGAGGACAATGCGATGCCTAAGTGTGGGGAGGAGTTTGAACTGCTAGTATTTTTCGTATTATGCATGTTTTATTTATTTCCTAGTTTATTTTTCCTAAGTTTATGCATGAATCTTCTAGTTTTTAAACTTTCGGATTTTTATTTTGCTGCCAATTTTTGAAAACCCCCAATGATGGATACACACCTGAATTGTGCACATAGAATGAAAACGTTGTCTGTATTCAAGGTCCCGAATATTTCATTCTTTGCCTGCTGCACCTTATATCTGCTTCAAGACCTAGACACCAGTAGTCAAGAAACAACACATTGTAAGCATTTGAACCTTCATGCCTATGATTATTGTTTGAGTGAATGCATGACTAAGTACTAGCCGGGTTTGCATGATATCCATGGGTGTGGACACGATTAGACATAGGAAAGCGGCAATAAGATTAAGTCTTCGCATCAAATTGTTCTCTCATTTTTTTTGTTCTGTTTCTTCTATCTTGACCCCGATACCCCTCTTTTTCCTCCATTCTAACCATTTGAATTTTCTTTTATCTTTCTCTTGGCAGGTGAGCAGTGTTGATGAGAGCACTATAGAGGGCTAGACTAGACAAATGAAGCAGCAAAAGCAAAGTGTGGGGATCCCCCAAATTCAAGACCTCGAATGCTGGCACAAATTCAAGACCTCGAAGCTAAAATCAAGGGCAGAACAGAAAGAAAAATCACTTCCCATCCACAGCAAAACACAAGTGTGGGGAAGTAGAATCAGAATATCCAGCCCCCGAAGGACAAGGTCTCAATCCTTAAACAATCCAGATCTCTCTCTCTCAATTCAAAAAAAATAGAAAAATAGAAAAATAATAAAAGAGAGAGAGAAGAGAGCAAGTCCAAATCATGAAAAAGAAGAAGAGGAAAATCAGCAGCCAGCATCCATTCAAGGTCCCGAGCCTCGGTCCCGAGTGAAGAAAGCAAAAAATCCCCCTCTCGAAGAAGAATCTAGTCTAGATTTCGCCCTCAGCAACATTGTCTCACCATCTCGATTCTTTCCTGCCAAGGGAGCGTTCCAGGTTTGAGTTGGTTTCGCCACCTCCTCATTTCACTTCCTTACTCTCCCTCTTCTCCACTGATGCGAACCCTAGTACGCATCGCACGCATGCCATACTTTCACGCGTGCCCTTGCCGCCCCGTGACCCGATGACGCACCTGGCCAGCCAGCTTTCTTTGTTCCTATATAATGAGATTCAGCGCGAGGCTACGCTGGAGGAGTCCGTACTACGCGAGCACACGCCGCGCTTAGTGACGCTACTGGTCGCACCCAGTGCGCACGCTAGCGCCCACGAAACGGACGACGGAGCCAAGTCAAACTTGGGGAATATTTGCCGAGCTCCATCCAAGTTACAAGATAGCTTCAAGGGTCTAGAAGAGGCTACTGGAGTTTCAAGTCAAACGCCCAACGCGTTTGGGAGAATGGCCGAGCGGGTCAACGCATGCGCAAGTCCTAGCGCACCAAGGACTTCGACTTGAGGAAGGACGCGCATTGCGCAATTCTACCGTGCGTAGGATTGCTTGGGTCTACTAATACTCTTAGTACTAGTATTATAATTAATTTAATTAATTATTTTAGCTTTTGTTCAAGTCGAATTCTTGTATAGATAGAAGTTCTAGTTCTCGTAGGATATGTATTTCTTGTGCCTATTTAAGGCAGCCGCTTGGCTTAATAAAATCAGACTTTTTTTGCCAAATTCCTGAGTTAAATTTAAGTCTCGTAGAACCTTGAATCCTTTGAGTCCGAACGCTCGAAGAACCACTCAAGTAAATCAAAAGTTCACCCCATTGTTCGATTGCCTAGGTTGCTAACCAATTGCTGGTTAGAGGGTTAGGAGTTCGATCAAGATCCTCATTCGCGTAGCTGGGTTGGCTAGTCATCACGACGTAGCAGGGTCAGCGCACGTTTGGGTTCAAATTAAAGTATTTCCGCACGAAGTCCATCCTTGAACAACGATCGCAATAGGAGCATTGATCCAAGCCTAGCAAGGATCGTATCAGTTGGTAGCGGAGCGAAGGCTGTTCAAGCGTGGTAATTTTAATTGCTTTCTTTTATTTCGATACATTCTTGAGTCGATTTACTCTAGTCCGGAGCTAAATCACCCTTCATCCATCTAGTTGTATTTTCGTTTATATAGAGTCAAAAAAAAAATCAAAAAGAAAAAGAAAGAATGTCTCAAGGTTCAGGAAACAAAAGTATCAAGGAAACCGAAGGCAAGGCCGAAGAAAATGACTTGTCTACCCGAGATCTCCTTCTCCAACTCTTAGCCCGAATGGACAAGATGGAAGTATGCAACAGCCCTAAGTCGGAGGAGCCATCGGATGAGAAGAAAAAGGCAACAGCCACGCCCCACATGACCCAAGTCCTAAACCCATAACGCGCAGCTCACCTCTATGACATGGGACCAAAGGAAGACAAGCCGGGTCCGTTTACTGATTTACCCGAAGGTTTTGCTGGCGAGGGGAATGAAGACCGTCGTTTTGTGTTGCTTGGGAATAATGAGGAGCAGCGGCGCATGCCCACGCAAGCCCAACGCATCAATACGGAGTGCCTAGCGCGTCGAGCACATAGGCGCTCGACTACGACGAGCAGTGGTACGCAGCGCCCCGTATGCATTGGAATGATGCGTATGAGGAAGACGAACCTGAGTTCTTTAGGCGCGACCGAGCTAATGAGTGGCGGCCTAGAGGAGAAGATCGAGTTGATGCCAATCTGAATAGCATCAAGCTCAAAATTCCACCGTTTGATGGCAAGGACGACCCCGATGCATACTTTATTTGGGAGCAGAAGATTGAATCGATCTTTTTACTCCACAATTATTCTGAAGAGAAGAAAATCCACTTAGCAGCCGTTGAATTCAATGGCTATGCCATACATTGGTGGGAACAGCTGCACAAACTCAAGCGTCGAGCGAATGCTCCACCCGTTCGGACATGGGAAGAGATGAAGCGAGAGATGAGGAGGCGCTTCATCCCAACATATTTTCAGCGGGATCTTTATCAGCGATTGCAAGCTATGTCCCAAGGGACTCGGTCAGTAAGCGAGTACTTCAATGAGCTAGAGATTGCACTAGCAAGAGCACGAATTGAAGAGGAGGAAGAGGCTACAATGACGCGCTTCTTTAATGGCCTAAACCGTGATATTGCCAACAAATTGGAGCTGGTGTACTATGGGTCCTTAGAAGAGATGCTGCACATGGCCATCAAGATAGAGACGCAGACCAAGGCTAGAGTTACCTACTCTAATTCGGGTTCAGCTGCGACTAAGGCACAAAATTGGAAGAAGTCACAATGGAACAAGGAAGACAAAGGAGTCTGTGCACCACCTAAAGTCTTGCCGTATGATTACAAGAGTCCCAGCAGCGGCACCAATACTTTTAAGCCACACAACAACAGTGCCAACACAGCTCCGGACAGGCCCTCTACTAAAGATATAGTCTGCTTCAAGTGCTTGGGACGGGGACACAGGCAATCCGATTGCCCTAACAAGTGTTTTCTCTTAATATGCGAGAATGGTGAGCTAGCATCCGACGATGAGCAAGAGATTGAAAGGGACGATGAAGGCACTAACGAGGACAGTGACTCGGACGAAGTTGTGATCAACTCGTTGTCCTTAGTGACGAGGCGCAGTCTTAGCGCGCAAGTCAAAGAGGAGGCGCATGGAGACGAGCAGCTGGAAAATTTATTTCACTCCTGTTGCGTTGTCAACAAAACTGGGTGCTCCATGATCATTGACAACGGAAGCTGCACTAATTGTGTGAGCACAATGTTAGTTCAGAAGTTAGGATTGACTACCATACGCCACCCAAAGCCATATTCGCTACAGTGGATGAATAATGGCAGCGCCATTAAAGTGAGCCAGCAAGCACTCGTCTCATTCGCAATTGGGAGGTACAAGGATGAGATCCTTTGCGACGTAGTGCCTATGCACGCGAGTCATATTCTGTTGGGACGACCATCGCAATTTGATAGATCAGCCGTACATGATAGCCGAACCAACAAGTACAAGCTAGTCAAAGACGGCAAGAAATACTCACTTGCGCCTTTGACTCCAGCACAAGTGTTCGAAGACGAACAATGGCTCGAAAAAGCCCATGCCGAGTGGGAAGTTGCTAAGAAGCTCAAGGAAAGCGAAGAAGAAGACAAGAGTAGCCCAAGCGAAGTGAAGATTGGCGGAAAGAAGACAAGTCTCTATGCCAAAGGGAAGGATCTTCGGCGAGCACTTACCATGCGCAATTCTAATTGGGAACCAAGTAAGCCTTTGATTCTACTTCGCTTCAAGCCCTACTGTCTCTCTTCTTCTTCATCTATAAATTCTACCCCACTTATTATTTCTGAGTTATTGGAAGAATTTGCGGATGTATTGCCTGATGAGATGCCCGCGGGTTTGCCTTCAATCCGATGGATCGAGCACCAAATAGATTTTGTTCCAGGCTCCACAATTCCGAATCGGCCAGCTTATAGAAGTAATCCCGAAGAGACAAAGGAGTTACAGCGTCAAGTGGATGACTTGTTGAGCCGTGGGTATGTGCGGGAAAGTCTTTCCCCTTACGCCGTACCTGTTATCCTTGTGCCTAAAAAGGATGGTACATGGCGAATGTGCATGGACTGTAGGGCCGTGAACAAGATCACAATCAAGTATCGACACCCCATTCCGAGGCTAGATGACATGTTAGACGAATTAAGTGGCAGCCAAATCTTCTCGAAGATAGATCTTATGAGTGGCTACCATCAAATCCGAATGAAGGAAGGGGACGAATGAAAGACAGCATTTAAGACCAATCACGGTCTTTACGAGTGGATGGTCATGCCTTTCGGCTTGACAAACGCACCAAGCACATTCATGAGACTTATGAACCATGTGCTATGACGGTTCATTGGCAAATTCGTAGTGGTGTACTTTGATGACATCCTCGTTTATAGCAGATCACTTGAAGAACATGGCGCGCACCTACGCCAAGTGTTCGTAACCCTACGTGAGCAACAGTTATATGCTAAGGCGAGTAAGTGCTCATTCGCGCTTAAGCAAGTCAGTTTTCTAGGGTTCATTGTGAGTGTGGAAGGCGTCAAGGTCGATGAAGAAAAGATCAAAGCCATCAAAGAGTGGCCTACGCCAAGGAACATGATTGATATACGTTTGTTCCATGGCTTAGCGAGCTTTTATAGACGCTTTGTCAAAGATTTCAGCACTGTAGCAGCACCTTTGAACGAATTGACCAAGAAGGGAGTGCCCTTCACATGGGAACAGCCGCAGGAACAAGCGTTTCAAACGCTTAAAGAGAGACTATGCACCTCGCCTATTTTAGCATTGCCTAATTTTGAAAAAGCCTTCGAAGTGGAATGCGATGCAAGTGGCATCGGCATTGGAGCAGTTCTGATGCAAGAGAAGAGGCCGATTGCATTTTTTAGCGAGAAATTAAAAGATGCACAGCTTCGGTATCCCACTTAGGACAAGGAACTGTATGCACTCATACGCGCCTTAGAGGTTTGGCAGCACTATCTTATGCCGCGAGAGTTCCTAGTGCACACCGATCACCTTAGCTTGAAATATCTGAAGGGACAAGGGAAATTGAACAAGAGGCACACAACCTGGATGGAATTCATAGAAGCATTCCCGTACCACATCCAATATAAGCAAGGAAAGGAGAATATCGTAGCTGACCGCGCGTCGAACACGTCAAATATAGTAGTGAAATAGTTATGGAATTGGGGGTAGAAATACAACTTATCACTGTCTACAATAGCTTGTAGATGATGGTAAGAGGATCGTCCACAGAGACCTCTAGGAAATGTAATTCTTGAGTTGACTTCCTCGTCACTGAGTTTTGGTTGGTTGTTATCTGAAACTAAAGACAAAACAAAAAGTAATGAAAACAGTTTAAAATATAAAATAGTATTGGCCGAAGTCTAGGCCAAGACTGGGGTCTAGATTGGGAATAAGTCTAGTGATACGGAATTCCAGGTAAGGGCGATGGGTGAGCTTGCGTTCTTATGCATCGATCATTGACCGAAGTATGTTCATCTCTCCTTCATAGTACTGCTATAGAGTGGAGGAACTCCTTTTCACTCCTGTCTTCCCTCCACTTCAAACTACCTGGCGGGTACTCCCTCTCCTGATAATCCTAGCCAAGGGACACCTTGCTGGTTAAAGGGTTTATCCGGTTGACTGCTGTCTTGAATGGTTGCTCACCGCTTCAATGGCGCAGGGGAAGACAGTACCTAGGTCAAGGTCCTAGGTTGTCAATCTGGTCTCGACCTATTTTACCTATCCTTCTAGTCTGGCTCGAGACTAGTCACCTACTCCGTCTAGCCGGCGGGTACTCCCTCTCCTTCTAGACTGGTTACAACTCTTCTCTCCTAGAGAACAAGGATGATCAAGCCTTGGCTCTAGTGAGTAAGCGATAGATTAAGTTCAAGAATAAATAAATACAAAGAAAGAGATTGTGAAGAACGGTTGATGTCTCACGATTGCACTAAGAACTTCAGCTCATCAACCCTTACCAAGAATGGGTTTTTAGCTACTCATACTCATGAATGAATAATAAGAATACTTGATTGCATAAATAAATTAAATCCGAGATTCAAAGAATTGAATCTGGAGCAATAGTATAAAAGTGTCGAATTGGGGAAGAAGAAGAGAGCGTAGAGAGAGAGAGAGAGGAAGGGGAGGACGAGTTCAGCTATAAGTAAGCTAAAACTCCTCTGTCCTTCTCCAACTCAATCTCCTAAATAATCTCCTAAAAGATTATTACAATTAATTGTTCTTAAAAAAGGAAACTAAATCGCAATTTAAATAAAGAGGGAGATCCCATGCGGGATTCTACATAAGATTGTCTTCAGATCCCTCTAAAATTGCAGGACAGCTGCTACGTGCCAGCTGTAAGAGTCAAACTCTGAAAGTGGTTCAAACGCTTCAAACTACTGTCTGATCGCGAAGGAGTCTTGGCCGAAGTCTAGGCCAAGACGATTCTGGTATGCGCACTGCGTCAGATACGAACATGTCTAGGCCAAGACCCAGGCCTAGACTCGAGTAGTCAGCTCCAGCTCTCTTCTGCACAAATTCCTCAATGCTGGTTCCAAACCAGACCTGATAAGATGTGGGAAATAAAGGGATATATCAGTAGATTTACTGTCCAAAATAACTAGTAAATGGACAATAAAACATGATGAAATGCAATGTGATCAGTAGCCGACGCATTGTCTAGACGGTATGCCCTCATCTCTTCTCTTAGTGCGAAACTTTTAGGGTTTGCGCAAATAATTTCTCTCTACCCTCTTGATTCTAATTTTGGAGAGATCTACTCTACATGCATGACGACACATGGGTCTAAGTATTTTCAGCATGAAGGGTATCTATTTAAGCACAAGAGGTTGTGCATTCCGCATTGTTCTATGCGAGAATTACTGGTCTTAGAGTCGCACAGTGGTGGAATTATGGGATACTTCGGAGTTACAAAGACCCTTGAGATATTAAAGGGGCATTTTTATTGGCCACATATGAAAAGGGACGTGAGATGCATTGTGTCTCGGTGTATTACATGTCGCAAGGCCAAATCGAAGGTTGCAAGCCACGGTGAGTACATGCCTCTACCCATTCCTTCGCACCCTTGGACAGATATCTCCATGGACTTTATGGTTGGGTTGCCGAAATCGTGGAAAGGGAAAGATTGCATCTTCGTTGTTGTGGATAGATTTTCGAAGATGGCACACTTCATTCCGTGCACCACTAGCAACGACGCAAGCTACATCGCCAACTTATTTTTCAAGGAAATCATTCGCTTACATGGGATGCCCGCAAGCATTGTAAGTGACCGAGACAGGAAATTTCTTGGCCATTTTTGGCGAGTGTTATGGCGACGTTTGGGGACTAAGCTACTCTTTTCGACTTCTTGCCATCCTCAAACTGACGGACAAATAGAAGTAGTAAACCGCACAGTTGGGTCCTTATTAAGAGCATTGGTAGGCAAACATGTGACCAAGTGGGATGATCAGCTACCCTTTATGGAATTTGCCTACCATCGAGCCACGCATTCTAGCATTGGGTTTTCACCTTTTGAAATAGTTTACGACTTCAATCCTTTGACGCAGCTGGACTTAGCACCTTTACCCTTGCAAGATGCCGTGAGTTTAGATGGAGACGCAAAGGCAGCAGCGGTGAAAAAGATTCATGAGCAGACCAAGAAAAATATAAAGAAGATGAATGAACGATTGACCCGCAAGAAAAATCAAGGAAGAGCGATCGTATCCTTCAAAATAGGCGACTGGGTTTGGCTACATTTAAGGAAGGAAAGATTTCCAGCCTTGAGGCGTCACAAAATTTCTGCAAGAGGAGATGACCCATTTTTAATCGTGGAGAAAATCAATAATAATGCCTATGTCCTCGACCTTCCTAGCGACTATGGATCCGCAAGTACTACCTTCAACATCTCCGATTTAAGTTTGTGTGATAGGGCGGAAGATGATGAGGAAGACTCGGATTCGAGGACGAATCCTTTTGAAGAGGGAGGGACTGATGCGAACCCTAGTACGCATCGCACGCATGCCGCACCTTCACGCGTGCCCTTGCCGCCCCGTGGCCCGATGACGCACCTGGCCAGCCAGCTTTCTTTGTTCCTACATAATGAGATTCAGCGCGAGGCTACGCTGGAGGAGTCTGTACTATGCGAGCACACGCCGCGCTTAGTGACGCTGCTGGTCGCACCCAGCGCGCACGCTAGCGCCCACGAAAGGGACGACCGAGCCAAGTTAGACTTGGGGAATATTTGCCGAGCTCCAGCTGAGTTACAAGATAGCTTCAAGGGTCTAGAAGAGGCTACTGGAGTTTCAAGTCAAACGCCTACCGCGTTTGGGAGAATGGCCGAGCGGGTCAACGCATGCGCAAGTCCTAGCGCACCAAAGACTTCGACTTGAGGAAGGATGCGCATTGTGCAATTCTACCGTGCGTAGGATTGCTTGGGTCTACTAATACTCTTAGTACTAGTATTATAATTAATTTAATTAATTATTTCAGCTTTTGTTCAAGTTGAATTCTTGTATAGATAGAAGTTCTAGTTCTCGTAGGATTTGTATTTCTTGCGCCTATTTAAGGCAGCCACTTGGCTTAATAAAATCAGACTTTTTTTGCCAAATTCCTGAGTTAAATTTAAGTCTCGCAGAACCTTGAATCCTTTGAGTCCGAACGCTCGAAGAACCACTTAAGTAAATCGAAAGTTCACCCCATTGTTCGATTGCCTAGGTTGCTAACCAATTGCTGGTTAGAGGGTTAGGAGTTCGATCAAGATCCTCATTCGCGTAGCTGGGTTGGCTAGTCATCACGACGTAGCAGGGTCAGTGCACGTTTGGGTTCAGATTAAAGTATTTCCGCACGAAGTCCATCCTTGAACAACGATCGCAACGATCGCATCGATCCAAGCCTAGCAAGGATCATATCATCCACGTTCTCCTCTCATTATGCTTCATTCTTCCTCTCCTTCCATTTCCTCTTATCATTTATTTTCCTTGCTTCCCCTTCTTGCCCCCGATGTGGAGTCTTTTGATTGCTAGATTGCCTATGCATGTGTCTAATGTACTCGGATTGATATGCAAACTTGGTTTTGTGCTGCGTTTTTTGCATACTTGAGTGTTTAAACACCTAGCCTTACGAGTGTGAGTGCAAACACTGATCCATGTGAGGACTGCTAGTGAATAGGCTGATGTGGAAAAGTTTTTTCTCAAGGGTCGTTACCTTTCTGATCTGATGCAGGTTCATCTAGGCAGAATCTGTTTTTATTCAAGGTCCCGAATGTGGAAAAGCATGCTTATTCTCTGTGCTACGGTTTGGTGTCTTTGTTCTATTTTGGGGGTTGTTTTGAATTTTGTGAATGCTCGAGGGCGAGCATTGGGTAGTGTGGGGATTATTTGATAGCATATTTTATGCATGATTTTCTCTCCATTTTCTCGCCAATTTATCCTTGTTTTCATTACTATTGCAGATCTAGGCCTAAAAGGGGAGTTTATGCAAAAATATGCATTTTTGGAGCATTTTGGGCGAATTCGAGCTTCAAGACCAAAGTTGAGGTCCCGACTCCAGAATAGCATTCAAGGTCCCGAATCGGATTCTCCATTCGGGCCCCCGAAGGGCAAAGAACGACATTTCCATATTTCCTCTTGCCAAAGCTCCCATGTGATCCCCCTGACACTGTTCTGACCATTCTGCACTGATCACAAAATACCTACCTTCTGACCATTCCAGACCTTGAGCCCAGTTCAGATCTGCCAAAGCTGGGCAAATCAGACCTTGACCTCCAGCTTTGTGCTTTTCAGCTTTATGCTTTAGGGAGCATGGATCCATTGTAATAGACTTTCTTTAAATGCATTTTGTCCCTAGTTTAGGCTGAAGATATTTTGTGCTTGGAGCTCTAGCTTATAAGGAGCATCCAAGGAGTAGTTTAGGACATCTCTTATCACATAATATAATTTTTAGAATCTTTAGAATTAGTTTTTCTTAGACTTCTCTCTAGTTTATCTCTCTAGTTCTTGTTAGCTTCCTTCCTCCTTGTCGCCGGGCTTCAAAAAGTTTTAGTAACAAAGTCTTCTTCCCTTAATCTATTTTATTTACTTATTATGCTCTCTTCAATTATTATTTATTTATTTTCAAGCATGAGTAGCTAAATCTTTAATTCTTAGCAAAGGTTATTCAAGGGTTGTAGGGGCAGATTCGAGGCCTAAACATGCTTAATATATTCTTGCTGGGTTGTTTAATTGTTTATCATTTTAATTACACTTTTGCTTGTGGTAATTAGAGGCATGATCAACTGATAATTTATATGAGTAAATGTTGTCATCCATGTGATAAATACGGAAGGAAAGTTGCATGGAACAAGTAGACATCTATCTAGTAGTAGCTGCGCTGAAGTGGTCTCGACTAGCTAGGATAAGTAGTTAATTAGGGCGAGGTCACGAGCCTGACAAACTGAGGGACTTTTAGCTCTAGATCTGTCTTTTCTTATCTTCATGGGCAGTCTGAATATGGCCCTCCCGCATTCGTGCCTGGAGGGATGGCGGGCTGTCAAGACTACCTCATATGTGGAAACGAGGGGTAGTTTCGCTTAAGAGAAAAGTAGGGGATATCCGAGGAATTTGGTCCCTATGTCATTTCTATGCATGCTTGAGTAGAATATTTCTATGCTGATGACAATCGGGCCCCCGAATGCAACCCAAGAATGCCTTTTGCTAAGATCCTTCTCTATCTGATTTATCGTGTTTATTTCACTCTTTGTTTTATTATCTTGACTTGTTAACTGATTTGTTATATTTTCTCCTTCGGGACCCCGAATTGACAACTCAGGGTCCCGAATACTGCTTTCTTAGTTAGAAATTGTTAGCTCCCAAACTCTATTGGCTGACTTGTTTAGTCAAGTAAAACCCCCCCTGTTTATTACTTTTCATGTTTTTGTCCTGTGATTTCATTCAAGACCTTGAATCAGTCTCTCTCAATCCCTGTGTTCGACCCTGACTACCACTGTACACATTATCAATTGTACACATATTTTCAGGCATTATAAATTGTATTTGAGTGACGATCAGACATCAATTCCAGTTTTACTTTACGCCAACAAAGCATTAAAGTTTCAACTATTTGATCAGCAATTCTTCCTGAAATACTGACCAACTTGGCAAGCACTAACACAAGGAAGTACAAATATTAACACGAGGAAGCGACACATCAAAGCACACATATATATCTAGTAAGGAGGCTACACAGTTAAAATTTTTGAATCAGTTGTAGTAGTGTATATTAAAAAGACAACCTACATAAATGCAACATAAAGAAAGGACAAAATAGATTAAATGCTTATTGCAACTCATGTACAATATAAGAACACGCTAATAGCAAGTTAGCAGTTAGATAAACATCGCATGTTAAATCCAAATATGCTAGTACACAATTAAGAAAGATAAGCCAGTTCCTATGAAGGAAGGTGTTAGAAGGGATTTTCAAGAGGTCAAGGAGACAAGTCATCCAGTATTAATCTAAACTACAGGATAAGCAAATTATGAAACTACTAACTGAAATAAGAAATTCTCCTCTACAAGCTTGTATCTGGTATAATGGTATTTGATAATGCATGTCAGACCACACCCACACAAGTATAAGAACTAAATAAAATACAAAAAGCAACAGTCTAAAGTTGACTCATAGTTACCAGAAACAACCCCAACTGTTGACTGCTATGCTGCCCAAAAAAAGAGCTGCAGAAAATCAGTGAAGAATGTGAGCAAATTGTGCCATGCAAAACCAATTGGTTAATGAAATTTCACACTATGTAGCAAATAAGATGAATCGAAGAACTTCAATAACTACATTTCTGGGCAGTAATGCATGCTTTCTCATACTATGTAGCAAATAAGATGAATCGAAGCACTTCAATAACTGCATTTCCAGAACAAGAAGAAAGACAGAAGACAACAAGCCAATATTGCATACTAAAACATGCTCAAGATAGGAATTCATTCTTGATAACAATTGATGAAACACCAAGGGTATATCTATCTTCTCACCCCCAAAGCCAGGTCCCCGTAGACCTTGACTGGCGTCAACGCCCCGACTGCCTCCCGCGTTAGGTTGAGGAATCCTGGGATGGTCGACATCAACGGGGGGGGACCCACACGGCGTTATCCTATCCCAGGCCGCCCCGACAACCTCTAATAGGCGATATCTCACCAGCGATACCCTATCATGCTGACGCGTGCTGAAGTCATCCCGGGCGTTATCTCCCCGCGATAACGCCCACCCCTGGGGGTAACGACCTTCCTTGGCTATAAATACCACTCATTTCTAGATCAAAGGTACGATCAGATTCTCTACCAAAATCTCTGCCAAATTTCTCAGCCATGCTAACTTAAGCATCAGAGTGTCTACGCCGGAGCCCCCCCTCCGGCGATTTGCAGGTACGACGGACTGCCGCAACAGTGTTCCCAGACAGCCGTAATCTCTACCCCGCTGCCATAGTAGATCAAATCTTATCAAATTGGTGCTTTCATTGAGAGCTTTGGTTCTAATTAAGGGAGCATCCTTAATAGCCAAGCTCTGTTCTTCTGGGAATTGGAAGATTATGGCTTCTGATTCAGATCTACCGTTGACTCAGTCCTCTAGCCTTCCATTTTATACCCGCAGACGACTTTTCGCTTTTGCCACTTCTGATGCTCCCACCTCGGTGCAAGAAATTCCTCCAGGAATGTCAGATCTTCCCCCTGAACAAGCAGCGGGAACGTTTGTGTCCCAGCCACATACTCTTTTGTCCCAAATAGCAGGGTCCAGTCATTTTACTCCTCAGTCAAGGGGATCCGTGATAGACAACGTGAATAACCCTTTCGCGAGCTCGATTTCAGCTCTTCGTGCCCAGTTGGACCATTTAACGGAATTGGCTGCTAGATTCACGCCTAATGCTTCTGGATCAGGCGTCCCATCCCAGTTTGTTTTTACTCCACCTACCGTCGTGGAACGGTCGTTGTCGTCCCCATTGCAGGCGAGCGCCCCTCCGACGTTGCCTGCGTTGAATGCGTCAGTCAGCCTTGTACAATTTGCTCATAGGACAGTGGAGCCGTACGTGCCACAGGTGCCTTTACTTCCTACCCCTCAAGAGGGACGGCAATGGCGTGACGAGGACAGAGGTCGTTGGAACGGTGGAAGAAATGAAAACGATAGAGATATGTCTCCTGGAGGGAGTGAAAGATCCAGCAGCAGGAGACATCGAACTCGCTCACCAAGGAGTCACAGTCCGACTCTCAGGCGACATCATATTAGAGATCCGCGAGATCGTAGGCATCATTTGGAGGTATCCCCACCTCGGCATGCACGTGAAATTCTTGATGATACTTCTGGCCACCCCTTTAGCCTGCGCATAAGGCGTCACAGAGTCAGTAGACATGTGAAGCTCCCCTCAGAATCCTATGACGGTACCCGAGATCCCATTTCCCACCTTAACAAAGTGAAGGACTTTGTGCAGTTTCAGACCCATAATGACGCTGCTTTGTGTCAGATATTTGTAATGACCCTCTCAGGGGTCGCGCGCTTATGGTTTGAAGGTCTTCCGGGTGGGTCTATTGACAGCTTCTCGCAGTTAGATTCAGTACCGCAGTCCCTATCAAGAAGTCTGCTGCTGCCTTGTTCGACCTACACAGAAAACCTCAGGAATCCTTGAGGAGCTTCCTCCATTATTTCGACACCGAGATGTCGCTAACGCCAAGCGTAACGGTTGATTTTGCCATAGAAGCCTTAAAGCAAAACTGTTGTTATAGAAAGCTTAGAGATGCTTTAATGGTTGACCCGCCAGCAACCTTAGATGCGTTAAGGCTGAAAGCCCACAACTATGCGAGGATGGAAGAGGAAGAGAATAGGAACATGCCGCCAGCTATGCCTCCAGTCCATAATGCTCTCGTTCCTGCTACTTCTGAAGATCGGTTCATCGACGATTACGCTCAGCGAAAGGATCACATTCCCAGGACCTCTAACCGGAGAAGAGGTAACTCCTCAAAGGGAAAGTCTGGTGATTCCTCAGCACATCGACAAGGAGATTCCCCTAAGGGACGAGTACATAACTCAGACCTTCCTTCTTTCATCTTACCCAGGGCAGAAATACTAGCGATAGTGGAACAGTGGAATCTACCCATCCGTTATCCAACCCCTGTAAGGCCGGGGGTAACCTTGGGAAGAAGAGAAAACGCTTACTGCAGATTTCACAAGGCTAAAGGATATTTTACGGAAGTATGTAGAGAGCTCAAATTAGCGATAGAGCGCCTAGTCGAGGAAGGTTATCTGGGAGAATTCGCTATCAAAACACGAGAAGAGGCTAAGAATAACTCAGCAAACAGAGTATCCGACGACAGATCGACACCTTCCCGTGTTCTAGACAACGACGCAGGTCTGGCCAGAAGAGATAGAGAAACTCTCATGATTAACGACGAAGATGTACCCATCATCAGCATCATTGCGGGGTGCTAAATTCTGCCCTCTCCAAATTCCTTCATTAATGAACAGTAAAGAAAATTTTCATTTCCTTTCAGGAATGGAAAATTACGCCAAGTAAACACATTCTCTAAAAAAACGTCCATTTTTCTAAAAACTGGAGATTTTTCCGGAAAAACCTCCGAAGTAAACGCGCCCTAAGTGGCTGTTTGGCGTCATGGTTTTGCCACAAAACCATGGTTCAGCCACTGAAAATGATATAAGCATATCAGAACGACGGAGCTTACGCTCCCAAGTGATGAAACGACGTCGTTTCACGCAAAATGGGGCAACCCCATTTTGCGACCCGTTTCCAGCTCAACCCGGTTGGTTTCTATCTATGTGGCGTGATACGTCAGCAGTCAGTGACGTGGCGCTTGACGTGGCACGACACATAAGCAAACTAACGGAAAAAATGGATGGCGTTAGGGTGAGGGATGAAATGAACCAAAATTTTGGAGTGGAATGATATAATCCAACAAAAAAAAACAGAGGGTTGAAATAAGTCAATCAATTAGACTGCAGGTACTAATTTTTGATTTTTCCCTATTCTATTAGCTAGTTAAGAATGAATTAAAAACAAATGAATAGTGTAATAACAAGTCTCCATCAAATATCAAGTCGGACGGAAACGCAAGTTGAAGGCCAAATGACCCTTGTAGAGATTTCCGGCATGCCTCACTTTTCAAGTAGTTGAGAGTTGAGGCTGAGATGCGAAACTCTACTGGGTATTATTAAATATTATATTAATTCATTATTTGACCCAAAATTTAGGTTATATGTTTAATATGTTGGTCGTGGTCTCAAGAGATTCACAAATTTAGATTGGTTTTTCTTTTAATTTCATACATTTGGAATGTGATTGAGAAAATGAAAAGTTTGTAAACTCTGCCGGTTCGACCGGTTGTTTAGTCGGGTTGATCAGAAAAATGTTAAATATAAGATTAGAACTCATACTGTATTTTAGCCAACAAAATTTTAATCACTACACCAATACGGAAAAACGTACCCTAGGGGTCCTTAAAGTTAGTATTTTCATTTTAGTTAATCTCCGAAGTTTTTTTAGTTCAATCTGATCCCAAATGTTATATCAGTTAGTTTAAGTTAATCACCATCGTCAGAAAAACAACTAACGAAGACAAACGTCCATTAAATCATACTCCCTCCGTCCCTTAAAGGATGTCGTTTACTATTCCAGCGCGCATTTCAAGGCGGCCGGAATAGTAGCTATATGACCCCGAAAAAATTGGTACTTTTTTTCTAACGCAGGTAAAAGATTTACGTACGTTAGAAAAAAAGTACGAATTTTTTCGGGGTCATATAGCTATTATTCCGGCCGCCTTGAAATATGCGCCGGAATAGTAAACGACATCCTTTAAGAGACGGAGGGAGTATTATTTTATTAGTTTTTTCTGACCCGGTGATATCCTCGACAAATGTCCATTTTTGGTGTTTTTTTTTCTTTTTACTTTTTTTTTCTATAAAGAAAGTTGAAGTGCTGCATATGGGTTTGGTTGTGGTAAAATTATAATTTTATTTCTTCTTCCTTTTTTATTCTTTTACCTAATTAATAAATTGGTTGTGTTTTTTAATGTTTAATTATTTTGTTAATTTTTTAATTAGTAATCTGAACATGTGGGGCTCACATGGGTACTATTTTATCAGAAAAAATAATAAAATAATAGAATTTAACGGACGTTTGTCTCCGTTAGTTGTTTTTCTGTTAATGGGGATTAACTTAAACTAACGAATATAACATATGAGACCGAATTGAACCAAAAAAAAATTAGGGATTAATTAAAATGAAAATAATAACATTTGGACCTGAGTGCGTTTTACCTTTTTGTTGGTTGGGTCAATTGATGGGTTAGGATTCAATGAGAGGGGTGTCCTTTGGAACTGGAAAGGGTTACCCACAACTCCTAGTATGTTTAGCTTTTGCTATGCTGGTCATGCTATTTTCCCAACATTAGCAAGTTCAATGAGGGATAACCAACAATTTCGCAAGGCATATACATATATATATATATATACACACACACACATATAACTGTGAATTAATTAGTTTCTTTTGAAAAATCACACTCTAAATAATTATATCCATTATGGTTTCACTTCCAGGTCCTAATGTTGTGCTTCATCACTTGCACGCTCGTCTATGAATTCATGACAGTGATTGGTTATCGGATGTATAAAGGATCCGTGATGTCTTAGATCACATTGAGTCTACCGGAAAAGAGCTCATTGTTCAAAATTGCTATTGTGGGTACGGTATTCAGTCCCTTGACCAAATATGCTCTAATGGCTACTCTGACTGCTAAGGCCATTGAATTTGAGGGTAAGATTTTTAAAGATCCCAATGCCCGGAGTAGTTTGGTAAGGTCATTTATTGTGATGAACACATTAATAACCGCACTTGTAGTTCCATTCTTTGATGACGTAATTGGGTTTGTCTTTCTTTAATGTTGCCATGTATCTGGTATATTAAGATCAGAGTAAAACTTGGGTAGATCTACCTACATCATGATGTAGGATAATGACACGTGTCCAAAAGTGTAAAAAATAGTGATATTCTAGCACTATTTGGAGCACATGTCATCATCCTAAATCATGATGTAGGTAAATCATGATCTACCCAAATTTTTTCCATTAAGATTAAGCGCGAAGCTAAAACTTTTGGGATAGAGTTAGCGTCTATCATTGTAATATTGGTGTAGCAGATACAATCATGTCTATGAAACAAATTGTAGAAGATTTTAAATGGCATATTTGGAACAACGTTTACTTTGAATGGTTTATTTTATTGTAGTAAATTATAAGGTTAACTTGCATTAATACTCTGCGTCTCTGCCTCCCTCAGAGCCAGTGACAATTACCATATATGGTCCATATCCATCCCGAAAGGTTAGAAGGGGGAAAAAACACAATCCTCATTGTAGGTTGAAAGAAACTTAAGAATCTGTAGCTAAAAAATTCATTCATCACCTCACACAGTGATCCGAGAAGAAATGAATACTATTATCTCAGTACATTTTTGTGAAATTTTCTTATAACCGTCCTTAAAGTTTCATTATTTATTACCTTAAATTTTTTAATTCTTTCTTAATAATCCATAAAATTTTATTTATTTTTTATTTATCCTTCAATTTTTATACCTGGAAAATTTAATCTTATCCGCCACTGAACCTTCGAATAATTTATGAAAAATAATTTTTTAACTAATAGAAAAGGAAAAAAAAGGAACGGAATTTAAAGCCACCAGCAAACCTCTCGGCTCTCGCCGTCGAGTCGAGCCCCCACCCTAATTAAAACAAGGGCAGCCCTTAAAGTTAAAACAATGATCCCCACACCAACGGCGACAACGGTCCTAAATCCTTTTGATATTTTCGCATTAAAAAGAAAGAATAGTTTGAATAATATTAGTTATGGTCGAGTAAAAAGAGATTTGTTCAACCTTAGTTGAGTGAATGAATAAAATTATGTTAAGAGAGTTATCAATTTCAGAACCCAATTATACGTGAACGAGATAAATCTCCTACTCAAAAAAAGGTTAGAGGATCTACGGGGTGAGAAAAAAAAATACTTCCTCTATGCTCAAAAAAATTGCTCTCAATCCACTTTCACAATAATTAAAATAATAATTAATTACTGATTTTTATATGTTTCTAACCAATTATTCTCAATCTCTATTAATTGCACTTAATCAACATTAGTTTGAATCCCCAATTCATTAGAAATTGCTCTCAATCAAGATTTTTGTTGTTGTCATAACGTAATTTATTTGACGGACAAAGGAAATATTTTATAATTGTGTCTGCTTGTATTGAAAAAGTCACATTTTTTAACACTGATTATATTCGAATAAAATTAGATTAATCGCCTAAAAAAATAGAGATACTCAAAAAGATTGGGTAAAAAAAATATACTCTGTGGCTGTGGCTGTGGCTGTGGCTGCTTGCGCCAGTAAAGTTGACCACCAACCGATTCAACCGAAACAAATAGAATGGGTGCGTGCGGATGCCAGTTCCCTCACCTAACCGAAAAAATATCTCGCTATTTTTTATCAAAATAATAAAATTTGTAACTGTTCAATAAAGATAAATTGATTGATATTAAAATAAAAGAGTTATATATACTTATTTTATTTTATTTAGTTTTTAGTAAAAAAATATTTTTTTAGTGAAATATAGCTGAAAGATAATATCAAAATTTTCAGGTTTGTTAAACAACAACACCCAATTATGACAAAATTTAAAATTAAGTCATTAATTTTTTTTCCGGCATGATTTTGCCATTAACGTTACCAAAATTAGCTAATTTTACTCTTTCTCCCACAAGACCTATAGAAAAAGTTACGTGATAGTGTAAAATTGACACACAAAATTCACGTGTTACTAAACTAATAAAATACTGTTAAAATTATGACTTTAGAACTCTTATTAACGTATATTAATTATTAATTTAATTATATAATTTCTCGAAGTTAAAACATTCGAATGTTATTTTATTAGCTTAACGACACACCTGAGTTTGATGTATCCATGAAGGAAATTTGAAAATGGATAATTTAGCTTAACGAAACACATCATTAGTAACATAGTCATAAAAAAAATGTAGTGACTTAATTGAAAATTTTGTGATTGTTGGATGACCAAAATGTTAAACAACAACAAATAAAATGCGGTTGCCGTTGGTTTCCTAGCGAGAGATTAGATTACTACGCCGTTTTTCTACTTACAATCTCCTTAACCTCAGACAACAGCAAATAATTAAAGAAAGAAAACGAACAGGAGTCAAGAACTCGTCCACGCTCTTAGAAAAAAGTTCAAAAAGTTTTACCATTACTTTAAACAAATTCTTTTGCACAGATCAGTCCAACCAAACTCAAAAAACCACACTCTCTGCATGTGTAAACGCTTCTTTGCTCTTTTAAGCTTCTACTCTCTTCCTCCTCCTCCTTCCTCTTCTTGTTCTTCCACCTTCAATTTCTTCTCCAAATATTCAAGAAAACCCAAAATGAGGCGGCTAAAGCTTGAAACTTTATTGAGACTCAGTCGTTTTAAATTGATCCAAGCCCTTCTCGCTCTTCTCTTGCTCTATATCCTCTTCATGACCCTCGAAATCCCTTTTGTACTCAAGACGGGAACAGGGTATGGGTACGGATACGGTTATGGGTCGCTCAGCGATGTGCACCCCAGACCGTTGATTCTTGAACGACGAGAATGGTGGGTGGGTGAGGAAGAGGAGGACGCGGGGACTCGACCCATTTCGGATCTTACTTGGGTCACGCCCCGGAGGTCTGAGAGGCGGATGCGGGAGACCAGCAGGAAACTTGGGAGTTTGTTCTTTAATGAGACGGTTATTGATGGTATTGAAACTGCCGACGAGTTCTCCGTCCTCCACAAGGCCGCAAGAGAGGCGTGGGTTGAGGGGAAGAAAGTGTGGGGTGAATTGGAGACGGGTCAATTACGGCCCGACCCGAAGGCCGACAACCGTACTGAACAGTGCCCGAATTCGATTGCGTTATCTGGGTCGGAGTTTTCGGCGCGGAAGAGGATCATGGAACTTCCCTGCGGGTTGACGCTGGGGTCGCACATTACCATTGTGGGGAAGCCAAGGTGGGGTCATACGGAGAAAGAGCCGAGAATAGCATTGGTGAAGGAAGATGAGGAGGTCGTGGTGTCACAGTTCATGATGGAGTTGCAAGGATTGAAGACCGTTGATGGTGAGGACCCACCAAGGATTCTGCATTTTAATCCGAGATTGAAGGGTGATTGGAGTGGGAGACCAGTGATTGAGCAGAATACTTGCTACAGAATGCAATGGGGGAACGCACTGAGGTGTGAAGGATGGAGCTCTAGAGCTGATGAGGAAACTGGTAAATCTTCCCCACAGACTAGCTATCTGTGTTGTTTATACTCTTGTTATTCCTTTCGCTGCGACATTTTTTTGAATTACTTTGTGTATACGTTTTGTTCTGTGAAGTGGATGGACAGGTGAAGTGTGAGAAATGGTTACGCGACGATGATGGTAGTGGGAAAGATTCAAAGGCTACATGGTGGTTGAATAGATTGATAGGGTGGAAAAAGAAGATGTCATACAACTGGCCATTCCCGTTCACAGAGGGGAAGCTATTTGTTCTTACATTGAGTGCTGGTTTAGAAGGTTACCACATCAGTGTTGATGGGAGGCATATTACATCCTTTCCTTATAGAACTGTGAGTAAATTAAATTTGGATGCTTCACAATTATTTGATGAGTAGAGTACTTGAAAGGTATTGAAATTAGTTGTACTTTTTAGGGTTTTGTTCTTGAGGATGCTACTGGACTGTATTTGAATGGAGATGTCGACGTGCATGCCGTATTTGCTGCTTCCCTACCTGCCTCACATCCAAGCTTTGCTCCACAACGGCATCTTGAGATGATTACAAAGTGGCGAGCACCTCTGCTTCCTGATGGAAATGTGGAGCTTTTCATTGGTATTCTCTCTGCTGGCAACCATTTTGCTGAAAGGATGGCTGTAAGGAAAACCTGGATGCAGCACAAGTTGATAAGATCTTCAAAAGTAGTGGCCAGATTTTTTGTAGCATTGGTATGTTTGGAAGTGAGATACTTGTTTAGATATGCAATCAGTTTTACTTTCACCATGAAAAATTCTAATAGTTGGTTGAATGTATGGTTTGTTTGATAGCATGGAAGAAAGGAAATAAATGTGGAGCTAAAGAAAGAAGCAGAATATTTTGGAGATATTGTTATAGTTCCTTACATGGATAATTATGATCTTGTAGTATTGAAGACTGTTGCAATCTGCGAATATGGGGTGAGTGTTTGGGAATCTAGCTAAGCACATCGTATATGTCCTTATATTGTTTCCATTGATATTGTAGCTTTTGTTTTTTGTTGTCTGCTTGTGTGTTTTTCTTTCTGGTAGCATTATGGCATATACTGAAAAGAATGCATAAACTCTCTGTTGGTTTTGAATTGTTGTTAATAGGCTCGGTTCCTGGCGGCAAAGTATATTATGAAGTGTGATGATGACACATTTGTCAGGGTGGGTGTTGTGATCAAGGAAGCAAAGAAAGTGGATGGCGATAGAAGCCTCTATGTTGGAAACATGAACTACTACCATAAGCCCTTGCGTAATGGCAAATGGGCAGTTACATACGAGGTGTGTGAATCTGTGAATCCCTTACAAATTGTTGCTGGTTTAAAAAAAAAGTCAAATACATTTGAGCTAGCCTCTCACTTCCAGTAAAATGCAATAGGACCTTGTTTCCATTGTGTGGTGCAGTATATTGGCAATCTCACAACTTTATTCTTGTTTCTGAGACTGCTTTGCAATTGGTTTGTGTGTAAACCTTTTCTTTTACTCTTTTTCCTTGCTTCTGTTTTCCATTTGCTTTTGCATTCAGTAATGCTTCTGCTCCAACTTGATATGATATTACTGTGATGTATCTTGAAGTATTACTATCTCATCACCATAGGTTTTCTCTTACCCAAATTTTAGATTTATCAATTCCTATTTTCGACCATGTGGCAATTTGGAACTTATTGTTTGTTGTTTCTAGATTTGATGTCCTCTGCCTTAAGTTGGAGAAAAAAGTTGCCGTTTGTCAGAAGTTAGACTACTATTGATTTTCAGGCCAATATTACTCGAGGGGACCTATTACCTTAAACCTTGCACTTCATGTTTAACTGCTGGATATAAATGCTGCTTCCTTTAAGACTTAGCAGAGACAGACAATCAGAGTTTACCAGTTTCTTCTTTCAAAAAAATCTGAAATACTCGATCCTAGTTTCTTCTTTCATCAGCTTTGCATTAAAGTTCTTTTTGTGTTTTATAACCCAACAATAATCTACTCTCTTATTCATGTTCTACAATTCCAGTTTTAGTCATGAAGTTTTCCCTATACAGGATACAATTGCTGACTATAACATGTCCCTTTCTCTTGTTGGTATATCAGGAATGGCCAGAGGAAGAATATCCACCCTATGCAAACGGTCCTGGTTATATTGTTTCATCAGATATAGCACAGTTTATTGTAGCTGAGTTCGAAAATCATAAGCTTCGGGTATGTTGCACTCTCTAATTTTTGTGTGCATATTGCATGTGTCTGTATTTGTGTTTTGCACTTGAGGTGCCTGTGATTTGCTGTTTTAGTGGGTTCACCTATAATTGACATGATGAATCAATTTCCTCCTGGTCCAGTTGTTTAAGATGGAAGACGTGAGTATGGGAATGTGGGTGGAAAGTTTCAACATTTCGAAACCTGTCGAGTATCTTCATAGCTTGAAGTTCTGCCAATTTGGATGCATTGATGATTACTATACTGCCCACTACCAATCGCCAAGGCAGATGATATGTCTCTGGGATAAATTACGTCAAGGAAAGCCTCAGTGCTGCAATATGAGATGACATCACGAGTACTCGGCTGAGAGAATGGTACATTGGAACACACAAGTTTTGCAGTCGTAGTAAATCTCTGTACATATCCAAAGGGATCTAAGATAGATTCGTGTTTCTGATCTTAGGTGCGTCCATTCCTTAAACTTAGTATTTATTTCTTCAAGCACAACATATCAGTGTCCTTTCCTCGTGTAGAAAACTCGAGGAACAATGTCGATATAGAGGGAATGATTATATTTAGGAAACATCCTGGGTTTCTGTACTGTGGAGTGGGGAATCAGAGATGAGAACAACCGAGACATTTCAGTTTAATCTTAAACAGAGTTCGCTCCCTGATCGTTTGCATTATTTAGTTTTTACTATTGGTAAATATTCTTGTTAGCTTACTTTATTTCTTTCCAGAGCTTGCCGGGATAGAAAAAAAAAAGGTTCATGATAAAAGAACCTTTACAAGTTTACAGTGAAAGTGATATTGCATTAGTGGATAGAGAGCTAAAAAGAGAACCTTATTCCCTTCTGATCCTATTTTATTGCAGCCAATCGCTCTGTCATAAAGGTGGTGCACTTAGCCTTGCTGGATCCACATCTTCACCACAACTACAAAGTACAGTCCCTCTTTCTAGTGTAGTCTAGCTTCTTCTTTTTTGTGGGGATAGATACGAATGCGCGAAAAGGATACCGAAACTCGAAACGTCACTCTCTCCTTTAGAGAAAGTATCACTGAATTATAGAGTACCGGCCCTCTTTCTAGTATAGTTTAGTTCTGCACGAATAGGATATTGAAACACGAAACATTACTCCCGAATTACTGAGTACATACCCTCATTTTAGTAAAGTCTAGCTCTTTTTATCCGGACATAGAACTCGAAACATAACTCTCCCCGTAAAAAAAAAAAATCTTATTGATACATAAAAGGAAAATAACGATGAAACTATTATCATTAGTAAGATTTTTTTTCCTTCTGAAATTACATGAAAATAATTTAGTTCTGCTGTTACAGCACTCAGTCTACTCTGATTCATCTCAAGTTCTCAACAATGCCCAAACCAAAACACTTGCCAATGAATAGACTAACCAGGTACCTGTAATAACACAGAACAGGACAATTCTTATAAAAAGAAGAAGAAAAACTCCATGAAATAAGAAACAGAGCTAAAAGATAGAGAGATTTTAAATTCGTTACCAGTCTGCCATGGAAGAAGAAGCTTCGAGCCGTGATTAAATGCTGCTTCAAAGAAGCAGTCAGAAGTTGTGTTCAGACCACCAGGACAGTTGCAGACAAAAGTATTGTAAGCTCCACCATACCCACAAACTCCATGACTCCTCTCACAGTTAGCACAAGAACTCGGGTAGTCATTATAAACATTAAACTTATACTTAAGTGTTATCCCATACTTCCAATTGTCAGGATTAGCTTCCTGTCCATTGAAGCTATAGAACCCGGAATACGAATTACACTGCAGCTTCTCCAAATCCATCTCGAAAGCCGGTCCTAGATCGACTGGCGTGTAGACACAGCATGTGGAAATTGGAAGGTTGAGCATACTGATAGCTCTGCAGGAGTACAAGAAACTGCAGATGGGTGCTCCTGTTCTATCACATCGCGGGACTACCGATCCGTTACCACCGCCGTTATTATAGCTGTCAGGTTCGAATATGGGGGATGAAGTTGTGGAACAATCAAGCAGAGTAAATACAGTGTCATCATGGAAAGAGAATGGAGCATCCCAGTCTAGACCAAAACCTTTGCTTTTTTGTGTGCAGGCACATGTTGACATGGAAGTGTCTGAAATGTAGATGACTTGATTGGAATAATCTATGTTTGTGACAGGATAGCAGCCTGTGTGGGTGGTTAGGGTTAGTCTGTCCTGATCACAGGTTACATATCGGTTGAACCGCGGATCGCCGCAGCCGAGGCCAGTGCCAAATGGGTATTTGATGGGAATTTTGCCACAGGAATTATGACAGGTTTGTGATGAAATTATGGAGGGGAGAGTTATGAAGATTAGGAAGGAAAGAGTAGTAGTAATGCAAGAATGCTTGAGTTGCTTCATTTTTGTGAAGTGTGAGTGAAGAATGGGATTGGTATTGGACAATATATTGGGGAAGTAGGTTCTTTCCGGTCAGTCTCTTGGCTTTTGTTTTTCGAACTCGTAATTTTACTTTTTTTTTATTTTACAAAAAGTATTGCTGAACTACAAACTTTTCCATGTGGGAGTCTTGACTTTTATGGGGATTGGGTTTATGCGATATGTGCCTTTCGGTGTTGGGGTTAGCTGGCTTTTACTCATCTCTCTGCTTTTTTTCCTATTATGAGAAGATGTATGGTTTTCTTTTCATCACCTTTTTTTCATTGCTTCTAGTAACAGGATTTGTCACTGTACTTGAAAAGTGTGTTTTGTTGATCCCATAGCTACTAGCTCACTTGATCCAAAAACCTAATTGCTTATTTGTTTATCTTATTTATTTTTGATGCTGTAAAACAAAAAAAAATTAACCAAGTGTAGGCCTCATTAGCGTTGTTTTCGTTTGTTATGTTTGTCAGGTGATTAGTTATCGAGAATATTTTACTTTTTAAAATATCGATTAAATTGCGAATAAAATTAATTTTAATACGTAAATTTAGAGATTTTTCATAATTTAAATCGAGAACAAATCACATACTTCATATGTTAATGTCTGGCCCTCCTGATGATCACTCATTCATAGTTTTGAACATACTTTTCTAGTCCTCCACCCTTAAAACAAGGGGAATCCATTGATTTTGAGATAATTGATCAATCATTTTAGCCCCTTAAAGAAAAACTAGTGGACAAAGGATAATATTATTAGCTTTTTTTTCTTTCCCTCTATTGTTTATTTTATTAGACTTTCAAAATTCAAAGTAGCAGAACAAATTTTAAATAGAAAAATACTACATAATTCATGGGATGTAATAATTCCTTAGTAAAACGTACATCTCAACGTACTCTGATTTATTTTCCTCTTACGTTCCGAAAATAAACGTACTCTTTAAGAACTACAAGTGTGATTTGAAATTTGTGCATTTTGTACGGCCCATCTCAACTACTAATGCCTCTCTTTTTGTTTAATTATTCTCACATTATTGTTGGTCACGCATATTATTAGCATGCTATTTAGGAGCATCTTATCTTAGAATATTATTGTGCAGCACAGAAGAAAAGGAAGTTTTGTACATAGTGGAGACAATCTTTCTTCTAAACATTACAAAATAGTTTTGATACGAATTTTGCCGAGTAGGGCTTCTACTCTCTAAACTTTGGTGGCCATAGTTTAAGCATCCATTTTCATGATATAACTTGGAATACAATATAGTTTAAGCATGCTAATTTATGCTCGTTTGAGTTTGATTTGTTTATTTATTTATTGAACTCATCTAATCGAGTTTTGACTCGTTAAACCTTCGCTTTGTGGTTTTTACTTTTTAGTCCCTAGCCATAATATAGGGCCTTTTTCTTCTCATCGCAAGCAGGCTTGCTGGCAACGGATAGGGTAATTATTGTGTAGGCTAAGCCAAAGCCCAAGACCAGGTAACCGTACGGAATTGTTGGGTCTTCAGTTTTCTTTTTTCTTTTTTCTACCGGGTCATAACTACTTCTCACTTTTTTTATATAGGTAGAAAAGAAAATTACAGACAAGTCAATTCAAACCCGAGATTTTACTTTCTACTTTATTTATTTATTTGTCAAAAGATAGGAAATTATATTAAAATTAAGAAGAAATTTTTTACAAACATTATAGAATCCAAGGTGGAGAAAATTTAAAATCAAAGGACTTGGATTTTTTTCTCTCCTTTGGTGACTAGGATTTTAGAGCATATTTGTTTCGTTTGCTCTCTGCTCCATAATTAGCTACAAACTTATTAATTTTTCGATCGTATTGTCTGAATATTATTGAATAATTACCATAGAAGTCTACTAGAAGTTTTATAACTTACACAAATCAAAGCTCACCCCAAATGTGCCTAATATAATTTTGTTGATGGACAAATTAACTCGCCTTTACCAATTCATTTTGCTTTCTTCTTTTCTTTTTATTCACTTAATATTGGTGTTAAAAATAATTTTTAAATTATGTGAAATATATTGGTCCAATTCTAAGTCAATAGGTCTTAAATTGATAATTATACTCAAGTGTTGTATTGCAATGATTAAACAGTAAAATGATCAAATGGACTAAAATGATGAAATTTTAAAAAGCCTTAAAATTTATTTTGTTGGAGAAAAAAAGGCCGCATCACTCGCAACAAAATAAAAAATACGACATTATTGGGAGAATCACCAACTTAAAATCCAACACAACAATACTCGAATATGATTAATTTTCAGTAAAAAAGTGAAAAAAATAATTAACATTGGTAATTACTAATTACTACTATTGCTTAAAAAAAATACTAATCTAAAGTTTAACTTTTAATGGGAAAATACACCACAAGGTTTCCAACGTTTTATAAGAAATTCAATTGAGTTTCTAACGTATTCTTAGATTTAATAAAATCTTTAACGTTATGTTTTTTAGTTCGTTAAAATCTCCGCCGTGTAAAATATCCAACGTGGAAGCACATTCCGTTATTCTTTCATTTTTTATTAATATTATCTAATAAATGAGACCCAAAATATTAATATAAGAAAAGTCTTTATAAAAACAATCATGAAAGTTTTGAAAAAAATTAGCAAATAATTCAAAACGTAAGTATTACCAAACAATCTAATGATTTCACTTAATAATATAAAAATGTAACAATTAATAAATAATTAATCTATTATGGTTATTAATACCAAAATTAACTTATTATTATCAAAATATTAAAAAAAAGGAAATAAAATAAAAAGGTAGGAAAAATAAATAAATAAAACTTACTGGGTTTTTATATTTTTGAACTAAAAATATTAAAAATATATACTAACAGAATATTTTATGTCAAGTAAGATTTTTGTCACGGAATGACTCAATTGAACATTGTATATAAACGTTAGAGATTTTATTAAATTTCAAAATACTACAAATCGAAATTTTTATAAAACGGTAAGAAGCTGGTTGCATTTTCCAAACTCTTTAACACAGGATTTTTTTTAAAAGCACCGAAATTTGGAATAATACTTGCGAAGTCACACAACTCATAACTCCTGATATCCCCGCGTACTTTTAGCATTAGCAGGTAGCAGCCGAAAGCGAACGGAGGCGTTATTCACTTGGGGGGAAAACATAGAATCCCCAACCTGAAATATCAGATAGTACGTTTTGGAGGTCAAAGACAAACATGGTCTCGAGCTCAGTCTCCGCCGCGCCAAGGTATCCTTCCTTCCTTCCCCATTTGATGGGCATTCTTGAAGTTTCTCTGTTCTCTAATATTTGTCCATCTTTCCTGCTTATGGTCACTGTTTGGACCTTTTGAATTAGGAACTTGAAAGTTTGAACCTTTTGGTCACTGTTTGGATTAGGAATGAATGAAGTTACTACATGTCGGGGAAAGGAGTTCTGGGTTGCTTTGTTATGCTGCATTTTGTCTGTTTGGTGGAGGTTCTTAATTTTGTTCAACAAGTGTTTGATAAAATGCTTGAGGGCTCTTTGCATTGGAAACGAATAGCTGTGAATACTTCATTTTATGAATGACTATTCAGTTGTTCCTGTGTTTTGGTTCATCCTTATGAATGTGTATTTCTTGTGCTAATTATTACTTTGGTAGCCGTGCTTTTATTTTCTGGTGGTCTTTCTTCTTCACATTAACTTTGATTTTTTTGGGTGAAAACACTGTTGATCATGTTTTGCAAAAGTATATAGATTTGCATCATATCCTGAATTGTGTGAGTTACAATGTGTTTCAGGTGATGAGTAATGAAGTCTATTTGCTTTGATTCTTCTAGATGGAGGGTAGCCCCTGCATTGCCTCCTGCAGATTCTCGAAATTTGTTATGATGGGTTTGTCCCATAGACATGAAGAGGTGTGCCATTTTTTCCTTGCGGCATTCTTTTCGATTCTTTTCTCTTCATCATTACTGGAGTTGTCCTACAAGTAATTCCCATTTTTTAAGTTATTTGAGCAAAAGATTATCAACCTTGAGCTCAACCAACACCAGGCCCTTCCCAAATTACTCCCCAAAGCAGCCTACAGTTAGAGATTCTGAACTTATCCATCAAATCTCAAATGTAATTAGGTTACGCCATTCTGAGCCCCTCCGCCGTGTTTTAAAACCTTATGAATCCAAGTTTAGGCCTGACCACGTAATCTGGGTTCTCATGAACATAAAAAGTGATTATAAATTGGTTTTAGATTTCTTTGATTGGGCATGCCTACGAAGAGATCCAAACCTTGAAGCCCGTTGTATTGTTGTTCAAATTGCAGTTTCTTCTAACGATCTAAAAATGGCTCATGAGCTTATTCATGATTTTTGGGCAAAATCGAATTTGGATATTGGTCATGCATTAAGCCAATTTGTTGAGAAGTTGATATACACTTATAAGGACTGGGGCTCAAATCCACATGTATTTGATGTTTTCTTTCAAGTCATTGTTGAAGCTGGGATGCTTATTGAAGCTAGGAATTTTTTCAACAAATTGTTAAATTACGGCATGGTTATGTCAACTGATTCTTGTAACTTATATCTTGCTCGTCTGTTGAACAATGGTGACGGGCTCGGGATGTCATTAAAGGCTTTTCGTGAATTTTCTCAAGTGAGTGTTTGTTGGAATACTAAGTCATACAACATAATTATGAATTCGCTTTGTCAAGCTGGAAAAGTAAAGGAAGCACATGGCTTGCTTCTGCAAATGAAATGCAGAGGCTATAATGCTGATGTTGTGAGTTATAGTACTATAATCAATGGGTATTGTGGTAACAGTGATCTGGAAACAGTGCTGAAGCTTGTAGAAGAAATGTATAGGAAAAAACTGAAGCCAAATTCATATACCTACAACAGCATAATCCTTCTTATGTGTAAAAGTGGTAAGGTGTTCGAAGCTGAGAAGGTGCTGAGGGAGATGATTGGCCAAGGAATAATTCCCGATAATGTGCTCTATACGACTCTGATTGTTGGTTTCTGCAATTTAGGGAATACTCAAGCTGCTTATATGTTGTTTGATGAGATGGAGGTTTGGAGAATTGTTCCTGATTTTATAGCATATACTGCTATTATTTATGGGCTCTGTCAAAATGGTAAGATGATGGAAGCATGTCAACTCTTCAGCGAAATGTTTTCTAGAGGGTTGGAACCTGATGAAGTTACATATACAGCACTTATCGATGGTCATTGCAAGTCTGGTGATATGACAAAGGCCTTTTCCCTTCACAATCAGATGGTCCGAGTCGGGCTTACCCCAAATGTTGTCACATACACTGCACTAGCTGATGGCCTTTGCAAAGTAGGGGAGTTAGACACAGCAAATGAGCTTCTTCATGAGATGTGCAGAAAGGGGCTTCAGTTGAATGTCTGCACTTATAACTCACTTATTAATGGCCTTTGTAAAGCAGGAAATATAGAACAAGCTGTAAAGCTTATGAAAGAAATGGAGTTGGCGGGGATGCATCCTGATACTATTACTTTTACTACTCTAATGGATGCTTATTGTAAGACAGGGCAGATGGTTAAGGCTCATGAACTTCTCCGTGAGATGTTGGAAAGGGGGCTTCAACCTACGGTTGTTACTTTCAATGTGCTTATGAACGGGTTTTGTTTGGCAGGAATGCTTGAAGATGGTGAGAGGCTGCTAAACTGGATGTTGGATAAGGGCATAACACCAAATGCCACCACTTACAACTCTCTTATGAAGCAGTGTTGCATTAGAAATAATATGCGTGGCGCGACTGAGATTTATAGGGGTATGCGTGCTCTAGGAGTGATGCCTGACAACAATACCTATAATATTTTAATTAAAGGGCACTGTAAAGCAAGAAATATGAAAGAGGCATGGTTCTTACGCAAGGAAATGCTTGAGAAGGGATACAATCTTACTGCTAGTTCCTATAATGCTCTCATTAAGGGTTTTTTCAAGAGGAAAAAACTTTTGGAGGCCAAAGAACTGTTCAGAGAGATGAGAAGAGAAGGAATGGTTGCTGATGTGGAGATCTATAACATTTTTCTGGATATAAGCTTTGAAGAAGGGGACATTGAAACCACTCTTGAGCTTTGCAATGAAGCAGTCGAGAAGTGTCTAGTGGATAAAGCCAAGAAATGAAACCAATATAAAGGAATGTTTTGCAAGATGTTGAAGAGCTTATCCTTCACTGAACTTATCAATTCTTGTTCTCATATATGCTGTCTTGGTGGGATCAGGTATCACTCTGCCCAAACATTTTTACAATCATGGTAATGCTTTTCTTTTGGCCCCCTTTCTCTTTAATCTGCTCCTATGCTGAGTTTATCCCTTTCAAGTTTCATTATTTCTTGTTTGAATGCATGTTTACATAGTCATTGCAAGCCCTTTTTACCTTGAAAGTTTCACAGGAATCATTTCATGGTAACTACAATCTGAGATTTGAAATGCAGAGACTTTTATTCTGAACTATGCTGCTCACTGACATAAATAGCAAGCTATTGCCAAACAAGGAGGTGTGCATAGTTTTTCAATAAGGAATATAATATTGGAAAATAGATTGTAATGCACAAGACTGGCTTGTCCCAAAAAAAAAAAATTCCCCCCTCGGCAGACAGTTGTAGTAGAACTGACCATGATTAAGTAGTGGTGTTGCTCAAGTCCACTGTTTCGCTGAGTGCCATACATATTTGTTAGTCCTGAAAGCATCATTTGTAGCTCCACTTTGCTAAGTTGCAAAAGTCTATTTTTTTTCCTGGAGACGAGTTCGTATGAATTGTGGAATTACAGAAGATGTGATTAGTTTTAGCTGATAAGATGACTGCCAGTGTCTTTTGTATTTCTTTTTTTTTCGGGTGATTGATCCCCTTTCCTATGCTTAGGTGAACATCAGATTGTGATGTGATGAGCCGCCATCAGTATTCCACCAGGGCAGGAGCAGGCAACATTATAGACAACCATCTATGCAAAGCCTCGCATAATTTTCCTGCTACAAAATTTGGATCTCTTTTCTAAAGTTTCCAATCAAAATAGAGATGAAACTCTTGAAGGTACTATAATTCTCCAACCTATGATCTCATTAAGTCAGATGCATATTTAATTGAGTCCTCTGCTTCCCTGCAGTGCTTTTGCCTCTTCTGGCACTTCCTTCGGATGCTATCTTCAAGAGCAGGTGGTGAAACATAAGTACTCACTGCACTAAAGCATCGAAGTGCTAAGTGCTTAAATTTGCAGTGAAGCTGGAGTTTGGTGTCAGTCAGGATGGAGACGCTTACTGCTACCGCCTACACCGATTGGTTCCTGGGCATTGCTGGTGAAATGAGATTGCTTTTACTGACATTGGAAGACTGACCTGTTATGGACGAGAACAAGTGGTTGGAATCGGTCTTGGATCCTCATTGTTCCAAGAAGAGAGAAAAAAAACGAAACTAAAACATCATTATTTTCATTTCTTGAGTCAGTTTTAGTGGATATCTGGCATTATTCTTGTAAAGATAATTTGATAGTATCTGGTACCAACTTGGGGAATCGTATCATATTTTTGTACAACTATTATCCATTATCTTTGATGATGTGTTTCAGATACAACCTTAGTAACCCCATCGATTTGATTGGTGTACTGTTCTAGTCTAGAGTTCAATACTATCTTATTGCCATCAACTCTTTAATTTGACACATACAACTCATCAGCACCAGTGGTCTAGTGGTAGAATAGTACCCTGCCACGGTACAGACCCGGGTTCGATTCCCGGCTGGTGCATCTGTTTTGTTTTTTTTTTCCCTTTTTTACCATGATCTATTTGGTTATTATCATCGACCGCACGATTTAACTAACAACTTCCCTCTTTCTCTCTGACCTGATCAACCCCACAATAAATGGATAAACGTCTTCCTCACCACCACATTTATTTACTCTTCCGCTCTCTTACCCTGTTCCCATTTCATACCCTAACCCATCAATTACCATGGCTAAAGATGATGTGAAGCTTATCGGTGCAGTGCCGAGCCCGTTTGTGCTGAGAGCAAGAATCGCCCTCAACCTCAAATCTATTCAGTGCGAGTTCCTCGAGGAGAAATTTGGGTCCAAAAGCCAGCTCCTTCTCCAATCAAATCCTGTTCACAAGAAAATCCCTGTCCTCATCCATGGCGGAAAACCCATTTGCGAGTCTCTCATCATTGTCGAGTACATTGATGAGGTTTTCTCTTCTGGGCCTTCCCTTCTCCCTTCCGATCCATACGACCGCGCCACTGCGCGCTTCTGGGCAGCCTATCTCGATGAAAAGGTACGGTCTTCGACATCCAGTCGTCTTATGTTTCATTTTCTTTCTTTTGCTCCCCAGATGTTTGTGTTAATGTCTGGACGAGAGTTAAATCTGTCAACTTGTATTAATTTGTTGATCGATTGAACAATGTGGCGAATATTCGCAGTGGTTCCCTACTCTGAGAGCGTTGCCGGGTGCGCATGGAGAGGAGAAGACGAAGGATTTGGCGGAGCAAGTGGTGGTGGGTGTAGTTATGTTAGAGGAGGCGTATGTGAAATGCAGCAAAGGGAAACCGTTTTTTGGAGGAGATGAGATTGGGTACCTAGACATTGCATTTGGGTCATTTTTGGGTTGGATTAGAGCATTGCAGAAGATGACTGGGGTGCAGCTGATTGATGAAGTGAAGACTCCTGGTTTGGTGAAATGGGCTGATGCCTTCTCCTCTCATTCTGCTGTCAAGGATGTCTTGCCCCATACTGACAAACTCATTGAGTTTGCTAAGGTTCTTGCTCAAGCCAGAGCTGCTGCTCCTCCTCCGACGAATTGAAAATGATGTAGTAATGTGATTTACAGGTTGGGATTTGGGTTTTATCTCTATTTTTACTTTTTACTTGGCGGGTTGTTAGTTTCAGATGATAGCTGGAGAATAAAAGTGAATTCAGATGTGTTTGATCAGAAATGTGTTGTGCTATAGATATGAATAAAGGAGGTAAGGTACATTAGCCTCGTCAGTCGTCATCCTATTCCATCTCTGCTGCCAAATTTAACTAAAAATCGTTTCAAAATGTTGATTGGTGAACATTAATCTGTCAAAATGAATTTGTTTCTATAAATCAGAGTTTGTTTTTAAAGAAAAATAAAATAAAACTCATGAGTTAGTTGTTCCAATCTCAGGTTCACCTATAAAGAACGCCTATAAAAAAAATAAGCAGCATGAGTTAGTTATGAAATCCTATAATTAACACAATTGATGAAAAAGTCATTCAAATTTGAACAAAATGTGATATATAAATTAGTAAGAAAAACATACAAACTGATATTTTCTCACTTAATAAAATTTATAATTTTACATGAATTAATGGAAGATGGTTAATATTACTTTTATTTCTATGAAAAAAATGAAAAAAACCATTAGTTACAATTAACTTTGATGCCGATTTCAAATTTTGAGAATGATAGTTCATTTTTTACGACTCTGAATTGATCTAACAGCATTTCCATGCAAAAGGTAATAGTTGGTGTTTAACCTTTATATTTTTATTTATTTTGAGACCTAATGTTTCATTTTGTTTATTTTGGTGTCTAACATTTACTTTATTTATTCGCCTCGTACCATTCCGTTAAAAAATATTAACTGGGAGACAAACGGCGTAATACGAGCCCCAACCACAATGAGAGATTCAATGGGCATGTAAAATTATCAAATAGAGAAGTTAAAAATGTTGGTCTTTTTTTTAAAATTCACATTTTAGTCCTTACTTTTTATTACCTGTGACTCATTAGTGAGACTAATTTGGACACAACTTTTACATTTTTAATAGTTAAAAAAATCTAAACGAGGTAAAAACAATTAGAAAAATATGAAAAATTAAGGGAAAAGTAACAAATATGGGAAAGTCCATTTTACTAAAAACAAATTATTTCTAAAAATATAAAAAAATAACAAATTTAAAAACCAATTGTACATAAAATTTAAAGTATTTTTCCTATCATATTAGTAACATTTTTTTGACTAAATTTCATAAATTTTGCTATTTTGTTTAATTTTTTAATTATTATAAATATTAAAGTTGCAACTTTCATGAAATTATAAGATTGATATTGCAAGCTTTTAAACTCTAGGGGTTAAGTGAAATATTTTCTAAACTCTAAAAAATTTCATGTAGTTTACCGAATATATTTTGAATTGATTTTTTTGTTGAGATTTTTTTGAATTAATTTTAACTATTTTCATAATCAAATAAATAAATTAAACTGACTTGTTTATGTTATCATAATCTTAAATAAATGCTCATTCTAAAGATTCGTTTGAAATATGCATAACTTTTTTTTCTTCATAAATTACCAAACAAATATTATACTATATAAAAATATAAGAAAATAACTTCTCAAGAAATTACTTTTTTACTGTATCTAAATGATAATTAATATTTTCCAGTTGAACAATCAAACAACAGAAAATAATTAATTTTTCAAGAAAATAGATTTCACATAAATTATTTTCCCTAGACAAGTTATTTGCCCCGAAACAAACAGCCCCTAGTATTAACCTTTTTTTAGCTAAGGACAAAAAGATCAAGAAACTCTCGCGATTCTCAATGAGCGCCTGCTAGGTGGGTGGTTGTCACGGCCCTACTCTTTCAAAGCTCGTGCAGCTTTTTCCCGGTCCTTGACAGTAATCTCGAAAAATCCACGTATAACTTCGTCTCATGCATATTTCATGACAAAACCTAGCATCGACTCACATCCATCACTTAAGACTTAGTCGAACCCAAGACTAACGCCCAAGTCATTCTCTACTCTCGAGACCACGCCATCTCGTGCCTCTCAGCTATGCTTGCTTGCGCCTCTCGACAACGCTCGACCATGTCATAGGCCAAGTCATCTCGCCTCGGCCTATGCTTGCCCTTTGCCTAGGGCAAGGCCTTCATACGATCTCGAACCTTTAGATAGAACTTCCGTAGCAACACTCGCACCCCGAATCCAACCTCAGCCCTTTCTTAACTGTGCACTACTAACTCTCAACTCTAACTTAGCTAGAAGTGGCCATCATGGCAGCGCCCATTCTATAACACGGAACACTCGCTCGCACACATATGTTGCATTTGTATAGAAAAAGCTCACTTAAACAAACATACTCTTGTATCTTGTCCAGAGAAAGGTGGAGAGCTATCACACCTAAGAAAGACTTCCTTCACGTAACCGATAAGGAATAATCCGTCAAATCTATACGCTTTTGGCGCGTCTCAGAACCTATGTTAAAGCTAGGCTTGAATACCAAAGTCTAGATTTTAAGAGTGGTGGTACTAACCACTACACCAACACAGTGTGTTAAGCTTGAATGATGTGGGACAGTTCTATAAAAGTAAAAATGCTCCCTCACTTCTCTTTTATTGTTGACACAACCAATTGTCGTCCTACTACTAATTTCTTCAATCAAACCAAAATTCACAAATATATAATAACAATGAAATTAGTAAAAATGATCCCTCACTTTTTAGCAGTTTTTTTTTATAAAAAAAAACATCTATTGGTTACAATTTTGGCAAAATAAATAAAATAATAGGTTCTAAAATCTTTAGTAATTAGAAGTATTGAAAATAAGTGATTATAATATGATAAGTATTCGTATAAACATACCTTATCAAGTAATGAAATGCTCGCCGCATTTAATCAAAAATAGTGACATTCTATTTAAAAGTAAAACTGTTGAACTAGTTGATAAACTCCACTATCTTGTGTGTTTTCGTTAGTAAAATCTTCAATTTATTAAAAAAAAAAGAGAGTTGAATCTGCTTCACTTTACCAAAAGGTTTCCTCGGTTCGGTTCTATAATTTTTTGTAATTAATTTTTTTTAACCTCTTTTGTAATTAACGTGGTAATTAATTTTTTTTGTCGGTTGGGTTGGGTTGGGTTAGGTTGTATAAACTCAAAAATAATAAGCATTTATGTTTGGACCACTAGTCTTCTGTCATGTCACCAGATGTCTAGATCTAAAGTCGTCGGTGACTCGGTGCTTCCCAGAAGGACAACTCTACTCATTGTAGAAAACTATCAAGAATACTAACTTAAGAGTAGATTTAAGCAATCATGTCGTATGTATGTAAAGCAAGCTTTTGCAACATGATAAAAGAGTAAATCATTCATGTGTCACATGGGGAAAAAATCACAGAAATTTATTTTTCCTTATACTTCAAATGTAATTTCATTAATTATTTATATTCGAGTATAAAAAATAAAAATAAAAATATTTTTCGTCTCTAACACTCACTTAATCTATTGCTAGTAAGAGAAATAAAAAAACAAACCATTTCTTTCTTTTAAAAACTAATTAAATTAAAAATGGCAACACAAAATATGTATCAAATAGGTAAAATCTAATCCCAACTTTCAACGAGGTAAAAAATAAAAAGAGTACAAATCACTCTCAAGTTAACTAAAGTCGATTTTAAAGAGATCATTTCCTACTCATCAACAACTCAAGGAAAGTTTAAAATCCAGTACTAGAAGAAAAAGAATAGAAAAATCAGTTACTATCAGTAGCCGTCAACGTCATCACCTACGTACTAACCCATTTGCGTGGTCGAACCGAGCTCGTAATCTTAATCAGAAATTCCGCTCTGTCACGAGAGCCCGGAGGGGTCAAAGTTTCCAAGTTTTCTAATAAATACAAATAAGTTCGCCTCGTTACCTCATTCACACCAATTAGTCAAATACATAAAAAAAATCCATCAAAAATAGAAAACTTGCTGTCAAATTAAAAAAGAAACCCCAATAATTCCAGAACTTTCCTTTCCTCATCCTATATAAACACATCTTGACTGATCTATACCATCATCCACGCAGAGATTGAAAAATAGAAGAAAAAAACTACTACTACTCCTAGAAATGGCAAAGAGTGACGTGAAGGTTTTGGGTGCTTGGCCTAGCCCATATGTGATGAGGCCTAGGATTGCCCTCAACCTCAAATCTGTTGATTATGAGTTTCTGCAAGAACAGATCGGCAACAAAAGCGAGCTGCTCCTTAAATCAAACCCTGTCCACAAGAAAATCCCAGTTCTGATTCACGACGGCAAACCCGTTTGCGAGTCCAACATCATTGTTGAGTACATCGATGAGGCTTGGTCTTCTGGTCCCTCCATTCTCCCCTCCGACCCTTATGACCGCGCCATCGCTCGTTTCTGGGCTGCCTACATCGATGAAAAGGTAAATTGGCTTAATGGTTGTTTGAGTTTTGATTTCCTGCATTAATCATTTATGGATCTGTCTTCCCTGTTCAAACAGACGTTTATTGATAATGACCTGCTAATCCACCCACTTTCATTACTAGTTTGGAGATTGATTGATCTGGCTAATTGGGTGTGTGATCTATGCAGTGGTTTCCTCTTCTGAGAGGCATTGCGACTGCGCAAGGAGAGGAGGCGAAGAAGGCGGCGACGGAGCAAGTGATGGAAGGATTGCTTCTGCTGGAGGAAGCTCATGGAAAAAGTGGGAAAGGGAAGGTTTTCTTTGGAGGAAATGAGATTGGGTTCTTGGATATTGCACTTGGTGCCTTCTTGGGTTGGATTAGAGCTTCTGAGAAGATGAATTCTGTGAAATTGCTGGATGAAGCAAAGACACCTGGTCTTGCAAAATGGGCTGACAGTTTCGCTGCTCATGCTGCTGTCAAGGATGTCCTGCCGGAAACTGACAAGCTTGTTGATTTTGCCGTCAATGTTCTTTTCAAAATGATGAAGCCAGCTTAATTTTGTTATAGAGGATGCAGGATTCCCAGTTTTAATTTATTTGTTTTTGCTTTGTTTTAGTTTGTGTAACATGTTCTTACTATTGAGCTTTTGTGAGGAATAATGAATAAAATGGGGGGGGGGGGGGGGGGGGGAATGTATTCTTGTTTTTGTAATTGTACTGTTGTTGCGTTTTGATCTTCTTGTTTTGGTAAAGATGTAAGCAAGCTTTCATTCCGATTATTGTGCGAGTCTCCAATTTCTGGATATGAGTAGTTCTTTATCATTCAGTATGATAAAACTCACCCATACTTTCCCTCTGCATAATGTTTTTTTTATAATATATAGAAATTCCAAGATAAAAGACACCGATGTTAAAAAAATCACAGAAGATTATTTTTCCTTCTATTTAAAAAGTAATTTTACTCATTAATTCTATTTTAAAAAAAGTAAGCGTTGATCCATATATGCAAATTTGCTCTAATAAATATGAGTGAACTAACCATTGCATACTTATCAGAACTGGACCGGACAGCAAACCGGAAATGAAAATTTGGTGATTGAACCGGGTTCGATCGGATTGTAGATGCTGGTCCGTTCTGAACCGTTCACACGTTGAACCGGATTAAACCGGCTGGTTTTTACTGTAGCATTTTCTAATATATCAAAAAATATTATTAAAATTGATAAAGATGTAAAACGACGTCGTTTTGGGCCATGTCAAAACGGCGCCGGTTCTGATATGGGCCCGTGGGCCTTGTCAAAACGACGTCGTTTTGGGCCGTATCAAAACGACGTCGTTTTGACACGTCATCAAACCAGCCGGTTCGCTAAAAACCAGCCGGATCGACCGGTCCGACCCGGGTTAGAGGCAGATCCGGTCCGATAGCTGAATCGGACCGGAAAGGTAAAAATGTCCGGTTGAACCGGCCGGTCCGGTCCGGTTCTGATAACTATGAACCATTGGGGCTGTTCATCGGAATTTTCCAAAATTCTGAAATTTCTAAAATTCATTCTGTTCCGTTCCGTAATTTTTAAATTCCGAAATTATTATGGAACGGAATTTTGGAATTCCGAACTTCCAAACTTTTTAAACTTAAAAACTTCCAAATCAGTTATTATCAATCTAAAACTGAAAAAATTACAGAACATGAACATAATACTCTAAAAATTACAGACATGACTACATGTTTGAGCAAGAACATAATATTTCAAGAATTAAAGTACATGACTACATGTTTGCTAATTAATTTAATTATTTTGCATCCTTCTTGCTCTTGGCAGCTGCAGCCTGTAACCAAGAAATAAATATTAGACATGTGTTTGAGCAGCAAAGAGATGAAGATTCAATCATTCAATGTCTAAGAGTTGTTACTTCATGAAAAAAGCTGAATAATATGGCAATCTATGGCATTTTTCACGACCTTCATTCAGTGGAAAAGTTGATATCCAACCTTCAACAAATCCACTATGATCCAAACTGAAAGAAGAAATTAAATCATATAATGCAGCTTAATGCAATGGGAACAACAAGATGAAAACATAAGCAGCAAGCCAGCAACAAGCAGCAAGCCAGCAACACATATTGTTATATTCTCCAAATGTATCTAACGTCTACCATATATATTAATTCTTCCTAAGGCTTACACAATCATGTGGTAGCATTGCAATTTGCAGCAACAAATGAAGCCCTTAATCATCTCAAAATAAAATCAAAACCTAAGATACATGTTAAGCGATATTTGGTACCTTGGCTGAAATCACAATTCAGTGATTGTTGACTCATTCTCTGCTCCTGCATACTCTGTAAATAATCAAATAAATACAATTAGAATTAGAACTTAAAAGACTTATAAACAACAAAGCAAAATGCAAAAAATTATTACCAATTTCCCACTTGTCAAGTTCAGCTATGTTTTCTTCAACTCTAATGACTTCTTTAGATTTTCTAAACCAATCTTGTGCACAAATCAGAGATTGCACAACTCTAGGAGTTAGTGAGCTCCTAAAGGAATCCAAAACTCTTCCTCTAGTGTTGAATGCAGATTCCGAAGCAACAGTAGAAACAGGGACATTCCAACACATCTCTTGCCATTCTTGATAAAACTGGATGCCTAGGGGAATGCTCCCTCCACCAATCTAGAATACAAAACCCCTCCTCATCTTGGACAACATCTTCTTGCAAATACAAATCCAATTCAGACCATACCCTGAAATCCCCAGCTTCTGACCTTAACCTCTTGAATCTCAATTTTCTCTCATTTTTCAATTCATCCCCCTCTTCATTATGAAATGTAACATCGCTGTCATTGAGCGAATTTTCAATCTTCTGAATGGTTTTCCTTTTGGGATCATAAATCTCACAATACGCCATATAAAACCTCTTCATATCCTCCCTCACCTTCTTTCCCAAACTCTCACCAACAATCTCATCATGCAAGTCAGTCAATACAAGTTCCACAAATTCAATTTTGTTTCTTGGATCAAGCACTTCAGCAATATAGAACACAAAATTGAATTTGCTAACATCACCCCAATACTTATTGAACTTCGCAAACATTGTTTCAGCTAAAAGACTTAGTTCAAAGTCATTACTATTTCTCTATTTTTTCAGCAAACATGCAACATTCGTTACTTCTTCAAAATAAGCATTAGAGGTGACATACGAAGACCCAGAAACAAAACATGTCAAGTCATAAAAATACATAAGAAACTTGCACAATCTTCTAGCACTAACTCAATCCTCTTCAGTAGGTAAAACCCCTAAATTGTTATCATCTTCATTTTCATCTGAACTTCCATTCTCAACCAATTCATCTTTATTTGACACCCGTTTCTTTAGCTCAATTTTAAAAAATGGATCCACATGAACAAATGCATCAAATGCCTTTTCAAATCTGCAAGCAGCTTCCAACATCAAATAGGTCGAATTCCACCTAGTACACACATCTAAACACAACATAGAGTTTGTGTCAATCTTCTCTTTTTCAGCACACATTTTAAACTTCTCCAACCTAGATGGGGATTGCCTCACATATCTAACCGCTTCTCTAATTTTAGAAAGAGATTGCCCTATTATTTTGAGACCATCTTGCACCATTAAATTCAGTATATGAGCAATACACCTAACATGGATAAATTCCCCACCTAAAATGCTGGAACCCCGCTGCATCATTTTTTTCTTCATATGTGAAACAACCCCATTATTAGAACTAGCATTGTCAACTGTAATTGTGAAAACCTTATCAATCCCCCACTCTCCCAAACATAACTCAAGTGCCCTCTCCAGTGCATCACCCTTATGACTACTTATTAGACAAAAATTCAATATTTTCTTGTTCAAATTCCATTCATTGTCAATAAAATGTGCAGTTACACACATATAGTTAATTCTTTGTATTGAGGCCCAACTATCAGTAGTAATACACACCCTTTGACAGTCTGTAGAAAGAAAGTTAAACCAATTTTTTTCTCTCATCAATATAAAGTTGATAGCAGACCCTAGAAACAGTAGCCCTAGAAGACACCTTAAACCTATTTTGTGTTGCTGCCATAAACTTTCTAAAACCAGGCCTCTCTACAAAACTAAAGGGTAGTTCATCCCCCCTCAATTATCATCTGACCTAACGCCTTCTTACAAGCATCTTGGTCAAATTTCCAAGATCCTACAACCCTACTCCCACCATCATTTACACACATCAATTTCTGTTTGTTTGAGGTCAGATGTGTGTGGTACTTGTTTACAATGTTTCATATGATTTCTCAATAGAGATGTACCATGTGATTTTGGGTGACGACCAACTTCAGCACCACAAAAATTGCACTTACCTTTTGGATCGCCATCTTTATCCTCAAATCTCTTAAATTGTGCCCACACCATAGATCTTGTTTTGATAGCCTTTCTTTTTTTTGGTTTCCTTGTAGTTCTGACATTTGGTTCTGCTGCAACTTGCTCTTGAGAGGGAGCAGCAACAACGCCAAGTTGCTCTTGGGAAGGAGCAGCAACATTGTCAACAACAGGAGTCACAGTCTCTGATTGCATTGCATTTAATCATGTTTTTACTGTCCATTTACATGTTGTTTGGGCAGTAAATCTATTGATATCCCTTTTATTCCTCATGCTTTGACAGTTCTGGTTTTGGAGCGGAGAGTGGAGCGCTGGAGTTGATTACCAGATCGTCTTGGCCTAAAGCTTGGCCAAGACCCCTTCATGCAGCAAGAAACGAGTACCAGTTCGTCTTGGCCGTAAGCTTGACCAAGACTCATATCGCGACAAGTCATCTCGAGCGACAGCTTCAGCAAGCCTATTGGGTCGCGTTTCATCTGGGCCTTGCGAGCTGACAAGTCGTAGCTATCCAGCAAATCTAGAGGGATCTGAAGCCAATCTTATGAAGAATCCTATTAGGATCTCCCTCTTTGTTGCGATTTATTTCCCAAATAGAAAACATTAATATCTTTTTAGATTTGTTTGAAGAGTTAGAGTTAGAGAAGGACAAGGGGGCTTTTAGCTAGTATTTAGCCGGATTTTGTCTTGCCTCTCAGAGCTCTCTCTTCTTTTCCTTTTTTCGACATTGAATTACTTTCCTGCTCCGGAATTTCCAGTTTGAGAATTCTCGGATTTATTCTTTTATGCAATTAAATATTTTTATTCTTCCATCCATGAGTACGTCTAGCTAAACATCTATTCTTGGTAAGGGTTGAGAAGCTGTGTTCTTATATATATTCGTGAGATCAAACCACCCTTAAGAGTCTCTACAATTCGTATTCATTTATTCCTTGAGTTTATTAAACCGCTAACTCACTAGAGACAAGATCAGATCATTCTTGTGCCCTAGTAGAGAAGAGTTGTAACCAGCCTAGAAGGAAAGGGAGCACCCGTCGGCTAGGCAAAGTAGGTGACTAGTCTCGCGCCAGACTAGATGGAATAAACGATCCAGACTAAGACCAGATTGACAACCTAGGGTTTCCATGGGGAAACAACTTAGCTAGGTACTGTCTTCCCCTATGCTATTGATAAAGCGAATGACCACTCAAGACAGCAGCCAAACGGATAAACCCTTTAACCAGCAAGGTGTCCCTTGGCTAGGATCATCAGGAAAGGGAGCACCCGCCAGGTGATTTGAAGAGGAGGGAAGCAGGAGTGAACAAGAGCACCTCCACTCTATAGCAGTACTATGAATTTATAGACAAATACCCTTGAATCAGTGATTGAATCATAAGGACAGAAGCTCTCACATCTCCCTTACCAAGGATTCCCTTTTATTTGATATCTTATAATCTTGACCCCTGTCTTGGCCAAGCCTTTGACCAAGACTACTTTGAACTGTTTTATTTCCTTTGTTTTCATCTTTAATTTTAGAATCACCCAACCAAAATCAGTGACGAGAAAGTCAACCAGGAACTACATTTCCCTAGAGGTCTCTGTGGATCGATCCTCTTACCGCAATCTACAAGTCTTTGTAGACAGTGATAAGTTGTATTTCTACTCCCATTTCTATATCTAATATACACTTATATTTGACGTGTTCGACACGCGATCAAATTTTGGCGCCGTTGTCGGGGATTTCTAACGGTATTTGTAGTTTCTTTTATTTTATTCTTTGACAGTTGATGACCATATCCTCTAGTAGAGAACAAGATTTTTTACCTTGCAATCCCAATCTCACAAGGACCGAAGCACAACTTAGGAGGCAAGCTCGACAGAGAGCAGCTCAGGAAGAAAGTGAATCGAAAACCTCCAGTTCCGAAACAACTTACAGTTCAGACTCCGATCTTGGCCAACACCTTGACCAAGACGAACCATTCGTTCTAGCCATGGAAGAAAATCGACCAGAACCAACAATGAGGGAGCTGAACAGAACAGCAGAACAGGAGACCTTTTCCTGTATCAATCTACCTGCTGTGGTAAATGATTGGTCCATAAAGACCAACATGGCGGCCAACCTTCCCAAATTCTATGGCAATTCCAATGAAAATCCATTCAAGCACCTAAGGAATCTACATGTTCAGTGTGACATCATGAAGCCAGCTACTGTGAACATGGAAAGGGCAAAGCTAAAGGCCTTTCCAAGCTCTCTTGAAGGGGCTGCTCAAAACTGGTTTTATAGCTTGCCCCACAACACCATCAACACGTGGGCAGAGATGTCTACAATGTTCCTTAATAAGTATTGGAATGCAACGAAGGTGGGGATAGCTAGGAAATACATGGCCGCAATTCAGCAACGAAGCGGCGAGAGCTTCAGTGAGTACCATCAGAGGTTCTGTGATTTGCAAGAAGTTTGTCCCACTCACGGAGTGGCAGACAACACTATGATCCAATATTTCTACGATGGGATGGTCCAAAGTTGCAAAGAAAAAGTGGATTCAACAGCTAGTGGAGCGTTGCAAGATCTGACGGTCACTAGAGCCAAAATGTTACTCCAGACATTGGCAGACAATTGCCAGAATAACACCATTTCGGATAGAAATTCTTTTCCTTCTTCCCTAAATGCAATTAATGTTGAACAAAAACTTAATGATTTAACTGATATGGTTAAAAGTATTTCTGTTAATATTTCAGGTTCAATGCCTTTAGGAAATCAGAATCAAGAGCAGATAGCTTCAGTGTATGGGATATGCCAGCAGCAAGACCATCAAACCAATAATTGTTATATGGTGCAACACCCGGATGATATAAGTCAGGTTAACGCAGCATACCCACAGAATCAAGGAAGCATGCAAAACTTCCCTCAAGGAAGTAATCAATATACATGGAGAGCTCACCCAAACTTTAGGTGGAGGGACCCACTCCCTCCAAACCAGAATCAGAATCAAGGTATACCTCAACCGCAACAACAGTCTCCAATCAACTTCCAACATTTCGTGTCGCGCCCTCCAAATCAGAGTCTAGGCCAAGCTCCTGGTCAAGCTCCGATGGCCCAGCTACCGCCTGCTCCTCGACCTTTGCAGCTTACTGGCCCATCCATGGAGGATACACTCAAAACCATGATGGAGCTGCAGAAAAATCATATGCAGTCAACACAGTCTAGCTTGGCAGAGCCACAGAAGCAGATCACTCAGATAGTTAATCAAGACAAATTACCTCCCACCACGGTGAACAACCCAGCGCACAATGTTAGTGCCATGAGTTTGAGGAGTGGAAGTGTATTACCAGAAAGAGAAGGGGCGAAAATAGACAAAGAATTGGAGAAAATTCAGTCTAAAGAGTTGGATGAAGATGAGGAGGAAGAAGTTGAGGCAGAAGCTGTCTTGGCCAAACCTCAGGTCAACCCTGCCGATAACGCTGAAATCAAGAAACCCGATCATGTCTTGGCCAAGCCCGTGGCCAAACCTGACCAGAAAGAGGAAGTGATAGAAATTCCTCCACCTTTCCCACCAAGATCTTCAAAGGAGAAAAAGCAAGATGAAGCTAGGGATTTTATGGCTGTTTTTGGAAAAATAGCCGTCAATATTCCTATGTTAGACTTAATCGCAAAAGTCCCCTCTTATGTCAAATTTCTTAAAAAATTGTGTACTAACAAAAGGAAAATTGCAGGTATAGAGAGGGTAAATTTAACTCAGGAAGTCTCGGCAGTACAGCAACTTCCAGAGAAGTGCAAGGATCAAGGGACTTTCACAATTCCATGTCAAATAGGAAACAAGACAATTGAGAAGACCCTTTGTGACTTGGGAGCCGGTATCAATGTCATGTCTTTGAGTGAGTTCGAGACCTTGAAGATAGGAACAATGAAAGAAACTAACTTGGTGATCCAACTAGCTAACAAAACGATCATTTGGCCCAGAGGAGTGGTGAATGATGTCCTGGTAATGGTAAATGATTTTATTCATCCGGTGGATTTTTACATTGTTGAAATGAATGTTCAATTGCCTTCGTGCACCACTGATGTCTTATTAGGGAGGCCATTTCTAAGGACATCCAAAGCAAAAATTGCCTGCTACGAAGGGAGCATAATTCTGGAATTTTGTGGAAGGACTATAAAATTCAGTATAACAAAAGCATTAAAACATCCTAATGATTTACATTGTGTGAATTTTCTTGATGTTTTAGATCCAATTACTAATGAAATTGCTGATATTTATATTAACGATCCCCTTGAGTATGTTTTAAGTAGGGGAATTTCCACAAAAATGTTGCAAGAATTGGAGGACAAAATAGGAGATCAGAATGAACTCCAAGAAGTTGTGGCCAGTTTAGCTGATCCGGAAGAAACAGACTTGATCTTGGCCTCGAGCTTGGCCAAGACCCCGGCCAGGACTGCCAAGACGAAGAAGAAAGCAGTAAGTTGTCAATTCATGCAATCCACGGTTCCTAAATTCCTACCTTCTATTATGCAGGCACCACAGTTGGAATTGAAAGCCCTGCCAGATCACCTCAAGTATGCCTATCTAGGCCAAGACGACACCCTACCCGTTATAATTTCGGCCAAGTTGTCAAAGGATGAAGAAAATAGGTTGGTGGCAGTCTTGAAGATGCATAAGGAAGCGATTGGGTGGACCATGGTAGACATAAAAGGAATATCAGCCAACATCTGTACCCACAAAATTCACGAAGAGGAGGATAAGAAACCCATTAGGAAACCACAGAGGAGATTGAAACCCCCCCCCCATGATGGAAGTGGTTAAAAAGGAAATAATTAAGTTGCTAGATGCAGGGGTGATTTACCCCATCTCTGATAGCAGCTGGGTTTCCCCTGTTCAGGTAGTTCCTAAGAAAACAGGTATTACCGTCATTGAAGGAGAGGATGGAACTTACAGAATGACAAGAATCCAAAAAGGATGGAGGGTATGCATAGACTACTGAAGGCTAAATCAAGTCACTCGGAAGGATCATTTCCCATTGCCCTTCATCGACCAAATGGTGGAGAGACTTACTGAAAAGTCTCACTATTGCTTCTTGGACGGCTACTCGGGGTTTCATCAAATCCCCGTTGCAACCGAAGACCAAGAGAAGACGACATTCACATGCCCTTTTGGGACGTTCGCCTACAGACGCATGCCATTTGGGCTGTGTAATGCGCCGGCCACCTTTCAAAGGTGTATGGTAAGCATTTTTTCTGAGTATGTGGAGAAAAACATCGAGGTGTTCATGGATGACTTTACCGTTTACGATAATGACTTTGAACAATGCTTGTTTAATTTACAAAATATTCTGAAAAGATGTGTTGAAACATGCCTAGTTTTAAATTATGAAAAATGTCATTTTATGGTAGATCAAGGAATAGTCCTTGGGCATGTGGTTTCAAAGAAAGGAATTGAGGTCGATCAGGAAAAAATAGATATTATAAAGAACCTGTCTTACCCCTCATGCTTGCGTGAGGTCCGAAACTTTCTTGGTCATGCAGGTTTCTATCGCAGGTTCATAAAGGATTTTTCGAAAATTGCCGAGCCAATGTGCAAGCTTCTACAAAAAGAGGTGGAGTTCGACTTCAATGAGGCTTGTCATAAATCGTTTGATAAACTGAAGGAGCGATTGATATCAACACCTATCATCCAAGCGTCGGACTGGAGCTTGCCTTTTGAGCTGATGTGCGACGCAAGTGATGCTACTGTGGGAGCGGTTCTTGGGCAGAAAAAAGGGAGAGATCCTCATGTGATTTATTACGCCTCGAAGATGTTGGATGATGCCCAAAGAAATTATACCACGACTGAAAAAGAATTGTTTGCAATAGTTTTTGCCTTAGAAAAATTCAGATCATATCTGTTAGGCACAAAAATTATTGTATTTTCAGACCATGCAGCATTGAAATATCTCTTAGTCAAGCATGAGGCCAAACCTAGACTTATTCGTTGGATTCTTCTTTTGCAGGAGCATAATCTGGAAATTAAGGATAAAAACGGCAGGGAAAACCTAGTGGCAGACCACCTTAGCCGTTGCCTAGAAAAAGGAGACACGAACAAAATAAGGGCAGAATTTCCAGACAAAAACTGCTCTCGGTGACAGTGTCTAGGTCAAGCTCTCGGCCAAACCCTCAACCAAACCCACGTCCATGGTATGCGGAAATTACGAATTACCTCGCAACAGGTAAGCATTATGAGGATATGACCACATATGAGAGAGTAAAAGTCAAGCATGACAGTAAGTACTATATTTGGGATGATCCCTATTTATGGAAATTAGGAACTGATCAATTACTTAGGAGATGTGTCCCTCAAAATGAGGCTTTATCAATTTTGAACTTTTGTCACTCTCAAGCATGTGGAGGTCATTTTAGGGCTAGAAGAACAACCCTGAAAGTCTTAGAGGCTGGTTTTTATTGGCCTACAATTTTTCAAGACAGTTTTCTCTTTTGCAAAACGTGCCCGGCCTGCCAAAAAGTTAGAAATATTAGCTCTCGAAATGAAATGCCTATGAACTTTATTCTTTCATGTGAGATTTTTGACATATGAGGCATAGATTTTATGGGACCTTTCCCTACTTCTTTTGGTAACATGTATATTCTTTTGGCTGTGGATTATGTATCAAAATGGGTAGAGGCGAAAGCCACTAAGAATGATGATGCTAGGACAGTGATTTCCTTCATTAAATCTAACATCTTGAACAGATTCGGAATTCCTCGAGGAACCCATTTCTGCAACAAGATACTTTCTTCTCTTTTCAGAAAATATGGCATCACACACAGGGTATCCACGACCTATCACCCACAAACAAACGGCCAAGCTGAAGTTTCGAATAGAGAGGTGAAGGCAATCTTGGCCAAGACAGTAGGCCTAGACAGACGCGATTGGAGCCAGCGCTTGGATGACGCGTTGTGGGCCTACAGAACGGCTTACAAAGGCCCAATTGGGATGACGCCTTATAAGCTGGTCTATGGGAAGGCGTGCCACTTACCAGTGGGGTTGCAACACAAAGCATATTGGGCTATAAGGAAATGCAACGTGAGCTATGACCAAGCTGGAGAAGAGAGGAAGCTACAACTCCACGAGCTAGAGGAGTTGAGAGACCAAGCTTATGACAACCAGCTGATTGTCAAGATCAGAATGAAGGCTTATCATGACAAACGAATTGTTGGGAAACCTCTCCGAATAGGGGAGAAGGTTCTTCTATTTAATTCTCTTTTTAAACTTTTTCCTGGAAAATTAAAAACAAAGTGGGAAGGCCCGTTTGTTGTCACTAATATTTACCCGCATGGTGCAGTAGATATTAGGAATAATAAAACAGGAGCCGAGCTGAAGGTAAATGGCCAAAGATTGAAGCCATTTTTTGAAGGATTCTAGGAAGAAAAGAATTCAGAAAAGGTGAAAATTCCACCTATCAACGAATGAAGTCGTATGAAGGGTCCAGCCAAGGACTTAAAATAAAGGCGCTAAATGGGAGGCAACCCATGTTATTCTATTTCATCTAATTTTTGTAAATATCCTTTTAAATTCTTTTTATTTCTGGCTGTTTGCAGAATTTAAGTGTGGGGAAGAATTGCAGGCTTGGCCAAGATCTCGGCCAAACCCTGGGCCTAGACTGATGAAATCAGTAGGAGGCCAAACCTCAGGCCTAGACTGTTAGCATCATTGGGACTCTATTTGCACTAATGGGGCACGTGTCAGCCCCGCCGTTTTTAATAGCTTTTTGAACGGACAATTTCAAAAAGCTATTAAATTGGAATTTATTGAAGGCGTGGGAAAAACAAAACCGCCAACTCTGTGTATTCTCATCCCACTCTGACACTCCATAACCCACGTAACCAACAAAAATCGGACTCCCACCTGAGCTAAAAAAAGCAACAGTCCCTTCTTCTTCTTCTTCTCTCCTAAAAAATTCACAAATCTCCAGAAAACCCAAAATCCCTAACTCTCCATTCTTCTCCCCAAAATCAATCAACCAACCATGACCACAGATAACTCCGACCAGTCCCCCGAACTCCCAATTCCAAGCGAAAGCGATGATTTGAGAGGCGGAGCTCCACCAGAAAATGCCTCCTCCATTCGTCGTCGTCTCCAGACAATGTTAGATGAAGACGCCAAGGATGATGCCGACGCTGGTGCCGAGTCGGAGGACAGTGTCAGAGGAAAGGATCGGGTCGTCGTCTTCAGTGACACAGACTCTGACGACATTCCGTTAATCAGAAAAATGAAGCAGACGAAACCCACCACCACGGTGACGGACAGAGAGGAACGGTGAGAAAAAAGAAAGAGGAAGCGTGATGAGCAGGCGGCGGAAGGATCAATCCCAGCTCCGACCGCCGCGGCAGAACGACCCACTTCGCCACCTCCGGCGAAGAAAACCAGCGCCGCCGCACCACCAAAAAAGACAGGCAGTGTGAAGCAGATGGCTCGCAAGAATGCGTCGGGAAGAAACCGGCCAACATTCCAACTTCTCTGAGAGTTGAGGCCGAGAAGACTCCGGCAAACCCTAAGAAATCCAGTGCCGCTTCTTCGACCGCCAAAAGCAAAGGAAAGAAAAAAGTGGTGGAGGAAGATGATGATGATGATGATGATGATGATGATGATGATGAGGACGACATTCCAGTCTTGGTCAAGACTCCGGCCAAGACTGTTAAGGTACCTTCCCTTCCTCCCCTGCATACACTCTGAGGCTGGTTGAAGTTTGGTACACCAGACCTCAAGTCTAAATTGCTTGATGTTCATTCCTGTGATATTCCTGCCTTTGCTAGGCTCGATTTTGATTTTCTAGATAAAATGGGTCTAAGGAATAAAATTAGAGAGTTTGTGTATGTCATTGGTTGGATACCTTTCATGTCTGTTGATTGTGATGCTTATACTGAGCTTTGTTTGGAATTTCACACTACCTTCTGGTTTGATGAGGCTACCCTGTATGTTAGGGGTAGGGATAAACCAGATCTTGCTGTTGCTGATGTGATTAATTTCCGCTTGTGCAATAAATGGAATCACTTGTCTGTTAATGCTTTCAATTCTTTGTTAGGATTTGCATATAGTGATGAGGCTATTTTTTATTATCCCGTTGGTTGGGATAACAATGCTGCTCTTAGAGAGGTCACTGGTGGCCCTAATGCTAAATTTGATAGAAACTCTAAGGCACATTCAATTCTGAACCCTGCTCTTAGAATGCTCCACAGGACTTTGTCTATCAACCTTTCGGGGAAGACAAAAGTCTCTGGGAACTTGGCTAAATCAGAACTCTTTTTGCTTTGGTGTATTTTGCACCAGAAAAGAGTCAATTTAGGCCTTTATTTGGTCCAGCAATTGCATGCTCGTGAGTCCGTTACCAAACTGATTTTTGGGTCTCTGATTACTTGGCTTGCTATTCAAACTGCTAAGCTAGATCTTGCCACTGCTGATTTACATAAATGTTGTTCCCCAAAAATTCTGGATTTGAAAACCTTCGACCAAATGGGATACTTCCATTTGGACGGAGAGTTTGTTGCTTGTAATACAGGTTTTACTCTGGTGGGGGAGCACATTTTCTCCAAGAAAAATGATGGGAAATACAAGCTGCGACAAGTGAAGATCCCAGGAGAGGTTGATGAAGACATTCCTGCTGAGGATCTAGGCCAAACCCCAGGCAAGACACTCCCATTCCAGATCCTTTAGCAGCTGATCTTAGCCAAGCTTCAGGCCAAGATCCCGCACCTAGTACAGCAAGTGACCCTCCCGCTTGGGCAAAAGCACTGCAGGACCAGCAGCTGCTCATCCTCGAGCAGCAAAAGATTATCTTGGACCGTCTAGACCAAGACAAGCCCCAAGACAGGCCGCAAGAGCCTTCTACTAATGATACCGCTGAGGAAGTCCCACGCTGGGGCAAGCTGCTAATCGACAGCCAGAAGGAAATCATGGACTTCCTAGGCCGCCATCAGGCCTATTTAGAAGGTCACTACAAATGCCAAGGTGTCGTGGAGAGAGCCATCGGGCAAATTCGTACCAAGCTGGATGACCACTTGATCACCAGCAGTGACTCCGAGTCATCTGATGAAGAGGATGATCCTAAACCACCAGTACCACCTGCAAAGACAAAACAGTCGCCTGCGCCCCCTTCTGCTCCAAAAGATCCACTACCACAAGACCCTCCAGCTGCTGATCTAGGCCAAGCTTCAGGCCAAGATCCCCAGACTCTAGCAGCATGATCTACTTTTGCCCCCAGGTTGTTTCTTTCCTTTCCTTTTATTTTTTTTATTATTATTATTGTGCCTCTCCACACAATGGGGACATTGTGTCTTTTAAGTGTGGGGAGGATGTACAGTTGAGTCTTTTTATTTTTTGTGTTTTGCGATGTGTTTTGTGATGAATATGTGTTAATAGTCTGAATTTTTGAGTCAGTTTTTGCATGATTTAATTCTTCTTTTTGCATGCGTCTATCTAGTCTAGAGAGTCTGTCATTTGCATGATTTTTATTAGTATTTTCTTTGCATGTTAGAGTCTGTTCTGATTGAGTATGCACCGAACCCCTGTTTTCTAACCTAGGATGTTTAGTCTTTCGGTGGAATTGTATTTAGACACTTGTCTAGGCAACACAATGCTTTAGTAACAGGGAAGAGAATGATCGCAACTAGATCAATGCCCCTTGGGGGCATATACTCTAATGATTCCCAAACATTAACTATCCAAATGGAATTTAGGACATCTAGCTAGGACCTTAGCTTTCATTAGGGTGATGGGACTTGCTGCGTCTGATTTGAGTGTGCTGTTCTATCTAGTTGAAGTGTGAGACATAAAAAGGTGTTGGAACGTCATAGGGCAGACATAGCAAAGGTGGAAGTTCTGGGTGCCCAAAAAGAACAAGCTCTGTCTATGTGCGGTGCCTGTAAAAATACAAAGGGCATGAGAAAAAAAATGATGAGATATGTCTGTAAAAATACAAAGGACATAGAAAAAAAAAGAATAATTTTTGCCAAAGTGATTTAAATGGCACTAGTCTTTAGGCACGTTCGGATAGAGTAGCACATCGGTGGGACTCAAATCAGTGGTGAGTCTTGTCCCCTATACTTCAACAAATAAATCTAGCAGGATGTCTTAGTACCATTTGGAAGGGGTATGTTTAGGGTATTGATTTGTCCTTGTTAGTCCAGCATTGGGTCGCTTAGGGAAGTGTCTTGCCAACATCAGTGATGGGGTAAACAACTTGGAATAAAGAAAATCAGGGGGTTCATGGTGTCTGTTCTGTTTTGTTGTGTTTTTATTTTTTTAAGTCTTTGAGAATTTATGCTTGGGGGCAAGCATGTTTCAAGTGTGGGGAATTTGATTGCATTGCATTTAATCATGTTTTACTGTCCATTTACATGTTGTTTGGGCAGTAAATCTATTGATATCCCTTTTATTCCTCATGCTTTGACAGTTCTGGTTCTAGAGCGGAGTATTTCAGTGGAGCGCTGGAGTTGATTACCAGATCGTCTTGGCCTAGAGCTTGGCCAAGACCCCTTCGCGCAGCAAGAAACGAGTACCAGTTCGTCTTGGCCGCAAGCTTGGCCAAGACTCATATCGCGACAAGTCATCTCGAGCGACAACTTCAGCAAGCCTATTGGGCCGCGTTTCATCTGGGCCTTGCGAGCTGACAAGTCGTAGCTATCCAGCAACTCTAGAGGGATCTGAAGCCAATCTTATGAAGAATCCTATTAGGATCTCCCTCTTTGTTGCGATTTATTTCCCAAATAGAAAATATAATATCTTTTTAGATTTGTTTGAAGAGTTAGAGTTAGAGAAGGACAAGGGGGCTTTTAGCTAGTATTTAACCGAATTTTGTCTTGCCTCTCAGAGCTCTCTCTTCTTTTCCCTTTTTCGACATTGAATTACTTTCCTGCTCCGGAATTTCCAGTTTGAGAATTCTCGGATTTATTCTTTTATGCAATTAAATATTTTTATTCTTCCATCCATGAGTACGTCTAGCTAAACATCTATTCTTTGTAAGGGTTGAGGAGCTATGTTCTTATATATATTCGTGAGATCAAAACGCCCTTAAGAGTCTCTACAATTCGTATTCATTTATTCCTTGAGTTTATTAAACTGCTAACTCACTAGAGACAAGATCAGATCATTCTTGTGCCCTAGTAGAGAAGAGTTGTAACCAGCCTAGAAGGAAAGGGAGCACCCGTCGGCTAGGCAAAGTAGGTGACTAGTCTCGCGCCAGACTAGAAGGAATAAACGATCCAGACTAAGACCAGATTGACAACCTAGGATTTCCATAAAGAAACAACTTAGCTAGGTACTGTCTTCCCCTATGCTATTGATAAAGCGAACGGCCACTCAAGACAGCAGCCAAATGGATAAACCCTTTAACCAGCAAGGTGTCCCTTGGCTAGGATCATTAGGAAATGGAGCACCCGCCAGGTGATTTGAAGAGGAGGGAAGCAGGAGTGAACAGGAGCACCTCCACTCTATAGCAGTACTATGAATTTAGAGACAAATACCCTTGAATCAGTGATTGAATCATAAGGACAGAAGCTCTCACATCTCCCTTACCAAGGATTCCCTTTTATTTGATATCTTATAATCTTGACCCCTGTCTTGGCCAAGCCTTTGACCAAGACTACTTTGAACTGTTTTATTTCCTTTGTTTTCATCTTTAATTTCAGAATCACCCAACCAAAATCCGTGACGAGGAAGTCAACCAGGAACTACATTTCCCTAGAGGTCTCTGTGGACCGATCCTCTTACCGCAATCTACAAGTCTTTGTAGACAGTGATAAGTTGTATTTCTACCCCCATTTCTATATCTAATATACACTTATATTTGACGTGTTCGACACGCGATTAGTCTCCATTTGGATAAGCTGAAATAAAAACAGAAATTGATGAAAGCCTATAAATATGTGAGGCAAACAGGCATGAGAATATCTAAGAATTAACCAACTAGAGCCTATAAATAGAGACCAAGAAGAGCACAAAAAACTGGAATGATTTGACTTCACGACACCATATCCACTCATTTCTATTTTTAGTTATCACGATACAATAACAATTACAACCATAAATAAGCATCAACATAAGTGAATGTTCAAGGCAGAAAAATAGAAATGCCATATTCATATAAATCCCTCGAAGTCGAAGTTGTATGCAACATTAAAGCAGAATATAGTTTATTCATATAAACTAACAGAAACCAACATTAAACCTGAGGAGAATTTCAAAATTAAAGAAACATAATACATTAAACTAACATAAGCATGTTAGGGATTGATAAAAAAAGGAATTTCAAAATTAGAGTTTGGACTTACCAGAGGAGACGAAATGGAGCGGCGAAGATTGGAGAGGAGAGGAGAAAGGAATCGGCGATTGTAGAGGAGCGAGGGTCCTCGCCGTCGAGGAGTAAGGCTGTGAGGTCGACGTCGTCGAGGAGCGAGCCTGCGACTGCGAGAGAGGAGAAGAGCGAGCGCCGTGATGATTTAGGGCTGAGAGAGAGAGGAGAAGAATGATTGTGAGGAGCTAGGGTCCTCCTTGCCGTCGAGGAGCGAGGTTGCGACTGCGAGAGAGGAGAAGGAGCGGTTGAGCGGGCGTCGTGCGATGATTTAGGGATTAGGGTTGTTTAGTGTTTAGGAAATTAGGAATTTATGACCTTTAGGCCTTATGCCAGGGTTGTTTCATCTTTGATGGAATTTGGAACTTGAACGGCGTCGTGTATGTCATATATTAACATATAAAATGCCTTGTTGGATTGGATTAAAAACAAAAATTAAAAATACTTACATATAATAATTAATATGTCATATATTAATATATATATATATATATATATAATTTCAGAATTTCGGGAAGTTTGGAATTCCGAACTTTCCAAGATTCATTCTGTTCCGTTCCGAAATAAATTTCAGAACGGAAATTCCGATTCTGAATTCTGAAATTCTGAAATTCCGAATTTTTTTTCCAAACTTTATTTTGGAATGAAATGGAATTTCAGAATTCTTATTCCGAAATTTCGATGAACACCCCTAGCTCAAATGGTAGAGGCACGCTTTGCATGCGAAAGGTACGGGGTTCGATCCCCTGCATCTCCATTTTCGCTTCTTTTAAAAATGTTCACTTTTAGTTTTTAACAAGTAAAGGAAAGTAACCACCGTTGTCATTTGTTTCCCGCGTAATAATTTATCCGCAAAGCATTTTACTTTTTCCCTTTCGTTGCCAAAAAAGGGCTTGCACATGCCAAAATTTCTCTTACAATTTACCTCCTTACTAAAAAGCTATATTTCAGATATAATTTCTTTTCTTGTTAGACTTAAAACCTATGGGCCGCTATAACTATCCAAGAAGACACTCAAAATAGGTAAAAAGCTAAAATTTCTCTTACAATTACCTCCTTCGACGAGCATACTCAGACCGTTGTAAGTCCGTTTACTATGGCTCATGGGGCTTTGATGACAGCACTGGAAACGGACCATTTCCTACACAACAAGTAAAACTCCTGTAGAAAAATAGAAAAATCAGTCACTAACCCATTTGCGTGGTCGAACCAAACTCGTAATCTTAATCAGAAAATCCGTTCTCTGTCATCAAAGCCTGAACAGTCGAAAGTATCCAATAAATTCTGTATCCATATTCCATACCATATGTCTACTGGATCCAGCTCATATTGGTTGCCCAACTGTCGACTCTGTATAGAGTCGAGAAATTAATTGAATGACGTAAAATTGGACTTCTTCATTGTCCAAATTGGAAAAAGAAGCTTGAAGTTGCTAGACCGGCACCGTAATTTCTACAAGAAATTACTATCACCGTCAGGGATGGATCCAGGAATTATTTTCAGGGGGGCGGTAGTTCGCTGCCCCCGAATTTTTTTGTTTGTTGAGTATTTTAAAGAAAAGGTAAGCGAGCTGAATGAAAAAATGGAAAAAAATGTTTAAAAGTATTTGTATCTGTCACTAAATAACAAATATTTAGATAAACTTAACAAAAAGATAAATAAAAAGACAATATAGAAAAAAATTAATTATACATTAGAATTCATACAATATACGTACTTTTTACAACTATTCTCTACGAGTTTCATTTTTTGATATTCTTATATGATTTTCTAATTCTCTACACTATCACACAAAAAACATTTTTAGTATTTGTATAATCTTATCCATTGAAATTTGCAAGAAAATATGAGAGTCAAACTAAGTAAGATCAAAGAAACTAGCGAACTCAAAAGAAATGAGAGAATAATTGGAGTCAAGATAGACATTTTAGAACAAAAAAGATCCATGTAACCAAAATAAAGACAAACAAAATAACACAAACTCAAAAAGGGCATTCGCCTATCGGTCGGCCGGCTTTAAGCAACCTTCGCATTTCTTGCTGAGATCCCAAGTCTCCAAGTGGGCCCTCAAGGCCACCCGCGACCTTGGCTTTTTAGAGAATCCTGCTCCTGTGTCGTGGGACTTGTAGCTCAGCAATCCACTGGGTGGGTTTTTTCGAGTGTCTTCTTGGATAATTATAGCGACCCGTAGGTTTTAAGTCCAACAAGAAAAGAAATTATATCTGAAATATATCTTTTTAGTAAGGAGGTAATTGTAAGAGAAATTTTGGCATGTGCAAGCCCTTTTTTGGCAACGAAAGGGGAAAAGTAAAATGCTTTGCGGATAAATTATTGTGCGGGAAACAAATGACAGCGGTGGTTACTTTCCTTTACTTCTTAAAAACTAAAAGTGAACATTTTTAAAAGAAGCAAAAATGGAGATGCAGGGGATCGAACCCCGTGCCTCTCGCATGTAAAGCGTACCTCTACCATTTGAGCTAGGGGTGTTCATCGAAATTTCAGAATCGGAATTTTGGAATTCAGAATCGGAATTTCTGTTCCGAAATTTATTTTGGAATGGAACGGAATGAATCTTGGAAAGTTCAGAATTCTGAACTTTCCAAAATTCCGAAATTATATATATATATTAATTATTGTATGTAAGTATTTTTAATTTTTGTTTTTAATCCAATCCAACAAGGCATTTTATATGTTAATATATGACATACACGACGCCGTTCAAGTTCCAAATTCCATCAAAGATCAAACAGCCCTGGCGTAAGGCCTAAAGGTCCTAAATCCCTAATTTCCTAAACACTAAACAACCCTAATACCTAAATCATCGCACGACGCCCGCTCAGCCTCCCCTTCTCCTCTCTCGCAGTCGCAGCCTCGCTCCTCGACGGCCAGGAGGACCCTAGCTCCTCGCAATCGTTCTTCTCCTCTCTCTCTCAGCCCTAAATCATCACGACGCTCGCTCTACTCCTCTCTCGCAGTCGCAGGCTCGCTCCTCGACGATGTCGACCTCACAACCTTGCTCCTCGACGGCGAGGACCCTCACTCCTCTGCAATCGTCGATTCCTTTCTCCTCTCCTCTTCAATCTTCGCCGCTCCATTTAGTCTCCTCTGGTAAGGCCAAACTCTAATTTTGAAATTCCGTTTTTTATCAATCCCTAACATGCTTATGTTAGTTTAATGTATTATGTTTCTTTAATTTTGAAATTCTCCTCAGGTTTAATGTTAGTTTCTGTTAGTTTATATGAATAAACTATATTCTGGTTTAATGTTGCATACAACTTTGACTTCGAGGGATTTATATGAATATGGCATTTCTGTTTTTCTGCCTTGAACATTCACTTGTGTTGATGCTTATTTATGGTTGTAATTGTTATTGTATCGTGATAACTAAAAATAGAAATGAGTGGATATGGTGTCGTGAAGTCAAATCATGCCAGTTTTTTGTGCTCTTCTTGGTCTTTATTTATAGGCTCCAGTTGGTTAATTCTTAGATATTCTCATGCCTGTTTGCCTCACATATTTATAGGCTTTCATCAATTTCTGTTTTTATTTCAGCTTATCCAAATGGAGACTGTGACTCCTGTTGTTGACAATGTTGTTGCTCCTTCCCAAGAGCAACTTGGCGTTGTTGTTGCTCCCTCTCAAGAGCAAGTTGCAGCAGAACCAAAAGTCAGAACTATAAGGAAACCAAAAAAGAGAAAGGTTATCAAACCAAGATCTGTGGTGTGGGTACAATTTAAGAGATTTGAGGATGAAGATGGCGATCCAAAAGATAAGTGCAATTTTTGTGGTGCTGAAGTTGGTTGTCACCCAAAATCACATGGTACATCTCTATTGAGAAATCATATGAAACATTGTAAACAAGTACCACACACATCTGACCTCAAACAAACAAAAATTGATATGTGTGTAAATAATGGTGGGAGTAGGGTTGTAGGATCTTGGAAATTTGACCAAGATGCTTGTAAGAAGGCGTTAGGTCAGATGATAATTGAGGATGAACTACCCTTTAGTTTTGTAGAGAGGCCTGGTTTTAGAAAGTTTATGGCAGCAACACAAAATAGGTTTAAGGTGCCTTCTAGGGCTACTATTTCTAGGGTCTGCTATCAACTTTATATTGATGAGAAAAAAAAATTGGTTAACTTTCTTTCTACAGACTATCAAAGAGTGTGTATTACTACTGATAGTTGGACCTCAATACAAAGAATTAACTATATGTGTGTAACTGCACATTTTATTGACAATGAATGGAATTTGAACAAGAAAATATTGATTTTTTATCCAATAAGTAGTCATAAGGGTGATGCAATGGGGAGGGCACTTGAGTTATGTTTGGGAGAGTGGGGGATTGATAAGGTTTTCACAATTACAGTTGACAATGCTAGTTCTAATAATGGGGTTGTTTCACATATGAAGAAAAAAATGATGCAGCGGGGTTCTAGCATTTTATGTAGGGAATTTGTCCATGTTAGGTGTATTGCTCATATACTGAATTTAATGGTGCAAGATGGTCTCAAAATAATAGGGCAATCTCTTTCTAAAATTAGAGAAGCGGTTAGATATGTGAGGCAATCCCCATCTAGGTTGGAGAAGTTTAAAATGTGTGCTGAAAAAGAGAAGATTGACACAAACTCTATGTTGTGTTTAGATGTATGTACTAGGTGGAATTCCACCTATTTGATGTTGGAAGCTGCTTGCAGATTTGAAAAGGCATTTGATGCATTTGTTCATGTGGATCCATTTTTTAAAATTGAGCTAAAGAAACGGGTGTCAAATAAAGATAAATTGGTTGAGAGTGGAAGTTCAGATGAAAATGAAGATGATAACAATTTGGGGGGTTTACCTACTGAAGAGGATTGGGTTAGTGCTAGAAGATTGTGCAAGTTTCTTAAGTATTTTTATGACTTGACATGTTTTGTTTTCCGGACTTCGTATGTCACCTCTAATACTTATTTTGAAGAAGTAACGAATGTTGCATGTTTGCTGAAAAAATAGAGAAATAGTAATGACTTTGAACTAAGTCTTTTAGCTGAAACAATGTTTGCGAAGTTCAATAAGTATTAGGGTGATGTTAGCAAATTCAATTATGTGTTCTATATTGCTGAAGTGCTTGATCCAAGAAACAAAATTGAATTTGTGGAACTTGTATTGACTGACTTGCATGATGAGATTGTTGGTGAGAGTTTGGGAAAGAAGGTAAGGGAGGATATGAAGAGGCTTTATATGGCGTATTGTGAGATTTATGATCCCAAAAAGAAAACCATTCAGAGGATTGAAAATTCTCTCAATGACAACGATGTTACATTTCATAATGAAGAGGGGGATGAATTGAAAAATGAGAGAAAATTGAGATTCAAGAGGTTAAGGTCAGAAGCTGGGGCTTTCAGGGTAAGGTCTGAATTGGATTTGTATTTGCAAGAAGATGTTGTCCAAGATGAGGAGGGGTTTTGTATTCTAGATTGGTGGAGGGAGCATTCCCCTAGGTATCCAGTTTTATCAAGAATGGCAAGGGATGTGTTGGCTGTCCCTGTTTCTACTGTTGCTTCGGAATCTGCATTCAGCACTGGAGGAAGAGTTTTGGATTCCTTTAGGAGCTCACTAACTCCTAGAGTTGTGCAATCTCTGATTTGTGCACAAGATTGGTTTAGAAAATCTAAAGAAGTCATCAAAGTTGAAGAAAACATAGCTGAATTTGACAAGTGAGAAATTGGTAATAATTTTTTGCATTTTGCTTTGTTGTTTATAAGTCTTTTAAGTTCTAATTCTAATTGTATTTATTTGATTATTTACAGAGTATGCAGGAGCGGAGAATGAGTCAACAATCACTGAATTGTGATTGCAGTCAAGGTACCAAATATCGCTTAACATGTATCTTAGGTTTTGATTTTATTTTGAGATGATTAAGGGCTTCATTTGTTGCTGCAAATTGCAATGCTACCACATGATTGTGTAAGCATTAGGAAGAATTAATATATATGGTAGAATTGTGTTGCTGGCTTGCTGCTTGATGCTGTATTTGTTTTAAATTTTACGCAAACAATCTCGATTGCCTAATTAATGGAGAATTGGATTGGGAAGAGATGAGAATTGTGTTGCTGGCTTGTTGCTTGTTGCTACGTTAGATACATTTGGAGAATATAACATATATTTTAAATTTACTTTTGGAGAATATAACAATATGTGTTGCTGGCTTGCTGCTTGTTGCTGGCTTGCTGCTTATGTTTTCATCTTGTTGTTCCCATTGCATTAAGCTGCATTATATGATTTAATTGCTTCTTTCAGTTTGGATCATAGTGGATTTGTTGAAGGTTGGATATCAACTTTTCCACTGAATGAAGGTCGTGGAAAATGCCATAGATTGCCATATTATTCAACTTTTTTCGTGAAGTAACAACTCTTAGATATTGAATGATTGAATCTTCATCTCTTTGCTGCTCAAACCCATGTCTAATATTTATTTCTTGGTTGCAGGCTGCAGCTGCTAAGAGCAAGAAGGATGCAAAATAATTAAATTAATTAGCAAACATGTAGTCATGTACTTTAATTTTTGAAATATTATGTTCATGCTCAAACATGTAGTCATGTCTGTAATTTTTGGAGTATTATGTTCATGTTCTGTAATTTTTTCAGTTTTAGATTGATAATAACTAATTTGGAAGTTTTTAATTTTAAATTTTTTTTTTTGAAAAAAAAGTTTGGAAGTTCGGAATTCCAAAATTCCGTTCCATAATAATTTCGGAATCGGAATTTCAGAATTTGAAAATTATGGAACAAAACGGAATGAATTTTAGAAATTTCGGAATTCCGAAATTCCGAAGTTCGGAAAATTCCGATGAACAACCCCAATTTGAGCTACATCCCCGAACTGCTTATTATTGTCAACTAAAATTTTTTTGAAGACACATTAATAACTATTTATTTTTTTTATTGGGCTAGGGGGCGGTAGCCTACCCTGGCCTGGGCTGGATCCGTCCCTCCGTCCAAGTCACAATTGGTGACTTGAAATTACTGCGCCGCCAACTTTGCATGACAATTAAATATGCTACCAATTTGGAGGGAAATCAAATAAAGCAAATTGGAAAAGTAAGAAAGTTGGTGTGGACTCAGTAAAAATTGAAAAGAGAGTAAAAATTGAAAAGAGAGTGGAAGAAGACGGATTGTTTTGGCAACAACCAAAATTGAATTAATTGGCCATGTGTAACTTTTCCATCTTTGACTTTTCCTTTTTTCACATTTTGTTTGTGTGATGCTTTGGAAGTGGAATTAGGCAATTCCATTGCAATCGAGTGCAATTGGAAAGAGGGTGTGAGTAGAGAGAAAAGTGAGAATTGTGGGAGAAAAATAATTGGTGGATTGATTCCATATTTTAAGTAAGTGTATCTTAAATATTTAGGATTTGGGTTTGAAAGACAACCACTGAATTTTTTCTTGGTTAATAAAATTTTCATATTTATCTCATAGTTTTTCCTCACGTAAATTTTCGGTGTCGTATATTTGTTTTATTTTTGTGTTCAATCCAAAAGTGAGAGATTTTTCCTAAGAATGCCAACCTACCTCCCTATCCACACCACCATCACCCCCACTTCCACCAATTAGTCAAATACATAAAAAAAAATAGAAAACTTGCTCTAAAATTCAACAACAAACAAACAAAAAAACCCATTAATTCCAGAACTTTCTCTTCCTCGTCCTATATAGACAGTAAACACCACATCTTGACTGATCTATACAAGCAGAAATTGAAAAATAGAAAGAAAGAAAAAACTACTATTAATAATAGGCTAATAAAGCAATGGCAAAGAGTGATGTGAAGGTTTTAGGGGCATGGCCCAGCTCATTTGTGATGAGGACCAGGGTTGCCCTCAACCTCAAATCTGTTGATTATGAGTTTCTTGAAGAGCAAATCGGCAACAAAAGCGAGCTGCTCCTTAAATCCAACCCTGTTCTCAAGAAAATCCCAGTTCTGATTCACGACGACAAACCCGTTTGCGAGTCCAATATCATTGTTGAGTACATCGATGAGGCTTGGTCTTCTTCTGGTCCCTCCATTCTCCCCTCCGACCCTTATGACCGTGCCATCGCTCGTTTCTGGGCTGCCTACATCGATGACAAGGTAAATTGGCGAAATGGGTGTTTGAATTTTGATTTGCCGCAGGAATCATTTATGAATCTGTCTCCCCTGTTCAAACAGACATTTCATCGAGCACGTTGTGTGCAGTACTGAAACTGGCATCTAACTCACCCAATTTTCATCACCAGTTTAAAATTTGATTGATCTGACTAATTGGGTGTGTGGTCTATGCAGTGGTGTCCTCTTCTGATTGCCATTACGGTTGCGCAAGGAGAGGAGGCGAAGAAGGCGGCGGCGGACCAAGTGATGGATGGATTGCTTCTGCTGGAGGAAGCACATGGAAAAAGTGGGAAAGGGAAGGTTTTCTTTGGAGGAGATGAGATTGGGTTCTTGGATATTGCATTTAGTGCCTTCTTGGCTCCCATTAGAGCTTCTGAGAAGATGAATTCTGTGAAATTGCTGGATGAAGCAAAGACACCTGGTCTTGCAAAATGGGCTGACAGTTTTGCTGCTCATCCTGCTGTCAAGGATGTCATGCCGGAAACTGACAAGCTTGTTGATTTTGCCGTCAATGTTCTTTTCAAAATGTAGAACCCAGCTTAATTTTGGTATAGAGGATGCAGGATTCCCAGTTTTAATTTATTTGTTTTTGCTTTGTTTTAGTTTGTGTAAAATAATAAGAACAAGATGGTGTAACATGTTTTTAGTTTTTAGTTTTCACCATGGGGGTGGTGACGTTTTGTTCTCTGTATTCACCCGAAAGAGAAACAGTTATAATATCACTGACTTATTATATCATTGATTTTCTCTTTCATCATTCTTTATTATTATTATCAAGGGAATTCAAATTTTCTCCCATATCCTGAGAAACAAAACCATATCTGAAGAAGAAAACTACTAATCTTAACTAGAATCTCAACTTCCACCGTTCACACCATAAACCATTAATACAAATTAGTCAAATTTACTATAAAAACTCTTATCAAAATAGGAAAATAGAAAATAGAAAATTCTATCAAATTAGTATTTATCATGATAGAGCTGCTAGCATTTATATTTAACAGAAACAAATGAAGAGCCTATAAAAAAATGAAGATTCTATAAGAAATAAATAATGGAGAAGTAGGAAATATATAACTTGTTTTAAGGTCTACTAGACCAGTGGTGTACAAACTATACAGTAAAACCTCCATACCAAAACTTACTTAAACACAAGGCAAGATTCTGCTGTTGTGGCAAATACCAAATTGCTCACCTTCCTTCACCAATAAGGTCAGTGAGCTTTGGTTCCGAGTGATATAGTGGAGATTGATTAAGATCAACGGGTGAAACCCCTTTTCCATCCTTGCTGTAACTACTCGAAGATGCCCCGGTGTTATCGCTCGAGAAGGTGCCTGATATATCCTTGAAATTCCAATCTGTCAAATAGCTTGGCTTTGATATCACAGCATTGACTTCAATGTCTTCTGTGAGCATCGCTACGACGCGAGACATTGGAGGCCGCATTGATGGTGATGCCTGAGTGCACAATAGAGCAATATTTATAACGCGAAGGGCTTCGCTTTCGTCAAGAAGCGGCAAGCAGCTTGGATCCACCAGTGACAAACCTTGGTTACTTTCATGGAGTGTCCATGCCTATAAGAATTGTACATGCATAATTAGTAACATAGGTAGAAAACAAATTGTACTCCCGAAACCAAATAGAGTTATTTCCTTTACCCATTCAAGAAGATAGATCTTTTCACCATCCAAGGTATCATCAGAGTTTGGTCTTCCGCTAAGGATCTCCAATGCAACAACACCAAAACCAAAAACATCAGCCTTCTCTGTCAGATGTCCACGCATTGCGTACTCTGGTGCCAAGTAGCCACTGCACCGAGAGAAATTATTTGATATTATGTGAAATCAGTTATGCAGTGCTAATTTATAGTTAAGAATGATGAAGGGAATGGTTGAGAGTAATTACATTGTCCCCGCAACTCTAGTGCTGATGTGAGTTTTCTTGTCATCGTAAAGTTTAGCTAATCCAAAATCTGATATTTTGGGGCAGAGTTCTGCATCGAGCAAAATATTACTTGCCTTCACATCCCTGTGTACGATCCGTGGGCTTGATTCCTCATGAAGGTAAGCTAGCCCTCTCGCAGTTCCCAAGCATATACTGAATCGTGTGGGCCAATCTAATTGCATTGCTTCTTTTCCTGCAGAAAGTAGACGACGCAATCTTGTTAGTATTTTATTGGTTGTAATTTGGTCTTGTGTAGGCTTTAGATCTTTCTTTTCAGTAATCCAAAAAGAATGAATTAAAGAAAGCATGCATTATGTCTTCATACCAAAGAGGGCCTTATCAAGGCTTTTGTTTTCAAGATATTCATAAACAAGGAGCCGCCTACTTCCTTCGATGCAGCATCCATGCAATTTCACGAGATTGCGGTGTTGAACTGCAGATATGGTGGCAATCTCAGTTACGAATTCGCTCGTCCCTTGGTTAGACGCTACGGAAAGTCTTTTGACAGCCACTTCCCTCCCATCATAAAGCACACCCTGTAAAGGAGCACAATTTGATAATGTAAAAAGATAATTCTCTAGATCGCCAAAAGGCTAGAATTTCTTGAAATGTGAACTACCATTTTATTCAATTATCTTGTGTCATAAAAGTACCTTGTATACTGATCCATATCCCCCTTCTCCAAGCCTATTTGCAGCACTGAAGTCGTCTGTGGCTGTTTTCAACTGTGCGTAACTAAAAGTATTCGGTCTTGGGCCTATACCAAAAAACACTGCAGAATACAGCAAAACACGATAAATGAAAGTCAATGTAATCCCACACCATCTTCTTAATTTATTTATCATGAAATGTTTGTATCAGGTCCTTTCTGTTTGATTGTGCACGTGGAGAACAGAAAAAGTAAAGCTTTTTCGCTATTTCGATATTCCTACCTTCCTCATCCTCATTTCTCCTTCTTCTCCTCATGTAAAGAATGCCAAATATCAGCATCAAGCTTACCAACCCAACCGAGACCGAAATACCAACAATCAACCCTGTCCTGTTCTTCTTTTGTACAGGTGGCATCCCACTAACAGTAGGTACAAAATCTGTTTAATAAAATTGAGATGGCAGCGGCAGTGAGTGATGGAGAAGAGCAATTCTAACATTTTGAGCATAAATATGAAGTCATTACTCATTACCTGGGACGACACTAAGAGCTGAGATTGTCGGACCATAATAACCTTGTACAGGTGTGCAGCAGGTTCCCTTACCAGCCCAAAACAGGTGAATTTCCAGATGGTTATCTGATACAGTGACATTAAAAGTCCTTGTGATTGCTCTTTCAACCCCACCTGCCTCCTTGGATATGTCAAAGTCCTTCAATCTGAGGCTTCCCTAGAAAACCAAAGAACACAATCATGATATAATTGTTTCGGTAGGAGTTTGTGTCGTCACTCACTCTGTTTAAAAATTCCTTACCTGCACATATATGTCAAACACACGCCTCGCTAGGCTTTGCCAAGTTTGAGAACTTTGGGCAGGGAATCCAGTTTCTGCAAACAGTAAGTTTACGGTGTAGTTTCCATTTTCTAGACCTAGGCCATAGTATCTGAGAGAACCGGGTGATGACCTTGATGACTGAAAAAGCTCAGGGGTGTTGGTTCTAGATACTTGAAGCAAGTTAGTCGTGGTATATGTCGGATTTTGTCTATCAGCATATAATCCTGCATTGCTGACTGCCCATTTTTGAGTGCTGGTTACATTGAATGATGCTGCCCCAAGAGATGCAGTTTCCGCTTCATACTCCGTCCCATCAGCGCTTACAAAGCGTGTGCCACCAGAATTGATTGCGAACCTTGCATCTGAAATGTACACAGAGAGACACATTTGAGTATTTAGTTGAACTCTGAAACTTGTCGTCGCTATGAAGTCAATGCAGGATACACAAAAGAAGCTTACAGCGTGGAGAGTTCCTATTGCATTCAAAATCTCTCTGTAGACAGTTCAATCCTGGCAGGACACTGATAAAGAAAGAATTATTACTGCTATATAGGATGAGAAGTGAAAAATGAACAAATTAAGTACATGATCAGTGTTGCAAATGTTGCTTATGATTACCTTCTGTTTGAACTGTCAAATGTGAAGTTGTTGACCACTAAATTCCTGTATAATTCAACAATGATTAATAATTAGCATATGAGATGACAGTCACAACATATGCTAGATATCCGGCGAATAGTGTCACGAGATGAGTACTCGCGCGGCAATTTTTTGAAAAGATCTAAAGTAAAGTGGTAAACATAGAAGGTAGATGGATAAACAAAGTGGCATGATTTTGGATACATACAGCTGCAGACTTGAGGAGGATATCCATGAAGGAAAACTTCCTGACAGGAAATTGTATGACAAATCTCTGGAAACAAAGATAATAGCAGCGAATGAGCAGGAAAAAAGTATCAGGCATCGAGTGAAGAGATTATCAATTGCGCTTGAGGAAATCCTTATCATATCCTCAAAAGGGAAGAAGGACTTACATTGTCTGAAGCATGGCACTCTTTCCGCTTGGAAGGTCACCAGTCAGACTATTGTTTCCAAGAAACCTGAGCATAGAAGGCGGGAAGGGATCATTAGGCGAGTGTTTTACCATAAAGAAACAAGTAAAATTACTAAAAGATAATGTGATGTAAGATCTTTTAAGTAAAATTAAGAGAGAGGGTATTACAAGTATTGAAGATTACTCATATTGAACAAGCCACCAGGAACTGGTCCTGTCAAGTTGTTGAAACTTAAATCCCTGCAAGAGGAGATCCATCAAAAGAACAAAATAAGGTAAAATCAAACTCCATGAACGGATTCTTTAGTTGAAGTTACTCGCGAAGAAGTAAAAAACATACAGCCTGTTTAAAGATGATAAATCTCCAATGCCAGCTGGAATAGTACCACTAATCAACGCGTTCCTAAGATTCCTGCGAAGGAACATAAAAAAAATGAGGGATCAGAACAGAATCAAAACATGTGCAAAGAACGGAGAGAGTGCACTAACTCACAAGTCTGTCAGGTTCTTCATGTTCGTGACAAAATCAAGAGTAGAGCTCACATTGGATAAATCACTGATTCGCCTACAAACATTACAGCTACTAGTAAGTTTTATTTTGACAGAGAAATGCTATTCCATAGAAAGATATGAAGAACTGGACAAAAATCACTAACAAGGAGTCCATTGAGGTCAATCTAGACAAGTTGGATGGTATTGGGCCTTCAAAAGAATTCCCTTGAAGTCTCCTGCAGGAACATTAATAGCAAGCACTTGCCATATTACTTCTCAAATGTGAAAAACACAGATAGAAATCAGAAAATTACAAGAAGTCTTATATAAAGAATGCTATTTGTTCATGACAAAAATCAAAAGATAAAATGTTTCTATGCCGTACAAGGATTTCATTCTTGGCCAGTTTGCTATGAAATCAGGTATCTTGCCTGTGAAAGCATTATCTGATGCCCACCTGAAAACAAACAAGAAGCACTCAAACAGGGTTTTTCATACATAATGAAGAGAAAACAGCAAGGAAAGGAATCAAATAGGGTGTTCATACAGAGTTTCCATTCTCGTTAGATTGGCGAATGTTGAGGGAATTTCCCCGCTAAGTCCAGCACTGTTAATGTATCTGCAATGTTGTACATAGCAACAATAATTCTCAAAAGTCAATCGAGTAAATTTCCTGGGAGAAGCATTTGTGCAGCCACAAATGCTGGATCGGAAAATCGAGAACTTACATTTCCTTGAGTAATACCAAGTTACCCAGTTCCGGTGGGAGCGACCCTGAAAAATTGTTGCCACCAAGAGACCTGTATAAAGACATAGAAAGACAATATTTTTCACGAGAGATCCTTGAAAAATATAATGCTAATTGAACCATAGAACTACAGTGATTCATCTTGAAAACAAAAATCGAGCTTTTTTAACTGTAAAGAATTACAACTTACAATCCTGTGAGTGCCTTAAGGTTTCCAAGTTCCTTTGGGACGGGCCCAGAAAAAACATTGTGCGCAATTGATCTGTTAAAGGAAAAAAAGGTTGAATAAATCTTTGTTAACTTTGGAGCATATACATTAATAACAGATGAGGATTTTGATTCACTAGTATGACTTACAAAAAGCTCAAACGCGTCAAATTCGCGATGAAGGAAGGTAAAGGACCAGTGAAAAAGTTTTGATCAATTTTCCTGCAGAATTCAAGCAACAAATTACAAATTAATGAGAATATTCCAATCCAACTAAAAATTCTAACTTCTTAAACTGGTATCGTAAAAAATCGATACTTACAATAATGTCAAGAATTTAAAAGCCACAATTGTTTCTGGAATCACCCCTCGTTTGTTCAGAGCATACACTCTCCTGCCAAGAACAAAAATAAAAGGATGGCAAATACACAGATTATTAGTTAAGACTAAAGAGAATGGAGAACGACCATTTGAAGGGGCCGAAAGAACTAGTGTCACTTGAAAGGACAACCGGAGGGAGGAAGAGAAAAAATGGAGAAATTGAGATCATTGGAATTACGTACAGTTGAGTGATGTGGCAAGTAGCGCCATTGTCGTAGGTGCAGTCGCATTTGATGGCTGGGTTGTTCATTGGATCCTCAAACTCGGTGTTGTTAATCGCAGATCCGCTGCACGGCTCTCCGCTCAAATTCCACAATCCCACCGCCGGTGCATCCCATTCCGCCAATAACGAGTTCAATGCAGCCACTGTGGCACAGCATTACCATATTAGTTCTTGAAGTTAAATACTCCCTCTCTCTATAAATAATGGACGCTAGGGATGAATCACAGGTTTTAAGAAACTTGTGATTGTTGTCAGCTGGTGGGCCTCCTCTCCTCTCCTTTTCTTTCTTTCCCTTTTCTTTCTTTCTTTCTTCTTCCCACGACCTCACTGTCCTCTCTCTTTCTTTCTTTCCCTTTTCTTTCTTTCTTTCTTTCTTCTTCCCACGGCCTCACCCTCCTCTCTCTTTCTTTCTTTCCCTTTTCTTTCTTTCTTTCTTCTTCCCACGACCTCACCCTCCTCAACAGCAGTGGTGGTCAGCGATTGGTGGTTTGAATTTGGGTTTTTTTGTGGTGGAGGTGCGGCTGCTTGGAGGTTTGGATTTGGGTTTTTTTTGCAGTGGAGGTACGGCTGCTTGGAGGTTTGGGTGAGGTGGTGTGTGGTCTGCAATTGGTGGTTTGGATTTGGATTGAGTTTGCTGGGTTAATTAATTTTGGATTTGGAATTGCTGGGAATTTGTTATTATGGATTGAGTTTGTTGGGTTAATTAATTTTGGATTTGGATTTGCTGGGAATTTGTAATTGTGGATTGGATTTGCTAGGAATTTGCTGGGAGAGGAGGAGGTGCGGCGGTGATGGGTGTTCACGGCTGGATTTGGCTACGGGGCTTCAATATTAGCGATACATATGTGGTTTGAATCCTAAAATTCATCATGTTTGAACCTTATGGATTTAAATTTTTTTTTTTTAAGAAACGAGGATGAGAGCGTTTGAAGAGAGAAAGAGAGGATGGAGAAGAGAGTTGTCAGAGGAGATTGAATCGTTCTGATTCATGTCTCCGACCAAAAAGTGAAAAACTCCATCTATTTCCACTTTCCTCCATTGGGCATGTGACGTGCATCTCAAGTTGAAAACGACGGGTCGTTTGAGGGTGTTTTTGACAAAACACAGACTAAATGGACACAAATGTCAATGGCGTTAATTAAAAAAAGACAGTTTTTGAGCTAAAACGTCCAATATTTATGAACAGAGGGAGTAAAAAGAAAGGTTCTAATTATTATTTTTTTAAGAAAAAAGAAAAAACACTTTGTAAGAAAGTCAATGACACTGTTCAAATTTTGATTAATAGGTTCTGATTAAGTTGGCATTTTCTGCTCAAAAAAACTAAGTTTAATTGCTTGTACAAATCGCTGTTCTTCAAAGTATATGATGATTGGTTGAGGACAAGGTTTTTTTTTTTGTTTAAGATTGCAGATCTGATATGGCTTGTAAAGCCCACGGCTATAAGATGATATTGCAGATTACCATATTAGGGTTTTTTTCTAGTTTTTGTATGGATTTTATGTTACACGTGGAAATTTTCATTGAAATTGAAGAGAAGAAGATGATTGCTGCTACAGTGACCCACGGAAGTTTTAGACACTTGTCAGAAATTGAGTGGAAGAGGTACTGAGTGTTTGAGCACTCCTGTGTTACCGGAGGTTTGCCCAAGGCGGCAAATTAATATATTAAATTAGTAACGGAAGATATTAGAGAATAAGAGGGTATACGAACCTTCAGATGGGTCGGTAGCGGCAGTGGCGTTGGTGGCGTTTTGTGCGGTGGATGCTTGAATAAGGGAGAGCAAGATGACGATGAAGAAGCAGATGAAGAAATTCTTAGCTGCTGCTGATGATGATGAAGAAGAAGAGGGCAGCTTCCTGATCAGTACTGCCCAGCTAATTGGATCCATCAAAATTCTCTCTCTCTCTCTCTAAGTTAAATTAGATTTGAAATCTCATACTCTTTTTTTCTTTCAAAACTCATCCTTATATATTAACTCTTAGAGTTGGAGATGAAGAGAGGGAAAAATGTCATAACAAAGTCTACAAAAGCAGACAGAGGGCCTCCTAAGACACTAGGAAGACTTTTTTTTACTTATTTTTTTTCTATAATTTTTAACCAACATTAATATCGTTCGAGTTCTATCAAATTTTTTTAAAAAAGATGGTTTTTTTAACATAATTTTTTTTATTTCTTCTTTTTCTATATCCATTATTTAATTACTATTCCCATTAACAACTTCTGCTAAGTTGCGTTTGATGTTATCGATTAGCGTGAGATGCTCCACTTCGTTTTGTCCTTGTCAGATTAATAGCTATGCACGATTCAAAAAGTTGATGGATAGGTTCGTAATTCAACTAATTAGTGTATGTCATTTTTTATAATATAAAATTATGAGTTGGATTCTGTTATTTTAATAATAATTAATAATATAATTAGATTTTTTATATAAAAAAATCTTTTTTTCTCTTTTATTTTGGAGATATTTTATTTAATTATCACGTAGTGATTACGTCTCTTCTCTTTATGTGAAAGGAAAATTTAAAAAGAATAATTAAAAGGGACTTTTGGAGGAGACTCACCTACTTGCTCTTTTTTTTTTTTAAAGGTATCACCCACTTGCTCTTGGAAAGGACAAGTAGCGAAGACTGACCAGATTAACTAATTACTAAAAGACAATTATTTGAAGACTCTAATTCGACGGCTGACCAGATTTCCTACTCTATTCATCCACGTGCTTGCTTCTTTACTTTTATTTTATTTTATTTACTATATTATTTAAACTCCAAAAGGGATGATTCCCTTAAAATTCGAACTTAAAATCTTAATTCGTATGATCGCAATCCAATATTGGTATAAATATTTATATTTTATTAGAAAAAATAAAAATTAGTTACCTAATTTAAAAATGACAGACAATTATAAATCTCATTTCCTGAATTAAGAGCAAGAAGGAGTATTAAGCATTTGTTTCAAAATGCTTTCATTATTATAAAAGATTAATAAAGTGTCTAATTAATTAATTTTACATAAAATTAAGAAATTTAAGACTCAAGTCCTCTTGAATTTGCATCTGTAGTCTTTTATTGTAGGCGCCATGTTTATTTGCTTGACTACAGCATCTATTTTAAACGTCAGGGGAATGGAAAAATATAATGAACAAAGTTAGAATCGTCATTAAAAATCTCAAAACTTTTAGCAAAATTCTCTTCAAATTGTAATCATAATAATCACTTATACGCAAATAATGGTGAACAAAGCACTTAGACCATCCACAGCAGTGGGTGTCAAGTGTCATACTTGACACACGCCACATCAGCTTAACACCCAACCAAATCATCACTTCCACAGCAATGTACCATTGTGGGTGTCAAGTGGGTGTCAAGTCCCACAGCAATGGATCATTTGGGTGTCAAGTGCCTACGAGGAAAGAGAGGGTATCAAGGAATGATACCCAAACCATTCTGACAGTGGGACCCCCACTGTCAGCTTCTTTTTTTATAAAAATAAATAAATTGCTTTGGATCAATGACAGTCCGCCACGCGTGCGCGGCAGGATGTCATGACAGGCCTGCGCGCCCACGCGTGGCGGGCTGTCATTGGTCCGCCTTAATTTTCTTTTTTTTCCCTCCCCTCATTTTTGTAATGAGTTTTTTTATAATCAATACTCAAAATAAAATTAAAAAAAATATACCATTATTTTTAATTTTTTGAGATCTATAAATAGATACTAGGTTTGTATTATTTGGACACTAAAAAAAATAGAATTTTTTACATTCTTTTTCATTCTTTTCTTTTTTAAATGCATTTTTTCATAACAAAATTGGCAGTGGCAAAACGCATTGTCATTGGTTCACTGTTTTTTTTTATCCCCCTCATTTTATAACCCTTTTTTTATAATAAATACTGAAATAATTTTATAAAAAATATACCATTATTTTTAATTTTTTGAGATCTATAAATAAAGACTAGGTTTGTGTCATTTGGACATGTAAAAAAATCTGTATTTTTTACACTTTTTTTTCATTTTCTTCTATTTTAAATGTTTTTTTTCATAATAAATGCTCCAACGGTGAACTACACTATATATGAAATTTACTGAGTGATAAATAATATCGTATGTTTTTTCTAAAAAATATCATATTATTTATTGTATTAAAAAAGTATAGTTTTTTTGGGAACTTAAATTTTTTTATGAAATTTAATTTATTTATATTAAAAATATATTATTTATTATTTATTATATTATAAAAATAAATTATAGTAATTATAAATGTTAATAAAAAAGAAGAAATGAAAGTTAGTGGAAAGCTGATGTGGAAGGGAGAGAAAGTGAATGACACCCTGAAAAGTACATTGCTGTGTATGATGGGTGTTAAGTGAGTATTTTGTTGGGTGTTAAGCTGATGTGGCGGGTGTTAAGTATGACGCTTGATACTCACTGTTGTGGATAAACACCCATCATCCACAGCAGGGTACTCTTCAGAGTGTCATTCACTTTCTCTCTCTTCCACATCACTTCCCACTAACTTTCATTTCTTTTTCTTATTAACATTTATAATTACTATAATTTATTTTTGAGTCGAATATCTGCTCGATCAAGTAAAACTAGCCGTTATACTTTTAAGTCGAATATCTTAAAACTAGCCGTTATACTTTTTGAGTAGAATATCTGCTCGATCAAGTAAAACTAGCTGTTATACTTTTTGAAAAACTAGCCGTTATAGCTTATCAGAGTCAAAACTAGCCGTTAATACAAACCTAGTCTCAATTTATAGATCTCAAAAAATTAAAAATAATGGTATATTTTTTATAAAATTATTTTGAGTAATTATTATGAAAAGAAGCATTTAAAAAAAAAATGTAAAAAATGTAAAAAATTCAAAAAAAATTTAGTGTCCAAATAATACAAACCTAGTCTCAATTTATAGATCTCAAAAAATTAAAAATAATATTTTTTATAAAATTATTTTGAGTAATTATTATGAAAAGAAGCATTTAAAAAAGGAAAAAAATGTAAAAAGCTCAAAAAAAATTTAGTGTCCAAATAATACAAACCTAGTCTCTATTTATAGATCTCAAAAAATTAAAAATAATGGTATATATTTTTTAATTTTATTTTGAGTATTTATTATAAAAAAACTCATTACAAAAATGAAGGGGGGAAAAAGAAAATTGAGGTGGACCAATGAGAGGCCGCCACGCGTGCAGGCCTGTCATGACAACGCTGCCGCACATGCATGGCGGGCTGTCATTGGTCCACCTCAAATTTTTTTTTTAAAAAATGAACTGTCAGTTTGATCCCGGAATCATCAGATGACACCCTCTCTTTCCTTGTGGACCAATGACACTCACTTAATCCCCTGCTGTAGCACACAACACCCACTTAACACCCACTTAATACCCACAATGATACATTGCTGTGGGTGGTCTAAATTCAGAAATATGATTATTGATGCTAGAAATTTTTCACTTTCATTTTTCTAAATAAAATCGTAGATTTAATCTCTACGTATGACCACTTACGACCATTGCATAAATCAAAACCAAAAAGGGTAAACAACGATAAGATTAAATCTCTTTAATTTCTTATAAGTGATTACTACTAATATTTTTGTAATTGAGCAATTGCCTTTGTCAACTTGTCAAACATAGTATGCTTTGTGTCATTGACATTCAATGATCGGTGCCAGGATTTGCCAAGTTGTTACTAGAGCTATATCCTGGCCTAGAACCAGAACCCAAACACCCATTATGCACCCCTACCTGGCTAGTGGCTACCCGTGCGTAAGGCTGCCAAGTACCCGACAAGTGACAACTAACAGGATTGGATAATATAATACACTCTGATTAAAAAAAATAGTAGAAGATAATATAATATAATCATACGTTCATAGCTTCTTTTATTAATCATGGTGATTATAGTTGTGTTTGAGCAATAACGGATACACGTCATGAATTTGAATATTAGAAATCGATAAATTCAAAATTTGATGGCCTAATAATAATCGAGTGAAACTAATTTAGAGCAAGTTTCATTCCGATTAGAATCAGATAAATTAACCACAAATAATAATTCTCATTTGATTGATAATCAGTTTACTTTGAGAATTATTCTTCCAAAGCTTCCGCCACACCCCCCCCCCCCAAAAAAATGTTAATAAATAAATTAAACATGAGAATTTGTGTTAACACATAATTAGAAGACGAGTGCAACTTCCCCATAAGTGAATACATCCTCACCATCGATGTATTGAAATCACATGGTTGTCATTCGTCACAAATAATCCTCACCATCGATGTATTCATTCTCACCATTGATGTATACATCCTCCTCTCCATACAAATCGTTACTATAGTCGTCACCAGCATCACTTTCCTCATTACGTCGATCCCCAAACTCATACCCATCACTCTCCTCAGTTGCTCGGAAAGTGGTCAGCTGTGTCTCACTCGCGGAGCCATCGCAGGCACCGTCTTTGCTACTCTCTGCCATCCTGGGTATCTCCTCCTCCTGTAACATGAACAAACGCAATCTATTACTACGCAAAAAATTACATATAAACCTTCAACTAGTAATTCGTACGCTCATTATTGATGAAGGTTAGATGCATGCCAACAAAAGTTATCAACTCGGAATGACATAGCTTTAAGGGCAAACAAAAGAAGATTGAATTGATTGACTTACACGCTCGTCATCCAGTAGCTTATTCAAGACATCGTAATTGATTTTTGAACTCGCTCTCTGCAGGAAGAGAATTGCATGTCAGTGTCAAATGCAAGAGAAGAAACCCATGACTACTTTGAGGATCAGCACTTAACATGCAAAACAAGATCTTAGAAACGAAATAAAACATGCAAAACGAAGAATTGTTCTCCGTGTCAGCAATCAACACCGAAAACATTTTCAAGTCAATGCAACAAATAAATGCATGGAGTTATTGGTGGATAACAACTATAACATTTCACAATATAGAAAGAATGAGATAGAAGAAACGCACGATTCCTTTGAGGATTCATTCACTTAACACACAAAACAAGACTTGCAAACAACAGAGCTCTTGCACATACCACCTATTGTTGTTTCCTTACCTTCTTATTTTCTTTCTCAACAGAAACTTTAACAGCTTTCTCAGCAGGTGTAGCCTTCTTCAAGTTTCTGGCTGCTTTTGGTTGCGTACTCTGCTAGAAGGAAGCCATACAGAAAAATCAGACACTGAATTCTGATAGTGCTGAGAGGATTAGGTAAATCAGCAATGTTAAAGTCAGAAGTGAAAAACAATTGCATAAACAAGGGAGGTAACTTTTCAAATTGAGAGTTCCAGCAATTAGATTCCTTTAGCTGACTGTATGTTAAATTGAATACAAACTCAGTATGAACCCAAATACTGAGGAGTGAGGAGAGAGATTGCGCTATGACCAAAATAACTCACAGATGTATAACCCAGAATTCAAAGAAATTCGAATGCAGTCTCTGTAGTGTGATTAAAAGGTTCTAGGTAAAAACTCTTGGGATGAAAGTCGTGTCGGCTAAATGCATCCATCAATAAGAGGTCAATGGGTACATCAAAAGAAACTTAGAAATATACAATCTACATTAACAGAACAATTCTAATGCAGTCGTCTAAGACTAGAACATGATCATAGTATGGTGATTGACAGGCTCTAGATCAAACTGTGGAGTGGAAGTAATGTCAAGCAAAGGGGAAAGACGTGAATTACTGTCATCAGCTATGGCATCCGTGACCAAAACTTGAACTCTACAACTCGTAAAATGAAATTGTGGACTTCTAACATCAAATTATGTAGTGTTCTGAAGCAATGAAATGGGATAAAGTTCATGCATTGTAGGATCTAAAAAAAACGATAGAGGCCGCACACCGCACACCACTTAGTCAATTGCTTTCATTTGAAGAAAAAAAACTAATTTTGAAACATCAGACAGGATATGCAAGGTGATTATTGCATAAAAATAAGTTAATATTCTTGTCAACCACACAACAGCAGGGGGTGGAGCTGGGACTCACCTTTGAATATTTCTTGTTCAGGATTTCCCAGAAGAGTTTTTTTATTTGAATTTCCTTCTCCTTGTTAAGATAAGGAAGGATCTGCAAAGCATTTAAAAGTTTTTTTGTCAATAAATCAAGCAGGACATAATAATAACAACACAAATCATTTTTTTCTTCCAAACTTTGTTCGTGAAGCTGATTCATTTATAACTAATAATAGGACCAAGCCAACATCAAAGAAGGTTTATATTAGAATTGCATTACTTTGAATAAATTTCTGAAATTCTATTAAAGAGGTATAGATTCTGAAATCCTTTACTTTGTACTTTAATTCACTAGGAGATGGAGCTCATATACCCATTGGAAGGAATACGTATCACATACCTCAGCATCATCAATGTCGCTTAGGTCTTCCCACATATTTTCAGCTGAAGTACTCCTCATTTCCTGTCCGCACAGCTGATTTAAACCATGCTTATTCTGATTCCCAATAGTAGGTCCTGCACCATTAGAATCCGACATTTGCCAATCAATACCGCTAAGCAGCAGGATCGGAACTTTTTCACAGTCAAATAAAGCAACAAGCTTCCCTTACCTTTGCCCATGCTGACCAATTGAGCACTCTTAGCGAGTCTAAATGCAAAGACTCCACCTTTGACGGTATATGTACGGTAGCCCTGGAAAAAGAAAAAACTCTTTCAATCAAGAAGGCCAAGAAATGATCACAATAAGGGGGTTTACAATGCACAATCATGATTGCAAGCATCCCCTATTTATCTTTATTCTCTGTAAATCATAGCACCCACGAGAAATCATTTCCCCAAGTGTCGACGAGAAAAGTCAGTTTCTTTCGTGAACAAACAAGCAAACGATTGGAAATCAAAGAACAACACACATTGAGATCATTGCAGTAAATTCCACACGCACAGTACACTCATCCACTATTCAGAATTGTAAATTCAAAGTTCAATTCAAATCATAGACATCCAACGCACCTGAGAAAATGTGCAAGTGCTGTCCACACTTAAAGTTAAAAGCACATCCGTAAACAGTCATATCTGAGCATGAAATCAAGAACACAATCACCAGAGCTTGGTATTTAGCACCACACAACAACAAAATGGAATGATCTTACCAAAAAGTATATTACCGTATCAAAATCTTAATTACAAGGAGACCCAATAGAGGAAAAAACACAAAAACAGAAGCAGAATAAAAAAGCAGTAGATGATACGATGAGTTATATATATATTGCGCATTCAAGAGAAACAAGAACGCATAAAAACAGAAGAGATTGAGGGAGCGAAAGAAAGAACCTACCGCTGTTAGGTCGCGGTGATGATTTAGGTCGTTCTCGCAGCGAACTTGAATGTTGGCGCCTTACTCGCTAGGTGGCTTCTTCGGTGTACAAGGCTTTATAAGTTATAAATAACTGTGGTAAGTCGGTTTCTGATTCAAAATCAAAAGGTCGGTTTCGGTGGTAGAATTACCGTACTACCCTCCCCTTCCGTCGTTTTTCTTCGGCTGCTTGCATGTCGTTTGTTGCTTTTACTCTCTTAAACAGTCCTTTTTCGAACTGATATGCTTTAGCGAGTTTTGCTATTCAGACGACACACCTTGCGGATCCTAAAACGTAAAACAAAAGGCGACGCAAATTCATAATAGCCAAAATTCTCACTTGATTTTATGGCCTATCTAAATAAAATCTAAAAAAAACATGATGAACATGCTTTTAACACGCGGATGTGAGATTAGTATTTAAATTTAATATATTTATCACTAATAAGATAACCAATAAAAAATTTAATAAAATTCGAAATTTACTAAAAATTCTTAGCAGGGAATTAAAATTTGAATGGTATAGCGCAAGATCTCCTCCTAATTAATTCCTCACGGTGTGTTACACCTGATTAACACATACTTCCTCCGTCCTGAAAAGGATGACGCTTTGACTTTGGACATGCATATTGAGGAAGCCGGATGACGCACTATTTGATCTCAAAAATATCCGTATTTTTTTTCCAACATACAGTTAAACCTCGATAAATGAATGTTCTTGGGACCAGCAAAAAATATTCGTTTAGTGAGTTTATTTACTTATCGATAAATGAATATATTATTCATTTATCGTGAATTTTTATTCATTTAGATAGTATTTTTACATTTTTATTTTTTCGTATGATTATTTATTTTACATTTAATGTACAAATACGTATATAGACTATGTACATGCATCATGTACTTATAAGATTCTATGTATGGAATACTTAGAGTCTAAATACATGCAACATGATCCAGAACCAGATGATAGTGGCGTCACACCAAATGTGTCATCAAAAGAAGCCTTTCAAGCAGTAATCACCCTACGAAACTATTTGCTACAGCAGGAGCAGAATATTCCAGAAGTTGTGTTTGCACTAGAAAAAGTCGCAGATGTGATGCATTTTGGTGGAAGGAAAAAACAAACAACTTTATATGTTTTTTTTTGTGAAGAAATGACTTCTTGTATGAACATTGTTGATTGGAAGAAATATTTTTGTTTTTAGGATAAATAAATAAATAAATATATATATATATATATATATATATATATATATATATATATATATATCTTATGAATTTTAATGATTATTCATTTATATTTACATGGGGTCTTTAAGGATTCAAAAAAAATTATTCGTTAATGCATTTAGCGAGGTTATTCATTTAGCCCATTTGCCCAAGTCGGGATCGGAGAAAATTATTCATTTGGCGAGGTTATTCATTTATCGGACATTCATTTATCGAGGTTTAACTGTACTTTAATCCTTAACGTATGTTCGAGAAAAAATTTGGGGTAAAATTGTCTCAAATAGTGAACCATCTGATCTTCTTAAAATACGTGCCAAATAATAAAGTGTTACCTAAAAAAGATCGGAGGGAGTATATAGGTTCTGTGATTCTTCGACTTTTGTTGCGAGTTCTGACTTCTATGGGTCTCAGATCTCGTATTGGAAAATAGACTGGTGTTTTAGTTTTGGGGTTGGCTTATATAATCCTTTATAATAAGAAAGGTCGATCTTGGCCCGTCAATATAGCTTTTTGTGTACGCATTTTCTATTATATAAACTAAAAAAAACTAAAATTCTCTGTTTATTAATTAAAAGTAAAGTATTAAATCTGAAAGTTTAAAGCACAATTTTTCATATCCCGTTTTTCTAATTTTTCTTTCAACATGACTAATTATGTTAGAAAAATCTGAACTGTTCAATAAAATTGAACGGATGAGATTAAAAATTCAAGTTATTAATGAGTTGACCAGTCAATAAAATTCAACAAGTGGTCAACTCATTAATTACTTGAATTTTTAATTTCATCATACCAATTTTATCAAACAGTTCAGATTCCTCTGACATGACTGTTAGAGGAATTCAATCCCATCTTTATATTCTAGTGTGTGTAGAAAAGTGGCGTACTTTTAAAATAATACTATCACAAAATTTTATCTGTTTATAATTTCTATTAAGATACCCAAGTTTTTATTTTAAAAAAGAAAAAGATAAAGATACCCAAGTTAATTTCCCTATCCTCTAATAAATCAAAAAATATTTATTATTTCCGTATTAAATAAGAACTCCTCATTCTCAATTCCTCTTAATTAATTATTTTTTTCTCTTTAATTGAAAAAAGAAAAAGAAAAGGAAACCCACAACGAATAGGAAAAGGAAAAGGAAAAAGAATTTAAAGAACATCCTCTTCCTCCGTCACGTGAAGTATATTTAACCCCCACACACCCTTTTTTAATCTGTACCTGCCAAGTACTATTTCTTGTACCTCTCCCGCATCCCATCACCGCCTTTTTTTCCGTCCTCTTCTTTTCTTTTCCTCCGTTATGAAGAAACTACTCCGCAAGCTTTCCCGGTTCACCCCATCGGCCCACCACTACTCCATCCTCCAATCCGACCCGCCCGCCCGCTCCTCCAAACCCAATTCGTCCAGATCCGACGTCGCCGTCGCCGGCCACTTCCCGGTCTACGTCGGGCTCGACGAGAACACCACCGCGAGGTTCATCGTGAGTGCTGAGCTGCTGCACCACCCGGCGTTCGTTGAGCTGCTCAACTTATCGGCGCAGGAGTTCGGTTACGAGCAGCGAGGCGTGCTGCAAATCCCTGTAAACGTCGTCGTTTTCGAGCGGGTGCTTGAAGCCTTGCGTGTGGGCCCCGGACAGTACTCGTGCCTCGATGACTTGGACAGGGCAGGTGCTTGTTGCTCTTCTTGCTGATATGTTTATTGCCCAACAACCGTTTGGTGTTATTCCTCTGAGAGGAAAAAACAAAGGAAGAAAAAGAAAGCGTTTTTTTGGTTATTTTCTTTTTCTTTTTCTTGTTTGGGTTGGATTTTCAGGTTTTATGTTGCACGTCCAACCAAACAGAGGAATGGAAGGGTCTTTTTATTTTATTTTTCTTACTATTATTATTTTCTTGGGTAAATCCTGGTATGGAATGGATGGATTACTACGAAATACTGTTGTCATTAATATGATTAATTAGGAGAATTGTGTTACTTAATTAGTGAAAGAAACGGATTATCTTATATTTATGCTTTTTATTGCGTTTTCTTTCCTCTAGTATATTCTTATATTATGTATATATAAAGTTTAATTGAACTGATTATTTGATTATGTTTTTTTCTGGCCGTGCGGCAACAATGAATTCCTGAAAAGAAATATATAGGAATAATGGTTTTTCGAATTTGTACAAAGTAATGCAAACTTTTACTAGTCACGTGAGAAAAAAGAATTCTGGATACTATATAGTGATAGATTGCTTGCCAAAAAAAATTTATGTCTTCGATTATTTTATTAACTATGATTAATTTCGATTAAGTATTATTAATAATTTTCTAATATTTTCAAATCTTGAATTCGAGATTACGGTTATAATCAAATATGTTGGTTGCAATTTTTGTTATCAACTTTGTAGGTTAATTTGCTATAAGAATATTCCTTCTGTTTTCCGGTTCTCTGTTTATTTATTAAGTTTTTTTTCCCACATGTGTCATCTAGAAGTCTAAATCTACTCGAATATTTTTACAGTTTTTTTGATATTCTGCCGAATTTAAATTTATACTCCCTTTGATCTTTATTAATTGATTTTCTGAAATAGTAGATAAATTTAAAATAATAATTTTTTATCACATTTTATTGACTATAGTTTTTAATTTACTCATTTTTTAGTATAATTATAACAATACCATTATACCAAATTAATTGATTGGGTAAAAAATTAAGATAGATGGTAGAAATTATAATTATGACTCAAAATGATAATTAATTTAAAATATATTTTTATTAAAAAAATGACAGTTATTAAAAATTAGAGGTAGTATAAGTTAATTTTTAATGCGGTGTGTTTGAAAAAAACAAAAAGTATTCGTTGCAAGTGAAAGAAGTGGGCATGGGATTTGTAGAGATTCTGTTCTAGACTTTAGCGACAGGCTGGCAGCCTAACTTGAAGATCAGTCTCCGGACCCAGACAGACGTTACAATGAGGCAGTCAACTCAACCGTACGGATTTATATTTGACGAAAGACTACCCTGATTTTACCGAAAGGCCATTTCGTTTCTCTCTTTTTTTGAAATTGTTTAGGTGTTTTTTTAATTGATTACAAAACTCATAATTTAGCCCCAAAATATATTTAGAATTTACATTTAAGTCCATGTTGAAAAAACTTTGTAATATTCCCTGTATATTTATTCAGCGAAACAATTTAACCCCAATTCAATAGTTCAATCAATTTTATAATTATAAAATTCAAGAATATATAAATTTATCTAAATGTTACAACTATAGCACTTTAAGTGATGGAATCATTAAACTAATTCAAACATATCATACAATTTTTGATACATCAATCTGTTCGTATTTTGTATAGCATTACTCTTAAAATACTCAATTTGTATAGAAAAATCAATTAAATTTTCGATATTTACGGTCCAGAAGTTCACCCTATTTTTTTTAGAAATATCTCTGGCTCTTCTTTCACAAAAAGTGTAATTGTGGAGTTTATTTTTGGCTTTTCAGCTCTCTTTCTTTATATATAAAAATAGACACTCAAGGTGCATTAAATTGCCTCCATATGACAAAGAGAAGGACTGTATTGAAAATTTTCTTATATAGGAGCTGAATTGTAAACGATAAGCAAATATAAGGCTAAATTAAGTTTTATCTTTGTTGTTTCCAACGAAAATGGACGGTCATTGTATATTTGTATTGACAAACAAATGCCTCATTTCTACTCTCTCTGTTTTAAATTATCGTTCTTTTAAATTAAATAGTACATAATACTATTCGAGACTGTTAAAGATAAATTAAAACTATATTTTATTAAAAAAAAAAATATACATTGAAAAGATAAAAAAGAAAGTAAATTGGAACTTCAATGTCTCCAAAAAAAAAAATACTAACAGTGAACTGAAAAAGATGGGAGTATTTTACAGTAGTATTCGACGGTCCAACTTCCAATCAGAGCACTAGTAGTTAAAAAAACGTAGTGACATTTTGCACAAATTTCATGTAAATTTTTCCCCCACCATCACACTCAACAACGGACCCGATGTCCGTACGACATGCGTCGTCCGTACCAAAAATTAATGCAAGCTGTTTGTTTCTTTACATTAAATTCAAAGCAAGAAAAGCAAGAAAAGCAAGAAAAGCAAGAAAAGCAAGAAAAGCAAGAAAAGTTGAAAAGTTGAACCACCTGATTCCTCAATTAGATCTTTGGTGTTTTTTTTAATACTTCTTTCGATTATTTTTCATTAAGTATTTAGCAGATGATAAAAGTATCAATAGAGATTTGGAGGAGATTCGAATCTCAACCCACTTATTAAAAAAAAAACCATTAATAACAATATCACACCAAGGCCCAGAAGCAGTATGGACTTAACCCATATAGTTGCGGCCCAAAAGGAGGAATAAAGCCCGTAACGATGATAAACTCAGTCCAATCCTAAGAAGACAACTAGAGTACGACAATAAAATGTAACCGAGTATCCTTTCTAAATTAAAATCAAAAGAAATATATAATAATGTCGTAATAATCGAATGATGTAAATATTGTGTATACAATTAAACTGTATACATTCAAGTACAGTATAAAAATATTGTATTAATTAGGAATATCTGATTTAATCAGAGAAGTGTAACTGAAATAAAACAATCAAATAGTGATTTATGGTTAAATTGTATAGTTATAAGTACAGCACGATAATTGTAAGCTTGATGCAGTTACACTACACACATTCAAGCACAATATAAAACATATTCAATTACAGAACAGTAATAACTAGATTCAGTTCGAATTAATTAAAAATTTTAAGTTTGAATCGAATCGAATCAGATCGGTTGAATCTAGATAAATCTATCCCTAACCATATTAGCAAGGATTTTGTACCCCAAAAAAAAGAGAGTAAGGATTGTAAAGAGGCATTAGAGTCTAGACTATACTTTTTAATTTTGCATATTTATCTATATATTTAAAGTGATAAACGGGATAACCGAACCGCCATAACCGCTAATTAACCTCATCGGCTTAATAAATAAATAAATATATAGGGTTTTGCTAACCTGTCCACTTCATGGGCAGGTTAGCATTGTGTCTATTTTTATTGGACACAAATTACCCTTACTTTACATCAATTTTATTAAAACACATTAGGGATAAATATAGTAGTTCAAATTATTTCTCTATCCTTCTAATTAACACCACATTAAGAAATTAATATATACTTTCTAAGTAGCATAGTGCCTCATCCTTTCTAGTAAAAAACTTAACATGTTTTTTTACTAAGCTCACATGAACTGTCGGATCCGTCGTCCCCATGTAGGAATCGGTTGGCAATTTGACGTGTCTGCTCACCCGATGCTTCCTAACCCGAAAGGTTAAAGGATTCTTGGGATCATCATCTTGCTCCTCCCGAGCTCGTAGGGAGGCAGAGCCTCTTGAAGCATTCCGATCAGCCCTCTCGCGATCCCTTCCCGATTGGGGCCGATCCATTGACCTCTCTCGAACTCTTCCTCTTTCGGATCTTCCTTCTACTGACTGCTTCTGGCTCCTTCTCGGGCTACGCTGGACTGCTCGGCTATTAGCCTCTTCCATGTTGTCCAGGTATCCTTCCCCTCTGATCGGATTTTCACTGTGACGGTGTAGCCTGAGTTCATTCGAAGGATTTTCCCGTTGAGCTGACTGACTGACGTGCTGGTGGACGGATCTGACTGGCTGGGGTGCCATGGGCGGGGGCACTAGAGGCGGAGTCACCGCGGGTTGATCATGGACATGCTGAGGGATGATCTGTTGGGAGAGGATCTGCTGGGGAAGGATTTGCTGGTGAACGGGCGGAGGGATCCTTCCCATAAACGTTTGCATCATCAGATCCATCCGTCGATGCAAGGCAGCAAACTCATGCATGACTGCTGGTGGGATGACTGCTGGTTGCGGAGTGCCGGGAAGTAGCACCTCTGGAATTTCTGGGAAATTAAGCCGGCGGGCTGCGGCGTTCATGTCCACACGGGAAGATGAGGCGTGAGGAGGTGGAGTTTCATACTGACCAGCAGCACCACTGGTAGGTTGATTTGATTGAAAGTTTGGATCGGATGCCATCTTTGGGAATGAAGAAACCCCAATAAGATTGAAAAAGTAAGAGCTTTGAGTTCCAAGGCTGCTCACTCAAAACTCAAGAGCTCTCAATGAAAGCACCAAATGATAATCCGTGGACCGGAGTGAGGGGTTTCTTGGTAAAGTGGCTCGCTGGAAGGTGGTGATCAGATCGCCGTGAAGGACCTGCACAATGCCGGAAGTGTTTTCCGGCGTAAGAGCTCCAATGCCAAAGTCAGTAATTTTGGTTAAGTGTGGAGAAAGTGTGTGTATTTTTTCGTGTCCTTGAGTAAAGGAGAGAACTTCCCTTATATACCACCCTCTAGTCCTTAGGCTGGACTAGAGTGGTTAGATCTCTGACATCCCCTCCCCTTTTTCCTCAGCAGGTGGTCTAGGGGCAGGGATTCATCATTATAACGTGGGGTGCAGACCTTATTTTAGGGGAATAGAGTCGTCCCTTTGTCCGGTTGTCAGGTGACGATGTGATGGGAGCAGGTTATCCTCCCTGCCAACCTTGACTAAATGTATACTGACTATGGAGTACTATACCAATAATATCTGTGAGGGGAGATTAATATCTGGGCCCCATCAGTACGATGCCGTTTGTGGAGAATCGGCAAGGAGCCGTTTGTTGTGAATCGGCCGAGTGCCGTTGTCTTCGCCTTTATTGAGGAATCGGCTCTGTGCCGTTTTGGTGATAACGGGCTGGACTTGTCCTTTAGTCACTTATTCCCGTTGACCTGGTCAATCGATCACGATGCCGTTTTATATCGTTGACTTGGTCAAACCGGTCATGTGCCGTTTTGACCGGTCAACGGTACTTTGTGAAGGCGCAAAGTCCATTGTGCCCTTCTGATAATTTTATGTATTATCAATGATAGTGCATTTGAGTTGTGTTTCTATAGAGGCGTGTTAAGTCTTTCAGTGGTCGCTGTTTCAATTCTGTTTGCAATGGAAGCAAAAAACAGTGGGCTGTATATTGAAGTTGAAAAGGAGGTAAGTCGAATAAAACTCTTGATTGCGGTTGTAGTGGTAGCAGAATGTTCTTTCTAAATGTTTGGATTAGAAATGAAACTCTTTTGTCCTCACTCCTCGCACAAATGGTGAAAAAATGGAAGGAAGAAGAAGAAGAAGAAGAAAGAAGAAAGAAGAAAGAAGAAAGTGAGGAGATCGGGATGAAAGAGAGAAGTAAAGATAAAATCTATTAATTAATGTGGTGGTAATTAGAAGGATAGAGAAATAATTTGAACTACCATATTTATCCCTAATGTGTTTTAATGAAATTGATGTAAAGTAAGGGTAATTTGTGTCCAATAAAAATGGACACAATGCTAATCTGCCCATGAAGTGGACAGGTTAGCAAAACCCATATATATATATATGTATGTATATATTATTTATAAATTTATCATTATGTAAAATAAAATTAATGATTATAATAATGAATAACGCATAAAAAAATAGCTGCGAATAGTTCGCGGGGAGATTATGTATTTAAAATAAAAGAAATTAAGTGATTAGATCGTAGGTTGGATGAATTTCATGATTAACCGCGCACCACGAATATCTCTAATTTTGGAATACAAACCTTAAAAGACACATTTTGAAACTTTGAAAGTAAATGCACTCTGCGTTCAATCCTAACAATGTGTAGTTAAATCACCGAACTAATGATATGGTTACATGAGTTTGATAATCGCACCCTTTGTGACCACTACTTGCCCATATGCAATCACACTATTTTAACTAAACGATCCAGCTATGTGCGCCAATTACTATATAATTACTTGAACTACGAGACTCCGATTCAAGATCTAATCCTCCCGGGTACTTTTAAGTTACCAACCCAGAATAATTGAAGCTAACAATTTTATTGGGAAAAAGAACATTGGTTATAAAACAAGGGAAGTTTAAGTTAAATATCAGGTGGGAAAAGAAAAAAAAAGCTGGGTTTCATTGAGCATGAGAGGTACCAGTACCACAATAAAAACATATAACAGGCAACAGAAGGTAAAAAATAAAGAGATAATAGAATGATGTCTGCTAAAACTTTCCATAAACTTCACTGTATTCCTCGTGTGAACAACAACCATAGGAAAGGATCTACACAAAAGTTAAGAGACTCTCCTACCAGAGCAGAGCACATTCAGTCATATAATTGTGCTGGTCCTGCCTCTCAGCCTGCCATGGTTGGGGACCAGATAGCTCAACAGCAGCAGCAGCATGCCTACTGTCAGATTTCAAGCACAACAAAAGAGGCAAAAACGAAAACCATAAAATTAGCTTCTGTTGGTGGTGGTGCCATAAGTGGATGCAAAACTTGAATCTCCTTTCGAACTACTACTAGAAATGCCTAGGCACAATGCTTCAGCTAACGGTCCACCTGGGGGTGAACTCATCCACGAACCATGGGCCATCCATTGCGGTACTCTCATCGCCATAGGAGCCACGTTGCGATCATCTCTGTCCGTAACCATCACCCCGAAACTCCCCACCAACTGTGCATTCTGATCATCATTATTATTGTTATTATTATTCTGACTATGATCTTCATTGATCTCACTCCCACCAGACATTGACAATGTAAGCGATGACAGTGGCAGTGATTTCTCGCTAGACGCAGAATGAGAACCACCATTGTTCTGTCTCACAGATGTTGACCCAACATCCAAGAAATGCCTCGTCACTTGTGCTTGTTGTGCTTGTGCTACTGCTTCAACAGAAGTTGATTTGGGACTTAACAGTAAGCTGGTCTGATCGTTTAGCTGCTGCCGCTGAGATTGTTGCTGCAATGGATGCCCACCTCTTCGTTTCATGTACAAGTCAGTGGTGTTAAGCTGCTGTTCTTCTCTGTGATGGGGTTGAAACTGGTCATTACTTCTCTTCAAATTCTTCCATTCTTGGCTGGAATTACTACCAATAGGACCTGTCTCGTCCTTAAAGAACCATTCCAAGCTCCTTCACGGGTTCAAAAAAGGACAATAAATCATCATTTATTTTATCTTACAAAACCCCATCACACAAAAATTCACAAAGAGACAGAGCACCCCACATCATAGTCATAAATGGTGGATAAGAACAATGCATAAAGTTAGCTGCCATTAATGAAAAAATTCAATTCATGACAGTAAACATTAATTTCAGAAAAGAAAGTTAAGAACTTGCTTAATGGGTCTAAAGATTAAACACTAATTAACTCACTTGGGTTGATCATACGATGCCATAGCAGAAGGGAGCATGGATGAATGGGAGGAGGCTGTTGTTGTGAGAGTACAGCTTGGAAAGTGAGATTTCTGAGAATTGTTAGCAGAATAATTGTTGTTGTTGGTGGTGGTGGTGGTGTTGGTGATAGGATCAGATTGTAGTTCCACAGGCTTTCTTGAACGGGGACGGGTCTTATGAGAGTGGCGCTCACAGTATTTTTGATCAGGTGCCACATCTCTTGAACATCTCCATTTCTTCCCATCTGTTCTTTTACATCTCCATGGCTCTGGATCCGAGCTGTTGTTATTATTAGTGCTGGAAATCCCCAATTCCAATGACCCTGCTGCTGCTAGTACTACAAAACAAAACAAAACAAAAAACATGGAACATAAAAAGATTGAAAATTGAACAGTATATATGAACAAAAAGAATGAAACTTTGATACAAGATTTGATGGTTATAATATATATTCAAGACAAGAACAGAAAAGAGAAAAAAGGTATGGAATTGGAAAGTTGGAAAGTTGGAAATGAAAGGAAATGGTTATTATTACTACTGTTGGATTGAGACAGATGAGGGGTTGATTGATTTCGGTTGTTGATGGGAATGAGTAGTTCATGAGGTACAGGAATAGAAGCCATCAAGTACTTGAAAATCATGGTCTGCCTCTCCAATTCTTGAAATTGAGCTGCTGTGAAAGGGATTCTCATCATATTCACATACGGCTGTGTCATTTCTGCTCCTACAAAACCAAACCCACAAGAATGAAGGAATCATTTCTTCCATAAAAACTGAAAAGCTGATCTGTAGAAAAGGGTAAAAAAAGAAAGAACTGGAAAAGAAAATTTTACCTAAGGAATTGGTACTAGAGAAGGTGAAAAAAGGAGAGAAATCAGAAGAAGGAGAAGAGTTAAATTGGTGCAGAGCCTTTGACACAGCTATTGCATCAGTAGCAGCAGCAGCAGCAGCAGAAGTAGACCCAGACCCAGAAGCTGCACAGACAACATCGAATATATCACCACCAAAACACGCGACACGGTTGCTTCCACTGCAAAACATATTAGCCCCTGCCCCACCACCCCTTCCATTTCCACCACCATCATCTTCTCCTATCAACAGCTCATGATCATGATCATGATCATCATCTGCACAATCGCCATGACCAGACATCACCATCATCATCCCTCCTCCTCTGACTCTCAGTCCTCTCCCTCCACCTCCTCCTCCCTTTTGCCCAACAGTAACTGTACTACCACTACTGTTATTATTAGTACAACAAGATTCCTTCATCACTACTTCTTGCATCCTTAAACCCAACCCACTTTTTCCTCCTTCCCCAACTAAAACCCCACTCCTTGTCTCCATAATTATATCAACAAAATTAAAACCCACAAAGCCAAAAAAAACAAGAGTAAAGAACCCAAGTTTAATTCTCTTTAATTTCCCATGTAGCAGTAGTACTACCAATCTTGAATTTTTTTTTTCTAACACGATTTTTTATATAAAAAAAACACCCTTTTACCACTCACTTTTCACTAATTTTTTTCTCTGGAGCTTAAATGTTTTTGTTGATGACAAATGAGTAAAAGCTATGGTTGTATTGTAGACTTGTAGCGGTGCCGCCATTTTTAGCCATGCGCTTTTGCCTTGCTTCCTTAGCTTCCAACATTCGTACTACTTTCAGAATAAAGACAAAAAAAAAAAACTCTTAACACCCCATCCTCTCTCCGTCACTGACACTTTAACGCCTTTAAGTAACGTCAACAGTTCTTTATCCTCACTTGTCCGGTAGGTCACAGCGTGATGTGATTGTACTGTGAGTTTTGTCTCCTGTATGATGTGGACAAATTGCTAAATCTCATTGGCGGTCACTTTGCGCAAACTGCAAAGCTCCCAAAGTTGACCTTGTTTTGACCCCATTGACTGTCTAGAAAATGTCTCTTTCCGTCTAACACGCCGTTACGCTTTGGGAATCGTAATCTTTTGTGGGGCCCATTTATTTTTTCTTGGCTTTTGCGGGGACCACTGACGAGGAGTGATGTGATGCAATAACTAATAGTCTAAAACTCCCATCATGGGGCGGGCTCTCTCGGCTCGGTCGGCTCTCCGTTTGGGTTTTGGTCCGCCAAATAAATATGAATATTTTTACTACTTGCTAAGTTTAGGCGTGACGAAAGTCCAATTAGGGTTGACTAGTGGGGAATTTAACTAAATTTAGTGGATGCTAATTGTGTATTTTTTTTCTCTCCTAGATTTTTGTCTCATGTTCTTGTTAGTTAAGATGGTGATTTTCCCTCCTCCCATCTACTATTTTTAGAATATTTGTAGACATAGTTAGTGTATCCGTGCTAAATCCAAATATAATTGTAAGGATTAGAGTTTGTATAAAAATAGGTAAATGTAAAACTACGTGCTAAAGAAATTGCAAATATTGATATGGTTTAAATGTTGACCAGATGTAAGAAGCTCTCGATGCGATTATAATTTGATATTTACGGAGGTATATTTTAATAATAGATAAATAAATTAATTATAACTTCGATTTTTTAGCAAGTAAAGGGTGTTTGAGAGTGTGAAGGTAAACATATTTAATTGCACATATTGATTGGTAGATATTTCTAACAATTTTATCGAATCACGTAAATTTTGTATCTTGTTTTTTGTGTGTGATCGTGTACTGTTATAATAATATCTCTTATATTAATTAGATTTGTTTATTTATTCTATCAGTTTTTCCAACTTTTTTAAAGATTCGAGATTAATTTCGTTCGAGCTATATTATAATCTAAACGAAAAATAACTCTTACCTATAAGAATCCACTAATTCAAATCCATATCCAAGGATGATATATATATGCAACATTATACCACAAATGGCACATGCTAATTTTCATCCCATTATCCCATCGTATGATCACTAGATTGAGTATTCACAAGCTCAACCCGTTTAGCAATCCTCCGACGGTCACAACGCACAACAATCTGTCGTTTTCTTTAGTACCTTAATTACATATGCTAGAGCTGGATTTTTTCTCACCTCAATGGTTTTATCAAAAAACATTGCTATCATTTTTCTACTACTTGTTTCTTACTCAACAAAGGCCAAAAGGTGACAGTCCTCCCACCCCACGAGTGGGGCTGGCCGGGCAGCCGTATCCCATGTGCCTACCGCCTCTCTCTCTATAGATTGTGTAATATTCAATATCTGCTTCTATATATATATAATTATTATTAGAATATAAATATAAATATATATATATATATATATATATATATAATTATCTACAATTGTTGGAATCATATGTAATTATCAGCATTATCTATATTGTATATGTTTATACAATATAAAATAATTTTTTATTTACATATACTTAATTATACTAGCCTATATATTTTGGCCCACTTTATGGGCTTTAATTTTTTTTAATTGGTGTAATATATGTGGTACATTAATTTTAAATAAAGTAATGTAATTAAAATTTATAATAACATTTATAGTTATTATGTTTATAATACAAATCGTGTTGGAAAAATAAAAGTCACTCGGTATTTTTTAATGTACTAATATTGTCCGTTTTGGATCTAAACCCGCACGATTTTTACAAAAAATTTCATTCCATTAGAAGATCAACTCCTCTTATATTTACTTTTTATTTCTCTTATCTTTTCGATGTGGGATTTTAGCTTGTACATCTCAACAAGTTGGATTAAATTTACAAACACAAGAAGAAATATAAGATTCTATAAATGAAGAGGTTCGATTGATTTTTTTTTATAAATACGAGGATTAGATTATTTAGATTGAAAATTTATTGGGACTGAATTTGATTGTAAAGCTTTAAAAACGCATAAAATGAATTAATTAGATTGATTTTTTTAACAAATACGATAACTGAAACTTTCGCTATTTGCACTCGTTATTTTGTAGGAAGTAATTAACACTGAGTTATTTGATTAGGGTTAATAGTTAAAGTGTAATCCCCATTATAATTTCCGTAATTTCTTTTGTTTGATTTAAAAAAAAAAAGTTTCAATTAATTCCTTTACGTAGAAAGAATTTATTCTAGAACAAATGCGTTAAGCTGTATGTTTGAGGGCTTTCTTTTTGGATTGTTGGAATTATGGGCCTGAGCTGCATAATATGTGCATTGGGCTAGGACCCAACCCAAACTTGTAGGCCACCAACCATTGTTCTCTCTATTTCAATGGAGCAAGGGTTGTCAACACTTTCATTTATTAGATTTAAATAAATGTGTTATTCAATCTAAGCATTAACACATGACATGGCATAAACTCAAGTTGTCTTGTCCATCTCAAATTTGTAGGCGTTATTAACCAGTAATTAACCCAAACAATTCTCAAAATAAAATTATGAAAAAAATTATTCATGTTCTAGAAGCTAATCCCATTTTCTCAAACTTCAAAATCTGCTCTGCTCTGCTCTGTGACACGTTCCACCGTTTTGCATGTGCCGTTCTTGATCCAAAAGATGAGCCTCTTTAACAGTTCAAAGAATAATAAATTATGCAACAACAATTACTTGGTAGGATCAGATGGAAAAAAGAGAGAGTACAAAGCAAACCAAAAACTTATTTTTCTATCCCTACAGCTCTCAAGTTTTCACCTCTCCATAAAAAATTAATTTCATTACAGTAATTTTTGTCAAATAAAATAATTCTTCGAACATAATTTTTTTATGATAGACTTGAACGTGAAAGCTGGTGGATGAGTTCCTTACCAAAGATGATAGAAAGAATAATAATAATTGAAGAAACAAATCAACATGAAAAATGGTAATAATTAGTACAATACAAGAAGAAAAACACAGAGATTCAAACAAACACAATAATAAGAGCTAAGAAGAAGTGAGAAAGGAATCAACCTAACTAAATTATAAGGTTATTGGATCGGATGGGACTCTTTTGCTTGAGAAGAATTCTGAGCTGAGCCTTTTGGCATTCCACTTTTGTACCCCAATGCCTACTACTACTACTCTTTGATCCAATTGCTCGAACCACTCTAGGAAATTCAACAAATCCTTTAATCCCTCTCTTTATGTGCGGATTTTCCGGCTCCGGCGACGCTTTTCGCTGCTGAACTACTGTCCGCGTCGTCACTGATGAAACGGCACTACTGCTGCTGACATTGTCATTGGTATTGTCTGCTGATTTATCACTCAACACAACCCTTTTTGATTCAGCACAAGAACTTTCATCACCACACCATTTTTCATTCAAGAACAGCCGACTAAACGTTGCGGCAGATTCTTGATCATCTTCTTGATCAATCCTCTGTTCTTCCAATTCTGACAATCTCTCTTCGAACAGAAACTTTGCCTCAGCGAGTTTCATCTGAACTCTTTCCTCTCTCAACACCTCTGCCATTCTCAGCATCTTTCGTTCCTCCTCTGTTTCTCTCTTGATGCGACCGATCTCTGCTTTATCCAACGACACTTCTCTGGCTAGCTCCTCACAAACTCTTTCGACCGCTTCTCTCCCTCTTCTTTCCTCTACCAACTCTTTCGCCAATCTTTTATTCACAGTTTCCGCTTTCTTGCGCGCCTTCCGCTCCAATTCCAGCTCAGATTTCAATTCCATGATCTGGGCTCGAGAGAAATCAAGCTCCGTCTCCATAATTGGCCTAAAGAATGTGAAATCCCGGAAAGAAGCCGCGATCTTTCGAGCTGAAAGAGGAAGGCTTAGTTGATGGAGATGCTTGAGATTAGCCTTGCAATTGCAAGATTGGTGGTGGTGATGATGGAAATGGTGATCTTGTTGATTGTTATAGTGTGAATTGAAAAATGGGTTCTGGTACAATTTCCAGGTTGGGCAAGTAGTGGTAGGATGATCTGGGCTACTGAGGATCATCACCATCACTTGTTCCATATCTCCTTCTTGCTTTTCAAAGGGCCTTTTTCTTGCCATCTCTTTCTCTCCTCTGCTTTTTCTTCTCTTTTTTTCTCTAATGGGGATTTTCCCTGTCAAGAAAGCAATTGGGTAGGTCCATCTTTCTTTCAATGAAGTAGCTTTGAAGATGGCTTTCTAGGAAAGGGAAAGTAAAAATGCGTCACATGCACCAATATTCTAATGATCATTATCATAATCCAACAAAAATAATAAGTTAATAGTTCAACCAAATTCGATCAAATTGAACAATTAAATTAATAAATTTTAAAATAAAAAGTGATCATAATATTAAAAATTTGAGGTCTTAATTATTAATTAGATCGATCTCAATTACTAGTCAGATTGGCCGGTTTGATTTTTATAACAACGATCTTAATTATAAAGATCTACTCTAAAGCTCTAAAGTGTACTTTGCTGGCTTATCTTTTTTGATAACCTAAGAAAAAAATTGGTTTGTTTTGTATACTTATTAACTTGGATTGCCACTTGACTTGTAATAAAGACCCCATTCTGTCACTCAGTGTCCGGAAGCCTAACAGGCATTAATTTTCAGAGAAAATTGGACATCACAAATGGAAAGAATATAGCATAAATAAGCTATATTGCTTCTCTCCCTAGTGTTGAGTGGCAGCACATTTTAGTTTTTTACAAATTCCTTCATTTTCCTAACTTTTGTTTTTAATAAACGGTACGGAGATTTAAACTTAAATTTAAAACCCCATTAATATATTCTCATCGGCTACAATGAACGAGTTTCATTATTTCTCATACTTCCATTTAAAAACAAGTTGTTATACACACTCAAACTATTATACTTTCACTTTTTTTTTTAAAAATATAATATTAAATTAGCCATTTTTTTGTTAAGTAATTTTGATACTCAAGTTAACTAACCATGGTTAGTTGAGTTACTTTTCTGCTAGTGTCCAAGTTAATTTTAACCACCTATTACTTCCTTCCTTACTAATAAAATGATTCCCTAATTAAATACGTTGTCACTAATAAAATGTCGTTTTTACATTTTCAACACAAAAAATCAATTAATAAAACTTTTTTGGAATCTGTGATATTAGTACTTATTGACTTATTATAGAAAATTGATAGAATCAAAATATAACTAATTATTAAAATACTCTAGAAAAATGGCAATAATCATTTCCTTGGGTTTTATAATTTTTGATAAGTAGTTATTTTATTAGTGATGGAAGGAATATGATACTTTTGACAATTTTTATTAATTGCATTTATGAGGCAAATATTGAAGTGAAGAGATGGTGAAGTCAAAAGAAGACTTTTAAGCTTTGGTAAATTGTAGGGATTCATACTCCATTGCAATTAAAAATGCCACAGCTAGCGCATAAATACACATCTAGGGGAAAGAAAAAGAGTGACCAAACATCATCAATGCAGTTAACTTATTATACTTTTCCATTGACCAATATTGTCTCGTAAATGTTTTTGGTCCACCAGACCACGTAACCTCCAAATCTTGTCTTGTAAATGGGACCCCCACTCTAAAGGATGTGAAAAAAAACCGAAACTTAAAACCCGGACTGAATTTGCAATGAACCGAAGCAAAAAATTAGAGTAATCACATAGAATTAAAAACCGGGTCTTTGCAAATGCGCATCATTGCCACACGACACGAGCTTTATCAATACCAAAATATTGTTTCTAATTATAAAGTCACAAAATAAGTATTTCTTGCAAAGTCTTTTTTTTCGTTATGTTTTAACATGACTGTTTAGATTGCTCACCATAATTTCCTTGCAAAATCCTCCCAACTGTAGTAGCATTATACTTATCATTCTTTCGGTTTAATTTTGGCATCGAAAAATTTAAATTCAAGAATTAATCAAATTTGATTTTACAATGAAAAAAATGATTTCATGACCTAAACAATGCAATTTTATCGACCCAAAAAAAACTGATTAACCGATTTAATAAGATACATGGTCAAAAAAGTACTCAATAAAAAAAGGCACCAAGGTAAATTGGATTAAAAAATCAACAACCCGAACCGAACAAAATAAAATTGAATATCCAAATCGAAAATACAGACAGGTCGGACGCTAGATCCATGAAGAGCCCTAATTTCTATAAGGTCCTAAATCTAATGCAACAATGTGACAATAAATAATAAAATAAGAACTAACCCCTCTAGTAAGAAATTAGTTCACAGTTTCGAGTTTTGAAAGCAGAATTCATAGATTCACAGCACAATAGAATATAGTGCTAAAGTGGACAAGTATATCTTCCGAGATAGTGCACCTCCCTGACTCGAGATTGTCTATTCAGTTCTGTATACTGTATAGACGAAAGACAGATGGTCCCAAATCATCATCTAATCGTTTCAATATAATGAGGAAAAAAGAATTTTAATTTGTCGGTGAAGCTCCTTGCACAGTTGCGCACTACTATCATATTTTACTATTTTAGAAGCCGACTCGAAGGCCACAAAAATCAAGCCGACGATTCGATAGAAGAAAAGAGGAAAAAACTTGGACTACTATTGTTTTCCGAATAATTATTCTTGTGGGCTCTTCGCAAGTCTCATCGATAATGAGCCCGCTCGCATCACCTAGTATCATCTGCGGCCCATCTCTTATTTCTATCAGAGGGAAAACTATAACCCATACACATTTCTGTGACCAGCTTGTGGACATTCTATCGAAGAAACTAATGGTGAACAAAACCTTTACAGGACTCATAAATGACGAAGAACACAACTCAAAACCTGTGACCAAATTCAGCTTCTGAAGTAATGACCAGACACCGACGAGTTTTAAAGCCACTCTCTGCTACTGGTTACCACAATGTAAAAAGATCTCTACACCTGCGACAAAATGAGTAAAATCCAACCCCTCCCTTAACTACTACCAACACCTGAATTCAATCCACAGCTACAAAAACCAATAGAATCAGGAGTTTCTAGCACCAATAGAAGCTTCAATCCTTAAAATACATCTTCTATTCCTTCGATCCTATGTTGATGGAAATAACTTCCCCACTAGCTAAGCAAAATTCTCTAATAATTTTTCATTCGTAAAGTTTACCACTGTGAGTTTTGAGTAGCTAGTTGTGCACTTCAAATGACAAAAAACCAACAAGTATGACATCTTACACACACAAACGGGTCACAATACAAGCACATGTAAGAACTAACAACAGCAGGATTTTACTGCATGCCACATCACACATTGCATGTATCAATCTTCTGACATAAAAAGCAGACTTCAAAACATTCACCGAGAATGAGCGGTACTCTCACTTTATCAAGTTGAGAAGGCCATGTCTTCAAGACTAATGCTCACGAACTATTGTACCACAAAATCTTAATGCAGGACAACACTTCTTTCTTAATCCATGAATACAAAGTTACGAACTCAAAAGAAAAGCCACACCGTTGTCACAGTTACTCAGAAGAACTTAAACACGAGAATAAACCAAATACTCACAAACAGATTTATGCTACTCAAAGAGAAACATGAATAACAACGATAATCACAAGGCAAAAAAACAATACTTGTTCCCAAGTAGAGGTTGATTATATTTAATCTGATAACTTGTACATGCTAACCCAATATCCTGTAACAGCAACTTCAAATTCTTATGAACTATCCTAACAAACCAGTAACAGTAAAGAAGACAAAATAGAAAAAGAAGCAGTGAAGCACATTAACAAGAAAAAAAACAGTCCATTATTGTTTATCTACCTCAATTTTTCCAATGCATCGGCACATCCAGCTATCCAGTTTCTCTAGCTTCACAATGCACCATTTCCCCATTCCTTCCTCAATACCCCCCAAAGCCCAAGAACAAGTATCATAACTCAAACTCATCCTCCAGCTTTAATTGTTCGGCAGCAGCCTCCTCCTCCTCATCATCAATCACAAAATATGGATTATGTGCCTCAGGCCTGAACTTATAACCTGTAAACACATAAAACGCCAAAGTAGCCAATTCTCCAGCCACCACACTGGTCCACAAGAACTTATACGAGGTAATAGTCTCCAATGCATACACCACCACACGAGTAAAGTAAATGTAGCAAATCACCACAATATAATACTGCCTGAACAAAGTCAACTTCATCAAATTCACCGCTGCCTTCCCATCTGTGTGGGCAGCGTCACGCAAATTCTTAATGGACCAAACAATCGGGAACAAGACAGCACAGCAGCACACAACATCCACCAACAAAAACATCTGCTTCCATGTGATCCATTCTTGCGCAAATGGTCCAGTCTCGTCAACAACAACTTGAGCAATATTAGCAACAACTTGCAATGGGATCACAATCATCAGAACCTTTTTCTCCTTATCTTGCAAATAAGGTTTCAAAAATGACCACCCCGTCCCGATCAACACAATCAAAGTAAAGAGTGTGATCCCTTTGAAGAAACTGAAAATATAAAACAACACATCCCAACCATGCGCACTACCAGTTCTGTTAATATATGATTTATCCTCAGCTTCACATACCAGATTCAAAGCTTTCAAGATCACAACAGCTAGCATGAAAAAGTGAATTCTGAAAACGGTGAGTCGTTTCTTGTACAAGAAATAGATCCAAACCCCAGCGAGTATGAAATAGATGAGCGATAACAGAAAGTAAACCCGTGGAAGTATTGTTTTCCCTGCCGGAAGGTAATCGCGCTGCGTTCCACGATTCTCGAGGTTGTACATGGCCGATTTCACATCCATCGACACCTTCAAGTTCGACAAGCAGTTGGCAAACACTAGAGTGTACTGATCGGCGTCGTTTAGATTGGTGACAGAAGAATGAGCGAAGACATTGTCACTTACTTTCTCAATCTTGTTGTAATCGAATACAGGTTTGATGAGGTCAGATTGGATGGCGCAGGAGATCTCGCCGTCTTCGAGCTGCTGGAGCACATGCATCCAGGCGTCACGCGTGCAGAGGAAGAAGCCGAGCTTTGAGCGGTCCAAATCCGGGTTGGGGTTGGAGAGGATGATGTTGGAGACATTGAGTTCGAGGCGGCCGGTGTGAGTGAACCCGAACTCGTCGAACGGGATGATGGGCCGGTAATCTGAGCGGATCTCGGTGAAACGGATCTCTGCGAGCGAGACGAAGAGATTGAGAGAGATGAAGAGGGAGAAGAGGAGGATGCGAGCCATGGATCTGAGAAATGGAAGCATGAATTTTCTCAGATCTGGTGCGAAACGGTGTCGGGTGACGAGGGAAGGACCGCGGGAGGGGAGGACTTGAGTGGAGAGTTATACGGGTGGTAGCTGAATTCTTTCCGAGTAGAGTTTAGAAGAGAAGGGTTGGCGCGCAATTACCAGATCGGGGTTGCAGTTTTGGCCTAATTACTGGTTTGTCAAGTGTTAGCATGTGCGAGATTTGTGTTTTGGTAAAAGGGTAGATTTGGAAATTCGTTTGGAGAGAGGTAGCGTGGGGGAGGAAAGGAAACGGCAGCCACAAGGAATATTAGGGGTGTCAAAATGGGTCTGACCCGACGGGTCGATCCGTACCCGACCCGCAATTTGACCCGTTGGGTCATTATTTTTCGATCCGTTGAATAAAGGGTCAGAAACGGGTCAACCCTACGGGTCGTGGGTCGACCCGTCTGACCCGTTTAAAATTTTAAACAAAAAACCCTCATCCTCTCCTCTCATCTCTTCGCTTTCCACCGCCGTTTTTCTCTGCTACTGCACCTGTCTTGTTCTCATCTCCTCTAACACCTGTCTTGTTCTTCCCGATCTCCACCTCGTCGCCTCATCCGCATCCACGCCTAGCCCAGCATATATACATTCTTCCATCGGTCTGTCATCTTCTTCACTCATCTTCTTCAGTTTTTAAATTTCCTTAATCCATCACCAGCGCCGACCCATCAACAAACCATCGTCACCGCCGACCTACCAACACACCATCTTCTTCCCCACCATCGTCAACGCCGACCCACCCCATCGTCACCACCATCTTCTCTTACAGGTAGGGCTGCTCTGTCCACTCATAATTTACTCTTTGTTACTAATTAATCAGAATTATCTTTGATTTAGTTGATGGTGACTGATCTTATTTGAATCGGTTGAGGACTTGAGAACCCATGAAAGCCCATTTACTCATTTTACGTCACTTCTAGTGTTATGTACTTAATGGAGGAGAAAGTTATTGAATTGTGTGATTTAGTTGCACCTGTGAGATTGCAATTCTTACATTGCTTGCTTTGTTTCTTCAGTGCTGGTTGAAGAAACAGAAGGATACATTGAAACCTGATCGACAGGAAGGTGGGGATCCGATTATTTGGACTTCCGGGCTCATCTTTGGAAAAGGAGAGGTATGTAACGTTGGTGCTATATTTTGGATTCTGCATCTCTATAGGAATTGTAATGTTTGGTGAAAATATCTGTTAAATAGTAGAGAAGAGAAGTTGGTGCTAGTATCTGTTAACGTTGGTGCTATACATTGAAACAAATGAATGATAAAAAGAAGAGAAGTTGCTCAGGTTTACTTGTGATTGTCTCTTGGGATTCATAAGTGTGCTCCTGTTATCTTTTTCCCATACCTTGTTGAACTTTTGTTTATTATGAATGTGGTGGTTACTGTTATCGTTTACATACCATATTTGAATTCCTATTGAAGATAGGATTTAAGCAAGTTTACTCTCTTATATGTAAATTAGAGAATCTAAACCGTAGAATTGAATTATGAGTATGTTGATCTGAATTGTAAAGTGATAGTCGGTATCAATTAAAGTTACTAGTCGTCAGTCAGCATTTGTGAGGCTGAATTAATGCTTGTCCAGATCAATGTAAAGTTCAAGCTAACTGTATGGATAAAATGTATTTGGGTGTTGTTGACCTGCTGAACTGTTGAAATTGCTGAATGTTGGAGGTCTACAAACTCACCCACCCATCAAGCATCTTAGATCATTGTTTAACCTTAAATTTGATAGGCTTGGTGTATTTGCAATGAAGAGAAATAGATCAAGACATAATTTTAAAAGAAAAATAACAATGATTACCAGGGATATATGATTCTGTTTTGTGTGACCTTCTCAACCGATCAAAAGGTTTTGATAGTGTGTCTATGTTTACATGGAATTGTTGTAATCTACTTTATTGTGCTCAATGCCTTGTATGTTTCTGTGACTGGAAGTGATACTTTAAATAAATTTCCGTGTGATTTTAAAGTGTATTCTTGGTTATATAAAGTGGTACTATACCCTTTACTTTTGGCTATCTGCCTTCTGAAGGCTCTTATTTTTTCATTCCTGATTACCTTTGTGAAAGTGAAGGCAATGATATCATTAGGTTATGAAATTAGACTGTGAAACATTCATTGGCTGTTTCATCTGTTGTCTGTTGACAGCCACTGCTAACTCTTTTTAAGAGGTTTTGAGGCACTAATGGTCATGTTTCTGTTAGTTGATTTGGTCTGTTTCTCCCTTCCCCATTTTGTTTTGACCATATACTCGTCCTCCCAGTGTATTTCTACATCTATAGATGTGTCCTGCTGTATGAAAACTGTTCTAATCTTTCTCATAATCAGAACCGTGGTCACATACTAACGTTTGTCATGATTTATAGGTGTTAACTAGATACTTGTTACAAAAACTTTTTGGCCCTGGCATTGCTGGTCTGACGAGTGACCACTTTCTTAATTACCTTGATCTTCCTGCCAATATCCATATTAGTTCATGACAAGTAGCCTTTGCTGTCACATGCAACGTGTTTTTAACAGAGATGTCATGTTTCTAGAGAAGATGTTTGTGGGTCATATTCAATTTGATTTATAGAGAAGATGGTTGTATGGGACACAAGGTAATATCATTTTAATTTATAGATTTTAAATTGAGTACACGTGTAATTTGTTTAATATTTGTTTAATTTGTTTTTATTGTAGAGGTTGAGAAGTCAGCTTTGGAGGAGCTCACTGAAGATATTATTTCCCTTTAAATACATGCAATTTTAATTTTAGAATTAGTACAAATGTTTATGCTAGAATTTCATTGGATTTGTTTAATGTTTATGCTAGAATTTTAAATAAGTTTTTTTATTGCTAGTTTTCGTTTAAATACATGTAATTTGTTTAATGTTTATGCTAGAATTGCATTTTTAAATCCGTTTATTTCATTGTAGTATTTGTTTAGAAATTTAAATGTATAAAATATATAGTATGAAACTTATTAACCGAAGAATCACGTCAATAATAACTTATTTTTATAAAATATTTATTTTAAAATTTTTTATAAAGAAAATTGATATTTTAAATTCACCATTATTTTTAAAAACAAAAACCCATATCAAAAAAATTTTAAAAAAAATTTTAAAATCCGGATCAAAAATTCGGGTCGAAACGACCCACCCGAATTTGGGCGGGTTAACCCGACTGCATTTGGGCGGGTTGACCCGCTCGTACTGTTCATGGGTAGTTGACTGGTCAACGGGTCGCGTGCGGGTCATGCTGACCCGTTTACGACCCGTTTGACCCTCAGAATTTTTGTGGTGATGAAGACACAACATAGTAAAACGACGTCGTTTTGATTCGTCAAAACGGCGTCGTTTTGCTTATTGGGTCAGATGGGTCGGGTCGGGTCGACCCGCTACCCTGCGGGTCAAAAACAGGTCGGGTCATTTTTGACCCTCAACCCAACGGGTCACTGCTAAACGGGTCGGGTCGGGTCGGGTCGACCCGTTTGACACCCCTAATATTATATTAAAATTAATTAATTAAATACTTCTTCTCTTCATGAATAACTATTTTTCTAAAATAATAATTTTCTGTAAAATAAACACTAACCAGTCAAATAAAGTGTACAGTAACTTTCAACAGAAAAATAACAGTTATTTGTGGACGGAGAAAGTAACTAATAATCTAATAGTCTATTATTTATGGACTGTGTTTCCTTTTCTTAAAATTAATTTGTACGTAACCATTAATAGTTTATTTGCTTTGTAATGAATTTGTCAATTTTTTAAAACAATTATATACTTATTTATAAGGTTTAGAAAAAAGTATTTACAAATGATGTCGAAAATATATTAGTTCTTTTATATACCACTCTTAGCTTGTAGTACTATCAAATTATTTTTTTATTAAATATAAAAATGATAAGAGTTTAAACTTTTGATCTCTTCTTTACATAATTTTTGAATTAATTTACTTCAATTTTATGATTTCTGAATAATATGTAAAGAAGAGATCAGGAGCAATGATATTTGTAAGCCAACTAATAAATTTAATAATATGTTTGGTTATTTAGATTGAAAATTTTAATTAGATTTAAAAAAAAAATTATATTGTTATTCATATTAACCAAGATTTTAGTTCGTAAGATAGGTAAAACAGTTTTTTATTACTATCTCCAACCAGATTACGAAATCAAATTCTGTTCATAAAAACATTTTTGTAGGATTAATCAGCATCAATTATTCGTGGTTTGATTACGAGCTAGCTGGTGGGCTTGAACTCGAGTATATATAATGGTAATTTGTCACGAGCAGAAAGGTGAAACATGGCCCTCTACTTTCATGTTTCATATAACATCTTATAGGATTAAGCACCAGCAATTTACTTTGCGTGTCAGATATATAGATAACAACGTAGTAGTAGTAATTAGTTATTGGCTGAGAAGAATGCAAGCGCCCCAACAAATGGTGCATTTATGTAAGTTGCAGGCTCAGATTGTCGATACTCATTTCGGTTGTCAGAAAAGTTGTCTCTATTGTCAGGACCACCTAGGATGGCTCCAACCAGGACATTTGGATTGGGTGAGGAAGAGCACAGGTATTGGAACCCATCATTGCAGGAAACGCGACTTGGGTGCGAATGTATTGATGGTAGAGATGAACCCCTGTGGTGCACGTGCTGCGGATAACGATCCCCGAATCCTACCATGTAGGACATCTTCGCAGGGTTATCTCCTAAGATGTAGTCAACCTGCTTCTTCGCCACCGCCACGAGTGATTCTGCATTCGCAGATGAACCCCCACACGTGACAACTCCCCCGTTTGAGCTCAGGTATTTCGCGTATGTCAGGAGCAGGAATGATGTGGAAGTTACGTACTGCAGATTGCTCTCGCTTGCTTTGTAGAGAAGCCCACCTGCAGAGATTGTTTGATTGATGAAACCTCATCGTCCTGTTTTTTATGCGACGAATTGAGAAATGTGTTGGTTAATTAGTTACCGGGTGTGTATTGAGCCTGGAAGCTAGGAGTTCCTGGGATTAGGGAGCAGATGTAGTTGTCTGAATGAGATTTGAACATTTGAAGTTCTTCGGTATTTTCCTCCAGGAATCCCTATTAAAATGCGCTCATTGAATGTTAATAAGATTCAGGATTACGGGAGGAAGGGTGGAGCTAAGAATTCGTCAGATTATATAGAATAGAAACCTTGGCAAGAAGAATTTTTGTCCCGGCTCGCTTGTCATCCCAGCTGAAGGAATAGTCATCGTCATCTGCACCCATTGTGCGACCATTCGATTGGATATAGGTCAGATATGTGCTGTTCTGCGACGCTCTATGGAACCATGATGCGGCCCAAAGAAGCTCATCCTGCATACAAGAACTTGGGTCATCAAGCAAGTCCATATGAGATGCGGATTTGTTATAGTAAAAGCAAGAAATTAACTTACCTGGTATCCTGAGTAAGAGCAGTAAAATGGGCAGACTACAGAATTGAGGGAATCACTATAAGAACCTCTATGCTTGTCTGCAAAATCAAATACCTGAAAACACACAATCAGAATGAGCTGTTTTGTTTAATGGAAGTGAAACGAGTATTGATTTTGTTTTGTAAGTTACGCGTAGAAGGGAATGTTCGTACTTTCTCTGCTGTCTGAAGAAGTTTGGAGGAATAAGAAGGGTCAGAGTCCTTGAACACAATGGAAGCTGCTGCCAATGCAGCAGCTGTCTCGGCAGCTACGTCAGATCCAGGGTTTTGAGCTGTTACTTTGTACACATTACGCGGAGTGTCCATATCTTCAGGCCTCTCCCAACACCTATGATCCATGTTCGGATCTCCAACCTGTGCATTATCCGAACGTTCGTGAATTACATTAATGCAGAAAAAAATCCTGTTTAGTTTCATTGTAGAATCTATAAATGCTCACTTGGACATATAAGGTGTCAGGAGTGGCTGTTGCTGCTTTCAGAAGGTAATCGGTGCTCCAACGGACGGCGTCTTTAGCATTCTCAATCTGATTCTGCATAGAGCTCCCGAATTCAATCACGCTCCACGCCAACAATGTAGTAGTGAAGGCCATTGGAAGGCCGAATTTGATATTGTCACCCGCATCGTAGTATCCTCCTACTAAGTTCACCTGAAAACTCCAAGCAATTATTAAAACACGAACCATCCTAATGTTGATTTTTGCATCAGAATTGGTGGAAATATTAGTAATACTACATTATAAGCGGAGCCGTCGGACAGGCCAGAATCTCCCCGCCACGATTGTCGCTGGTTCGGCGGCAGTTTTCCTGATCGTTGACCTTCAAAGAAGAGGATAGATTTTTCAAGGGCAGCAGCATAATCATTTGAAGTGAAGGCAGAGCTAAATGAAGTAAAATAGCAAAATGTAAGTGAAAAGATGACAATTCCTATAGCGAAATGAGCCATTCTCATCATAGAAATGGTAGTGGTAGTATTTATAATTGTAGAGGTGGTGGTGATTGATTGGTTGTGGGTTGGATTGAGGCGAAGGTGGTAAATGATAATGCCATTTATAGAGGTGATGATGCAGATCGTTGGTCGTTAATTGACAGAGTGAGATGGGGGAGAGATTCACGCAGTTCACGGGATCAACTGCGTTGATTTCGACCGTTTTCATGTGGGGACAACTTTTATCTCTAGACTAACATGAAATTAGTCACTGCCTCACACACAAAACGACACATCAAAACATTCAAAACGCCAACGATCTATGTACAATACACTCTTTTCTTATGGGTTTTTTTTGTTTCTTGTTCTCTTAATTGTTTTTTAAGAAATGTGAACAAATTTTATGTGCGTGATTCAAGTACAATGATTTTGTTGTAACCATTAGTTAACGAGGTACGGACATTTCTGCCATAATGAATTTAGGAATATTTATAGGACTCCTATACTGTTTTACTTTTAGATACCATAATTAATGGCGTGAAGAAGATTTAAGAGTGTATTATAGAATTTTGCCGATACAAAACTATGAAGTCAAGCTTCGCTTAAAAAATGAATTTTTAACTCGAAATATAAGCTATAGTACTCTGATTTAAATCAGCTTCGCTTAAAAAAATAAATTCTAACCCAAAATATAAGCTATAGTACTCCAATCTGAAGCCTAACTTTCCTCCACATAAAATATTATTAAGCTATAGTTTTTTACCGGAAGGTTAGAGATGACACTCGACGAGAAATTAAAAAAGAACGAAAAGAAAAGAGAAGGAGAAGTGTGCTAGACAGTACTGGAGAATCACATGGTTTGGGCTGTAGAGTAGTTGAATTTGGTAGGCCAGAAAAAAACCAAGTTAGATCGAGCGGCATGAATTTTGGGGTTGCACAGAACAAAGCCCATGAGTACTGTACAAAAAACTGTAGAATTTGATGCTGCTGCTTGTGAGTAAATGGTAAATCTTGTTGTCATTATTATTCACCTCTTTCTGCTGCTAAGTCACATGAACATTAACTTTCAAAAGAAATTCCTCCACACAAAAAAGAGAGAAGAAGAAGCCATGCAACAATCATTCAATTAACTTCATTAAACAAAAACCATAGCTATACGAATTTGATGTGATTGGTTCGATATATTCTTTTTTTTAAAAATAAATAAATAAGTAGCTGCTAGGTAATCTTTGGTTTATAGAGTATTACACTATTACGTGACAAGGAGCACAACCTGATCCAGAGTGAACAAAATTAATCTTGAACTAGTGGACTCAAGCATACCTGTTGTTCACACCTAAAAATACAAAATTATACACTCATGCAAAACAAGTGTTGTGGGCTGGAATTGGATTGGCCTATTTCTGCATTTCTGAATTAAAACTAATTTTTGAACATGCATACATACACATCCATCAGTAAATTTCCTTCGTCTATAACATTTAAAGATTGGAAGCCAGAGTTTATAAACAGCCAGAATATCAGTTCCTTTCAGGTTTCAAAACCCAGAAAAACCTTGTGTAGCCTAAAATTGGTATATCTATGGAGGTATACATGTTTGTTGGAGAATCATGTGCATGAGACCTCAGCCAATGCGCTCGAAAGGCCTGTACGAAGTTGAATACTTGTTTCTGTATAACAAGATATATAATGGAACTGATCAGGAGTAGGATATCTTCAAGCCTGTAGCTTAGGGCAAATACTGGAATTAGGCCTTGCTATGGAGCCTGCACATGTTATTATAGTTAGAAAGAAGGAGACTGTTAATTGATGAAGTATAATAGAGGTCAATAAAACTTACAAATATCTGCTATGCAGGGCTGTTTGGACACTGGATCCTCTTCAAAAGGGGGAGGAACTTGCCCGTACACCATTTCGCAACTCATATCTTCAAAATCTGAACAAGTTCACGCATTAACAGAGAACACATTATACAACATACTGAAATAGGATCTTCAATGTCATGGCTGCCTATATTTTATAAGAAGCTATACTGTGTAAATGGACACCAAGTCTACAATATCAGCCATAAATCAGAGCACGACACGAGAAAAAAAGAAAGGAATGAGGGGACTTACTAGGAATCATGGTTAATGGAAGCCCAAATTCATTGGTAAAGAAATCTTGAGTAGGAATCTTGCACATATTCACGCACATTCCCACGCATCCACTATTCTCGAGATACCTTGATGACAAAGAATTCGTCGAATTGAGCATATACTATTATTTTGAACTTGCTCTAAACAATAAAAGTGATCATCTACCAGCATCTACTAGCAAGTTGTTTAACGTCTATCATTAACTATGTTTTGCAGGTTGCAGTATATAATACTTTGAAAGAAATTCAACAATCCATTCTGTTATAGCAAATTCCGCAGCAGAAAGGGTATATATCTATATCTATCTACCTGCATTTTTTTATGAGAACTCCACTTCTTTGCTTCTCACCATTTATCTCCACTTCCTTAACCTAATTCAGCAAAAATTCGTAAGCAGTTAAATAGTCAAAAGTAGAATCTTGGTTTTTGAGTTTCAACTTTTAAGGATGTGGCAAAAACAAATGTATCACACACTTCAATTTATACTACACATGGAAACACATAGAAGAACATCACATGATCATCACACCAAATAAGGAAATAAGTGCTTGGAATCTGTTAGTTTACCTCAGATGGCCCAACCAACCATTGGAAGAAAGGCACAGTCAATGCAGCATTGAATTCTGCAGCCCATTTTGTTGGAGGAAACAATTTCCTAAACTGCAACAAAAAACAACAAACAAAACCAACCATCTGTAAACTCACATGACCCATAATTTCAATCCAAGACCTAACAAAATAATCAAATAGACCCAAGATTCTATCAGAGAAAAAAATTATAGACCTGCTCAGGCGCACCAGGGGGTAGCATGGACAAGAGCACTTCACGAACAACTTCTTGCTGCTGAATTCGATTCCTACCCTGCATTACTCTCTTCGAAACATCCACAAAACTTTCATAATCGTGGTCGAACCACCCATCCTTCTTCTTAACTCCACTCCTATCTTTTACAGGTGCAGCAAATTTCTCCATTTTGCGAGCAAACAAAGTCATGAATGCTTTCTCAAAAAACCCATCGAAGTATTTTGTTTTCTGCCCCAAAGGAGCTGGCTTTCCTGTTGGCTCTGCAATTCTACACCTAATGAAGCTTCTGGGTCTGTGTCTATATGAAGGGAGAGTTTGAGCAGGGGTGAGGTGTACAACTTGGAGGCTTAGCGCCACCATTAACGTAGTTTTTTTTACAGTGAGCAGCAGCAGCAGCAAGCTTCAATGCTCCGCCGATTTTGGGTGGTGTTTTTGGTTTTCTGAAGGAGAGGAGGGAATGGCTGGTTGAGTTTGCAGTGTTTCCATAAAAAAAATTGAACAATTTCTGGCCATACATTTTGCATTCCTACAATCACATTTATTTTCTTCTTTTTTCTGGTTATTGTTTATTTGTTTATCAGAGATGTACGGGCCGAATAATTGGCAAGAAATGGTTGACAGAACAGAAGGAAGTAACCAAGAGGCCTTGGGTGACGGACGAGAAAGGCCCAATATATTGTAGCCCAGGCCCATTTAGCACCGCAATTGCATTACAACAACTGACCCGTCCAATTGCTTTTATATATACCGTCACACCGATGGTCAGTGTGGGTGTGTTTGTTTGACAAAAAGATCGTTATTAGATTAAAGATTGTGGTTTAATCTTTAAGTATGGAAAAATTAAATGTTGAGGCCTTCTCTCCTATAGCAAGTGCGGACGTGATTAGGCGTAATTCAATAGATTTAGGGACATCATTAGCTCTAGCCCTCTATGTCTACATATACATGTGGTTTAAAACTAAAGAAAACTAGAAAATCGATCCCGTGTTGGGGTTGAGTTAATAATTAAAATTATTAGTAGTATGAGTTTGATTAAAATAAATATTATTCACAGTGAATTTAATAAAAAATATTAGAATGAATAATTATGTATGCTTTATTTGAACTAAATTTACAAACCCATAAAAAATATGAAATTTAATAAATGTACGAATTTGATTGAATTTTTTACGGAGGACTAAATTAATCATTTATGGATTTGATTGGAAATCTTTTATAAATACAAAAACTAAATTAATTAGCTAGGGTTTCTGATAATCTTCTACCTGGGGGTAGGAGTTTTCTGTGTTGACTCCGCTGACCATGATGACCTGGCTGGCGACCGTGTGCCTGCAAAGCGCCGGGGGTACCCCGGCGTCGAACCTCCGACGATCAAGTCAGTAAATCGATAATCAAAGGATAATCTCATTTATTGGTTTTGAGAGGTTACCAGCATCATGCCGTGGTTCACCCTCTCTATCTCATTGTGTTTCTCTCCATCTGTGTTTTTCTCAATCCCCCTGTCCCGCTTAGCCTTGAGCCTTCTTTATAGCCCAAACTCGTGGGTGGTGGAGGTCCCACCATAAACCTTCATCATTATCATAATGCTCCCTTGCTGTAAAGGGAGATTATCATGTTATTAAATATAGCCTACGCTTTCAGTGGGATTGGAATGTGTGTTGGTGATGCCTTTAAATGGGCCATTGGTGAGCTATTAATATTCCCCTTTATATGCCTTTGTCGGAAGGAGCCGTCGGGAAATAGTATGTGGTCTGATGGAGAGGGCCCGTCGGTTGGCCTGGGAGAAGTCCTCAGAGAGGGCCGTCGGCTGGCTCAGTAGAAGGCCCGTCGGATGGCCGTCGGCTGGCCTGGGAGAAGGCCTCAGAGAGTGCCGACGGGATTGCCTTGGTTAAATGGTCTTCAAGCTATGACATGGCTCAAAAAGGTGCCCCCCCTAGTCTTGAGATTGTCATGATTTGTTATCAGAAGCCCAAACGGAAACGAGCCTGAGTGTTTACCAAAGGTTAACTACTTTACTGGTATCCGCTGGTTTTCTTCTTGAAACTTTCATTTTACTGATGCCGTCGGTATTTGCATTTGACACCTTGGAATTTCTTTAGCATTATCTTTGTAAATGTCGTCGGTATATAATCAAATAACTCATATAATTTCTTTTAACGTGGTTCGGACTTTCTTCCTACATCCACAATCTCAGATAATTTATTTTAACGTGGTTCAGACTTTCTTCCTACATCCACAATCTCAGATAATTTCTTTTAACGTGGTTCGGACTTTCTTCCTACATCCACAACCTCAGATAATTTTTCTATAGTGGTTCGGTGTCATACCTACCTCCACTCTTACAATTTTTCTATAGTGGTTCGGTGAAATAAGTCCTACATCCACTGTCTCATTTTTTATAGTGGTTCGGAAATGAATCCTACATCCACGATCTCATTTTTTATAGTGGTTCGGAAATGAATCCTACATCCACGATCTCATTTTTTATAGTGGTTCGGAAATGAATCCTACATCCACGATCTCATTTTTTAACGTGGTAAGAAATAAATCCTATCCACGGATCTACACGATCAGCTTTTTTCTAACGTGGTTCGATGTAGTTACCTACTTCCACGAATCTCATTTTTTAATGTGGTTCGGATACCTACGTCCACCCTTTAACAAAAAAAAAATTCTATAGTGGTTCGGTGTCACTACCTACATCCACTCTTCACAAAAAATTTCTATAGTGGTTCGGTGTTGTTAGTACCTACCTCCACTCTTCAGAATCACTTAATCAATATCATTAATATCATCAGAAACAATTTCACAATATCATCAATATCGTCAGAAACAATTTCTCAATATCTTTAATTTCTATCATCAAATATCATCAGAGATATTATCAAGGTTTACCGTCGGGATCCTTCAAGTGATATGCCCTTTTGTCAACGACATGCACGACCCTTTATGGTCCATCCCAGTTTGGGCTTAAACTTTTGCAATTTCGGTCACTGTTCTGAATTTTAATCATACACAAAACCACTTGTGCAATATATCATTGATAACAAATATATTCGTCTGCCAGAATAATAATATTCTGCCCATATATGCCATTTAACTCAATTGAAAATAATTACCGTATATTCCAGACGACAAGATGTCCATGTATCAACACGAGAGAATATTCATTCCATGTTTGATTTCTCATCTGGACTGCATAACAGGCTGCACCATGATTTTTCCGTCTGCTTCTATTTGCTTTGGCAGCTTGGGCTACCATGGCCCATCACTTTTGCAAAGCCGTCGGCTTATATGGCCATTACAAGCCTTTAAGTTAGCTTCCTGCCAAGTTAGTTCAGGTATGACCAACAGGCCAATAGTTTGCATATCCTGCAAAAATAGAAAAGAGCAAATTCTTTTTCTTCCCGTTCTGTTTAGACAATTTTTCACGGACAAACAACTTGTCTCGCTTGAATGTCCTGCATCATTAGCTCTCACAACCATAATAATATAACCATCGGAAAACATAAATAAAATGTAAGCCAAATCCTTACCACATCAATTAATTTCTCATAAAAAACTATCGGACAGGAAAAAATATTTGAGGTAATTAAGCCTGTGCCATTTACCATCACGTCATTAATAAATCCATAGCTTTACCACTAGCTATACCTTGCCTTACCGTCGGCAATTGCAAAAGTGGACCAAAGCTGATTGCTAGCTTGCTTGGCCGTCGGCAATTTGTAAAAATGGGCCACAGCTGTTTGCTTTTGTCTATGTCATCCACAATAAATGTGGAAAAAACATTGCTTGATTGTCAGTTATAATTGCTGCTCCACATATGCGGCTGTTGTCGTGTCAACTTGTGTGTTGCTGGGCTGAGATGGAGATAGAGATCATGATGATTGATTGTCATCGCAATCCTTGCCCGATATCCGACGGATCAATCTTTTTGACTGGAGAATTGCTGTGGCGTTACTTTGAGGATCCCGAAGGCCTAGCTGGCCTCAAAATCTCAGCTAAATTTCTTCACGCAAATTGTAGCCCTTTCAATTTCCTTTAAATCGAGCTATCACAAAGAAATTTCCGAACTCATATGAACAAGATATGAGCTTTTTCCCGAAACTGGATGCACCTGTCCCAAGAAACAATCTGCCCAACCTGTGGCGTCACTTCGAGGCTCCAGAAAGCCTATCTAACCTCAAAATCTCAGTTCGATTTCTTCACGAGACTTGTATCCCGTCGAATTGCCTTCAAATCGAGCTATCATACGCAGAATTCTGAATGTTCACGAAAAAGATATGATTTTCCTCGTGAAAACCCAATAAATCTGGCCAGAAAAAACGTAGGTTCTTCATTCTGTTTGCCATGAAGTCGTCGGCGAGCTTGTTGCGGATTTGCCAGGAAAATAATTGAGCTGTTGCTGTTCTAGGCCTTCTGCCTCTTCCATATTAACATAATTATTTACTCTGACCCGCAGCAGGTCCCATGTTTCTGGCGGATCAGTCCATAACATCTCCTTGAGTTTGCTATTTTGGCAATTTCTTTTTAGAGCTTGCGTTGCAAATTCTACCGTAGCATCAGGGGTGGTAGAAATCTCGAAATTAAATCTGTCGATGAAAGCTTTTAGAGACTCATCTGTTCTTCGTTGGACATCAAAGAGCATGTCTGCAGATTTCTTCAAAGGGATGCACGTTTTGAATCTATTAACAAATTTTTCTTCTAGTTGGGCAAAAGAATGGATGGACCCCGTCGGTAATTTCTCAAACCATGTCTGAGCTATTCCAGCAAGAGTTAGCTCAAAGATTTGACACAAGTCTTCATCTTTCTTTGTCTGGTACTTTACGTGTTTCTTTATTTTATTTAAATGAGCCATAGGATCCGTGACTCCATCATATACTCCCGTCGGTACCTTGATTCGTCGACTAACCTTATGCTTTCGAATTTGAAAGGTTAATGGATATGTTGGATCATCATCGTGTTCCCGTCGGGGTACTCGCAGTACTGATTCTGCCGACTTCTCTACAAAGTCGTGTGGTTGAGACTGACGGTAATGATGCCGTCGGGAAACTTCAGGAGATCTTTCCCTGCTTCGACGACCACCAAGTTTTTCGTCTTGCCGCAGGTTTGGCCGTCGTGGTTGTATTGCCGGCGGCGTTTGCTGTTGTGAGGGCTTTTTATTTTCCACCAACTGCTGCTGGCTTCCGACTGCATTAGTCTCCAAGTGATTGATTTGTGGTGGATTTCCATAGACCGCTGCTTCAACTCCCTGAACAACTGGACCCGTTGGCTGGGCAGTAACCAAGTGTTGCGAGTGGACTGGTTGGGCAACTGTGGATTGTACGGCTGCCATGGTGTCTATACGATTGCTCAAAGATTGAATCATCCCAAAAAGGTTGGCTAAAGACATGTTTAAGTCCCCTGGCATGGGAAAAGGCTGAAAAGAGTTTTGTATTTCTCTGGTCTGAGGTGGACCGTAATAGTTTATATCTCCCGGCTGTGGAGATCCTCTAGAGGGAGTAGGTGTAGTATTCTGATGGGGAGTCATGGTAATTGTTGCGAAAAGACAAGTGTTTAAGCTAGAAAATGAATTTGAGGAGAGTCTCTGGGAACAAGGAAACTCACTTATTCACCCAGAAAGCTCTCAATGAAAGCACCAAAATGATAATCTTCTACCTGGGGGTAGGAGTTTTCTGTGTTGACTCCGCTGACCATGATGACCTGGCTGGCGACCGTGTGCCTGCAAAGCGCCGGGGGTACCCCGGCGTCGAACCTCCGACGATCAAGTCAGTAAATCGATAATCAAAGGATAATCTCATTTATTGGTTTTGAGAGGTTACCAGCATCATGCCGTGGTTCACCCTCTCTATCTCATTGTGTTTCTCTCCATCTGTGTTTTTCTCAATCCCCCTGTCCCGCTTAGCCTTGAGCCTTCTTTATAGCCCAAACTCATGGGTGGTGGAGGTCCCACCATAAACCTTCATCATTATCATAATGCTCCCTTGCTGTAAAGGGAGATTATCATGTTATTAAATATAGCCTACGCTTTCAGTGGGATTGGAATGTGTGTTGGTGATGCCTTTAAATGGGCCATTGGTGAGCTATTAATATTCCCCTTTATATGCCTTTATCGGAAGGAGCCGTCGGGAAATAGTATGTGGTCTGATGGAGAGGGCCCGTCGGTTGGCCTGGGAGAAGTCCTCAGAGAGGGCCGTCGGCTGGCTCAGTAGAAGGCCCGTCGGATGGCCGTCGGCTGGCCTAGGAGAAGGCCTCAGAGAGTGCCGACGGGATTGCCTTGGTTAAATGGTCTTCAAGCTATGACATGGCTAAAAAAGGTGGCCCCCCTAATCTTGAGATTGTCATGATTTGTTATCAGTTTCATTGAAAAAAGAGAGGAAATAAATATAAAATTTCATTAATGTATGGGTTCAATTGAATTTATTTACGAACACAATGAGTGAATTAATCATTTTTGGGCTTGTTCATTATTTTTTTTTACGTGAAGTTAACTCTCATATATTTGTTATATTTTCATTTATTTTTAATTTTTTTTATCACTTTTTTTAAAAAAATGACTATTAAAAAAGTTTAAATTATAAATTTTAGGAAACTATATAATTTAATTGTAATTTTTTAAACTATAGAAGTTGGCGTGTATAAAGTTAAACTACAAGTTTTTTTTTTAATCTAATTTATCCTTAATAAATATACCTCAACAAGATTTTAATCGACTATTTTATATTTTCTATACCCATTTTGCTGGGATAAAGGGACCCACATCTCTTCCTTCCACGAATTAGGTTGGGCAAAGGACCAACATATTCACTTTCAATCCACTAATTAAACTGGGTTGATCTAACAGTTTTTCTTTTTTCTTTTTTGTCAAATCGGGAGTATTCTTTTAAGACATATATTTTATTTTAGCAAAAAAGAATTACATGAGTTTTGTCCGTTCTAAAATTAAAAATTGAAGAAGGGTTCAAATCAGAGTGCTTTGTATTTTTTGTGGCCATGGAATTGATGGAAAAAGAGATGAAAGAATTTCAGGAAAAAAACACCCAGGGATCCTGTCGTTATTATTTTCATTTTAGTCGGTCCTATTTTTTAAATTTGGTTCAATTGGGTTCTAACCGTTAGCTCCGTTATGCACCCCAAATCCTGCCGTCTAAATCGACACTAACAGTCACTGACGACCATTAACTCCCATTATTATATTAATTTGTCTGAAACACGACAAAATCTAAAAATCTTATCCCTTTTGTAATATAATTTTACATTAATAAAATCAAATATTCAGTTTAATTTTTTTAAAAAATCGCTGGTCCCACATCAAATTAAAATCTAAACCGTCACTCTGCCTCACTCTCCATCTCCCATCGTCGACTCCATGTGTAGCAGTTAAAATAAAATTGTAAAAATTATAAAAATTATAAAATTTAGATAAAAATGTAACAAATGTAATAGAATCTATTTTAATAAAAAAAAAATTAATGAGATAAATTTAAGTTGTTAAAAAATTACAAAGAAATTAGTAAACTAGTTTTTTATCGTCATATTTCACACAGTTACATTCTTTACTCAAATTTTATATACTTTTTCATTTTTTTACTATTTTATTTGACTTTTAAAAATAGTAGAAAAGTCAAAATCGTAAGTTTTTAATACTATAAAGGCCGAAATTGAACATCTTGCAAACTATAAGTCTTTTATGTTATTTTTTCTTATTTAAATTACAATAAAAAAACTACTCGGGTAATAATTATTAGTAATGATAAAGTTACTAACATTTTTTCTAATTTTTTACTAAAGGTACATATATTATTCTTATATTCACTTAATAGTTATTTATTTATAAAAATACATAAGTAAAAGTGTAAGTGTAAAATTATTAGGTACCTCTATCATTTTTTTTACTCTCTCATGAAATGTTCACAGCAATTTAGGAATGACACTTTCTTCTAATCAGAATAACATTTTCCTGACGGAGTAAGGAAATAGAAGCAATAGCTTTGGCAAAATGATGGTTTTTAAATCTAAACATTTGACAAATGATATAAAAATTGGCACATCATATAACCAATTATCTCAGTTTATAAAACCCCTACATGGTCTTTCTTTTCTTGTTGTAACAAGTAGATGTGTTCCTATCTTCTGTTCCAACAAGAATTTTCAGAAAGAGAGCTGTGTCTGCATCTGTGTCTCCTATTACATTTCTCCGGGAAGCATCGTGTCCTCCGGTAGATCACAGAAAGCAATACCCTGAAAAATGTTCAACAGTTAAGTTATTAGTCGAGCAGTGCTGGAATACGAAGCTACGATGAGAGAGTACTACGAGAGGTACCTCTCCGGTAAGATGTGCCACACATCTCTTCTCCGCCAGCAACTCAGCTTCACTCTGAAAAACAACACAAAATAATTGAATTACTAAACTCTGGACTATATCCATCTTCAATTTATTATTCTTTTCACCAATATGATAACTGAATCATTTATCGGTATGCTGGGAAATGAAGGGCATCATGTTTAGTAATTCAATTATTTTGCCTCTGTGCCTCTGTGCTTCTGTTCTCCGTTGAAAAGAAAGAACAATGGAGTCTACGATGGGAGATGGAGAGTGAGGCAGAGTGAGGGAGAGTGAGGCTGAGTGAGGGTTTAGATTTTAATTTGATGTGGACCCAGCGATTTAAAAAAAACATTAAAGTGAATATTTGATTTTATTAATGTAAAATTGTATTAAAAAGGGATAAGATTTTCAGATTTTGCTTGGCGTGTGGGTGATCGCGCGCCGAACGCGTCAAATATAAGTGTAAAATATGTATAAGAATGAGGGTAGAAATATAACTTATCACTGTCTACAAGGGTTTGTAGATTATGGTAAGAGGATCGTCCACAGAGACCTTTAGGGGGAACGTAGTTTCTTGGTTGATTTCCTCGTCACTGGTTTTGATTGGGGAACCTGAAAATAGAAACAAAAGAAACAAAAGAAACAAAGCAATTTAAAGTAGTCTTGGTCAAAAGCTTAGCCAAGATAGGAGGTCAATACTGGAAAAGTTGAATAAAAGAGAATTCCAGGTAAGGGCGATTAGAGAGCTTCTGTTCTTATGATTCGATCATTGATGCAAGGGTATTCATCTCTTGATTCGTAGTCCTGCTATAGAGTGGAGGTGCTCCTGTTCACTCCTAACTTCCCTCCTCTTCAAATTATCTGGCGGGTGCTCCCTTTCCTGATAATCCTGGCCAAGGGACACCTTACTGGTTAAAGGGTTTATCCGTTTGACTGCTGTCTTGAATGACTGTTCACTTCCTCAATGGTATAGGGGAAGGCAATACCTAGCCAAGTTGTCTCCCTATGGAGACCCTAGGTTGTCAATCTGATCTTGGTCTAGATCACTTATTTCTTCTACTCTGGCGCGAGACTAGTTACCTACTTTGCCTAGCCGGCGGGTGCTCCCTTTCCTTCTAGGCTGGCTGCAACTCTTCTCTACTAGGGTACAAGAACGATCAGGTCTTGTCTCTAGTGAGTTAGCGTTAGATTAAGCTCAAGTAATAAATGAATATGAATCGAAGAGAATGCTAAGGGCGATTTGATCTCACAAAAACATAAGAACGAAGCTCATCAACCCTTACCAAGAATGGGTGTTTAGCTATTCATACTCATAGATGGAAAATAAAAATACTTGATTGCATAAAAATAAATAAATCCGAGAATTCAAAGAATTAAATTCCGGAGCTAGAAATTGTTTCAATGTCGAGAGAGAAAAGAAGGAAGAGATTCGATCCCTTTTTTGGAAGGAACGAGCTTAGCTAAATAAGCTAAAAATCTTCCTAATCCTACTGTAATTCAAACTCCTAGAAAATCTAAGAAAATAATAACAATGTTTTAAAATAGGGAATATCGTATGTTCAAAAAGAGGGAGATCCCAAATAGGATTCTTCAACAAATTGGCGTCAGATCCCTCTGAAGATGGTGGACGGTTGTAACTTGTCAGCTCACAAGGCCCAGATGAATCGCGGCCCAAAAGGCTTGCCGACGCTGTCGCTCGAGATGGCGTATCGCGAAATGAGTCTTGGCCAAGCTTGAGGCCAAGACGAACTGGTAATCGTTTCTTGCTGCGCGAAGGGGTCTTGGCCAAGCTCTAGGCCAAGACGATCTGGTAATCAACTCCAGCGTTCCATCATAATGCTTCGCTCCAGAACCAGACTCCAAACCAGAACTGTCAAAGCATGAGGAATAAAAGGGAAATCAATAGACTTACTGCCCAAATTACGAGTAAATGGACAGTAAAAGCATGATTAAATGCAATGCAATCAAATTCCCCACACTTAATACATGCTTGCCCCCAAGCATATAGACTCAATGACTCAAAGACAAAAACAAAAACACAACACAAACAGAACAGACACCAAGAACCCTCTGACTTTCTTTATTTCAAGCTGTTTACCCCATCACTGAATCTGCCAAGACACTCCCCTAGACGACCCAATGCCAAACTAACAGGGACAAATCAATACCCTAAACAAACCCCATCCAAATGGTATTGAGACATCCTGCTAGATATTTATTGATAATGTATAAGGGACAAGACTTGCCACTGATTTGAGTCCCACCGATGTGTCGTTTATCCAAACGTGCCTAAAGACTGGTGCCATTTAAATCACTTTGGCAGAAATTTTCTTTTTTTTATGTCTTTTTTCTTCTATGTCCTTGTATTTTTTCCAGACATAACACGTAGACAGAGCTTGTTCTTTTTGGCGAGAACTTCCACCTTTGCTACGTTTCCCCTATGACGTTCCAACACCTTTTTATGTCTCACACTCAAACAGATAGACAAACACACTCAAATCATTTTGCAGCATGCCTTGACACCCTAATGAAAGTTAAGGTTCTAGCTAGACGTCTTTTTGACCATGTGGATAGTAAATGTTTGGGAATCATTAGATTATATGCCCCTTAGGCATTGATCAAGTTGCGCTCATTCGCTTCCCTGTTACTAAAGCATTGTTTCCCCTAGACAAGTGTCTAAATATAATTTCACCGAAGGACTAAACAGCCTCAGCTAGAAAACAGGGGTTCCGGTGTTCACTCAAAAAAATAGACGCAAACATGTAAAGAAAATACAAATAAAAACCATGCGAACGACAGAATCACAAAACTGGACAGACTCATGCAAAAAGAACAACTAAAACGCAAAAAACTGACTCAAAAATCACTCAATATTCACAACAAACAATCAAATCAGATGCATAAATGAAAAGACTCTCACAAATAACACATATATACACATCAAAAACACATAATTAAAAACACATACTGGACACCTCCCTACACTTAAAAGACACAATGTCCTCATTGTGTGGAGAGTAAAATAAAAACAGAAAGGGAAAGGGAGAGTACGACCTGGGGGGGGGGGGCAAATCAAGGTTCTGGAAGGGGCTGATCTTGGCCTGAAGGTTGGCTTGATGGCTGACCTAGATCAGCAATTGGAGGTTTTTGCGGTTGTAATTTTTGTGGAGCAGAAGGGGGTGCAGACGGCTGCTGCTGAGTTGTTGCAGCTGGTTTTGGATCTTCCTCTGCATCTGATGAATCACTGGAGTCGCTACTGGTGACCAAGTGGCACATCACCTTCTGGCGAATCTGCCCGATGGCTCTGTCAACGACACTAAGGCACTTGTGGTGACCTTCTAAATAGGCCTGGTGGTGGCCTAGAAAGTCCATGATTTCCTTCTAGTCATCGATCAACATCTTGGCCCAGCGTGGGACTCTCTCAGTGTTGTCAGTGACAGGGGCCTCTTGTGTGTTGTCTTGGGACTTGTCTTAGCCTAGACGGTCCAATATAAGCTTCTGCTGCTCAAGGATGAGTAGCTGCTGGTCCTGAAGTGCTTTGGCCTAAGCAGGAGGTTCACTAGCTTGACTGGTGGGTTCTTGGCCTGAGGTTTGGCTAAGATCAGCTTCTACTGAATCTGAAATGGGAGGGTCTTGGCCTGGGGTTTGGCCTAGATCCTCGGCAAGATCGTCCTCTGCTGCATCTCCAGGGATCTTCACTGGTCTCAGCTTGTATCTCCCATCGTTCTTCTTGCCAAAAATATGCTCCTCCACCGGTGTAAAACCTGTGTTACACTCAACAAATTCTCTTTCCAAATGGAAATATCCCATTTGGTCGAAGGCTTTCAAATCTAATATTTTTGGAGAGCAACATTTATGCAAATCAGCAGTGGCAAGGTCTAACTTGGCATCATGAATAGCAAGCCAAGTAATAAGAGACCCTAAAATCAGTTTGGATATGGACTCACGAGCATGCAATTGCTGAACCAAATAAAGTCCTAAATTGACTCTTTTCTTGTGCAACATACACCAAAGCAAAAAGAGTTCAGATTTAGCTAAATTCCCAGAAACCTTTGTCTTCCCCGAAAGGTTAATGGACAAGGTTCTGTGGAGCATACGAAGTGCAGGGTTTTGAATTGCGTGTGCCTTAGAGTTCCTATCAAATTTAGCATCTGGGTCACCCGTGACCTCTCTAAAAGCAGCATTCTTATCCCAATCAGTGGCGGTAACCAAACACAACCTCATCACTATATGCAAATCCTAAGAGGGCATTGAACGCATTAATAGACAAATGACTCCATTTACCACACAAACGGTAATTCACAACATCAGCAGCATCAAGATCAGGTTTATCCCTACCCCTAACATACAAGGTAGCCTGATCAAACCAAAAAGTAGTGTGAAATTCCAAACAAAGCTCAGTATAAGCATCACAATCAATGTACATGAAAGGAATCCAACCAATATCATACACAAACTCCCTAACTCTATTCCCTAAAGCCATTTGATCAAGGAAAGTAAAATCTAACCTAGCAAACCCAGGAATATCATAATAATGATTGTCAAGCAATTTAGATTTGAGGTCTGGTGTATCAAATTGCAACCAGCCTCGAAGTGTGTGTATTGGGGGCAGAGAAGGTACCGTATTAGTCTTGGTCGAAGTCTTGGCTAAAACTGGAATCTCGTCAACCTCGTCATCATCTTCCTCGATGACTTTCTTCTTTCCTTTGCTTGGTTACGTGGGTAATGGAGTGTCAGAGTGGGAGGAGAATACACAGAGTTGGCGGTTAAAGTTGCCCACGTCTGAAATTAATTCCACTTTAATTGCTTTTTGAAATTGTCCGTTCCAAAAGCTATTAAAAATGGCGGCGCTGACACGTGTCCCATTAACTCAAATTGTCCCATCGGTTAAATCAGTCTAGTCCCAAGGCTTGGCCAAGCTCTTGGCCAACCTGCTTCATTTTCCCCACACTTAATTTCCTGCGCAAAATCAAATCAATCCCGCGAAATCAAATGGTACAAATATTATACAAATAAATGACGAGAAATGAAAAATATCACAGAAGCATGGGTTGCCTCCCATGTAGCACCTTTATTTTAAGTCTTAGGCTTGACCCTTCTCACGACTTCATTCATTGATAGGTGGAATCTCCACCTTTTCAGAACTCTTTTCTTCCTGGAATCCTTCGAAGAACGGCTTCAATCTCTGGCCGTTCACCTTCAGCTCGGTACCTGTTTTCTCATTCCTAATATCTACTGCACCATGTGGGTAAATATTAGTAATGACAAATGGGCCTTCCCATTTTGTTTTTAATTTTCCAGGAAAAAGTTTATAACGAGAATGATAACCTTTGACACCACTCTAGCTGCATCTCCGCCATCGCACCCGGCGACAAGGCCAGAACACTGTACATACCAAGGGGGACATGACACTGTTCCTACCGCCCCTAGCCTGGCGGCCGGCCCTGGGATGGTCGACATCAACGGGGGGGCTCTTGCGCAACATCCGCACGACGTCATCCCATCCCAAGTCACGCATGACGTCACCTCGCATGACGTCAGTCCCTAGCACCCAAGCGACATCTACCAGAGATAATGCCTAGCCCATGTCGGTGAGGTTCTTCCTTTACCTATAAATACCCTCACCATTCCAGACAAGAAGGTAAGCCTAAGACAGCGTGCTGAACCCCTACCATTTTCACCACTCATACTAACTCAAGGATCGGAGTGTTTACGCCAGAGACCCCCTCCGGCGCATTGCAGGTAACAAAGACACCAGAATAGTGTTCCCGATCCATCCCCCATTGGCCGATCCTGCTCAACAAACTTCGGACTCTTATCAAATGGTGCTTTCATTGAGAGTCTTGGTTAATTAAGTGAGGTTCCTTGATAACCAAGCTCTGTTCTTTCTGAAAATTGAAGGATCATGGCCTCAGATTCGGAATCTACACCCCCTCATTCTCGCAGTACTCACGCGCGCAGGGAACTTTTTCCTACGTCTTCGTCTAGTATCTTCACTACATCGCATGGAACTTCCTCTACACAGACGGACCTTCTCTTTGGACTGACAGGAAGCACGTCGTTCCCTCAAACAGGCGCCCCGTTTTTCCAAACGGGCGCACCATTTTCTCAGATGGTCGAAACTAGTCATCCCACTCCCCTCCCACAGGTTCCGGAACGGACGGTGCTAACAATCCTTTGGCAAGTTCAATCTTAGCCCTCCGTGCCCAGCTGGATTATTTGACTGAGTTAGCCGCAGGCTTTACTTCTAGTGCCCCTAGATCGGGTGTGCCTTCGCAGTTTGTTTTCACCCCGTCTATCGTTACTGAACGACCGGTATCGCCTCGACGGCAGGCGAGCGTTCCTCTAACTTTACCTGCGATAAGTACGCCATTCAGCTTTGTACAACCTACCGAGGGACAGGTAGAGCCTTACATAGCGCGAGCGCCGCGAGTCCCCATCTCCCAAGTGGAGCGACAACAAGGTGACTATAGGGAGCGTTAGGACGGTAGGAGAGAAGGGGCCGACCGAGAGGTCTGCATGGAGCGGAGTGAAAGATCGAGCAGTAGAAGACATCGAACCCGTTCACCCAGGAGTCGCAGCCGATCCCCTAGGCAACAACATACCCCGGAGCCTCGAGGGCACAGACGACGCTTGGAAATTTCTCCGCCTCATCATGATCGTGAGATTCTAGATGACACTTCAGGTCATCCGTTCAGCCACCGCATAAGACACCACAGGGTCAGCCGACACGTCAAGCTCCCCACGGAGTCGTACGACGGCACTAAAGATCCCATCTCTCACCTCAATAAGTTAAAAGATTTTGTGCAATTCCAGACGCACAACGACGCGGCATTGTGCCAAATATTCGTCATGACGTTGTCAGGGGTGGCCGGCTTCTGGTTTGAAGGACTCCCCGCCCGGTCGATCGATAACTTCTCACAATTAGAGGCTAAGTTCAAGAGTCGCTTCAGCACAGCTATCCCCATCCGGAAGTCTGCCGCAGCCTTGTTTGATATACGCAGGAAACCAGAAGAATCCTTAAAAGGCTATCTCGGTCGTTTCGACATGGAGATGTCGCTAACACCAGGTATCACTATTGATTTTGCCATAGAAGCCTTGAAGCGAAACTGTGACTATGGAAAGTTGAGGGACACGTTAATGGTGGCCCCCCCGATAACCTTAGATGCGTTAAGGCTGAAGGCTCACAACTACGCAAGAATGAAAGAGGAGGAATATAGAGATAGAATGAGAAACATGCCTCAGAGTGCGCCCCCCATCCCCGCCACAAAGGCTGGCATGACCCATGACACCCGACTGGGTGACGAATACGCCCAGCGGAAAGATTACATCCCCAAGGTGTCAAATCGACAGAAAGGTAACTTTTCTAGAGGAAGAACCGGTGGCTCGAACACCCCGCGACAAGCGGACCCACCTAAGGGTCGAATCTACGATCCCGACCTTCCTTCCCTTATACTCCCACGGGCAGAGATCTTAGCAATTATTCAGCAGCGGAACCTGCCAATCCGCTATCCAGCCCCTGTAAAACCGGGAGTGATCATGGGAGGAAGAGAAAACGCTTTCTGCAAATTCCATAAGGCTAGGGGGCACTCTACAGACGTATGTAGAGAATTGAAGCTGGCGATAGAGCGTTTATTGGAAGAGGGTTACCTCGGAGAATTCCCTACCAGAGTAAGAGAAGAAGCCAGAGGTAACCCCCCGCGCGGGGAGTCAGGCGACCAACAACTGCCCCCTCCTCCCCCTAGAAGCAGCGGGACTTCTAGTGAAAGGGGGAAATAAGCGTTAACAATTCATGAAGAGGACATCCCCATTATCAACATCATTGCTAATGGCACATCATATCTTGACGAGCTCACCCAAGCGACACCCGCTGCAGGAGAAAAGTGAAAACGAGAAAGCCAGCCCGCAAAAAAGGAAGCGATAGATGTGCTAGATAGGATGGTGCTATCCTTCTCAGAAGAAGATGAGAAGGGTGTCGTGTTCCCTCACAACGACGCATTGGTAGTCACACCCGTCATCGGAAACCACGGGGTTCGAAGAACCCTCATCGACAATGGCAGCGCGGTAAATCTATTTTCACTGGAAGCGTATAACCTCATGAAGCGCCCCGCTGGTGAATTAGCACCCTGCAAGAAGCCAATCATTGGAGTGGACGGTGTTCCTATACCTGTAACTGGAGTCACAATGCTGCCCATATACTTTAGAGAGGACACGTCCAAGCGATCAGAAGAGTTATTGTTCTTGGTCGTGGATCTCATTCTACCGTATAACGCCATTCTAGGGCGGCCATTTCTCAATCGCTTCGGGGCAGCGATATCTCAAAAACACCTCAGGATAAAATATCCCTCTTAGGAAGGAGTGGTGTTGATCAAGGGCGACCAAAAGCTAGCCGCCGAGTGCTACTTACTCTTGACTCAGAAAAGCTGTGACCAGTATGTGTGTGTGGCGGCGGATCCTAACGAGCAAAGGGATGAAAGGCGCATCCAACCGGTGGACACGATGGTGCCCGTCCCCGTCAACGGCAATAGTGAGGTAAGTTTTTTGGTCAGTGAGAAGTTAACCTCGGAGGAGAGTGCACAATTAGCCCGACTGCTGAACAAGTGTAAAGGGGAGTTCGCCTGGAAACCAGCGGACATGCCTGGTGTGCCCAAGGAGGTAGCAGAGCATTGACTTAACGTCGATCCGCGTGCCATGCCAGTTCAATAGAAGCGGCGAGCGTTCTCCGCAGAGAAGACAATGGCTATTGACAAGGAGGTAACGAAACTCCTGGTCGCGGGATTCATTCGAGAGGTTCAATACCCCACCTGGCTGGCCAATCTCGTCCTAGTTCCGAAGCCCAGCGGAGACTGATGCATGTGCATTGATTTCACTGACTTAAACGACGCCTGCCCCAAGGATTGCTATCCGCTTCCCAGGATTGATCAGTTAGTCGATCAAACTGCTGGATTCGCATATTTGAGTTCTTTGGACGCCAACTCCGGTTACCATCAGATCCCCATGGCCAAAGAAGATGAAGAGAAAACGACATTCATAACCCCAAAGGCTACCTATTGTTACACAGCGATGCCGTTTGGTTTGAAGAATGCTGGGGCAACTTTCCAGCGTATGGTGAACAAAGTGTTCGAGAGGCAAATCGGGAAAAACGTAGAAGCCTACGTGGATGACTTATTGGTCAAGAGCCGAAGCTTCAGTGACCATTTGGTAGACCTACAAGAGGTGTTTGACACATTAAGGAAATATAAAATGAAACTGAACCCTCGCAAATGCGCATTTGCATTTCAGACGGGAAAATTTTTGGGGTACGTGGTAAGCCAGAAGGGCATCCAGCTGAACCCGTCAAAGATTAAGGCCATCCATGACATGGCATCGCCGCGAACCATCCAAGAGGTCCAAAGGTTGACAGGACACGTCATTGCTTTAGGGCGATTCATCTCTAAACAGGACGAGAGATGCCTGCCATTTTTTAAAGTCATACGCAGAAAGGCTCCTTTTGGATGGACACAAGAATGCGAAGAAGCGTTCATAGGCTTGAAAATCTATTTGTCTTCCGACTTGGTGCTAACACGACCAGAACCGGGCGACACCTTATTCCTATATCTCGGTGTTGCAGATGAAGTAGTCAGTGCTGTCCTAGTACAGGAGGACAATCATGCCCATCGCTCCGTATTCTTTGTCAGTCATGTGTTAAAAGATGCTGAGGTGCGGTACACCCACATCGAGAAGGTGGCATTCGCCATAATACAGTCCACACGAAAGATGGACAGGTACTTACAGGCTCACCCAGTTATCGTGCTCATAGATCAACCTTTGAAGAGAATTTTCAGGAAGCCAGAGTCCTCTGGGAGGATGCTGATTTGGGCAATCGAGCTTGAGCAGTACGGATTACAGTACAAGGCCCGACCATCTGTAAAAGCCCAGGTCCTGGCGGATTTCATCACCGAGTGCACCTTTGCCAGGGACCCTGCGGTGGAGCCGCTTAAAGAGAAAGAGAATAACGCGAAGATCCCACCCTCGGAGGCCTACGCGGACTCATGGGTTATCTACGTGGATGACGCTAAAAATCAAGAACTGGCAGGAGCTGGTATTCACATGATCGGGCCGCGCCATTATCTAATAACGCAACAGAGTATGAAGCGTTATTAGCCGGGCTCAGAATAGGAAGAAACCTCTTCACTAAAGCCGAGTGTGACGCGGTAACAAGAGCCCCACGATTGAAAATACGAGGTGACTCTAGCTAGTAATAGACCAAGTCTTGGGACACTCCCAAGCCAGAGAACCTATCATGGTGCAGTACCTCACGAAAGTAAAACGAGAATTGATGGAAATAGAACAAAGCGGCGTGCGCGTCACTTTTGAACATATTCCCCAAGAGGACAATACCGAGGCAGACAACCTTGCCAAAGCGGCAACTAATCAGGAGGCAATCATACCAGAGGACGTGTATTACAAGGAAAAGTCAGTGCCGTCCTTCATGGAGGAGCAGCTGTCGCTGTGTGTAGAAGAAATTGAAAAGGATTGGAGGATCCCTGTGATAAAATTCTTAAAGCACGACGAGCTACCGAGCGATACTGCAGAAAGGAAAAAAGTATTGAAACAAGCGGCAAGATGCACCTACTATGATGGGGAACTAATCCGGAGATGTTTCTCCCACCCAGCGGCAAAATGCGTAACTGAACAGGAAGACCTCCACACCCTGCGAGAGATTCATGAAGGGATCTGTGGTATGCACGTATCGGGCGGCACCATGGCCGCACAAGTGTTTCGGTCAGGATTTTACTGGCCCATCATCCGCAGGGATTGCAACAACTTCGTGCAAACATGTCACAAATGCCAAGAGTTTGCTAAAATCCTCCGGCGACCTGCCACAAAAATCTCTCAAATCGTGGCTCCCTGCCCTTTTGCTAAATGGGGAATTGACATTTTGGGCCCTTTTCCTAAGGCGAGATCCCAATTAAAATTCGTAATCGTGGCTGTGGACTACTTCACAAAATGGGCAGAAGCGGAGGCGGTAGCCAACATTACAATAGAGAAAGTGTGGCACTTTTTTAAGCATCAAGTTATCATGCGCTTCGGGGTACCTAGTGTGCTGGTCAGCGACAACGGGACGCAATTTACCAGCCACTTCTTCAAGGAATAGTGTGAGGAATTCCAGATCGAACAAAGGTTTTCCTCTGTGGCGCATCCCCAGACTAACGGCCAGGTAGAGGTGACCAATCGAAGCATCCTAAGTGGCATTAAGAAAAATCTGGAGGGCTCAAAAAAGAAATGGCTAGATGAACTACCCTATGTGATGTGGGCCTACCGCATGACTATTAAAACTAGCATAGGGGAAACGCCCTTTGCGATGGCCTTTGGCACCGAGGCTGTCACGCCTGTGGAAATCGATACCCTAAGCCTAAGGGTCGAGTACTTCAAGGAAGAGCTAAACGAAGAAAGGTTACGAGCTAACCTTGACGCGTTACCTGAGCTACATGAGGAAGCCCTCCTGAAAATGATGCATTATAAAAGGAAAATGGCGCGGTATCACAATAGACATGTTAAGGAGCAGCTGCTCAAAGCGGGAGACTTGGTGCTCAGGGACAAGCGAGCTGCGGGCCAACGGATGTGGAAACTTAGCTCAAATTAGGAGGGCCCATACCGCATCACCCGCGTTATCGGGAAGGGGGCATATCACTTGGAAACACTTAACGGTACCCCCTTACCTAACTCTTGGAACATTGCTCGCTTGAGATTATATCATTCTAGAATTTGACATGCCGTGGCGCATGCTCTAACAATTATTTGGGAGATATCTCTTGTGTTCTTTTTTGGTTGTCTGTGGTGTGCAGATAACAGAGGAAAGGGTGTCGGGAGTGAAAAGTCCTAACCTTGTGGCAGACCGGGCTAACACAGACGGGCCACCAAGACGAGGCACGCCCCGGCGACCCTGGAAATATATGGTGCTGGAAGTGAAAATTCTATCCTTGTGAGGCCGGCCTTGATCAGGCGGCTCACTAAGATGAGACACGCTCCAGCACTGTCGGGAGTGAAAAGTCCTATCCGGGGATACCCTTGCTCACATAGACGGTATACCGAGACGAGGCACGCCCTGACTCCCCTAGGAGTGCAAATCCTACCCTTGTGGCAACCCGTGCTCACACAGGCGGTTGACCACTAAGATGAGGCACGACCCTAGGGAAGATAAAAACTCCACCCCGGAAGTGAAAATTCTACCCTTACGATGACGACGCTAACACAGGCACATCGTTAAGACGAGGCACGTTTCGAGGTGTGAGGTGACAACGCTGAGAAGTGAAAAGTCCTATCCTCGTGATGGCCGACCTTGATCAGACGGCTCACTGAGATGAGGCACTTCCCGGCCAATTGAGGAAATGCGAGGAGTCATGATACCCCAGCGAGTAACCGGAAGGAACAAACCCGGTGAAGATGGCTGGATGAGTATGTGACGCGAGCAACATCTCGGTGGGATCGCGCCAAGTGAGCTTGGAGAATACGCGGCAACACCCCAAGGTAATTAAGACCTTTTGTCATATGTCGCTACTAACATAAACAATAAGTGAAAATGTGCAGGAAAATTGCAAAGCATCGAGGTGACGAGGCACCCGAGAAAGTAATGATGCCATGGAAAGGCAGAGTATCCTGATCGAATGACGGTCATCTTGTAACCCTACAAAGAAGGCTCGAATGTGTGTGCGGCATCACTTTATCAACATTGGTGTTACAAGTCCGCGAATAAACAACAATAAATTAAGAAAGACCATTGGCAAAGGAAAATTACAGCTAAAATATATGTGTTGTTCATACAAGAGTGGAGGCTTGCGCAAGCAAAAAGGCCTTGAAACACAAAAAAGGCAAAAAGGGAGGACGCCCGACGTATGAAAAGAAAAACAAGAAAACCTATGACCCTGGCAGGCTGCCGTCCTCCTCGCTCCTCCGCGGCCTCTTCGCCCGGTAGTAGCCATCCTCCGTAAGGCCTCCTGACTTATCTTTGAAAAGCTGAATGATAGCAACGGCATCAAACTTATCTCGGCCATAACGTTCAATGAAACAGTCAGCCATGATGCCCGCGGTCTGTTCCAAGAACCACTTACATTTGTCTGTCGTCTCTTTCTCAACCACGGCACGCTGGTCCCGCTCTGCTTGTAGGTCGGCATCCTTGGTGGCTTCGCGCCCTTTAGCCTCCTCTAACTCTCCTTTCATAGCCGCCAAGCTGACCTCTATATTCTGCCGCTCTTATGCATATTTCCTCATCTCTTCTCGATTCCTCCCAAACTCCTCTTGGTTCCTGTTAATCTCTTCCAAAAGCTGACGATTAGTGTCGCGCCACTCCTCGGAGGAAGAGCTGAGAGAGCTCACTTGCTTTGTCACGTCCTTTAACCAATAGTGGAAGTCCTGAAGAGCAGAGAATAGCTGAGTACGTATCCGCTGCAGTTGGTCCCCGTGGGTATGAGAAAGGAAAGCTCGCTTCTCCTCCTCAAGTGAAAACATATGCGACGCCAAGTAAGTAGATGTCGCTAAAGAGCTGTCACCCCCTAACCCTGGGAACCCGCGTTGACGAATATTGCTTAAGTCGACTTGGTGGGTGGCGGTCCTGCCAGAAATCGCGGTACTCAGGTCAGCCACCAAACAGGGAGTCTCGACGGACCCAAGGGAAGGAAAGATTGCCGGAGCGGCCGCAGGGACAAAAAAGACGCTGGGAGGAGACGGAGGGGAACAAGAGGATGTTCCTGCGTCAAGACTAAAACCCTAGGCCTGGAAAGAAGGAAAGTCGCTCTCCGAGAGGTCGGCTATGAAGCCCAGTGGATGGCCAGTAGGAGGAGGTGACGCGACAAAGGAAGAAGAAAATTGAGAAAATGACGCGGAAGCAACCCTATTCCTCGACGGCTCAAAGGCTTGTCCGCTTGGCAAAGGACCAGTACCAGCGATACCTTCCTGCCTTTCCTGATCGGCGGCGAGACCATCCGATAAAGGGGCATCCCCGCCGAGGCGCGACCCTTTAGGACCAAGAATACGAGTCAGGTCCATACCGTCGCGGGAAGGAGCAGTAGAAGAAACAACAGTAGTATCCTACGGAGAAAAATAAAGAGAATAAGGGGACAAGTAAATGGAATAATAAATTTACAAGAATCTGCAAGAACAACCTCAGAAACCGGAATAGAAGGGTGAGTAGGAGCGATGACGCAGATACGGATAGTCTTCCTCCCCCTCTTAGCAATGTGAGGTTGAGAAGATGACGCTTGAGTAGGATCCGCGCTCATGGAAGAAAGTGGCTCAGTGACCGAAGCGGCAGTAACCTCCGCGCAAGGACGAGAAGAAGACTCAGGTGCAGAAGTGGACGGGTGCGCAACGTTAGTAGCGACACCAGCAGTAGCAGCGGCAAGAACCTCCTTTTCCCTTCTCCGCTGAGCTCTTTTTTCTCCTTTTCCACCCGGCTAGAGGATCTGCAGGAATAAGAGAAAAATGTCAGAGTTAGTACCGATAGGGAATAACGAACAAAATGGAGGGTGCTCACTTTGGATACAGCCTTGGATGTCGCCCCGGCTCGCAAGCTTGCGAGTATGAACACTAGGAATCCCTGTCAGGTTTAGCAATTTATCCAACCAACCTTGCTCAACTGGTCCTAGGTGCGGCCTCCCACCCCAGGCACCGTCCCTAATGCTCAAATTAAACCCACTTTGCCACAAAGGCTCAGGAAAAGTGACGATAAAGAACCCTTTTTTCCAGGCGTCAACAGAGGATTCTAGATGTAATAATTTCCAGGTGAAGGGTTTTAGTAAATCATCGTCATAGCGAGGTGATATCGCTATGACACAATTACTATGATTATACAGTTGAAACAGGGATCGAAGCAGCAATAGAGAAGGGGATTCAATCCCTACATGTCTACAAAGAGCTATAAAGGCATAAATGCCGCAGTAAGCATTTGGGCTTAACTGGGCAGCGTTCAAATCAAATTCAGAAAGTAACTCTGCAACCAGAGGATCTAGAGGGAGTCGAAAACCATAGTTAAACATTTTTGCATAAAGAATCCTACGATTGCCAGGTAGCTCACTGTTGAGACGAAGCGACCTAGGGGCAACTTCAGTGGAATACCCATCCAAATGATCAAGGTTGACATTATAATTTCACAACCGTCGCCGAAGAACGGCGGAGGAAGCAATGATAGAGATAGTATTCTCAATATCTCCTTCCCCAGCAGATTGGGGTTGGGAATAACGACGATTGCGAGCCATGAATAAGGCTAAATTAAGGGTAGAGTAGGAGGTACCTTTTTGGGAAAGAAGGTTGGGGCACCCAGGCGGCGGTGGATCGCAATGAAAGGAAGAGAAGTTGTGTTCTTTTCTTAAGGAAAGAAGTAGAGCAACAAAAGATGAGAAAGGAGTATGAGAAGGGTTTTATAACCCTAAGGCTCAAGTGAAACGACAGATCAAGCGATCATTGTGTGTGACGTGTCAAAAACAAGGGGCGCGGGAAACGGGTACAGTCCCAGGCGAGTGAAAAGACGCTTTCAGCCTCACCATTCCCCTAGCGCTTCCCTTTGCGGACACGTATGCCTAGAACATCATGACTGTCTCTTTTGCATCAACAAAAGAGTTCAGAGCATTAAATGCTCTGAAAAGTGGAGTCAGGTCCAACGAAAGAGAAGGCAAGTTACAACGCCGCGACACGCAAAAAGTATAGCACATAGTACAAGCAGACAAGTGATAAGTAAACTCAACAGGAAGGTGACACCGCAAAGGTACATGTGTTATTCGGTCAAGTATACAAGATTTATTAGTTATTACAAAGTAAGGAGGCGATATCAAAGTTCAAATAGAAAAAATAGTAACAACAACAGATAAAGAAGCGACACCTCAATCAACCGACATCGAACGGGCCTTGCATAGTGTCATCTCATCACTTCTTTTCGGAGGAAAAGAAGCCTTCCTGATTCTCATCAATTTCTTTCATCTTCACGGAGGCATACTCGGCAACCTGAGCAGGATCACAAGCCTTACCACGACATTGATCCTCGTGCCCAGTAATAAAGGCTCGTACGACCTTCTTTTTCCACTAAGTCACCTTTGACGAAGCCCTCGCCAAATCAGCATCGCGGGATGATATCTCTTCGTGAATAAGGGAATTCTTTTTCTCGGCAGCCACCAGCTCAGCCTCCAAGGCTTCAACCTTGGCTTTTCCTCTAGACCTCTCCCGAGCAAGGTCAGCACGACACTCGCGCAGTTCGGCTTGGATACGTTTCTAGAGCCGCGCCAACTCTTCCACCTTGGCCAAGGCACCCGGATCTTGAAACTGCTCACCGTGGGCCTTGATGAAGTAATGAAGTTCCCGGAAGACGGCAAGGCAGTTATTCATAATGCGTGCACGCTGAACATCAGGAGGAAGCTGCAGTAACCTATTCTCATCCTCAGGGACGCGGAACATCTCGCATGCCAAGATAGCCGTGGGCTGGTCTCGCGACAAGGGGTCTGATACACCTAAGGCACGAAACCCGTCAGTCCCAAACTTTGACAAGTCTAGTTGGTGGGAAGGGGCCCCTCGGGGCCCGTCCGGGGAGAGATCAGCAACAAAGGAAGGGGCAGAATTATCGACTGAACCACCAGTATCTCGAATAGAAGTAAGGAACAACGGACGAGGAGATTTTGGTGGAAAGCAAAAAGAACCAGTAGTGCCCTGAACTGGTGCCACCACGTCAGGGATGCAGGAACCAATGGGGGAATGAGGAGGCTCCATGGCTGGAATGGAGTCTGCCACCGACGGCGATACCATCGTAGCTGTGGGAACCTCGTTGAGAAGAGGTGACCTCGGGGTCAAGGAAGTGTCACCTGGCGGCGCAGCAACCTCTCCAGTGGCACCAAGTGAAGCGGCAGTGTGAGGAGCGGCAGGGATAGTCGCTGGGGCAGGGGTAGGCCGAGCAACCATCTTCGCCACCCGAGTCTCGCTCTCCTCTCTCAGCCTCTTTCGTTGAGCTGCGGAGGCTGGGCGAAGACTCAACTCTGTATCCATGTCCTCCATATCCTCGGCCCCGTAAGAAAAAAATCTTTGTCTCAATTATTGGCGAACCAGAGCCGGACCCCCTCTTCCGAGTTGGCAACCAATTTTCCACGAAGCGGGAAGCGCGGGCAGAAATACCACTCTCCCTCGAAAGAGCCGCGTTCGAAGCCCTTTTCTTTTTGGGCATGCAGTGGTCAGGCTGGGCCCCAACAGAAGTAGAAGGAGTTGTCGCCGGAGATGGAATAATTTTGGGAGGAGTGTCACCCTTGGGCGAGAAGCTATGTTAGTAAACAAGGGATAAGTAAGATAATGACAAAGCCCAAAAACTCACCTTTGGCACACTCAGACAAAGGCCTATACAAGGCAAAGTTTCGGATCTGGAAGGACGACTCCATCTCCAACAAGGCGTTGGCCTGACCTAACTCTTCCCTAGATAGAACCCGTGGCTTCACCCAATTAACAACATCCAGGTTGAAACCGCTCTTCCAGTCTTCGACGCCCTCCTCATATCCTTGAAACCTTTGCCAAAAAGGCCCGACTAAGGCATCACCCCACCTTGGGGTAATGTCAACTAAGCCGTTGTGACAGACTAGAGTCAAAAACTTACGAAACAAAGCGACAGAGGGAATGAGAATATCTTTTAACTCGCAAGCGCGAAGGAAAGCGTAGATGCCACTCCATGAGGAAGGGGTGATCTGCGCAGGGTTAAGCCCATACTCACGGAGTACGTTCTCTAGTGTGGTATGAATAGGGAGGCGGAACCCATATTGAAACATCTTAAAATAAAGCATCCTACGAGTCCCCCAGAGCCTTCTATTGAGCCTCATGACGCTAGTAGGAATAGAAGGACGGTAATCCCTGGGAAAGGTAATACCATTGCTTTCTAATTCGAGACGCAGAACAGTGGGGCAAGTAAAGATGCTAGGAGAGTTCTCGATTTCAGGATCTCGAGAGACTGCCCCGGGAATAACCAGAGAGCCGGATTGAGATCTTGTGCGAGGTATGACAGATAAGTAGCAAAAGGAAAATCAAAGCAAGATCGAGCAGAATACCTTGAAAAAGAAGAGTGAATTAATAGGCGGATCGTCTGAATACAAGTGAGAGAATTTCCTAGGAGCGAGTGAAAAAGCGAAGAGAGACGCGAAATTTAAAAGAAGAGCAAAAGAGTAGAAAGAAGGAACGGATTTCTTTTTAAGAGAAACGGCTAAAAACCAGACGACCAGGCAGCCCATCGCAGCAGGACACGTGTAAAATAAATGCGACACGTGGAAAGGGTCTGATAGGAAACTTAAAGTCAAGCACTCACCTCGAACCTCGCAAAGGAAGGATTGTGAATTACAAGAAGTCAAAGAAGATGGTTGTGTGAAGCGATAACTGACTGGTCAACGTCAGTTACCCTATGAGGCGGCACAATGCAGAAGTAAAAGAAGAAAAAAGTAAAATACTATTTTTATTCATTCAAAGAGCCAGCGGAATCTACAACAAACGCGACATCATCACTCCTCGTCGGCCCAGTCCATGTCATAGTAGTAATCGTAGTCTTTTAGGGATGACGGTAATCCACTGTTATAGGAAAAGAAGTACTCGGCAGGTTTAGGCACAAGCTTTGTCGCGAGGGTAACCCCCTCTACTGAGGCGACACGGGAACCCTCTCCGATAGTAGAGGCTGCTGAGCTCGAATTGGTATTTTGAGTAAAAACCCCTTTATCTGAAGGAGGACGAGGGGTAGACGGCGGAGCTTCATCACCCTTCTGTAGTGCGAAGTAGTGAGGCTCATAGCCGATAAAGAATAATTCAAAGGCCTTCTTCTTTGTTTTCTTTGGATTCTTACGACCCCGGCGTTTGGCAAGGCGTTTGGTAGGCCTCCATGGGGGTGAGGGAGGAGGATGGTCTGAATCTGGTGAAGTCGGAGGAGTTGGGGGAGAGTCACGAGCAGCGGTGTACAGAAAATGCGAGTCAACCATGAAAGTATCAACAGTAGTAAGAAAGAAATGAGACAAAGAGGGATGAACAGGAAAAAGAGAGAAGAGCCCCATTATATAGCCAAGGCGGGAAGGTGCTCCTGCCTTCTCGCGTGCTTTCAAAAGTAATTAATACATTCGGGAACAACGGCTAGAGGAGTGAAGAGATCCGATTTCATAATTGTAACTGGTGAAAGCCTGCGCCAACCAAAGGACACCGAGATAACTGCCCAATCGGAGGGCACTGAAGAAACGACGCGAAATAAATTGGGAACGGTGGGGAGAGACATTTATTATTGTGTGTCAGTCAAGAAAATGAAAAGGTGCGGGATCCCAAGGGACATTAAACCCACCGTTGGTGGGTGCGGAGGTTATTTTTCAAACAAAACATTGTGCGAGGAAGGAAAACATCAACAACGCGGTAATCTAATAAGGAAACCATTTTATTTATTTAAAGGCCTAACGGCCCGGGATTACACAAGGTAGCACTAAAGGAAACATAGAGAGACATAGCAGAAAGGTCCCCACCGCTGGTCAGACATTCGACCCAGCATCGTCATCTTCCTACTCTATGAAGGGAATATCCCTCAGGGCATCCGCAAGAGTGGTCAGTTCCGAAGAGCAGGCCCTCATGCCCTTCAGGCAGCACCCCAGCAAATCCTTCCTATGCTGCAGCATGACGATAAGCAGCTGAATTTGAGAGACAGCCATAGACAGCTTCACCTCCTTCTCCACAGGGCTGAAGTCCTCCATGGAGACAACATTCTGCCTAGCCTGCAGGGGGGTCAGCATCCCCTGGAGCTCCAAGATATCCTCAGAAGTCTTGGTGCTCAGCGACCCCAGAAAATCGATGTCAGCTTGAGCCAGGTTCCTTAGGGTGTGGGCCTTGGAGAGCAGAAAGTTTTTAGTAACTTCGTCCGTTGAACGAGGAGAGGAGAAGAAAGTTGAGAGAGTTGTGAAAATAAGTGTAGAAAAAAGGCCTATTTATAGACTCAGAGAAAAAATGTTCTAAAAAGATGTGTTTATCGACTGTCGAGCCCTCATTAATGCAGAAACCCCTAAAGAGGCAAGACTGGAGAAGAGGCAGTAGCCCTTGGTAAACACTCGGGCTCGTTTTCAGTTGGGCTTATGATAACCTTTGACACCACTCTAGCGGCATCTCCGCCATCGCACTCGGCGACAAGGCCAGAACACTGTACATACCAAGGGGGACACGACACTGTTCCTACCGCCCCTAGTCTGACGGCCGACCCTGGGATGGTTGACATCAACGGGGGGCTCTCGCGCGACATCCGCACGGCGTCATCCCATCCCAAGTCACGCATGACGTCACTCCCTAGCACCCAAGCGACATCTACCAGAGATAACGCCTACCCCATGTCGGTGAGGTTCTTCCTTTACCTATAAATACCCCCACCATTCCAGACAAGAAGGTAAGCCTAAGACAGCGCGCTGAACCCCTACCATTTTCACCACTCATACTGACTCAAGCATCGGAGTGTTTACGCCGGAGACCCCCTCCGGCGCATTGCAGGTAACGAAGACACCAGAATAGTGTTCCCGATCCATCCCCCATTGGCCGATTCTGCTCAACAAACTTCGGACTCTTATCAGAGAATTATAAAGAAGAACCTTCTCCCCTGTGTGGAGAGGTTTTCCCATAATTCTCTTATCATGATAGGCCTTCATTCTGATCTTGACAATGAGCTGGTTGTCATAAGCTTGGTCTCTCAACTCCTCAAGCTCGTGTAATTGTAGTTTTCTCTCTTCTCCAGCTTGGTCATAGCTCAAGTTGCACTTCCTTATAGCCCAATACGCTTTGTGTTGCAACCCTACTGGCAAATGACACGTCTTCCTATAGACTAGCTTGTATGGTGTCATTCCAATTGGGCTTTTGTAGGTCGTCCTATAGGCCCATAATGTGTTATCTAGGCGCTGGCTCCAATCGCGTCTGTCTAAGCCTACTGTCTTGGCCAAGATCGCCTTCACCTCTCTATTCGAAACTTTCGCTTGGCCGTTTGATTGAGGGTGATAGGCTGTGGATACCCTATGTGTGATGCCATATTTCCTGAAAAGAGAGGAAAGAATCTTGTTGCAGAAATGTGTGCCTCGATCACTAATGATCCCTCGAGGAATTCCAAATCTGTTCAAGATGTTAGACTTGATAAAGGAAATCACAGTTCTAGCATCATCATTCTTAGTGGCTTTCGCCTCTACCCATTTTGATACATAATCCACAGCTAATAAAATATATCTGTTACCAAAAGAAGTAAGGAAAGGTCCCATAAAATCTATGCCCCATATATCAAATATTTCACATGAAAGAATAAAATTCATGGCCATTTCATTTCGGGAGGAAATATTTCCTACTTTTTGGCATGCTGGACACGTTTTACAAAATAGAAAACTATCCTGAAAAATTATAGGCCAATAAAAACCAGCCTCTAAGACTTTCAGGGTTGTTCTTCTTGCCCTAAAATGACCACCACACGCTTGAGAATGGCAAAATTTCAGAATAGACAAAGTTTCATTTTGAGGGACACACCTCCTAAGCAATTGATCAGTGCCTATTTTCCATAAATAGGGATCATCCCATATATAGTACCTACTGTCGTGCTTGACTTTTACCTTCTCATGGGTGTTCATGTCCCCATAATGTTTACCTATGGCGAGGTAATTTGCTATTTCTGCAAACCAGGGTTGTGGGTTTGGCTGCAGTCTTGGCTGGAGGTTTGGCCTAGATACTGTCACCGAGAGTAGTTTTTCATCAGGAAATTCTGCCCTCACTGGTTCCAGATCTCCTTTCGCTAGGCAGCGGCTCAGGTGGTCTGCCACGAGGTTCTCCCTACCGCTCTTGTCTTTTATTTCTAAGTTATACTCCTGTAAAAGAAGAATCCATCTAATTAGCCTAGGTTTGGCCTCATGCTTGACCAAGAGATATTTTAATGCTGCATGGTCAGAAAATTTGTGTCTAACAGATATGATCTAAATTTTTCCAAGGCAAAAACTATTGCAAACAATTCTTTTTCAGTCGTGAAATAATATTTCTGGGCGTCATCCAACATCTTTGACGCGTAATAGATCACGTGAGGATATTTTCCCTTTTTCTGCCCAAGAACAGCTCCTACGGCAGCATCACTAGCGTCGCACATCAGCTCAAATGGCAAACTCCAGTCCGGCGCTTGAATAATGGGTGCTGATGTTAATCGCTCTTTCAGCTCATCAAATGATTTTTGGCATGGCTCGTCGAAGTTAAACTCTACTTCTTTTTGAAGAAGCTTGCACATTGGTTCGGCTACCTTCGAGAAATCTTTTATGAACCTGCGATAAAAACCTGCCTGTCCAAGAAAGCTCCTAACCTCACGCAAGCATGAGGGGTAAGGCAAGTTCTTAATAGTATCAATTTTGGCTTGATCAACCTCAATTCCTTTTTTCGAAACCACATGCCCAAGGACAATTCCTTGGTCTACCATTGTCGCACCACCTTTTTCATTGAAAATGAGTAAAGGTTCGGGACGGGCCATAATGCGAGATAAGCGTTGGACTTGTCTTAACATCATGCAAAATGAAGTCGCCACCCTAATTTTCGGAGGTTTTAGGGAACCTAATCGCCATGGCATAAAAAATAAATAAAACTAAGGCACAATGGTCTAAACCAAAGAACAATGGTTCGAGGTCGTATTTATGGACTTGGGAAGGTGTTAGGCACCCAAGTCACATCCTTAAAAAGGTTACCGGTATGCGAGGTGTTTTGAGAAAAATATTTTAAACATGTAATTTGGGCCCTCTAAGGTGACGTTACATCTTAGCATTTGGGACTTGTTATTTCCGTTTGGGTCAAAGGGATGGGGTTACCATTTTGTCTCTATGCTAGAGCGGACGTTCCCCCCTTTTCATCGAGCCATGCATGACTTAGTTACTACGTGATCTATCATGGTTGAAACTAGCAAAGTACATTTTTATGAATGCACATAGGTTGGTATGGCCTTTGGAGCCATCATGCGTATCACTTAACAAGAAAACAATTAATCTCATGGTAATTAAATGTGAGTGACGTAAACATGTAGGCATGTGGGTTGATTTTAACTTGCTAATAATTCTATATGTCATGCATACGATTTGGTGGTTCTAGCGTTTCCTAAGTGGTCATGTATACGATAAGGTTAAGGCTTTGGGCCTTCGTGTGAACATACAAGGAAATATTTTAAGGTAATCTTACCTTTTGGACGAACCCCGATCGACGACATTTGACATAAATACTTTGGGTATACAAACATACACGATTTAACTACTTAAATGATTATTACAAACCACAATCCAAAATAATAACTATTTATCTAATTATTACAAATTGGAGGTCGGAATAACTATCTAACTAATTATTACAACAAGTGAAATACTAATTATTACAACAAGTGAAAATGGGTAATTAATTATTACAACAAGTTTAGCAATTAATTATTACCTCATTTATGCAATTAAAAGTAATTGAGGATTAATTATCGTATACGAATGCATGGAAATAATGCCTACAATTCTAATGGGCCGGGCTTAGGCCCATTCTTGGATTCCTAACTTGGGATGATGCGTATGCAAATAACTTTTACGGAAATCATTTAAATTAAATAAAAGAAAGGTAAAACGTACTTTTGCGCAAAGGTTTAATGTTTAACCTACAAAGCGAGAGTGTTAGCGAAGGTTCGAAAATAAATAAATAATAAAGAGCGCATGCAATATTTATTTAATTTGATGAATAAATAATAAAACACGATAAACAAGTAGCAATTTATTTCATACGAGCACATAAATAATTAAACATGGCATAATCCTTATTATCATACAAACATTTAATTAAGCATGGCATAAACACATCATTTAGTCATACAAGTTTTTCATGCAATTTAAATATTAATTAAAAGCATATGAACATTTTTCCCATTTTGAACACAAAAATAAACATATTAACATTTTTATTCACTTTAAACACATTAGTAATGCATACAAGCATTTTAATTAATTTAAACATATTATAAAATCATACGAACATTTTACACTTTTTACGAAAAAATGAGTGGGTCCCACATTCGAATTTTTGACATTAAAAAATGGGCTTGGCTAAGCCAAGCCCAAGTTTTAATTTACATACATGGGCTAGGTATTAAAGGAAAGGAAATAGGAACGGATGGACTTGGCTTAAGCTAAGGCCCATCCGTGGTAATTAAATGAAAGGGACGGGCTTGGCCCGTCACCTTTCAATTGAAGAACAGCAGCCACGCTGCACTGTTCTTCTTCCTCCAGCACGTCGCCGGCACCACTGCCGGCGACAAGGGTGGCCATTCCGGCCACCAAACCAACCTGAAACGGGCCCAAAAATCCCTCAACATAGCAGCAGCTTGAGCAAGTAATTACAGCAAGAGATTTAAACCAAAACAGTGGCCAATTCTCACATGGAATAATAAGCTATTTAACATGCATTTTTGTGATTAATTAGCTAGAGCAAGCAAGCAATTAAATTGAGGCAAGGGAAATGTAATTAGCATATAAACTAAGCATGTGAGCAAGTTATAGCAATTTATTTACACCATACATGCAAAAACGAAAATTAAAGAGTTTTAGAGAGAGAGAGTTCTTACTTCCTAGGAGAGTTTTTGGTCCAAGAAGGATGAGCAAGAAAGTGGAGAGTGAGAGTGAATTTTAGTGCCCCTATTTCTTTGATAATTGCTTGCTATTTATAGAGGAAAGTGGAGTCGGTTTGGTAGGCAAAGGCTTGGCTGCAAATGGCCGGGAAAGGTGGAAAGGTGGAAAGGTGAACAGTGGCGGAGTGGAGGCCAAGTTTTGGGTTTTGTGTGGCCAAGGGTCACTGATGGGAGGTTTTGTGATGATCAATTGTAGTCTGCGAGCTAGCTGGGAAGAAAAGGGAGGCAATTTGGATATTTCATGCATTAATTGTCATTAATGCATGAAATTGGACCCGAACGGGATATTTTTGTACGAGCGAAATCGTACGAAAGTGAAAATAAATCCGAGCCGAGGAACCCACGACGTGTAGAAAAATAAGACAAGAAAACTAGTGTACAGTAAATAAACGAAGAGTTTGATTTAACGTATTTATTTTCTCTTTCGGAGATGTCAAAACGTTCGGACGCAAAATAAATGTCCTTATGATAAAAATTGAACGAAACTGAATGAAGTGGCGTGAAAGAGAAAAATAGTACGTAATTATCAATTAAAGAGATTACGCGCCCGACCCACGGTCCGAGGAAACTTACTCGAGACCGAGGAAAGTTCGAGCGAAAAGACAGTTAAAAGCACGAAAAAATTGAAAATGCATGAAATGACACGGAATATTAAACAAACTAGCCTAGGACCAAGAATCAACAGAAATTTGACCTAGAAGAGCTATTAAATGTGATAACCGTAAAAATGCGTGAAGTTGTGACGAAAAGTCAAAAATCGGGTAGCAACAGTTGCCCCCTCTTTACTGTCTGATCAAAAATGCAGTGTAACTGAGATTTTTGATTAGCAGTAAAGACGGTTGCCCTATGTACTTACCACGTTTTGAATTTCGGCGTCTTACCTTGACCTTACCATACGAGCTGGAATGTGTGTCCGTGCGAGGCTATCGCTCTCCGGACGTTGATGAAGGGATGAGATCCGAGCGGGGATACCGCAATTGTCGGAAGTCGATGTAGAAAATGTAGAATTATGCAAGAATGTAGTCGCTCAAGGAGGAGTAATAATTAGACATGAATTTAAAGGCATGTATTGAGAGATATAGTCGCTCAAGGAGGAGTATTTTAGATAGACATGAATTGAAAGATAGAATTTTGTAAATGAGAGTTGGGACGCACCTTTGGTCCAAAGCAACGTACCTTTCGTCGGATATTGAGGGAAATGTCTCTGATAGTGAGGAAGAGATGAGATCCGAGCGGGGATACCGCAATTGTCAAAAGTCGATGCAGAAAAATGTAAATTTGACATCAGAACGGGGATACCGCAATTGTCGGAGGTCGATGCAGAAAACGTAGATTTGACATCCGAACGGGGATACCGCAATTGTCGGAGGTTGATGCAGAAAATGTAGATTTGACATCCGAACGGGGATACCGTAATTGTCGGAGGTCGATGCAGAAAATGTAAATTTGACATCCGAACGGGGATACCGCAATTGTCGGAGGTCGATGCAGAAAATGTAAATTTGACATCCGAACGGGGATACCGCAATTGTCGGAGGTCGATGCAGAAAACATAAATTTGACATCCGAACGGGGATACCGCAATTGTCGGAAGTCGTTGTGGAAAATGTTGATGTAGGTTCGTGCGAGGCTATCGCTCTCCGAACGCTGGTGCGTATGAACTAAAATGGAGAGTGGTTAGAAACCACCGCGTTGGTGAGTGGTTGGAAGCCACCGCATTGGTGAGTGGTTGGAAGCCACCGCATTTGGTAAACTAGTGAGTGGAGGTATTGCACCTCCGCGAACTTACCGTGCGAAAAATAAGGTGTAAGTGGGGGTATTGCACCTCCGCGAACTTACGTGCGAAAAATAAAGTGGTAAGTGGGGATATTGCACCTCCGTGAACTTACCGTGTGAAAAATAAAGTGGTAAGTGGGGGTATTGCACCTCCGCGAACTTACGTGCGAAAAATAAAGTGGTAAGTGGGGGTATTGCACCTCCGCGAACTTACCGTGCGAAAAATAAGGTGGTAAGTGGGGGTATTGCACCTCCGCGAACTTACGTGCGAAAAATAAAGTGGTAAGTGGGGGTATTGCACCTCCGCGAACTTACCGTGTGAAAAATAAAGTGGTAAGTGGGGGTATTACACCTCCGCGAACTTACGGTGCGAAAAATAAGGTGGTATTGCACCTCCGCGAACTTACGTGCGAAAAACAAGGTGGTAAGTGGGGGTATTGCACCTCCGCGAACTTACTGTGCGAAAAATAAGGTGGTAAGTGGGGGTATTGCACCTCCGCGAACTTACTGTGCGAAAAATAAGGTAGTAAGTGGGGGTATTGCACCTCCGCGAACTTACCGTGTGAAAAATAAAGTGGTAAGTGGGGGTATTGCACCTTCGTGAACTTACCGTGCGAAAAATAAGGTGGTAAGTGGGGGTATTGCACCTCCGCGAACTTACCGTGTGAAAAATAAAGTGGTAAGTGGGGCAAACCTCCGCGAACTTACCGTATGGATTGAAATTGATTTGAACGTGAGGGAGCATGATCCGCCACATGGAATTTGATTTGGGAGTGGTAACGTACTCCATTCGGTTGTTGATTGAATTTTGATGAAAATCCAAGGCGAGGGCTTTACAACGATGTTGTCATCGAAGACCTATTGTTGAAGGAGTGGTAACGTTCTCCATTCGTTTGTTGATTGGATTTTAATGAAAATCCAAGGTGAGGGCTTTACAACGATTCCTTCATCGAAGGCCCATGGTCGAGGAGTGGTAACGTTCTCCATTCAATTGTTGATTGGATTTTAATGAAAATCCAAGATGGCGAGGGCATTACAACGATTTCTTTATCGAAGACCCATGGTCGAGGAGTAGTAACCATCAAAGTGTATCTGTATCCTGCAAATAGGAAGGAAGCAAATACAAAGCCGTAACAGATAGAAAAAGGAAAGAGCAATTGACCTATGTACGAAATATCAGATATTCCTCCATTTAACCCATGGCTTGACCCCCAAGTTTTTGTTTGGAATGAAAATGACCTCTTTGTTTAAGAGAAGATCAATTCAAGTTTTATTTTTTGAGAGAAAAAAATGCGTTCAAATTTCGTTATATAAACATGATTGATTCAAGTCTGGATAGCGTCTGCGTCTTGTTCAGGAAATAACGACCTCAAGAACAAGACTTTCCCATGACATGTAGCTGTAAGCAATCCTCACCAGATATTAGTGTTTGCGCTCACGCTCAGAAAACAAGGCTATGTGTTTACACTCCTAAAAATGCAATAAACATAGCACAAAAATTAAATTTGCAATGTCAATCCGAGTGAATAGACTTCAAATGAAGATGCACATGCATGGGCCTGCTAATAATCGAAAGGACTTTGCGAGGGAGGAAAAAAGAGGAATTTGTAGAATAAAGTGTTGTGTTTTTTTAGCGAAAGTTTTAATGAGCTTTGTGCTCGACGACTGATTGTGATGAGGGCAAATTATGGTGAACGATGTTTCGACGATTTGATTGCGGCGAAGAGCAAAGTACACGAGTTCTTCTTCTTTTGTTGGGAATGTTTCTTCTGGATTGTTTTGAGGGCACTGTGCCCCAGTTCTGCGATATTTGCAGGGAATGATCTCCTTTCCTTTTGAGATCATTTTGTTGTTTGATGCTTGACAGTTTTTTTAGTATGTGCTTGCTTCTTCTGTTGTTTTGTGTTCCTTTGAACACTCTCTTTTTGATTTTGATTCTTTTGATCTTCTCTTTTTCTTTTTTTTCTTTTTTTTCTTTTTTTTTTCTTTCTTTTATTTTTCCTTCTCTCTCTTTTTTTTTCTTTCTTTTTTTTTTTTTTTTTCTTCCTTTTATTTTGTTTTACAAGCAAAGTAAGTACAATCTCTTGTTTGGTCTATCATCCTCTCTGTCTTTGGCAGAAGCCTCCAAGTCTTGTTTTATTTGGCCTTCTTCCGACGTTGATTGGTCAGTGATCCTCTAAGGGCTCCCTTGTCATTCCCTTGCTTGATGTGTAACTTCAACTCCAGTTAGCGGTCCCAATCGAGCACTAACTCACATGGTTAAAAGGCTTTTGGGTGTTTAATAGAGTTGTACATGGTGTACAAAATATGTGTTTTGAGGGATTTGAGAGAAAAAATGTTAAAAATGAAAATGTGGAAGAAGAGCAAAAGCAAAGTCCCCTATCATCTTACCGTTATCCCATGTCTGACAGTTCATGTACCCTAGATATTATGCAAATCTAACTAGCACCTAGTTTAGCATTTACACTCATGAAAGAAAATAAGGCGTGAAGCCCAGAGTACTCACATGGATATGTTTGTGATCGCTTACGTCTAAACATGCCACAGACATAAGAGTTAACAGACAAGATCGCGCATGTTTATATAATTCCTAATGAACGCAAAATGATGAATGCTTTGACTTAAAACATTTAGAAAACGTGGGATGTTTTTATTTTCCTGCTTTTTAGCCCCAGTAGTACAAGTACTAAGATTTTTTTTTTTTTTTTTTTAGAAACCTACGCGTTACACCCGCATATTTGTAACAATGCCAATCGTAGAAATTTCTATAATTACGGACAATGTAAATTGCGAAAACATAAATTACGGAAACGTAAATTGCGGAAACGGAAATTGCAAAAATGTAAAAGGATAACTTCCCTGAAAAATGAGCTTGGACATTTTTTGACACCTTCTTTTGGTCGTCACTTCACCTGCTTGCCCCCAAGTTCACCAGTCTTGTTGTACCTGAAATGCAAAATTGCAGAAATGTAAATTGCAAAAACATAGATTGCGGAAGGGGAATTTGTAAATGTAAAGGACAACTCCCTTGAAAAATAAGCTTTGACATTTTTTTGACGCCTTCCTTCGGTCGTCACTCCATTTGCTTGCCCCCAAGTTTACAAGTCTCGTTGCACCTGAAATGTAAAATTGCGAGAATGAAAATTGTGAAAACATAAATCACAGAAGCGTAAATTGCGGAAGGGGAAATTGTAAAAACAAAGGACAACTCCCTTGAAAAATGAGCTTTGACATTTTTCAATGCCTTCCTTCGGTCGTCACTTCATTCGCTTGCCCCCCAAGTTTACAAGTCTCTTTGCACCTGAATTGTAAAATTGCAAAAATGAAAATTGTGAAAACATAAATCACAGAAGCGTAAATTGCGAAAGGGGAAATTGTAAACACAAAGGACAACTCCCTTGAAAAATGAGCTTTGACATTTCTCAACGCCTTCCTTCGGTCGTCACTTCATTCGCTTGCCCACAAGTTTACAAGCCTCGTTGCACCTGAATTGAAGAGACAATTAAATAGTAAATTCATAGGGAAAGAGTATCCCAAGATGTTTGAATTTTTAAAATTAACAAAAAATAGAAATATCGAAAAGAACACGTGGGTTGCCTCCCACGAAGCGCCCTTGTTTAAAGTCGAAGACTCGACTACGTATACGGCTTCCCTTCATACCTCCGTCCTGCAAAATAGGAAAGAAAGGAAACTAATCAGTAGTGTCTAAATTCAGAATAAACTAAAAATTAGAAATCTTGACGAAAGTGGGGGTGTAAACCGCCGCACAAAATTTGATGAAAAGTGGGGTTTTTTGAACCGCCACACGGTTTTTGAATGGTGGGGTATTTGAACCGCCACACGATTTTTGAAAGGTGGGGTATTTGAACCGCCACACGATTTTTGAAGGGTGGGATTTTTTCAACCGCCACACGGTTTTTGAATGGTGGGGTATTTGAACCGCCATATGATTTTTGAAAGGTGGGGTATTTGAACCGCCACACGATTCTTTCAAAGGTGGGGTTTTTGAACCGCCACAAAAATCGCAGTATATAATGGCCTCAAAGGAAAAAATGCACGAACATGATGCACGTGCTGGTGTGACTCCAACTATTTCTAACTGGCTTGAAGTTTCTCGGATGATACCCTAAAAGGGGTCCCTCATTAAATGGATACGAGAGCATTGACCGAATCATGACAAGGATTCTGGGTGCTCAATCCATTTAGGGGTTCAAATCCGAGTTAGGGTTCATGAAAGCATACTAGGACACAGGTCCGCAGGGCTTCACTAATACCTTCCTAATCCTATTGGGTATCATGGCCGGCGATAAGCATTATGCATGAGATGTATATGAACAATTTATTAAAGCCAATAGTATGTAACAATCACGAAAACAATTTATTTAAAGCAAGTAAATAAAAAAAACAAACACCATAAAACCGGCTTCGACCCTACTAGTCCCCAGTGAAGTCGCCAAACTGTCGCACCCCCTTTTTCGTTGAAAACGAGTAAAGGTTCGGGACGGGCCATAATGCGAGACAAGCGTTGGACTTGTCTTAACATCATGCAAAATGAAGTCGCCACCCTAATTTTTGGAGGTTTTAGGGAACCTAATCGCCATGGCATAAAAAATAAATAAAACTAAGGCACAATGGTCTAAACCAAAGAACAATGGTTCGAGGTCGTATTTATGGACTTGGGAAGGTGTTAGGCACCCAAGTCACATCCTTAAAAAGGTTACCGGTATGCGAGGTGTTTTGAGAAAAATATTTTAAACATGTAATTTGGGCCCTCTAAGGTGACGTTACATCTTAGCATTTGGGACTTGTTATTTCCGTTTGGGTCAGAGGGATGGGGTTACCATTTTGTCTCTATGCTAGAGCGGACGTTCCCTCCTTTTCATCGAGCCATGCATGACTTAGTTACTACGTGATCTATCATGGTTGAAACTAGCAAAGTACATTTTTATGAATGCACATAGGTTGGTATGGCCTTTGGAGCCATCATGCGTATCACTTAACAAGAAAACAATTAATCTCATGGTAATTAAATGCGAGTGATGTAAACATGTAGGCATGTGGGTTGATTTTAACTTGCTAATAATTCTATATGTCATGCATACGATTTGGTGGTTTTAGCGTTTCCTAAGTGGTCATGTATACGATAAGGTTAAGGCTTTGGGCCTTCGTGTGAACATACAAGGAAATATTTTAAGGTAATCTTACCTTTTGGACGAACCCCGATCGACGACATTTGACATAAATACTTTAGGTATACAAACATACACGATTTAACTACTTAAATGATTATTACAAACCACAATCCAAAATAATAACTATTTATCTAATTATTACAAATTGGAGGTCGGAATAACTATCTAACTAATTATTACAACAAGTGAAATACTAATTATTACAACAAGTGAAAATGGGTAATTAATTATTACAACAAGTTTAGCAATTAATTATTACCTCATTTATGCAATTAAAAGTAATTGACGATTAATTATCGTATACGAATGCATGGAAATAATGCCTACAATTCTAATGGGCCGGGCTTAGGCCCATTCTTGGATTCCTAACTTGGGATGATGCGTATGCAAATAACTTTTACGGAAATCATTTAAATTAAATAAAAGAAAGGTAAAACGTACTTTTGCGCAAAGGTTTAATGTTTAACCTACAAAGCGAGAGTGTTAGCGAAGGTTCGAAAATAAATAAATAATAAAGAGCGCATGCAATATTTATTTAATTTGACGAATAAATAATAAAACACGATAAACAAGTAACAATTTATTTCATACGAGCACATAAATAATTAAACATGGCATAATCCTTATTATCATACAAACATTTAATTAAGCATGGCATAAACACATCATTTAGTCATACAAGTTTTTCATGCAATTTAAATATTAATTAAAAGCATATGAACATTTTTCCCATTTTGAACACAAAAATAAACATATTAACATTTTTATTCACTTTAAACACATTAGTAATGCATACAAGCATTTTAATTAATTTGAACATATTATAAAATCATACGAACATTTTACACTTTTTACGAAAAAATGAGTGGGTCCCACATTCGAATTTTTGACATTAAAAAATGGGCTTGGCTAAGCCAAGCCCAAGTTTTAATTTACATACATGGGCTAGGTATTAAAGGAAAGGAAATAGGAACGGATGGGCTTGGCTTAAGCCAAGGCCCATCCGTGGTAATTAAATGAAAGGGACGGGCTTGGCCCGTCACCTTTCAATTGAAGAACAGCAGCCACGCTGCACTGTTCTTCTTCCTCCAGCACGTCGCCGACACCACTGCCGGCGACAAGGGTGGCCATTCCGGCCACCAAACCAACCTGAAACGGGCCCAAAAATCCCTCAACATAGCAGCAGCTTGAGCAAGTAATTACAGCAAGAGATTTAAACCAAAATAGTGGCCAATTCTCACATGGAATAATAAGCTATTTAACATGCATTTTTGTGATTAATTAGCTAGAGCAAGCAAGCAATTAAATTGAGGCAAGGGAAATTTAATTAGCATATAAACTAAGCATGTGAGCAAGTTATAGCAATTTATTTACACCATACATGCAAAAACGAAAATTAAAGAGTTTTAGAGAGAGAGAGTTCTTACTTCCCAGGAGAGTTTTTGGTCCAAGAAGGATGAGCAAAAAAGTGGAGAGTGAGAGTGAATTTTGGTGCCCCTATTTTGTTGATAATTGCTTGCTATTTATAGAGGAAAGTGGAGTCGGTTTGGGAGGCAAAGGCTTGGCTGCAAATGGCCGGGAAAGGTGGAAAGGTGAACAGTGGCGGAGTGGAGGCCAAGTTTTGGGTTTTGTGTGGCCAAGGGTCACTGATGGGAGGTTTTGTGATGATCAATTGTAATCTGCGAGCTAGCTGGGAAGAAAAGGGAGGCAATTTGGATATTTCATGCATTAATGAAATTGGACCCGAACGGGATATTTTCGTACGAGCGAAATCGTACAAAAATGAAAATAAATCCGAGCCGAGGAACCCACGACGTGTAGAAAAATAAGACAAGAAAACTAGTGTACAGTAAATAAACGAAGAGTTTGATTTAACGTATTTATTTTCTCTTTCGGAGATGTCAAAACGTTCGGACGCAAAATAAATGTCCTTACGATAAAAATTGAACGAAACTGAATGAAGTGGCGTGAAATAGAATAATAGTACGTAATTATCAATTAAAGAGATTACGCGCCCGACCCACGGTCCGAGGAAACTTACTCGGGACCGAGGAAAGTTCGAGCGAAAAGACAGTTAAAAGCACGAAAAAATTGAAAATGCATGAAATGACACGGAATATTAAACAAACTAGCCTAGGACCAAGAATCAACAGAAATTTGACCTAGAAGAGCTATTAAATGTGATAAGCGTAAAAATGCGTAAAGTTGTGACGAAAAGTCAAAAATCGGGTAGCAACAACCATAAAATGGCATTTTTTATAATTTAAAACTAAGCATGTATCAACACATCTTCTCAAAATGTTTTGTAAATTATTCAAGCATTGTTCAAAGTTGTTACCGTAAACGGTAAAATCGTCCATGAACACCTCAATACTCCTCTACATACTCGGAAAAGATGCTCACCATGCACCTTTGAAAGGTGGCTAGCGCATTGCACAACCCAAATGGCATGCGTTTGTAGGCGAACGTTCCAAAAGGATAGGTGAACGTCGTCTTCTCTTGGTCTTCGGGTGCAACGGGAATTTGGTGAAACCCTGATTAGCCGTCCAAGAAGCAGTAATGAGACTTTCCAGTAAGTCTCTCTACCATCTGGTCGATAAATGACAATGGAAAGTGGTCCTTCCTTGTCACTTGATTCAACCTTCGGTAGTCTATGCATACCCTTCAACCGTTCTGGATTCTAGTTGTTCTTTGAGTTCCATCCTCTCCCTCGATGACTGTAATGCCAGTTTTCTTAGGAACTACCTGCACAGGGGAAACCCAATTACTATCAGAAATAGGATAAATTACACCTGAATCAAGTAATTTAATAATTTCCTTTTTAACAACTTCCATCATCGGAGGGTTTAATCTCCTCTGGGGTTGTCGAATAGGTTTCTTATCCTCTTCCACATGTATTTTGTGGGTAAAAATGTTAGAAGATATCCCCTTAATGTCTGTCATGGTCCATCCAATCGCTTCTTTGTGCATCTTCAAGACAGTCACCAATCTCTCTTCTTCATCCTTTGTTAGCTTTACGGAAATAATAACGGGTAGGGTGTTGTCTTGGCCTAGATAGGCATATTTGAGATGGTCTGGCAAAGCCTTCAATTCCAACTGTGGTGCCTGCACAATAGAAGGTAGGAATTTAGGAACCGTGGTTTGCACAAATTGACAACTTACTGTTTTCCTCCCTTTTTTGGCAGTCTTGGCCGGAGTCTTGGCCAAGCTCGAGGCCAAGATCTTATCTGCCTCTTCAGGATCGGCCAAATTAGCCAAGGCTTCTTGGAGTTCCTTCTGATCTCCTGTTCTGTCCTCTAATTCTTTCAGCTTTTTTTGTGGAAATTCCCCTGCTCAAAACATACTCAAGGGGATCGTTAATATAAATATCAGCAATTTCATCAGTAATTGGATCTAAAACATCAAGAAAATTCACACAATGTAAATCATTAGGATATTTTAATGCTTCGATAATGCTGAATTTTATTGTTCTTCCACAAAATTCTAAAATTATGCTCCCTTCGTAGAAATTAATTTTAGCCTTTGATGTCCTTAAAAACGGTCTTCCTAATAAAATGTCAGTGGTGCAAGAGGGCAAATGAACGTTCATTTCAACTATATAAAAGTCTACTGGGTTAATAAAATCATTTACCATTACCAATACATCTGTCACAATTCCTTTAGGCCGAATGATTGATATGTCCGCCAGCTGGATTACCAAGTCGGTTTCCTTCATCGTTCCTATCTTCAAGGTCTCAAATTCAGTTAATGACATCACATTGATGCCAACCCCTAAATCACAAAGGGTTTTCTCTATTGTCTTGTTTCCTATTCGACATGGAATGGTGAAGGTCTCTTGATCCTTGCACTTCTCTGGAAGTTGCTGCACTGCTGAAACATTATGAACTAAATTTACTCTCTCTATACCTGCAATTTTCTTTTTGTTAGTGCATAGTTCTTTAAGAAATTTAGCATAAGAGGGAACTTTTGCAATTAAGTCCAACACAGGTATATTAACAGCTATTTTCCCAAAAACATTCATAAAGTCTCTCGCTTCATCTTGCTTTTTCTCTTTTGAAGATCTAGGAGGAAACGGTGGAGGAATTTCTATTACTTCCTCTTTTTGGTCAGGCTTGGCCACTAGTTTGGCCAAGACAGGTTCTATCCTTACTGTTTCAGTGGTAACTGCAGGCTTGGCCTGAGGTTTGGCCAAGACTGCTTCCGTTTCAGTTTTTTCCTCCTCATCTTCATCCAATTCTTGTGACTGAATTTTATTCAATTCTTGGTCTATTTTCGCACCTTCCCTCTCTGGTAACACAACTCCACTCCTCAAACTCATGGCACTAACATTGTGCGCGGGGTTGTTTACCGTAGTAGAAGGTAATTTGCCTTGATTGGCCATCTGATTGATTTGCTTCTGCATCTCAGGCAAACTGGATTGCGTCGATTGCATCAAGTTCTTCTGTATCTCAACCAAACTCTTAAGTGTATCCTCCATAGAAGGGCCTGCAATCTGCAAAGGTTGCGGGGCAGATGGCAACTGGGGGACAAAGGCTTGGCTAGGGGCTTGGCCAGGATTCAGATTTGATGGGCGAGGTATGAAATGCTGGAAGTTGACGGGTGGTTGTTGCTGAGGTGTATTCTGATTTTGATTCTAATTTGGAGGGACTGGATCTCTCCACCTAAAATTTGGATGACCTCTCCATGAGTATTGATTACTTCCTTGAGGAAAATTTTGCATACTCCCTTGGTTCTGTACATAAGCCGCATTCACTTGTACCGCATCTTCTGGGTGTTGCACCATATAACAGTTGTTGGTTTGATGATCTTGTTGCTGGCATATCCCACATATTGAAGCTAGCTGCTTTTGATTTGGATTTCCTGTGGGCATTTGACCTGAAATATTAACAGAAATGTTTTTAACCATATCAGTTAAATCATTAAGTTTTTGCTCAACGTCAATTGCATTTAGAGTAGAAGGGATGGAGCTTCTATCCGAAGTAAGATTATTTTGGCAGTTGTCTGCCATTGTCTGTAGTAGCAGCTTGGCCTTTGTGATGGTCAAGTCTTGTAGCGCTCCTCCAGCTGCTGCATCAACTTTTTCTTTACTGCCAATGAGCATCCCGTCATAGAAATATTGGATCATTGTTTGATCCGCAACCCCGTGTGTAGGGCAAACCTCCTGCAGCTCACGGAACCGTTGATGATACTCACTGAAACCTTCGTTGTTTCTCTGCTGGATAGTTGCCATATTCTTTCTAGCTATCCCAGCTTTCGTTGCATTCCAAAACTTGTTAAGAAAAAGTGTAGACATCTCTGCCCACTTGTTAACAGTGTTGTGTGGTAAATGATAGCAAGTTTTTATGCATGATTTTCCATCCATTTTCTCACCCATTTAAGGCATGATTCTGCTAATTTATCCTTGTTTTCACTACTATTGCAGATCTAGGCCTAAAAAGGGAGTTTATGCAAAAACATGCGTTTTTGGTGCATTTTGTGCGAATTCGAGCTTCAAGACCAAAGTCGAGGTCCTGAGTCCAAAGCAACGTTCAAGATCCCGAATCGGATTCTCCGTTCGGGCCCCCGAAGGGCAAAGAGCGGTATTTCCACGTGTCCTCTCGCCAAAGCTCCCATGTGATCTCCCTGACACTGTTCTGACGCTCTGCACTGATCACAAAATACCTACCTCTCTGACCATTGCAGGCCTTGAGCCCAGTTTAGACCTGTCAAAGCTGGGAAAACCAGGCAGCTTTATGCTTTTCAGCTTTGTGCTTTAAGGAGCATGGATCCATTTTTATAGGCTTTCAATTAATGCATTTTGTCCCTAGTTTAGGCTGAAGATATTTTGTGCTTGGAGCTCTAGCTTATAAGGAGCATGCAAGGAGTAGATTAGACATCTCTCACTACATAATATAATTTTCAGAATTAGTAGAATTAGTTTTTCTTAGACTTCTCTCTAGTTTATCTCTCTAGTTCTTGTTAACTTCCTTCAACCTTGCCGTCGGGCTTCAAACATTTTTAGTAACAAGTCTTCTTCCCTTAATCTATTTATTTACTTATTATGCTCTCCTTAATTATTATTTGTTTATCTTGAAGCATGAGTAGTTAAATCTTTAATTCTGGGCAAGGGTGATTCAAGGGTTGCAAGGGCAGATTCGAGGCCTAAATGTGCTTGATATATTCTTGTTGCCATATTCAATTGCTTATCATTTTAACTACAAATTCGCATGAAATAATTAGAGGCTTGATCAACTGATTATTATTTTGTGTGAATGCTGCCATCTTTGTGATGAATACGGAAGGAAAATTGCATGGAACAAGTAGGCATCTATTTAGTCTTGGTTGCGCTGAAGTGGTCTTGAATAGATAGGGTGAGTAGTTGATTAGAGCGAGGTCACGAGCCTGACAAACTGAGGGACTTTTAGCTCTAGATCTGTCTTTTCTTATCTTCATGGGCAGCCTGAGTATGACCCTCCCGCATTCGTGCCTGGAGGGATGGCAGACTGTCGAGACTACCTCATATGTGGAAACGGGGGGTAGTTTCTCTTAAGAGAAAACTAGGGGATATCCGAGGAATCTGGTCCCTATGTCATTTATATGCATGCTTGAGTAGAATATCCTTGTGCTGATGACGATCGGGCCCCCGAATGCAACCCAAGAATGCCTTTGCTAAGACCCTTCTCTATCTGATTATTTGTGTTTGATTATTACTCCGTTTTGTTATTTCTGAATTTATTCACTGATCTGCTTTGTTTTATCCTTCGGGACCCTGAATTGACAACTCAAGGTCCCGAATACTGCTTTTTTAGTTAGAAATTGTTAGCTCCCAATTTCTCTTGGCTGACTCGTTTAGCCAAGTAAAACCCCCCCGAGTGTTACTTTTCGTGTTTTTGTCCTGTGATTTCATTCAAGACCTTGAATCAGTCTCTCTCAATCCCTATGTTCGACCCTGACTACCACTGTACACATTATCCATTGTACACGCATTTTCAGGCATTATAAATCTCTATTTGACTGACGATCAAATTGGCGTCGTTGCTGTGGATTGTTTCAAGACTGATTTATTTTTCTTGTTTGTATGACTAGGAGATCTGCACCCGATTTACTGCCCCTTGATCGAGAGTTAGGAAGGACAGAAAGACGCCTTCGACGACTAGCCCAAGGATCAAATTCCAACCCTGGTGTTCGGGACCTCTGATGACGTGTTTTGTCGAGGGCACGATCAAACAAATAATAATAACCTGCTATCAAGTGCATAATAAATTGTGCATAGTGGTAACAGGGTCGATCCATGGAGACTAGGGCAAGACTCTAACTTTCATGCATGACAAAGACAAACAGACCAAGACAGCAACAAAAAAGAAGGGGAGGTTGGTTGGCTAATTAGTTAACCAAGAGAGAAGGGAGCTAACAAGTTAACTAATAAAAACAGTAATCTAGGGCACGAAAAGTAAAAAGCACTAAAAGTAAGAATTAAGGGCAAGACATATAAACAGAATGATAAATAAAGACATGAAAGCAGATAAGAGAGATTCTCAGCAAAGGTTTTTCTTGGGTTGCGTCGAGGGCATGAAAGTATCTATGACCTCGAGGGCTAGATAATCATCGGTGCAGAAATATTCTAGACTAATGTACAGACCTGCTATAGGGACTGCACATCCATGCCGCATCCCCTGCTTACCTTCTTAGATAAAAGTCACCCCCCGTTTCCACATATGAGGTGACCTTGACGTTCCACCATCATCCCAAGCACGAATGCGGGGAGGCCACATTCAGAACGCCCATGAAGGGGAGGTAAGACAGATCTAGGGCGCGATAGCTCAGCTTGTCAGACCCGTATCGTAGACCCTAGATGACTGTTTACCCCTAGACAAAGGCCTCTCGCGTTGCCTCCGCTAGGTGTCTACTATTATTCCAGGGCTTTGTGTCAGGTATAACCCTAGAAATGACATTACTCATGCAGAAATACTAACAGGTGATCAAGCTCTCAACATTTCTAGACAAGCATGTAATTAAAACGGCAAACAATCTTGTGACACAAGAGAATATATTAAGCATGCATTAAACCTCTTAACTAAACCTTGCAACCTCCAAATAACCTTTGCTAAGAACAAGACAAATCAACTACTCATGCCGGAAAATACACAAATCTAGATCTAGAAAGCAAAATAAGTAAAGAAGAGATAAAGGAGAAAACTAGTAAATATTACCGGCCGGAGCAAAGCTCCGGTTTATGTACAAGGCTGCTGGAAATGTTCTGGTCCGTGATTGATTGTTAATTTACCTTGTTTTATTGTCTCTTTTATTATTAATCGAGATAATAATTATGCTACTTTGAGCTTGTTTCCTTCCTATTTTGCTCTTCAGGCTTAATAAACGTTAATTGAGGAAAAAGAACAAAAAGCTTGAAGATTAGAGCTGAAATGATCAATCGGTGTTGGAGTTTTGATTTCAGCCTACTGTCTTCCGATTTTGGTCTCTCCATCCCTAGGCCTAGGGATGAGTCGACCCTGTCAGAGTTCCAGCCTGGACAGCACCGAGTGTACTTGTGTATTTTATTTGAGAGTGCTGGTTCGGACAGCCTGGAACCTAGAGGACATGGGCACGAGTATTAGTGCCTGGATTCCTTCTTCCACCTTGCAGAAACACCAAGGGGACATCAATGGAAGAATGACAAAACATTCCCTTTGAATTATTCAAGAATATTCTCTTCAAAAGTAAAGTAGTGCTATTTTCCAGCTTGGTTTTGGCAGCACATGTTCTTGAGTGCTGCAATTATTTATGGTAAAGGCTGGACCTTTGAATCAGAGGGAGGAGCAGGAGAAAGGCTATTAAAGGGAGGATCATCACGTCACATGAAGAAAGGAAAAAAAGAAGGAGGAGGGAGACAAGGGCAGCAGGAGCAACGGGCTGCACTTCATCTTCACCATCATTTCCAGATTTGTCTACCTTTGAACAATAAGTTTATTTTGTAATTTTAATTATGTGTTGTAGCTAATTTCCTCTGATTCTTGGTAGAGATTAGAGGTTGACTATCCAAGTTATTGTGAGACTTTTGTTGGACTTAATATGAATGTTTTTATATCTCTTTTCTTCTCACTTTAATTGTTAAAACTTGTTCTTGTTGAATTAAAAGCCTGATCAACTTGTGATTTAATTTGAATGGGTAATGTCAGTTTCATTTATGTCAGCGTGATTCCTGCATTTATGAAGATTAAGTAGACAACTAGTGAATATTTGACATAAGACTTGTCTTTAGGATCTAGGAAGAAGAAAAGAATGGGTTCAGGGTTGAGTAAGTCCATCCCTAGGCCTAGGGATGGGTTTCCCGTGTGTTTACAATTTTCCAGCAACTTGACAAATTGTTAGGAAAGTTAGGATCATTATTAGAGTGTCTCTTTTAATTGACTTGTATAGGGGGAAACCTGGGAATTTAGAGTGTCTCTTGTTCCTTTAACATCTCTATAAATCCATTTCAGAATATGTTTTGTCAATGATCAATTGCTAAGGATAGTCACCTTGTTTAATTCTCTACCAAGGATTGTTTTCTACCTCTGATTTCAATTATATTTCCAGTTGAATTTTGTGCATGCTATTCTCACTCACTGATCTTCACTCCAGTGCTGTTTTTAATTTAGTTTTTAAATACAAAAACTCCCCCCAACTTTGTTCCGATTTGGTTTCTACAAGAAAAATACAAATTATTCAAGATTTCCTCCCTGTGGATTCGATCCTCTCACTACTATCTACATTATATTTTGTGGTTTAGCACTGAGTTGAACATATATTTATGCGGTGGTTGCGACGCCTCCGTCATAAATTGGCGCCGTTGCCGGGGAGGTAACGAGTTCTAATTTTCATTTTTCTTGTTGATGACCAGGTCCAGTAATTCACAACCAGTACCTTACGTCCCTGAGATTACAAGAGTTGAAACAGCAATCAGATTATCCAAGAGGAAGTTTAACGAATTTTCATCATCAGGTTCAAATTCAGATGCTGAGGAGAACCTATCCCTAGGCCTAGGGATAGACTCAGGATCAGAACCTGAAGCAGAACCAGCACCACCAGAGATGGATAATCCACCACCTGAACCTACCCTTCGGGAGCTCAATCAAGGAGCTGAACAAGAGTCCTTCTTGTGTATTAACTACCGCCCAGTACCAAATGATTGGGCCGTGAAGTCAAATGTCATGCACAACCTCAGTAAATTCCGAGGACATGCATCCGAAAATCCTTACAAACACCTCCAGAAATTTCAGTTTGAGTGTGATGCTTTAAAACCAGCTGGAGTGACACTTGAACGAGCTAAGTTGAGAGCTTTCCCATGGTCTTTGGAGGATTCAGCCAAGAATTGGTTTTTTAGCTTGCCACACAACTCCATTAATTCTTGGGCTGATATGGCTGCTACGTTTCTAAAAAAATATTGGTCAGCCACCAAAGCAGGAGCAGCTAGGAAAAGTCTTGTCTCAATTCAGCAACAAGGTGACGAGTCTTTTGGGGAATATCACCAACGATTTAAAGACCTTCAAGAGGTCTGTCCTACTCATGGCGTGCCTGAGCAATCTCTCATTCAATACTTCTACGATGGCATGCGAATTAAAGATAAGGAGAAGCTTGACTCAGCAGCTGGAGGAGCCTTGCTTGACTTAACACCAAGTAAAGCAAGGGCTCTCATTCAAACCTTGGCTGATAATTGCCACCAAAATGGAACTCAAGAACGTTCCACTTCAGCCCACAATATCAATGTAGCTGCCCTTGAGAGACACATGGAAGAAGTCTCCACGTTTATGAAGAATTTTCCAGCTACAATTGCCCAAATTCAGCAAATCCCACCACAACAAGTTGTTCCTTGTGGAGTTTGCTGCCAAATTGGACATGTGACTCATGAGTGCCCTCTCATTGCAGACCCTCCGGAGCAAGTCAATGTTGCCATGCCACAGCAAGGAAACATGCACCCCAATACCAATAATCAAGGCTGGAAGAACTACCCTCACTATGGGTGGGGACCAAATCAGCAGCAACCTCCATTTGAATGGAGGAATTTTAAGCCTAGACCCCAGCAAAACTACCAAAATCAGCAGCCTTCAGAACCACCAGTACCACAATTACCACCTCCTCAACAACCTCTACAACTACCAGCACCACCACAGATTCCCATTGAAGAAACTCTCAAGCAAATCCTTCAACCATTACAAGCTACTGTACAAGCAACCCAATCCATTTTACAAGCAAACCAAACCACCATTGCAGACCTTCAAAAGCAGATGGCACAGCTTGCAATGAACCAGCAAAACACCTCTGGACAGCTTCCATCAAACACAGTCGAAAACCCAAGGCACGGACTGAATGCAATCACTTTGCGAAGTGGGAGAGATTTACCTCCCAAGGAACTGCCGTATCCATCCCTAGGCCTAGGGATGAATGAACCCGATACCAGTCCAGAAATTCAACCAGAAGTTGTGCCCGAAAATCAACCAGAAATTCAGCAAGACACACCTACACCAGCTGAGCAACCTTCTGCACCTGCAGAGCCTCAGGTAATTCCTTTTCCCTTTCCAGAAAGGCCCTTAAAAGCCAAGAAGGAAAAAGAAGACAAATTAATTCTTGATGTTTTTCGAAAAGTTGCAATTAATGTTCCTTTGTTGGATTTAATTTCTCAAGTGCCTAAATATGCTAAATTCTTGAAAGAATTATGTACTAACAAGAAAAAGCTTGAGGGGATTGAAAGAGTGAATTTAAGTGAAAATGTTTCGGCAATGCTTCAACAAAGACTTCCCGAAAAATGCAAAGACCAAGGTACGTTTTCAATACCTTGTAAAATAGGAAATCAAGAGATAGAAGATGCATTGTGTGACTTGGGTGCAGGTATTAATGTCATGTCTCTGTCCATATTTGAAACTTTGAATATAGGATCTCTTAAGGAAACAAGAGTAGTAATCCAACTTGCCGATAGATCCATCATCTACCCCGTAGGTGTGCTTGAAAATGTTTTAGTGCAAGTAAATGATTTTATGTTTCCTGTGGATTTTTATATTGTTGATATGAAGAATAAGGATGTGCTCAAACCCACTGATGTGATTTTAGGAAGACCCTTCTTACGAACAGCTAGAGCGAAAATTGATGTCTATGATGGATGCTTAACCTTTGAATTTTGTGGTGAAACAATTAAATTCAACATGTATGATGCCATGAAACATCCCAATGAAGTCCATTCTGTGAATTTTATAGACATTATTGATCCTTATGAAGATGAAGTTTCTGATATTAACTCCATTGAGCCTCTTGAGTATGTTCTTAGCAAAGGATTAACCAAGAAAAAATTGGAAAAATTGCAAGGAAGGATTGGAGTCAAATCTGAAATTGGTGACTTGGTCATGGAGCTGGACACGCCTTATGTCCCTGCAGGTACTCTTAAAACCATTGAAATATCAGATAAAGTCACTAAAATCAGACCTTCAATTTTTCAGGCTCCCAATTTGGAACTCAAGAAACTGCCAGACCACCTGAAGTACTCATTCCTAGGCCTAGGGATGAGTCTGCCAGTAATTATTTCCAGCAGTTTGTCTAAAATGGAGGAGGACCGACTTGTGCAACTTTTGAAGGAATACAAGGAAGCTATAGGTTGGACTATAGCAGACATGAAAGGGATATCTCCAGCAATATGTACCCATAGAATACACCTTGAGGAGGATGCTAAAACAGTAAGGCAACCCCAAAGGAGGCTCAATCCTCCAATGATGGAAGTTGTGAAGAAAGAAATCTTAAAACTCCTTGCAGCTGGTGTAATCTACCCCATTTCAGATTCATCTTGGGTGAGCCCTGTGCAAGTGGTTCCAAAGAAGTCAGGACTCACTGTTGTGACAAATGAGGAAGGAGAATTAATTCAAAAGAGAGAGCAAGATTCATGGAGAGTGTGCATCGATTATAGAAGATTAAATAATGCAACCCGAAAGGACCATTTTCCTCTCCCATTTATTGACCAAATGCTAGAACGTTTAGCAAGTAAATCTCACTACTGTTTTCTTGATGGATTTTCAGGTTTCCATCAAATTCCGGTGGCAAAAGAGGATCAAGAAAAGACTACATTTACATGCCCTTTTGGCACGTTTGCATACCAAAGAATGCCATTCGGATTGTGCAATGCACCAGCCACGTTTCAAAGGTGTATGATGAGTATATTTTCAGATTATGTAGAGAAAGGCATAGAGGTATTTATGGATGATTTTACTGTATACGGAAACTCTTTTGATGAATGCTTAAAAAATCTGAAAAAAATCCTTCAAAGATGCCTAGAAACGAATTTGGTTTTAAATTATGAGAAATGCCATTTTATGGTAAATCAAGGAATTGTTTTAGGCCATGTTGTTTCTAAAAAAGGCATTGAGGTAGACAAAGCTAAAATAGATATTATTGAATCGCAATCTTACCCATCTTGTGTGCGAGATGTGCGTTCATTCTTAGGCCTTGCAGGTTTTTATCGAAGGTTTATTAAGGATTTCTCAAAGATTGCGGAGCCTATGTGTAGGCTATTGCAAAAAGATGTTGAGTTTAATTTCGATGAAGCTTGTAAGAAGGCGTTCAACCTCTTGAAGGAGAAGCTCGTGACTGCACCTGTGATTAGAGCACCCGACTGGACCAGACCGTTTGAGATCATGTGTGATGCTAGTGACACAGCCGTGGGGGCTGTTCTTGGACAAAAGATTGGGAAGGAACCTCACGTGATCTACTACGCATCAAGAATGCTTGATTCTGCCCAGAAAAATTACACTACCACGGAGAAAGAATTATTAGCAATTGTTTTTGCCCTAGACAAGTTTCGTTCATATCTCCTTGGTACTAAAGTGATAATTTTTTCTGACCATGCAGCTTTGAAGTACTTAATGGCAAAGAAAGAGGCAAAGCCTAGGCTCATTCGGTGGATACTCCTTCTCCAGGAGTTCAACCTTGAGATCAGAGACAAGAAAGGCAAGGAGAACCTCGTGGCTGATCATTTAAGCAGGCTCCTAATTGACAACGAGATCAGACCTGTCAAGGAAAATTTTCCAGACGAGCACCTATTCCTAGGCCTAGGGATAGAGCCCTGGTATTCTGAAATTGCAAATTTCCTTGCTACGGGTAGATTCAGAGGCGACTGCACTTCAGCCGAAAGAGAGAAGATCAGGAGGGACTCCAGACACTACCTTTGGGATGATCCTTACCTGTGGAACATAGGAAAAGACCAAGTCATCCGCAAATGTGTCCTTGAAACCGAAATTCCATCAATTCTCCAACATTGTCACTCATATGCTTGTGGAGGACACTTTGGCCCAAGGAGGACGTCTTGGAAAGTCTTGGAGGCAGGATTCTTCTGGCCTACATTGTTCAAAGACTCCTATAGTTTCTGCAAAACTTGCCCCAATTGCCAAAAGACCGGAAATATTTCAGCAAAGAATCAAATGCCACTCAATCCTATTCTAGTTTGTGAAATATTTGATGTTTGGGGCATAGACTTCATGGGTCCCTTCCCAAATTCAAATGGCCATACTTACATCATTTTGGCAGTGGATTACTTGTCCAAGTGGGTAGAGGCAAAGGCAACAAGGGCTGATGATGCAAAGACGGTAGTTTCCTTCTTGAAAACACACATTCTAAACCGATTTGGAGTCCCCCGAGCTATCATAAGTGACAGGGGCAGCCACTTCTGTAATCGTGTGGTTGCAAATCTTCTTGCCAAGTACAAGATCACCCATCGTGTATCTACTACCTACCATCCACAAACCAATGGAATGGCTGAACTATCCAATAGAGAAATCAAGTCTATCTTGGAGAAAACAGTAGGTCCAACAAGGAAGGATTGGAGTCAGAGACTTGAGGATGCTTTGTGGGCTTATAGAACAGCATACAAAACCCCGATTGGAACCACTCCTTATCGGTTGGTTTATGGGAAATCTTGTCATTTGCCCATTGAGATGCAACATCGTGCATATTGGGCTATCAAGCAATGTAACATGAGCATGAATGCAGCTGGTTTACAAAGGAAATTGCAGATTCAGGAGCTAGAAGAGTTGAGAAATTCAGCTTATGAGAATTCAGCCATTGTCAAAGCTAAAGCGAAGGTGTACCATGATGGTCGCATCCATTCCAAGGCCTTGCGAGTTGGCCAAAATGTTCTCCTCTTTTCCTCCAGATTTCGCATTATGGCTGGTAAATTAAAATCACGTTGGACTGGTCCTTATATTGTAGTCAATGTGTACCCTCATGGTGCCATAGATATTCAGGACCCGAAGACAAATTCCATTTTCAAGGTTAATGGCCAACGCTTGAAGCCATTTTTTGAGGGATTTCAATCTCACATCGTGGAGAGCACCACGAATCAGCCATCTGATGTTAATGCAACTTAAGCAAGCAGTATCTAGTCTTTTCCAAGACTATAAACTGGAACAAAATGTGGGAGTCAGCCCACACCATTTCAGCCTGTGCAAAAATGATCAGCAGCTTGACCTATCCCTAGGCCTAGGGATAGGTTCAGTCTCGAATTTCAGGCACAAAGGTACAACAAGCTTGCCACCTCACATAGGCTTTCCGCGTCACATCCAGCAAAGGATCCTCGATGTCATGGAGCGCGCATTTCCAGCTGCAGCCCCTTCCAACCTTTGAATCAAATTGCCCCGGGTTTTATTTTCCTTTTCCCTTCTCTTTTCCTTTTATTTATTTTATTTTCTGTTTTTAGTTGTTTGTGTTTTTCTTTGATTGTTTGTTGTTCTTCTCACATTGAGGACAATGTGTCCAATAAGTGTGGGGGAGACACTTTCGTGTTTATTTTTGTGTGACTTAATGCATGTTTGAATTTTTGAATTTTATGCATGTTTTTAATTTTTCTGCAAATTTTTCATTTTTTTTCGTTTGAATTGTTTCCCTTTTTGCTGCATGTTTATTTCAATTAATTGTGTATGCGCAAATGATTGTTTTTATTCTTGCATGAGTATTTTTCCTTTCTTTTTTGTTGCTTTCATCCCTTTTTGTATGGAATAAAAATCCCAAAAACTGAACTTATGTGAATACTTGATCAATCAGCTCTGTCTTACAATGCTAAACACTTCTGATATTACAATTTGTGCATTTATTCACATAGTTGTATGATGAGTACTGCTGTCCTAGGAAATACTTTGCTAGAATTGCACTGTCTTCTCATCCCTAGGCCTAGGGATGAAGATCCTATCTTCTACACTGCTGCTAGTTTTTTTTTATTTCTGTTTGCATGAGTACAATTTAAATTTTCTTGTATGCTGGTCTCTCACCATGCCCTCCTGGATTGCACGATGTTGGTGGTTCGGCACCATCATCCCTATTTGGAGAAACTTCCGGTCGGTTGTGTGCTAACTCCTTATTTTGGACCGATCATAGCACCTTTGGTGAAAGACCATGTCTGCATGCGCTTTCTATTTAATTTGGGAATGTGGAAGGAAGTGAAACTCATGGGAAAAGAAAAGAAGTGTTGCAAAAATAAAAAAAATAAAAAAAATAAAAAAATAAAAAAAAAGAAAAAAGAAAAAAGAAGGAAGAAAAGAAAAAAAATAAATAAATAAATAAATAAAAGGAGGTATAAGAGGCCGAAGGCCTAAATAAAAGAAAGATGTTGGAGGAAGATGGAGATGAGGAAAGATTGGTGGTGTTCTTTAATTATGCTGTTTGTATTTTTTTTTATTAATTCTTATATTTATTGCATGAGTGTCGCAGCTAGTGTTTGGATTGAGTCAAAGGAAGAGAAGTCAGAAGTTCTAGGCTTGTATTTCCATGTTGAACAACATGCTATCATACCATTATTTGAATATTTGCACATTTGTGGTGTTTGGAGTGCTTGAGTATTGCTTGATCGAGTTGATTTTTGAAGTGATTATATGAGTCCAGTCTAGGTATTGATCTTCTGTACAGGGGATGTGTTTTTGTGTGTTCTTAGTTCATGCTTGAGGGCAAGCATGGATTAAGTGTGGGGGATTTGATTGATTGTTAATTTACCTTGTTTTATTGTCTCTTTTATTATTAATCGAGATAATAATTATGCTACTTTGAGCTTGTTTCCTTCCTATTTTGCTCTTCAGGCTTAATAAACGTTAATTGAGGAAAAAGAACAAAAAGCTTGAAGATTAGAGCTGAAATGATCAATCGGTGTTGGAGTTTTGATTTCAGCCTACTGTCTTCCGATTTTGGTCTCTCCATCCCTAGGCCTAGGGATGAGTCGACCCTGTCAGAGTTCCAGCCTGGACAGCACCGAGTGTACTTGTGTATTTTATTTGAGAGTGCTGGTTCGGACAGCCTGGAACCTAGAGGACATGGGCACGAGTATTAGTGCCTGGATTCCTTCTTCCACCTTGCAGAAACACCAAGGGGACATCAATGGAAGAATGACAAAACATTCCCTTTGAATTATTCAAGAATATTCTCTTCAAAAGTAAAGTAGTGCTATTTTCCAGCTTGGTTTTGGCAGCACATGTTCTTGAGTGCTGCAATTATTTATGGTAAAGGCTGGACCTTTGAATCAGAGGGAGGAGCAGGAGAAAGGCTATTAAAGGGAGGATCATCACGTCACATGAAGAAAGGAAAAAAAGAAGGAGGAGGGAGACAAGGGCAGCAGGAGCAACGGGCTGCACTTCATCTTCACCATCATTTCCAGATTTGTCTACCTTTGAACAATAAGTTTATTTTGTAATTTTAATTATGTGTTGTAGCTAATTTCCTCTGATTCTTGGTAGAGATTAGAGGTTGACTATCCAAGTTATTGTGAGACTTTTGTTGGACTTAATATGAATGTTTTTATATCTCTTTTCTTCTCACTTTAATTGTTAAAACTTGTTCTTGTTGAATTAAAAGCCTGATCAACTTGTGATTTAATTTGAATGGGTAATGTCAGTTTCATTTATGTCAGCGTGATTCCTGCATTTATGAAGATTAAGTAGACAACTAGTGAATATTTGACATAAGACTTGTCTTTAGGATCTAGGAAGAAGAAAAGAATGGGTTCAGGGTTGAGTAAGTCCATCCCTAGGCCTAGGGATGGGTTTCCCGTGTGTTTACAATTTTCCAGCAACTTGACAAATTGTTAGGAAAGTTAGGATCATTATTAGAGTGTCTCTTTTAATTGACTTGTATAGGGGGAAACCTGGGAATTTAGAGTGTCTCTTGTTCCTTTAACATCTCTATAAATCCATTTCAGAATATGTTTTGTCAATGATCAATTGCTAAGGATAGTCACCTTGTTTAATTCTCTACCAAGGATTGTTTTCTACCTCTGATTTCAATTATATTTCCAGTTGAATTTTGTGCATGCTATTCTCACTCACTGATCTTCACTCCAGTGCTGTTTTTAATTTAGTTTTTAAATACAAAAACTCCCCCCAACTTTGTTCCGATTTGGTTTCTACAAGAAAAATACAAATTATTCAAGATTTCCTCCCTGTGGATTCGATCCTCTCACTACTATCTACATTATATTTTGTGGTTTAGCACTGAGTTGAACATATATTTATGCGGTGGTTGCGACGCCTCCGTCATAAATTGGCGCCGTTGCCGGGGAGGTAACGAGTTCTAATTTTCATTTTTCTTGTTGATGACCAGGTCCAGTAATTCACAACCAGTACCTTACGTCCCTGAGATTACAAGAGTTGAAACAGCAATCAGATTATCCAAGAGGAAGTTTAACGAATTTTCATCATCAGGTTCAAATTCAGATGCTGAGGAGAACCTATCCCTAGGCCTAGGGATAGACTCAGGATCAGAACCTGAAGCAGAACCAGCACCACCAGAGATGGATAATCCACCACCTGAACCTACCCTTCGGGAGCTCAATCAAGGAGCTGAACAAGAGTCCTTCTTGTGTATTAACTACCGCCCAGTACCAAATGATTGGGCCGTGAAGTCAAATGTCATGCACAACCTCAGTAAATTCCGAGGACATGCATCCGAAAATCCTTACAAACACCTCCAGAAATTTCAGTTTGAGTGTGATGCTTTAAAACCAGCTGGAGTGACACTTGAACGAGCTAAGTTGAGAGCTTTCCCATGGTCTTTGGAGGATTCAGCCAAGAATTGGTTTTTTAGCTTGCCACACAACTCCATTAATTCTTGGGCTGATATGGCTGCTACGTTTCTAAAAAAATATTGGTCAGCCACCAAAGCAGGAGCAGCTAGGAAAAGTCTTGTCTCAATTCAGCAACAAGGTGACGAGTCTTTTGGGGAATATCACCAACGATTTAAAGACCTTCAAGAGGTCTGTCCTACTCATGGCGTGCCTGAGCAATCTCTCATTCAATACTTCTACGATGGCATGCGAATTAAAGATAAGGAGAAGCTTGACTCAGCAGCTGGAGGAGCCTTGCTTGACTTAACACCAAGTAAAGCAAGGGCTCTCATTCAAACCTTGGCTGATAATTGCCACCAAAATGGAACTCAAGAACGTTCCACTTCAGCCCACAATATCAATGTAGCTGCCCTTGAGAGACACATGGAAGAAGTCTCCACGTTTATGAAGAATTTTCCAGCTACAATTGCCCAAATTCAGCAAATCCCACCACAACAAGTTGTTCCTTGTGGAGTTTGCTGCCAAATTGGACATGTGACTCATGAGTGCCCTCTCATTGCAGACCCTCCGGAGCAAGTCAATGTTGCCATGCCACAGCAAGGAAACATGCACCCCAATACCAATAATCAAGGCTGGAAGAACTACCCTCACTATGGGTGGGGACCAAATCAGCAGCAACCTCCATTTGAATGGAGGAATTTTAAGCCTAGACCCCAGCAAAACTACCAAAATCAGCAGCCTTCAGAACCACCAGTACCACAATTACCACCTCCTCAACAACCTCTACAACTACCAGCACCACCACAGATTCCCATTGAAGAAACTCTCAAGCAAATCCTTCAACCATTACAAGCTACTGTACAAGCAACCCAATCCATTTTACAAGCAAACCAAACCACCATTGCAGACCTTCAAAAGCAGATGGCACAGCTTGCAATGAACCAGCAAAACACCTCTGGACAGCTTCCATCAAACACAGTCGAAAACCCAAGGCACGGACTGAATGCAATCACTTTGCGAAGTGGGAGAGATTTACCTCCCAAGGAACTGCCGTATCCATCCCTAGGCCTAGGGATGAATGAACCCGATACCAGTCCAGAAATTCAACCAGAAGTTGTGCCCGAAAATCAACCAGAAATTCAGCAAGACACACCTACACCAGCTGAGCAACCTTCTGCACCTGCAGAGCCTCAGGTAATTCCTTTTCCCTTTCCAGAAAGGCCCTTAAAAGCCAAGAAGGAAAAAGAAGACAAATTAATTCTTGATGTTTTTCGAAAAGTTGCAATTAATGTTCCTTTGTTGGATTTAATTTCTCAAGTGCCTAAATATGCTAAATTCTTGAAAGAATTATGTACTAACAAGAAAAAGCTTGAGGGGATTGAAAGAGTGAATTTAAGTGAAAATGTTTCGGCAATGCTTCAACAAAGACTTCCCGAAAAATGCAAAGACCAAGGTACGTTTTCAATACCTTGTAAAATAGGAAATCAAGAGATAGAAGATGCATTGTGTGACTTGGGTGCAGGTATTAATGTCATGTCTCTGTCCATATTTGAAACTTTGAATATAGGATCTCTTAAGGAAACAAGAGTAGTAATCCAACTTGCCGATAGATCCATCATCTACCCCGTAGGTGTGCTTGAAAATGTTTTAGTGCAAGTAAATGATTTTATGTTTCCTGTGGATTTTTATATTGTTGATATGAAGAATAAGGATGTGCTCAAACCCACTGATGTGATTTTAGGAAGACCCTTCTTACGAACAGCTAGAGCGAAAATTGATGTCTATGATGGATGCTTAACCTTTGAATTTTGTGGTGAAACAATTAAATTCAACATGTATGATGCCATGAAACATCCCAATGAAGTCCATTCTGTGAATTTTATAGACATTATTGATCCTTATGAAGATGAAGTTTCTGATATTAACTCCATTGAGCCTCTTGAGTATGTTCTTAGCAAAGGATTAACCAAGAAAAAATTGGAAAAATTGCAAGGAAGGATTGGAGTCAAATCTGAAATTGGTGACTTGGTCATGGAGCTGGACACGCCTTATGTCCCTGCAGGTACTCTTAAAACCATTGAAATATCAGATAAAGTCACTAAAATCAGACCTTCAATTTTTCAGGCTCCCAATTTGGAACTCAAGAAACTGCCAGACCACCTGAAGTACTCATTCCTAGGCCTAGGGATGAGTCTGCCAGTAATTATTTCCAGCAGTTTGTCTAAAATGGAGGAGGACCGACTTGTGCAACTTTTGAAGGAATACAAGGAAGCTATAGGTTGGACTATAGCAGACATGAAAGGGATATCTCCAGCAATATGTACCCATAGAATACACCTTGAGGAGGATGCTAAAATAGTAAGGCAACCCCAAAGGAGGCTCAATCCTCCAATGATGGAAGTTGTGAAGAAAGAAATCTTAAAACTCCTTGCAGCTGGTGTAATCTACCCCATTTCAGATTCATCTTGGGTGAGCCCTGTGCAAGTGGTTCCAAAGAAGTCAGGACTCACTGTTGTGACAAATGAGGAAGGAGAATTAATTCAAAAGAGAGAGCAAGATTCATGGAGAGTGTGCATCGATTATAGAAGATTAAATAATGCAACCCGAAAGGACCATTTTCCTCTCCCATTTATTGACCAAATGCTAGAACGTTTAGCAAGTAAATCTCACTACTGTTTTCTTGATGGATTTTCAGGTTTCCATCAAATTCCGGTGGCAAAAGAGGATCAAGAAAAGACTACATTTACATGCCCTTTTGGCACGTTTGCATACCAAAGAATGCCATTCGGATTGTGCAATGCACCAGCCACGTTTCAAAGGTGTATGATGAGTATATTTTCAGATTATGTAGAGAAAGGCATAGAGGTATTTATGGATGATTTTACTGTATACGGAAACTCTTTTGATGAATGCTTAAAAAATCTGAAAAAAATCCTTCAAAGATGCCTAGAAACGAATTTGGTTTTAAATTATGAGAAATGCCATTTTATGGTAAATCAAGGAATTGTTTTAGGCCATGTTGTTTCTAAAAAAGGCATTGAGGTAGACAAAGCTAAAATAGATATTATTGAATCGCAATCTTACCCATCTTGTGTGCGAGATGTGCGTTCATTCTTAGGCCTTGCAGGTTTTTATCGAAGGTTTATTAAGGATTTCTCAAAGATTGCGGAGCCTATGTGTAGGCTATTGCAAAAAGATGTTGAGTTTAATTTCGATGAAGCTTGTAAGAAGGCGTTCAACCTCTTGAAGGAGAAGCTCGTGACTGCACCTGTGATTAGAGCACCCGACTGGACCAGACCGTTTGAGATCATGTGTGATGCTAGTGACACAGCCGTGGGGGCTGTTCTTGGACAAAAGATTGGGAAGGAACCTCACGTGATCTACTACGCATCAAGAATGCTTGATTCTGCCCAGAAAAATTACACTACCACGGAGAAAGAATTATTAGCAATTGTTTTTGCCCTAGACAAGTTTCGTTCATATCTCCTTGGTACTAAAGTGATAATTTTTTCTGACCATGCAGCTTTGAAGTACTTAATGGCAAAGAAAGAGGCAAAGCCTAGGCTCATTCGGTGGATACTCCTTCTCCAGGAGTTCAACCTTGAGATCAGAGACAAGAAAGGCAAGGAGAACCTCGTGGCTGATCATTTAAGCAGGCTCCTAATTGACAACGAGATCAGACCTGTCAAGGAAAATTTTCCAGACGAGCACCTATTCCTAGGCCTAGGGATAGAGCCCTGGTATTCTGAAATTGCAAATTTCCTTGCTACGGGTAGATTCAGAGGCGACTGCACTTCAGCCGAAAGAGAGAAGATCAGGAGGGACTCCAGACACTACCTTTGGGATGATCCTTACCTGTGGAACATAGGAAAAGACCAAGTCATCCGCAAATGTGTCCTTGAAACCGAAATTCCATCAATTCTCCAACATTGTCACTCATATGCTTGTGGAGGACACTTTGGCCCAAGGAGGACGTCTTGGAAAGTCTTGGAGGCAGGATTCTTCTGGCCTACATTGTTCAAAGACTCCTATAGTTTCTGCAAAACTTGCCCCAATTGCCAAAAGACCGGAAATATTTCAGCAAAGAATCAAATGCCACTCTATAAACACTTGCCCATTGCTCGCCCTCGAGCAATCACAAAACTGAAAACTACCTCCATAAACAGACAAACACAATAACCACACACAAACATGAATCTGCACCAAGCTAGACTTCACATATTACCCATTCTCACCTAGGAGACACCTACATCAAACCAGAGGGGGTAACGACCCCAAAGGTCAAACTTTCCCATATCCAGCCCTTGATCAGCAGTTCTCACTAGATACGTGTTTACACTCACTCTCGCAAGCAAGGCTAAGTGTTTACACTCAGAACTAAGTGCATATAACACAACATGTAGTCAAACTTGCATATCAATCCGAGTACTGTAGGTCGCATGCATGGGCAATCAATCAATCGAAAAAAACAACGCATCAGCAAAAAGAAAGAAAAATGGGTGAAATGAGCTAGAAATGTGGAAGAGAGAAGCATGAGATGAACAGAAGAGAAATGAGGGGAGAAAAGAAAGGACTAGATAGAACCTGGTTGGGATTCCTTGGCTTAGAAAAAGGCGATGTGGCAAGGCAACTTTCATCGAGGGCACGATGATGATTTGGGGGCTAGACAGAGGTCTTCTTTCGAGGGCAGGAAAACCTTCTTGTTGAAGCTTCGGATGCGGATACTCTTTTTGTTCGCTTAATGCCCCCCTCCTTTTATTTCGAATTTTAAATGATTTTTTTTTTTTTTTTTATATAAAAGAGATAGAGAGGGGACACGAACTAGTTACAAAACTTTGATTCTTCCGGGGCATGAAACTTTTGATTTTTTCGTTCGGCGCTTGCCCTTAATCTTCTTCCAGCATCGATGGTGACTTCTTTTTCGCTTCCCCACACTTGAAACTTTCTAGGGGCTCGATTTCTTTGGATGATTTAGGGCTCGAAACTTTTTGGAGCTTTTTCTTGCCCTAGATCTTTGGTTTCTGTTTCTGCTCTGAAGTCTTTGCTTTCATCTGCTTCCCCACACTTGAACTTGTCTGTGCGTGCTTTAGGTGTCTAGCCCTTGACGTTACCCTCAATAATCGCTACCTTACCTGCCAAGGAAAAAGATCAAGAAAAGACAAATGGTTAGGAAAGAATATGAAAAGAAGGGGGATGTTGGGGGCATCAAAAGAGAAGAGAAATGAGGGGGAGAAAAGAAAGAAAAAGACATTGATGCGAAGTTTTCTGTCAAATCGATGTTTTCCCATGTCTAACAGTGCCTATACCCAGGGATATCATGCAAGATCAACCAGTGCCTAGCTAAAGCATCCTAATTCACACAAGAAAGAAATAGGCATGGAAGCTCAAGTGCTCACAGGGTGCTTTTGTGACTACTGATGTCGAGGCCTAGATATGGATATAAGGTTCATCAGGCAAAAAATGAGAACAGCTAGGTCTAGACAAGGTGCTGGTGGTTCATACTTGTGCAGATGTGATCAAAAGTGTGTCTATTCACAAAGGTTTTTGAAAACTGGGCAGTGGCAGATTTTTGGCAAAAGATTTAATCTGAAAAAAATTGCCCACATTAAACACAAACACAAAAGTGTCCCTTCCCCACACTTTAAGCAACGCATTGCCCTCAATGCGAAGAAGGGACTCAAACAAAGGCATACAAAAATAAAACAGAAAAAGAAAAGCCAAAAGGAAAAGGAAGGAGGAAAGAAATGTGGGTTGCCTCCCACGAAGCACCTTAGTTATCATCGAGGGCATGACGTTGGCTGTCCGGTCTAGATATCCTGGTCACACAAACAAAAGAAAGAAATCAGTACCGCTAGTCCCCGGCAACAGCGCCATTTTGATGACGTGCTTGTCGAGGGCATGATCAAACAAATAATAATAACCTGCTATCAAGTGCATAATAAATTGTGTATAGTGGTAACAAGGTCGATCCACAGAGACTAGGGCAAGACTCTAACTTTCATGCATGACAAAGACAAACAGACCAATACAGCAACAAAAAAGGGGGAGAGGTTGGTTGGCTAACTAGTTAACCAAGAGAGAAGGGAGCTAACAAGTTAACTAATAAAAACAATAATCTAGGGCACGAAAAGTAAAAAGCACTAAAAGTAAGAATTAAGGGCAAGACATATAAACATAATGATAAATAAAGACATGAAAGCAGATAAGAGAGATTCTCAGCAAAGGTTTTTCTCGGGTTGCGTCGAGGGCATGAAAGTATCTATGACCTCGAGGGCTAGATAATCATCGGTGCAGAAATATTCTAGACTCATGTACAAACCTGCTATAGGGACCGCACATCCATGCATCCCCTACTTACCTTCTTAGATAAAAGCCACCCCCCGTTTCCACATATGAGGTGACCTTGACGTTCCGCCATCCTCCCAGGCACGAATGCGGGGTGGCCACATTCAGAACGCCCATGAAAGGGAGGTAAGACAGATCTAGGGCGAGATAGCTCAGCTTGTCAGACCCGTATCGCAAACCCTAGATGACTGTTTACCCCTAGACAGATGCCTCTCGCGGTGCCTCCGCTAGGTGTCTACTATTATTCCAGGGCTTCGCGTTAGGTATAACCCTAGAAATGACATTACTCATGCAGAAATACTAACAGGTGATCAAGCTCTCAACATTTCTAGACAAGCATGTAATTAAAACGGTAAACAATCATGTGTCATAAGAGAATATATTAAGCATGCATTAGACCTCTTAACTAAACCTTGCAACCTCCAAATAACCTTTGCTAAGAACAAGACAAATCAACTACTCATGCCGGAAAATACACAAATCTAGATCTAGAAAGCAAAATAAGTAAAGAAGAGATAAAGGAGAAAACTAGTAAATATTACCGGCCGGAGCAAATCTCCGGTTTATGTACAAGGCTGCTGGAAATGTTCTGGTCCACCTCCTCCAAAAGGAGGAGGGGAGAAAACTGAAGAGAAGCACACAAAAAGATTTTCTATGAATATGCGGTAGGTGATCCCCTCTAAACCCTAAAAACTAGTCTTATATAGGCCCTCATACCCATATGAAGACAAAAACCAGCTAAGGGATTACAAAAAGACAAAATCCAGCTAAGGAGTTCAGAAACACGGAATAAATATCTTAAGTCCGAAAGGGGATATTCTGGGAATATTCTGGAAGCGCACGATTTCGAGGGCAAGAAGACAGATCAACCTCTAGGGCAAGAAGACAGGTCAGCCTCCAGGGCATGACGACTAAAGAGAATATTCTTGGGGATCTGCGCGGAATCTTCTGGAAGACATCAGAGGTGACACGTGGGACCACGACAACGAGGACACGTGGAAATAACGCCTTTGGTCTTTCCAGGGCTCGCCGATGGAAACCACGGCAAGGCCTCGATGGCAAAGTTGGTGTCTTGACCTCGATGTCAGTCTTGAAGCTTGAGAACTGCAGAAATCCTTCCAAAATCGTCCGCTTTCGCTCTTTTCTTCCTAAAGGCACTGATCTGTGAAAAGATGAGAAAAATGGGCAAATCAGAAGTATCTTGCCCTCGAAAAGGCCGGAAATAAGATAGAAAAACCTACAATAAAGACATGCTATCAACCTCGAACGTCTCTTTGCCCTCCACGACAATCCAGACACCGAAGACCTGCCTCTTGTCCATTCAGAAAAACCCAACATGGATAATCATAGCCCCGAAGGGGATGGTATTCCACCAATCTCCCTAGTGATCCATACCATCGACGAATTCAATGCTTCCCCCGAGGCCCCAACCAGTTGTATCGTCTGGCCGGTGGTCCCGAATGACTGGGAACTCAAATCCACAACTATGCATCACCTACCCCTCTACCGAGGGCTGGCTAAAGAGAATCCCCACCGTCACCTCCAGCAGCTACATTCCATTTGTGATGCTATGAAGCCCCACAACGTTACTGTTGAGCATGCCAAACTACTTGCCTTTATGTGGTCTCTCAAGGACGATGCTCTTGACTGGTTTTATGACTTGCAGCCACAATCCATCAACTCATGGGCTGAAATATCCAAGGCCTTTACGGACAAATACTACCCGGTGTCCATCGCTATGGTGACCCGAAAGCAGCTTGTGTCCGTCCTCCAAAAAGACACCGAGGATCTTGAGCAATATTATGAGCGGTTTAAGAAAATGCAAGCCCTATGCCCCTCGCATAATCTGTCCGAACATGCCCTCATATAATATTTTTGTGAAGGACTCAAGGGTCGAGACAAGGCCTTGCTAAACGCTGCTGCCGACGGATCCATTACTAGACTTACTCCTGCTGCCGCCAAGGACACCATTGAGCTCATGGCCAAGAACAACCTCCAACTCAACAATTCCACCAGCGTTCAAGACGCCCGCGCAGCCGCAATGGAGAATCAATTAGCAGCCATCACTGGTATGCTGTAGAACATGGCTTCGGGACACCCAGTCCAGGTCAAGGCTTGCCAGATCTGCCAGCTTTCAGACCACCCCACTGATGCTTGCCCATTCATTCCCGACGAGATGCATGTCAATACTGCTGGAGGATTCCAGGCCCCGTATGGTCAGCACAACAATCAAGGATGGAAACATCCTAATTATGGATGGAACAACAACCAGCAGGCCGGACCTAGCCATCAGTATGGCCAAAACCCATACGGAAATCACCCCCCTCCTTTCAACATGCAGAACTTCAAGCCCAGGCCCAATTTTCAGAATTATCAGTATCAGAGGCAGCCCCCTCAAGACCAGAACTTCACAGTGCCCCCGAATGAGGAGCCCTTCCCCGATAAGAAAGAATTGTCGAAATGGATAAATTGATATGGACCCTTATAGCCGAGATGAAAGAGATAAAAAATAGAGGAAGGTTTCCAGGGCAGACGGAACCCAACCCAAAGCATGAGGCATGTGCCATGAACCTCCGAAGCGGTCTCGAGATCCCTTCTCGTGTCCATCCAGACCCCGAGTCTGCAGGAGATATTCAAGACCCCGAAGCTGACACGACTATTCCAGGTCCCTAATGTGACAACAATGCACAACCACCTCCCGAACAGCCTACTGAACAACCTAAGAAGTCTCGATTCAATGACGCGGCTCTTGACCACTTCTTCTCCAGCAAGAAGTCTCGCTGTAAGAAGAAACAACCCGTTGAAGAAGAATTCTCCCAAGAATTCATAAGCAAAGTACTCGAGCCCCCGTTCCCTTAGTGGTTGGTCAAGAAGAAGAAAGAAGAAGAGGACCGGGACATCTTTGACATGTTCAGCAAGGTCATTATCAACATTCCCCTCCTCAAGGCCATCAAAAACATGCCTCGATATGCAAAATTCTTAAAAAAACTTTGCACCAATAAGAACAAATTCACCGAGGTTAATCGGATTAGTGTGGGAGCTAACTTGTCCGCCCATATCCAACGCAAAATTCCGCCCAAGTGCAAGGATCAAGGCATGTTCACGGTCCCTTGCAGAATTGGTACCATCGATATTGGAAAGGCAATGTGCGATTTGGGAGCTGGAATTAATGTTATGCCCTTGACCATTTACAATAGCCTTGGACTCGGGCCCTTGAAGGAAACCACGCTTGTCATCCAACTTGCAGACCGCTCGGTTGTGTATCCCAAAGGCATAATCACGGATGTCCTTGTCCAAGTAGGTGAATTCCTATTTCCAGCGGATTTCTATGTTCTCTCCATGGAAAACCCAACAAACACCAAGTCTTCGGATTTACTTTTGGGGCGCCCTTTCTTGGCCACTGCCCACGCAAAGATTGACTACTATGAAGCCTCTATCTCCCTCGAATTTGATGGGGAAATCATCCGTTTCAACATGCTAGATTCCATGAAATACCCCTCTGAATTTTCGAGTGTCAATTTTATTGACGTGATAGATCCCTTTGTGGAGAACATTGCTGATCTGAATTCTATCGAGCCCTTGAAGCTGATTCTTGACCGCAGTCTCACCCCCGAATCAGTGAAAGAAATGGAATCATCCGTTGAAGTCCCCACTGAAGTAAGCTCGATTGTAGCAGCTCTCGAAGAAAATGGTGATCTTGCCATCGAGCCCCCGAGTGAGGCCCCCGAATGCGCAGGTCATGAGCGACTCACTCCTTCTCTGGTAAAAGCTCCAGACCTTGAACTTAAGGCGCTGCCCTCGCATTTGAAGTATGCATACCTCGGGGAGAAAGAATCCCTTCCGGTCATAATTTCCAACAAATTGGAAGAAGATCAAGAGCTTGAATTAGTGGACCTCTTCAAGAGTTTTAAAAAGGCCATCGGTTGTACAATTGCCGACATCAGGGGCCTGTCACCGTCCTTGTGCACTCACCGCATACATCTTGAAGAAGATAGCAAGACAATCCGACAGCCTCAAAGGCGATTGAACCCCCCCCCCCCCCCCCCCCCCCCCCCATGATGGAGGTGGTCAAGAAAGAGGTCCTGAAGCTGCTTGACGCCGGGGTTATCTATCCCATCTCTGATTCTCCATGGGTCAGCCCCGTTCAGGTGGTCCCGAAGAAAACAGGCATCACCATCATTCCAGGTCCCGAGGGTCTGCCAATCCCCTCCCGAATCCAGAATGGTTGGCGTGTATGCATCGACTACCGACACTTGAATGAGGCCACCCGAAAAGATCACTTCCCACTGCCCTTTATTGATCAAATGCTAGAGCGCCTTACAGGCAAGACGCATTATTGTTGTTTGGATGGGTATTCGGGCTTCCACCAAATTCCAGTTGCCCTTGAAGACCAGGAAAAGACAACTTTCACGTGCCTATTCGGGACCTTTGCCTACAGACGCATGCCCTTTGGGTTATGCAATGCCCCAGCCACATTTCAGCGGTGCATGGTCAGCATCTTTTCAGAATTTGTAGAGGAGTGCATCGAGGTATTTATGGATGAGTTCACGGTCTATGGTAACTCCTTTTCCGAATGCCTCTCGAATTTAAAGAAGATTTTGCAAAGATGTGTAGACACTAACCTTGTTCTTAATTTTGAGAAATGTCATTTCATGGTAGACCAGGGGCTTATCTTAGGCCACATCGTGTCCCGAAAGGGCATCGAAGTGGACAAAGCTAAAATCTAAGCTATCGAGACCTTGCCTTACCCCTCGAATATTCGAGATGTGCGCTCTTTTCTTGGTCATGCAGGATTTTACAGGAGGTTCATCAAGGACTTCTCCAAGATAGCCCAGCCAATGTGCCAACTGTTACACAAGGATGTGGACTTCATATTCGACGAAAAGTTCAAGACGACATTCGAGACCTTGAAAGCCAAGCTTATTTCTGCTCCTATCATTCGGGCCCCCGACTGGACACTCCCCTTCAAGATCATGTGCGATGCTAGCAACCAGGCTTTGGGCGCTGTCCTGGGCCAGAAAAAAGATAAGGAGACATACGTCATCTATTACGCATCCAAGTTGCTGGATCCTGCACAACAAAACTACACCACGACGGAGAAAGAGCTTTTGGCGATTGTCTATGCCCTTGACAAGTTTCGACAGTACCTCTTTGGCATAGAAGTGATTATTTATTCCGACCATTCCGCCCTTCGATGCCTGCTCAAGAAGACAGACGCGAAGCCTAGGCTTATCCGCTGGATCCTCCTACTCCAAGAGTTCAACCTTGCCATCAAGGACAAGAAAGGGACCGAAAATTGTGTCGCAGACCACTTAAGTAGGCTCCCGAATCAAGAGGATGACTCCCGAGTAGCCATTCGGGAGACTTTTCTGGATGAGCATTTGTGCTTAGTTGACACAGCGAAATTCCCATGGTTCACGGACATAGCAAATTTTTGTGCCACTGGCGTGTTTCCAGTCGAGGCCTAGAGCGTAGAGCACAACAGAATCCGAAGACAAGCCAAGTCCTATGATTGGGATAGCCCCTACTTATGGAAATATTGTTCGGATCAGATTATTAGGCGCTGTCACCATGGAGGAGGTCCCGTCAATCCTCAAGTTCTGCCACTCGACCACGGAAGGAGAGCATTTTGCTGCAAAGAAGACCGCACTCAAGGTCTTGGAAGCCGGTCTATACTGGCCATCGATTTTCAAGGACAACTATTTGTTTTGCGCTACATGCCCTTGGTGCCAAGCTATGGGAAACATAGGAGCAAGGAACCAAATGCCCTTGACCAGCATCCTTGCGTGTGAAATTTTTGATATTTGGGGCATCGACTTCATGGGCCCTTTCCCAAATTCATTTGGGAACACATACATCCTGCTTGCAGTGGATTATTTTTCCAAGTGGATTGAAGCCAAAGCCACCAAGACAGACGATTCAAGGGTAGTAGCTGATTTCCTTCGGACCCACATTTTCAACCGATTCGGGACCCCTCGAGCTCTCATCAGCGATCGGGGGACTCACTTCTGCAATCGAACGGTCTCCTCATTACTCAACAAGTATGGGGTGACCCATAGAGTATCTACGGCTTATCACCCCTAAACCAATGGGCAAGCCGAGATCTCGAATTGGGAGATTAAAGCTATTCTCGAGAAGACCGTCAATCAGTCAAGGAAAGATTGGAGTCTCAAACTAGGAGATGCGCTATGGGCCTACCGTACTGCATTCAAGACCCCGATCGGTATGACACCGTATCGGTTGGTCTATGGCAAGCCATGTCACCTCCCGGTCGAGATTGAGCACAAAGCGTTCTGGGCAATCAAGAAGGTCAACATGGACCTGAACCTAGTTGGCAAAGACCGTTGCCTACAGATTCAAGAGCTTGAAGAGCTTCGGGGGGATGCCTATGAGAATTCGATGATTTACAAGGGCAAGACCAAAGCCCAACACGACAAGCACCTCATCGTCAAGACCTTCACTGTTGGAAAAAAGGTTTTGCTATACAACTCCCGCTTACGAATCTTTTCGGGGAAGCTAAAATCCAAATGGACGGGACCGTACTAAGTCACTACTGTGTTTAACCATGGGGTTATCGAAATTCAGAATCTGGACAATGGCGAGCCATTCAAGGTGAACGATCATAGGCTGAAACCCTTCTATGAAGGATTCAAGCCCTCGACCGCCGAAGAAGTGAGGGTCAAGGACCCAGCAATCAGTACCCCCGAATGAAGGAAAAACGTCTGGGCCTAGACGATAATCAAGGCCAAGTGTGGGGACAACCCTCGGATTCCTAAAACTCTCTCTTTAATTTTCATGTCTTTCAAATCTGAGTCCACCATGCTTTTTCTCTTTCCCGCGCACATTTCTTATCTTCCCTAGGTATTCTTAATTAGTTTTGTCCCTTTTCATCCCCTTTTAAATCCTTTATTCCTTTCTTTTTTATTTTTATTTGAGTCAACCTTAGCTTTTCAAATTATTTTTGCACACTTTTTATGTTACCTAGGTAAATTTTAAATTAACTTTGTCTTCTTTCCTTTTCATTTAATTCCTTTGTCTCCCCTTCTTTTCATTTAATGCTCTTGTTCCCTTCTTTTTTAACCCCTATTTAATTCCTTTTATTTTATTCCCTTTTCCTATTTTCAAAAACCAAAAAGCAACTAACCTTTTTACGTTTCCCGTGCAGGTGCAGGCGCACACTGTCCTTGGGTCTGCGCGTCCTCTCCTAGCGTGCCACGTGGCGGACGAGGACCAAGGAAATCAGATTTCCTTTATCCTTCCCACCTTTCCAACTCCCCATTATCCCCACTTCCCCACGTCTGTTACCCAACCAAAAACCCTCACCACTCACTAACCAACCCAACAATCTCTATTCTATCCACTTCCATCAAATCAGACACACATTCCTTTTCTTTTTTTCAAAAATTAATTCCATCTCTTTCTTCTCCACCATGGCCAAAACTAACCTAAACCTAAACAAACCCACTACCTCTCACTCATCCACCCCTCCCTCCACCACATCTCAGCCGCCCACAAATCGAACCACCACCGACCAACCACCATCTCGATTTCAACCCATCTTTTTCCCCTCTCCTCCGACATCCACGTCCTCAGAATCTTTCCGTTCAGCATCCACGGGTTCGGAAGAGATCCAAAGTCACCACAACCCTGAGCCCGACATTGAGGTCATCAGCTCCAAACCGCCTACATCTACCATGACCAGATCCAGACGTGTTGTCCGCCTCCCTCCGAGCACCACCGCTGGAAGCAAGAAAAAGAATGCCCCCTCTAAGCCGGCGGTGAAACAAGCAGAAACACCAGTTGTGCCTCCGGTGAATGAAGTCCCATTGGAGGTGGAACCCCTCGCGTATGGCATCCGGTCAGATTCGGAAACTGAGGAGGAGGTAGAGACCAGCTCAAGCCTCCGGGAGGCGAGGAGAGCTGAAAAGGAGAATCTGGAGGCCGGAGTCGACCAATGGTCTGAAGAAGAAGACAACCCAGAGGACGGCGAAGCCGCTGAGGAAGACACGGCTCAGGGGGCTGAAGATCCGGCTCAAACCCCCAAGGAAAGGCCTGATCTGAATGTTCAGGACCCCGAGCAGGATGCTCAAGGGCCCGAAGAAGTGGTAAGGGTAGAGGTAGAGGAAGTTGAGGTTGCTCCACCTAAGCAGCCCAGCCCCACGAAGAAAAAGGGCAAAACCCCAGCCAAATCTACTTCTAAGACGCCAGCCAGAGCGGCGAAAATCCCCCCAACGCCCCGGCCTCCGAGAGCCCGGCCTCCAAAAAGAGGAAGACCCCGGTGATAGCATGTTTTTATGCATGATTTTCCCTCCATTTTCTCACTTATTTAGAGCTTGATTCTGCTAATTTACCCTTGATTTCATTACTATTGCAGATCTAGGCTTAAAAAGGGAATTTATGCTAAAACAAACATTTTTGGTGCATTTTGAGCGAATTCGAGCTTCAAGACCAAAAGTCGAGGTCCCGAGTCCAAAGCAGCGTTCAAGGTCCCGAATCGGATTCCCAGTTCGGGACTCCCGAAGGGTAAAGGATGACGTTTCCACGTGTCACCCCACCTAACGCCCATGTGATCCCTCTGACACTGTTCTGACGCTCTGCACTGATTACCAAACACCTGCGGATTTCAGTCTTGAGCCCACTCCAGACCTGCCAAAGCTGGAAAAACCAGACAGCTTTATGCTTTTCCAGCTTTGTGCTTTTGGGAACATAGATCCACTTCTTTAGGCTTTCAATTAATTCATTTTGTCCCTAGTTTTTGGGCTGTAGATATTTTGTGCTTGGAGCTCTACTATATAAAGGGCATCCATGAATAGTTTTAGGGGCTTTTTCTTTGATCTCTCCTAGTAATTAATTAATTAGCATAATTTAGAAGTAGCTTAGACTTCTCTCTAGTTTCTCTCTCTAGCCATTGTTAGCTTCTTCAACATTGCTGCCGAGCTATAAATGGAATTTTAGTAACAAGTTTTCTTCCCTTACACTATTTAATTACTTGTTATGCTTTCCTTAATCGTTATTTGTTTATCTTTAAGTATGAGTAGCTAAATTCCTAGTTCTTGGCAAGGCTGATTCAAGGGTTGCAGGGGCAGATTCGAGGCCTTAATGTGCTTAATATATTCTTGATGCTATATTCAACTATTCATCGATTTAATTACATCTTTGCATGATTTAATTTGAGGCCTGATCAACTGAGAATTATCTTGTGTAAATGCTGCCATTTATGTGATGAATACGGAAGGAAAGTTGCATGAGCAAGTAGGCATCTGTTTAGTCTTGACTGTGTCAAAGTGGTCTCGAATAGATAGGTTGGGTAGTTGATTAGAGTTGGGTCACGAGTCTGACAAACTGAGGGACTTTAGCTCTAGATCTATCTTTTCTTAACTTCATGGGCAGTTTGAGTATGACCCTCCCGCATTCGTGCCTGGAGGGATGGCGGACTGTCAAGACTACCTCATATGTGGAAACGGGGGGTAGTTTCTCTTAAGAGAAAAGTAGGGGATATCCGAGGAATCTGGTCCCCATGTCATTTCTATGACATCTTGAATGGAATACCCTTGAGCTGATGACGATCTGGTCCCGAATGCAACCCAGAGTGCCTTTGCCGAGAACCCTTTCTCCATCTGATTACTTGAGCTTATTTCACCCTTGTTCTGTTTCACGCCTGTACTGTTATTCCTGCATCTGTTACTGACCTGTTTTACTATTTCTGGATTTATTCGCTGATTCACTTATTTTAAGAAGGCCATCGGCTGGACAATCGCCGATATCAAGGGACTCTCACCATCCTTATGTACTCATCGCATACATCTGGAAGACGACTCCAAGACAGTAAGACAACCTCAAGGCGTTTGAACCCCCCCCATGATGGAGGTGGTCAAGAAAGAGATCTTGAAGCTGCTCGATGCCGGAGTTATTTACCCCATTTCTGATTCCCCATGGGTCAGCCCCGTTCAGGTGGTCCCGAAGAAAACTGGCATCACAATCATTCCGGGTCCCGAGGGTCAGCCAATCCCCTCCCGAATCCAGAATGGCTGGCGTGTGTGCATTGACTATCGACGCCTGAATGAAGCCACCCGAAAAGACCATTTCCCACTTCCCTTCATAGATCAGATGTTGGAGCGCCTCGCGGGCAAGACGCAATACTGCTGCCTGGATGGGTATTCGGGATTCCACCAGATTCCAGTAGCCCTTGAAGATCAGGAGAAAACCACCTTCACGTGCCCCTTCGGGACCTTTGCTTACAGACGCATGCCCTTTGGGTTATGCAACGCCCCGGCCACATTCCAGAGGTGCATGGTCAGCATCTTTTCAGAATTTGTGGAAGAATGCATCGAGGTATTCATGGATGACTTCACGGTCTATGGTAACTCTTTTTCCGAATGCCTCTTGAATTTAAAGAAAATTCTGCAAAGGTGTATAGAAACTAACCTTGTTCTTAATTTCGAAAAATGTCATTTCATGGTTGACCAAGGACTAATCTTAGGCCACATCGTGTCCCGAAAGGGTATCGAAGTGGACAAGGCTAAAATCCAAGCTATCGAGACCTTGCCTTACCCCTCGAATATTCGAGATGTGTGTTCTTTTCTTGGGCATGCAGGTTTTTATAAGAGGTTCATCAAGGATTTCTCCAAGATTGCCCAACCAATGTGCCAATTACTACACAAGGATGTGGAGTTTGTCTTCGATGACAAGTGCAAGAAGGCATTCGAGACCCTGAAAGCCAAGCTCATTTCTGCTCCCATCATTCGAGCTCCCGACTGGACGCTCCCATTCGAGATCATGTGTGACGCGAGCAATCAAGCCTTGGGAGCTGTTCTGGGCCAGAAGAAGGACAAGGAAACTTATGTCATTTATTATGCCTCCAAGTTGTTGGATCCCGCCCAGCAAAACTACACCACAACGGAAAAAGAGCTTTTGGCCATTGTCTATGCCCTTGACAAATTTCGGCAGTACCTTCTGGGCACAGAAGTGATTGTGTATTCCGACCATTCTGCCCTTCGATGCCTACTCAAGAAGACCGACGCAAAGCCTAGGCTTATCCGCTGGATCCTCCTGCTTCAAGAGTTCAACCTCGCCATCAAAGACAAAAAAGGAACCGAGAATTGTGTGGCCGATCATTTGAGTCGACTCCCGCATCAAGAGGACGACTCCCAAGAAGCCATTCGGGAGTCTTTCCCAGATGAGCATTTGTGCTTAGTTGACACAGCAAAATACCCTTGGTTCACGGACATAGCTAATTATTGTGCCACTGGCGCGCTTCCAGTCGAGGCCTCGGGTGCGGAACACAACTGAATCCGCAAGCAAGCCAAGTACTATGTTTGGGACAACCCTTACCTATGGAAGCATTGTTCAGATCAGATCGTGAGGCGCTGTGTCACCATAGACGAGGTCCCGTCCATCCTCAAGTTCTGCCATTCCACTACAGAAGGGGGCCATTTTACTGCAAAGAAAACCGCACTCAAGGTCCTAGAAGCGGGTCTTTACTGGCCCTCAATCTTCAAAGACAGTTATTTGTTTTGTGCGACCTGCCCCCGCTGCCAAGCAATGGGGAATATCGGAGCTCGAAACCAGATGCCCTTGACCAGCATCATTGCATGCGAAATCTTTGATATTTGGGGCATTGACTTCATGGGGTCATTCCCGAATTCATTCGGTCATACGTACATTCTGCTTGCAGTAGATTATGTTTCCAAATGGATCGAAGCCAAGGCCACCAAAACAGACGATTCCAGGGTGGTTGCTGATTTTCTCAGAACGCATATCTTTAACCGATTCGGGACCCCTCGAGCTCTCATCAGCGATCGAGGGACTCATTTCTGCAATCGAACAGTCGCTTCGCTACTTAACAAGTACGGAGTGACTCATCGGGTCTCCACAGCTTACCACCCCCAAACCAATGGGCAAGCTGAGGTCTCGAATCGGGAGATCAAGGCTATTCTCAAAAAGACCGTGAATCAGTCAAGAAAAGACTGGAGTCTCAAGCTAGGAGACGCGCTGTGGGCCTACCGTACTGCATTCAAGACCCCGATTGGCATGACGCCTTATCGATTGGTCTATGGCAAGCCGTGTCATCTTCCAGTCGAGATAGAACACAAGGCCTTTTGGGCAATCAAGAAAGTCAACATGGACCTGAACTTGGCAGGAAAAGAACGTTGTCTGCAAATTCAAGAGCTCGAAGAACTTCGGGGGGATGCCTATGAAAACTCAATGATCTACAAAGGCAAGACCAAAGCCCAGCACGACAAGCACCTCGTAGCCAAGAACTTCACCATTGGGCAGAAAGTTTTGCTCTACAATTCAAGGCTACGGATTTTTTCGGGAAAACTCAAGTCCAAATGGACGGGACCATACCGAATCACCGCGGTGTTTGATCATGGTGCTGTTGAGATCCAGAATTTGGACAATGGGGAGCCATTCAAGGTGAACGGTCATAGGTTGAAACCCTTCTATGTAGGATTCAAGCCATCGACTGCAGAGGAAGCAAGGGTCGAGGACCCAACACTCGACACTCCCGAATGAGGACACGACGTCCAGGCCTGGACGATAATCAAGGCCAAGTGTGGGGACCAACCCCGAATTTCTAACCCTCTTCCTTTAATTTTCTTGTCTCTAAATTCTGCATCCGACATCCTCTTTTCTCTTTTCCCAAAACCCATTTCTTATCTTCCCTAGGTGATTTTAATTGGTTTTGTCCATTCTTATTCCTTTTGTCCGTCGGTCTCTTTAGTTTCTTCTATTTTATCATTTTTCATTTTATTATTTGGGTCAACTCTAGCTTTTCAAATTTTCTATGTGCACTTTTTATGTTACCTAGGTAAAAATTTAAATTTTCTTTGTCCTCTTTCCCCTTTCATTTAATTTCTCTGTCTCCTATTTAATGTCTTGTCTCCTCCTTTATTCACCCCATTTAATTACCTCTGATTTTATTCTTATCCCTCCTCTTTTCAAAATCCAAAAAGCTGATTTACTTTCCCCGATTCCCGTGCAGGTGTAAGAGCACGCTGCCCTTGGCACTGAGCGCCCTCTCCCATCGCGCCACGTGGACGACGGAAACCGAAGCAACCATTTCCCGCCTCTCTCTCCACGTTCCCACGCCTGCCAAAACCTTCTCACCCACGCCACCTAAACCGTCACCCTTACACGTTACCCAAGCCGTTACCCAACCAAAACTCCCTCATTACTCCCAATCAAATCAAAACACTCCTTTTTCTCTTCTTTCCAAAAACAAAAACCATCTCTTCTTCCTTATGGCATGCACAAGTCTAAACCTAAACAAAGACCCCACTTCTCACTCTTCCACTCCAACTCCTACTCCTCTCTCTCACCAAAACCAGCCGAACACCACCACCTCCGACCACTCTCCAGCAGCCACTGAACGGCTCGGATCTCCATCTTCCGAAGCCACCATCAACCTAGACGAAATCCCTTCCCCTACCCCTCTCACAGACATGACCAGATCAGGGAAGGTTCACTGTGTCCCTCCAACCACTACCGCCGGCAGCAAGAAGAAAACGCCGCCCAGCCCTGTCAACTCCGTCCCCCTCGACGTTAAGCCCCTTGGCTACGTCATTCCTTCTGACACCGAGGAGGAAGCGGAACCCCAGACCAGTTCCAGCCTCCGGGAAGCCCGTCGGGCGGAGATGGAGAACGAGGAACAGTTCCCCTGGGACTCCGACGATCAGCGAGAGGAGGAGGACGACGGCGGACATGATGGTGAGGAGGAGGTCGAGCTGACTGAGCGACCAGAAGAGCACGACGTTCAGGGTCCTGAGCACACTGCTCCAGGTCTTGAGGACGTTCCAGAGGGCCCAACAGAGGAGATCGCCAATGAAGGAGAAGGTGAGATCGACCCGCCCCAACCTCCCAGTCCACCCCCGAAACCGGCCAAGGGTAAGACCCGAGCCGCGAAACACACCCCAAAGCCCCCTGCTCCTAAGGTTCCAGCCCCCAAACAACCGGCCAACAAGAAAAGGAAGATCCCGGCCTCTTCCAAGGGTAAAGCTCCTGCTACTGAGACTCCCCGCAAATCCCAGCGCATCGAGGAGGAAGATGAAGAGTTTGATTCTGCTCCTGGGTCCCGACCCAGTTACCTGGTAACGGCTAACCTTGAAACTTTCAATGAGCTTTTTATCTTTAATGATAAGCCTTCCTTGGATAAGGTGACTTTGATGAATTTCAAGGGAGTAGCCCCCTGCCCTAAGTTAGATCTGGAGTTTTGTGATAAGATGGGTGTTGGGTCCCGGATTCGGGAGTATATCAGTGGTATCGGGTGGGAACGTTTCTTTTACATGGATCAGCCTACCTATTTGGAACTCAGTCTGGAGTTCTTTGCTAGCTTTTTGTATAAGGTTGATTTGTTTAAACCCGGGGGTGGGGTCGGTCCCGATCTGGCTGTCAAGGGATGTGTGAATTTCAGGTTGGCAAGCAAATGGCACCCGATGTCTCTCAACGACTTCAACGTCTATCTGGGCTTTGTCAGTCGTGAGGGTATTCAAGAGGCCGCATATCAGAACGCTCTCACCATTATCCCTCCCGAGTTCAACAGTCACAAAGCTCTTCGGGAGCTCTCTGGACGAGACAAGATCCTGTTTGACTCTCGCCATGCCAAGGCCCACTGCATTCAAGACCCAGCGCTCCGCATCCTGCAACGCTTCCTGTCCATTGCCCTCGCAGGAAAATTCGGGACCTCTGGGCAGCTTGCCCAAACGGAGCTGTTTTTCCTATGGGCCATGTACCATAAGAAGCGCGTCAATCTTGGCTACTGGATCGCCACCGCTGCCCACAATGTTACCAATGCCCCCCAGGGTCGCTCTCCTGTTCTTGGATCACTTGTCACCAGCCTAGCCTCCCAACTTTACACCTCGACACTGCGGGAACTCAACCTGTATCGACACCCGAATTCCTTCAAGATCCTTGGTTTCAAATCCTTGGACGCGATGGAATTTCTTTGTGTTATTGACGGTATCTTGAGCTTCCATGCAGGTAACAAGGGCAGGATCGAAGGCAAGTATGAGTACCCAGACCTCTCCAAGCCGTCTGCTGCTCCCGAACCTCCTCCCAGCAAAGCAACCACTTCGACTGCCCCGAAGCCCACAGTTGACTCCCGAGTGCCCGAACCCACTCCAGATGAATCCACTACGAACCAGCTCCTTCGCCTGATCCTGGAAACCAACCTCGCGATCCTTTGAGAGATCCAAACTCAGGCTGACGTGCTGATTGCGATGCGCCGTTCTCGTCCTCCCCTATGATCCTGAACACTTTCCACCCCTTTGCCCCTGCGTGGGCTATTTATCTCTGAACAATTTACTTTTCTGCACTTTCTTTAAACTGCCTCATCTTTTGTCTCCTTCCCGCATTGAGGACAATGCGCTGCCTAAGTGTGGGGGGAGTTTCAACTGCTAGTATTTAAGTAGTTATTATACTTATGTTCTAGTTTAATTTTCCTAAGCTTATGCATGATTTCTTTTGCAACTTTTTTTCGGATTTTAGCTCAAGGCCTATTTTTGAAAACACCTCAATGATGGACACACACCTGACTTACGCACATAGAAAGAAAATGCTTTATTAGACAGGGTCCCGAATGATTCATGCTTTCCCTGTTATGCCTTATATCTGCTTCAAGACCTAGACACCAGTAGTCACGAATTAGCACCTTCTGAGCATTTGAGCCTTCATGCCTATATTTATTGTTTGAGCGAATGCATGACTAGGTACTGGTTGAGCTTGCATGATATCCATGGGCATAGACACACATAGACATAGGAAAGCAGCAAAAAGATTAAGTCTTCGCATCACATTGTTTTCTCTCATTTCTTTTCTTCTGTGCTGTTCTTTTCTTACCTCCGAACCCCTTCTTGACCTTCCATTCTGACCATTTGAATTTTTCTTGATCTTTCTCTTGGCAGGTGAGCGATGTTGTTGGGAGCACCATCGAGGGCTAGACTAGACCAGAAGAAGCAGCGAAGGCAAAGTGTGGGGGTCACGCATCCATTCAAGACCCCGAATGCTGGCGCAAATTCAAGTCCTCAAAAGCTAAATTCAAGGGCAGACCAGAACGAAAAACCACTTCCCATCCACAGAAAAACACAAGTGTGGGGGAGTGGAATCAGGCATCGGTCCCCCAAAGAAAAGGTCTCATTCCTCAACCAGACCAGCTCTACTTCCCCCTCTCGGAAAAAAAAAAAAAAAAAAAGGGCAAAAGAAAAAGAAAAAAATAGAAAAATAGACAGAAAAATAAAAGAGAGAAGAGAGCAAGACCATACCCTCAAGAAGAGGAAAAACAAACAGCCAGTATCATTCAAGGCCTCGAGCCTCTGTCCCGAAATACAGCAAGGGTCCCCCTCGAAAAAGAAAGCCTAGTCTAGTCTTCGCTCTCAGCAACATTGTCTCACCATCTTAATTCCTTCTGCCAAGGGAGCGTTCCAGGTTTGAGTCGGTTCCACCACCTTCTCATTTCACTTCCTTTCTCTCCCTCTTCTCCACTTTTTCCTCTCATAATGCTTCTTTCTATTTCCCCTTATCATTTATTTTCCTTGCTTCCCCTTCTTGCCCCGATGCGAAGTCTTTTGATTGCTAGATTGCTTATGCACGTGTCTAATGTACTCGGATTGATATGCAAGCTTGATTTTTTGTGCCGTGTTATAGCACACTTGAGTGTTTAAACACCTAGCCCACGACTGTGAGTGCAAACACCGATTCATGTGAGGATTGCTGGTGAATAGGCTGATGTGGAAAAGTCTCTTCTTAAGGGTCGTTATCCTTCTGATTTGATGCAGGTGTATCTAGGCGGAGTCTGTTTTCATTTTAGGTCCCGAATCTTAACAAGCCTGCTTATTCTCTGTGCTATAGTTTGGTGTGTCTGTTCTGTTTTGGGGACTGTTTTAAATTTTGTGAATGCTCGAGGGCGAGCATTGGGCAGTGTGGGGGCTATTTGATAGCATGTTTTTATGCATGATTTTCCCTCCATTTTCTCACTTATTTAGAGCTTGATTCTGCTAATTTACCCTTGATTTCATTACTATTGCAGATCTAGGCCTAAAAAGGGAATTTATGCTAAAACAAACGTTTTTGGTGCATTTTGAGCGAATTCGAGCTTCAAGACCAAAAGTCGAGGTCCCGAGTCCAAAGCAGCGTTCAAGGTCCCGAATCGGATTCCCAGTTCGGGACTCCCGAAGGGTAAAGGATGACGTTTCCACGTGTCACCCCACCTAACGCCCATGTGATCCCTCTGACACTGTTCTGACGCTCTGCACTGATTACCAAACACCTGCGGATTTCAGTCTTGAGCCCACTCCAGACCTGCCAAAGCTGGAAAAACCAGACAGCTTTATGCTTTTCCAGCTTTGTGCTTTTGGGAACATAGATTCACTTCTTTAGGCTTTCAATTAATGCATTTTGTCCCTAGTTTTTGGGCTGTAGATATTTTGTGCTTGGAGCTCTACTATATAAAGGGCATCCATGAATAGTTTTAGGGGTTTTTCTTTGATCTCTCCTAGTAATTAATTAATTAGCATAATTTAGAAGTAGCTTAGACTTCTCTCTAGTTTCTCTCTCTAGCCATTGTTAGCTTCTTCAACATTGCTGCCGAGCTATAAACGGAATTTTAGTAACAAGTTTTCTTCCCTTACACTATTTAATTACTTGTTATGCTTTCCTTAATCGTTATTTGTTTATCTTTAAGTATGAGTAGCTAAATTCCTAGTTCTTGGCAAAGCTGATTCAAGGGTTGCAGGGGCAAATTCGAGGCCTTAATGTGCTTAATATATTCTTGATGCTATATTCAACTATTCATCGATTTAATTACATCTTTGCATGATTTAATTTGAGGCCTGATCAACTGAATCTTGTGTAAATGCTGCCATTTATGTGATGAATACGGAAGGAAAGTTGCATGAGCAAGTAGGCATCTGTTTAGTCTTGACTGTGTCAAAGTGGTCTCGAATAGATAGGTTGGGTAGTTGATTAGAGCTGGGTCACGAGTCTGACAAACTGAGGGACTTTAGCTCTAGATCTGTCTTTTCTTAACTTCATGGGCAGTTTGAGTATGGCCCTCCCGCATTCGTGCCTGGAGGGATGGCGGACTGTCAAGACTACCTCATATGTGGAAACGGGGGGTAGTTTCTCTTAAGAGAAAAGTAGGGGATATCCGAGGAATCTGGTCCCCATGTCATTTCTATGACATCTTGAATGGAATACCCTTGAGCTGATGACGATCTGGTCCCGAATGCAACCCAGAGTGCCTTTGCCGAGAACCCTTTCTCCATCTGATTACTTGAGCTTATTTCACCCTTGTTCTGCTTCACGCCTGTACTGTTATTCCTGCATCTGTTACTGACCTGTTTTACTATTTCTGGATTTATTCGCTGATTCACTTATCTTACCATTTGGGACCCCGAACGTGACATTCGGGATCCCGAATATTGCTTTCTTAGATAGAATTGTTAGCTCCCGATATCTGTCTTGGCCAACTCGTTGGCCAAGTAAAATCCCCCCCTAATTGTTAATATTCGTGCTCTTCTCCCCCGAATACATTCAAGACCATAGATCAGTTTCTCACAGTCCCTGTGTTCGACCCTGACTCCCACTGTACACTTTATCTCTTGTGCACACACGTTTTCAGGCACTATAAATTCTTTATTTGATTGACGATCAACGGCAACTACCAAGGGCAAGGCCAAAGAAGCAGAGACACCCCGGAAGGCCCAGAAAGCTCAATCTGAAGACTCCCTTGAGGCTCCCTCCCCTGCTTCCACTTTGGGACCCCGAACCAACCACCTAGTAACAGCTGACCTTAGCACTTTCAATGAACTATTCATTTTTAATGATAAACCGTCCATAGACAAGGTTAATCTGCTGAATAATAAGGGAATAACCCAATGTGCTAAGTTAGATATGGACTTGTATGATAAAATGGGTGTTGGGTCCCGAATCCAGGAGTTGGTTAAGGGGATAGGTTGGGAGAGTTTGTTTTTCATGGATCAGCCTACCTATTTAGAACCCAACCTCGAGTTCTTTGCTAGCTTCTGGTATAAACCTGATTTGTTCAAGCCCAAGGGTGGGCAGGGTCCCGATCTCTCTGCCAAGGGGTGCTTAAACTTTAGGATGGCTAGCAAATGGCATCCCATGTCCCTCGACAATTTCAATGTCTACCTCGGCTTTGTCCATCATGATGATGTGCAAGGGGCTGAGTATCAGGATGCCTTGACCACTGTTCCGGCTGAATTCAACAACAACACGGCCCTTCGGGAGCTCACAGGGAACCCTAATGCCAAGTTCGACTCTCGCAACACTAAAGCCTATGATATTCAAGACCCCGCACTCCGGATCTTACAGCGCTTCCTGTCCCTTGCCCTCTCAGGCAAATTCGAGACCTCAGGTCAGCTGGCTCAATCGGAGTTGTTCTTCCTTTGGGTGATGTATCATAAGAAGCGGGTCAACCTCGGCTACTTGATTGCCACCTCAGTCCACAATGTCGCAAATGCCCCCCAGGGTCGGTCTCCTGTCCTCGGGTCCATCATCACCAGCTTTGCCTCGCACCTATACACTTGGAAGCCCCGAGAACTGAACCTGTGCCAGCATCCGAAATCCTTCAAGATCCTCAGTCTCAAGACCTTGGATATGATGGGATTCTTTTGTGTTTCTGATGGTGTTTTGAGCTTTCATGCAGATAACAAAGGAAAAATCGAGGGCAAATTTGTGTACCCAGACCCTTCGAGGCCCCGAACCAAGACTCGCACGTCCGATCCTCCTGTCCAGCCTGCCACTTCAGTTGCCCCTGAACAGCCTGTTGATCCCCGGGATCCCGAAGAAGTGCCTGCAGCCGAGACCACCAACAGACTGTTGCATGCCATCCTAAGTACTAACCGCGCAATCCTGGTGGAGATTCGAGCCCTCACAACCGAAGTCGCACGTCACAACCTTCCTCCTTCCTAATCAAGACCCTGAACAATTTCACCCTTTGCCCCAGCGAGGGCTTATCTCTTATTTCATGTTGAACAATTTACATTTATGCTTTAGTTTGAACTGCTTTCTTTTTGTCTCATTCTCGCATTGAGGACAATGTGATGCCTAAGTATGTGGAGGACTTTGAACTGCTAGTATCTTTCGTATTATGCATGTTTTATTTATTCCCTAGTTTATTTATCCTAAGTTTATGCATGAACCTTCTAGTTTTTAACTTTCGGATATTCTTTTCTTTATTTTTCTGCCAATTTTTGAAACCCCAATGATGGACACACACCTGACTTATGCACATAGAATGAAAATGTTGTCTATAGTCAAGGCCCCGAATGATTCATTCTTTGCCTGTTATGCCTTATATCTGCTTCAAGACCTAGACACCAGTAGTCAAGAAATAACACCTTGTGAGCATTTGAGCATTCATGCCTATGTTTATTGTTTGAGCGAATGCATGACTAGGTACTGGTTGGGTTTGCATGATATCCATGGGTGTGGACACGTTTAGACATAGGAAAGCAGCAAAAATATTAAGACTTCGCATCAATTTATTCTCTCTATTTTTTTCTGTTTTGTTTCTCTCATCTTGACCCCGATACCCTCTTCTTCCTCCATTCTAACCATTTGAATTTTCTTTGATCTTTCTCTTGGCAGGTGAGTAGTGTTGATGAGAGCACTATAGAGGGCTAGACTAGATAAATGAAGCAGCAAAAGCAAAGTGTGGGGATCCCCCAAATTCAAGACCCCGAATGCTGGCACAAATTCAAGACCTCGAAGCTAAAATCAAGGGCAGAACAGAACGAAAAATCACTTCCCATCCATAGAAAAACACAAGTATGGAGAAGTGAAATCAGAATGTCCAGCCTCCGAAGGACAAGGTCTCAATCCTCAAACAATCCAGGCCTCTCTCCCTCTCTCTCGAAAAAAAAATTGATAACAATTGGAATGCTCCTGACGGCAACATTGGGGCTACGACATCAATCCCGGACAAGTTTCTATACGCTTCCCTGAAATGCCAACCTATCGCCTGGGCCAGCGGAAAATTCCTAGGATGGTCGACTTCAGCGGGGGGGGGATCTCACGCACCTTTATGCGCACGGCGTCATCCCATCCTAGGGGACCAAGGAGGATATCGCTCCCGATAGACCCTACATGATTATCGCCCCCAATGACGGAACTGATATCGCCCGAAGCGATGGTCACAAACGTTGCCTACCCCTATCGCTGTTAGGTATCGCCATCTTAAGCCTATAAATACCCCCACGAATTCCAAACAGAAGGTAAGATCGAGATCATCTTGGAGAACCTCTACCATTCTGAAAACTCGAACTGACTTAAGCATCGGAGTGTCTACGCCGGAGTCCCCCTCCGGCGCTTTGCAGGTACCTCCGACGCCGATCGCTTCCCATCCGACTAGCTGCAGCAGCCGTTTCAAATGGTGCTTTCATTGAGAGCTTTGGTGTATTAAGTGAGCGTCCTTAATAGCCAAGCTCCGTTTAGTTGGGAGATCGGAACGGTTATGACAGCCAGATCGGAGCCAGACCGGTCTACATTTTCCAATATTCCTTTCTCAACTCGCAGGCGGTTATTTCCTTTTGCTACTGCTGACCTCTCTATGACGACGCAATCGACTATCTCGGGACCTCTGGACCTCTCGGTCGGGATCGCCGGAGGATCTATCTCCTCACAGACGGTCATTTGTTCATCACAGACGGTGGGATCTGATCTTTACACTCCTCTTTTAGAAGGATCTGTGCTTAGCAATGAAAATCCCTTTGCTATGGAAATAGCGGCCCTTCGTTCCCGCTTGGAATATTTGACTGAAATGGCCACTAGAGTCACGCCTGGTGCTTCTGGATCTAGCGTTCCTCCTCGTGTCATGTTCACACCATCTATTGTTGCTGATCAACCTCTGCCCCCGTTGTTTCCAGAGAACCCCCAAGTGCCTTTATCCACAGGAAATCCCCCGGTTGGTCATGTACAGCTCACTCAAGGAGGAGTAGAGGCTTATGTACCACAAATGCCACAAAGACTTCTTCTGCAGGAAGACAGGCAGCTTGAGGCGTTGAGGAACCGTTGGGCCGGACGGAGGGAAGGAACAAACAGGAGTTTATCTCCCGTATACAGTGAAAGATCCAGTAGCAGAAGATATCGAAGTCGTTCTCCGAGGAGTCGCAGTCGGTCTCCCAGGCGACATCATATACCTGAACCAAGGGAAGGAGGGCGACAAGGAGACATATCTCCCCCACGTCATGCGCGTAAGATTCTTGATGATACCTCAGGTCACCCTTTCAGTCGTCGTGTAAGACGTCACAGGGTCAGCAGGCGAGTGAAGCTTCCCGCTGATACTTATGATGGTACTAAAGATCCTATTTCGCACATCAACAAAGTGAAGGATTTCGTCCAGTTTCAAACCCACAGTGATGCGGCTTTATGTCAGATATTTGTTATGACCTTATCGGGAGTTGCTCGTCTTTGGTTTGAAGGTCTTCCTGGCGGATCCATTAGTAATTTCGCACAGTTGGAATCCAAATTTCGGAGCAGATTTAGTACGGCAATTCCAATTCGGAAATCTGCCGCAGCGTTATTTGACATACAGCGGAAGCCCCAAGAGACATTGAAAGAATTTCTCAGCCGATTCGATCTGGAAATGTCATTAACGCCGAGCGTTACTATTGATTTCGCCATAGAAGCTCTGAAAAGGAACTGCCACTATGGAAAACTGAAAGATGCATTGATGGTGGATCCTCCAATATCCTTGGACGCACTAAGACTTAAAGCCCATAATTATGCGAAAATGGAAGAAGAAGAAAATAGAAATAGAACATTTAATATGCCGCCTGGGGCACCTCACATCCCTGCCGCTCCCGCAAATCCTCTGGTTGACGATCATTACACTGATGATTACGCTCGACGGAAAGATTACATCCCAAAGACCTACGATAAGCAAAAAGGAAATTCCTCGAAAGGAAAACAAGGTAGTTCCCCTCATCAGCGTCAAGGGAACGCTAACAAAAATCGGGCGTATGATCCGGATTTTCCCTCCTTGAATGTACCAAGAGCGGAGATCTTGGCGATAGCGGAACAGCGAGATCTTCCTATCCGTTATCCTGCACCCACGAAACCTGGAGTGCTTTTAGGCAGAAGAGAAAACGCTTACTGTAAATTCCATAAAGCCAGAGGACATTCCACAGAGGCTTGCAGAGAATTAAAGTGGGCGATAGAACGCTTGGTGGAGGAAGGATATCTGGGAGAATTTGTGACTCAAGTAAGGGAAGATGCCCGAAACAATCCGATAAGAAGAGCGGCAGACGAACGACCAAGGCCCCCTTCAGTCCCACAGCCGGATAACGCTCCCAAAGGAAAGGGTGGGGAAACCTTCGCGATAGATGGCGACGACATCCCCATAATCAATATCATAGCGGGAGGGATCCCCTACGCAGATGAGTCAGAACAGTCGATGGTGGCGAAAGGGGAAAAGCGTACGCGAGACGGCATGACAAAGAAAGGTGGAGCGATAGACATACTTGATCGTATGATCTTATCCTTTTCAGAAGAGGATGAAAAAGGCGTTATCTATCCCCATAATGACGCCTTGGTAGTCACACCTGTCATCGCCAGTCATGGTATAAGAAGGACTCTTGTGGACAACGGGAGTGCCGTGAACCTTTTTTCGCTGGAAGCTTACAACCTCATGAAACGCCCCCACGATGAGTTAACGCCTAGTAAGAGACCCATAGTCGGAGTGGATGGGACCCCTATCCCTGTTACGGGAGTAATCACCTTACCCGTATACTTCCGGGAAGACACTTACAAACGGTCAGAGAATTTATTGTTCCTTGTTGTGGATCTGAATCTGCCCTATAACGTCATACTCGGACGGCCTTTCCTCAATCGCTTCGGAGCGGCAATATCACAAAAACATCTAAAGATGAAATACCCCTCCTGGGACGGGGTGGTATCGATAAAAGGTGATCAGAAACTGGCGGCAGAATGCTATTCGCTCATGACTCAGACAAGCTGCGATAAATACGTGTGTATAGCGGCAGACCCCTACGAGCAGGGTGATGAAAAGCGCGCTCAACCCCTTGACAAGATGGTACCCGTATCAGTGATAGGCAAAGAGGGAGCCAGCTTCCTGGTCAGCGATAAGCTCAGCCCAGCGGAAAATCTTCAACTGGCACGGCTGCTGAACAAATGCCAAGGAAATTTCGCATGGAAGCCCGCCGATATGCCAGGTATATCACGAGAAATAGCCGAGCACAGGCTTAACGTTGACCCTGACGCCAAGCCAGTTCAGCAAAAATGACGGGCGTTCTCCACCGAAAAAGCGTCGGCTGTGGAAAAGGAGGTTGTAAAGCTCCTTGACGCGGGTTTCATTCGCGAAGTACAGTATCCCACTTGGTTAGCCAACCCGGTTCTTGTTCCTAAACTCAATGGAGACTGGCGTATGTGCATTGACTTCACCGATTTGAACGATGCTTGTCCTAAGGATTGCTACCCGCTTCCTCGCATAGATCAGTTGGTTGATCAAACCGCTGGGTACGCATATCTAAGCTCATTGGATGCCAATTCCGGATATCATCAAATCCCTATGGCCCTAGAGGATGAGGAGAAGACCGCCTTCCTTACTCCTAAAGCCACGTATTGTTACACAGCAATGCCATTTGGACTAAAGAACGCGGGGGCCACGTTTCAGCGAATGGCAAATAAGATTTTTGAGGAACAAATAGGGAGAAATGTGGAAGCATATGTTGACGACATACTGGTGAAGAGTGCGAATTTTCATGATCACCTGCAGGATCTAAAGGAAGTTTTTGATGTGATGAAAAGGTATCGCATGAAGCTAAACCCCCGGAAGTGCATGTTTGCATTCCAGACGGGTAAGTTCTTGGGCTACGTAGTTAGCCAGAAAGGTATCCAGCCTAATCCTTCCAAGGTTAAAGCTATACATGATATGATATCGCCGAGAACCGTTAAGGAAGTGCAAAGGCTAACGGGGCGCGTTATCGCTCTGGGACGATTCGTCTCCAAGCAAGGAGAAAAGTGCCTCCCTTTTTTCAAAGTCATACGACGGAAAGCCACGTTCGGGTGGACCCTAGAATGTGAGCAAGCATTTGTGGACTTAAAGGACTATTTATCATCTGATTTATTATTGACAAGGCCCGAGTCCGGCGATACCCTGTACTTGTACTTGGGCGCGGCGGACGAAGTAGTCAGCGCCATCCTTGTTCGTGACGATAACCACACTCATCGCCCAGTTTACTTCGTGAGTCATGTCTTAAAGGACGCGGAACTGCGATATGCTCGTATTGAGAAAATAGCGTTCGCCCTTATACAAGCCGCCCGCAAGATGGACCGATACTTCCAGTCTTATCCTATCGTTGTACTTACAGACCAACCCTTGAAGAGGATATTTCGAAAGCCTGAATCTTCAGGAAGAATGCTGATCTGGGCCCTAGAACTCGAACAATATGGTTTGAGGTACCAGTCCCGGCCATCCGTAAAGGCTCAGGTCCTTGCTGATTTTATAGCGGAGTGTACTTTCATAGAGGACCCTTTGAGTGGTGTACCTGAAGCGGAATGGAACGATATGGATCTCCCGTTCCCAGAAACATACGGATCTTTGGATCGTTCATGTGGACGGAGCCAAAAACCAAGAACTGGCGGGGGCCGGAGTCTTCATAAACGGGCCGCACGATATGCATATACGGTATGCTATTCGAATCTTGCAGCCTTTGTCCAATAACGCAGCCGAATATGAAGCGTTGCTAGCTGGACTCAGAATAGGAAGAGAGTTTTCTTCAAAGGGAAGGCGCGATACCGGCCAAACAGGAGATCTGCGTCTAAAAATTTGTGGAGACTCCAAACTGATAATTGACCAGGTCTCAGGACACTCTCAGGCTCGAGAACCTATTATGGTGCAATACCTCTCTAAGGTAACGCGAGAACTAGTGGAAATAAAGAAAGAGGGCATGCAAGTCAGCTTCGAGCACGTTCCCCGAGAGGAAAATGCTGAAGCTGATTACCTTGCCAAGCTGGCCGCGAATCCTGAAGCATCTATACCTAAAGATGTGTATTATCGTGAGCTATCGGTGCCGTCCTTCATGGAGGAACAAGCCTCTTTGTGTGTGAATGAGCTCGAGAATGATTGGCGGATTCCGGTAATAAAATACCTGATGCACGAAGAGCTGCTTGACGGTAACGCTGAAAAGATGAAAGTGCTAAGACAGGCTGCTCGTTGCACGTACTATAACGGGGATCTAATTCGAAGATGTTTTTCTCACCCCGCTGCCAAATGTATAACCGAACAAGAGGGCCTTCACACCTTACGCGAAATCCACGAAGGGATATGCGGAATGCACGTATCAGGCGGCACCATGGCGGCACAAGTTTTCAGATCAGGATTCTACTGGCCCACCATACGAAGGGATTGCCACGATTATGTACAAGCTTGCCCCAAATGTCAGGAATTTGCTAAAATTCCTCGACGTCCAGCCACGAAAATATCGGAAATCATCGCCCCTTGCCCTTTTACCAAATGGGGGATTGACATCCTGGGTCCATTTCCAAAGGCAAGGTCCCAACTGAAATTTGTGATAGTGGCTGTGGACTATTTTACGAAGTGGGCGGAAGCTGAAGCGGTTGCCACAATCACGGCAGAAAAAACATGGCGTTTTTTCAAACATCAAGTTATCATGAGATTCGGGGTGCCTCGTATCCTTGTCAGCGATAACGGGACCCAGTTCACCAGCCAATTCTTCAAAGACCAATGCTCAGAATTCGGGATTGAGCAGAGATTCTCTTCCGTGGCTCACCCACAAACCAACGGACAGGTAGAGGTAACTAATAGGAGCATCCTCAGCGGTATTAAGAAAAACCTAGAGGGGTCTAAGAAGAAGTGGGCTGATGAATTGCCATACGTGATGTGGGCATACCGCATGACCGTAAAAGTTAGCACTGGAGAAACGCCTTTCGCTTTGGCTTTTGGAACTGAAGCCGTTACGCCAGTGGAAATTGGGGCCATGAGCCTACGGGTGGCTCACTTTCGTGAGGAACTGAACGAGGAACGGTTACGTGCTAACCTGGACGCGTTACCAGAGGTTCGAGAAGAAGTCCTACTGAAAACGCAACACTACAAAAGAAAAATGGCCCGTTATCATAACAGGCAGGTCAAAGAGCGATTGTTGAAAAACGGTGACCTGGTGCTCTGAGACAGGCGAGCAACCGGACAACGTATGGGAAAGCTTAGTCCTAACTGGGAAGGACCGTATCGCGTAACCCACGTTGTCGGAAGAGGGGCCTATCGCCTGGAGACACTTGACGGTACACCCTTATCCAACTCCTGGAATATCGCTCGTTTGAAGTTATACTATCCTAGAGTTTAATTTTATCTGCACTATTTGGATTATAACGACCCTAACCGTGGCTAACGCTCAATAGGAGAGTTTTTGTGGGTTTGTGGTTGCTTTTGTGCAGGTAAAAAGGGGGGTACCCTGGGAGTGAAAAGTCCTATCCTTGTGATGGTCAGTCTTGATCAGATGGCCCACTAAGTGAGGGCACGACCCCAGTGTATCCTTGATTAGCGTCGGATTGAAAGATCCTTGACGCCCCCGGGGGTGAAAAGTCCTATCCTTGTGATGACCGATCTTGATCAGATGGCTCACTAAGTGAGGGCACTGCCCGGTATCTTTGGGAGTGAAAAGTTCTTTAATGATGACCGATCTCGTGGAGACGGTACATCAAGACAAGACACGCCCCAAAGAGTTAGAAACTCTGTTTAGAAACAAGAATCCTATCTTAACGGTCGGGCTGGTACAGCTAAACCATTAAGTAAGGACACGGTTCTAAACGAGAGGACAACGCCTATAAAAGTGAAAATTCCCTAGCCTTGTGATAGCCGTCCCGATCCGACAGCTCACGAGATGAGGCACTTAGAAAGGCCGAACGAGAGATAAGGGAAACGTGAAGGATCGCGTAATCCCAGCTAGTAACCGGATGAGTAATCCCTGGCGGAGTATAGAGCTGAGGGAAAACACGATTCGAAACGGGTTCCGTGATAAAGCCTAATGATGGCAGCGAATAGGCTCCTACGGGTAATCACTATCTCTCAAATCTCATTTTGTTACTGATAATCTACAATTAGAAATGTGCAGAATACTTCTGAGCAGCGGAAGGAGCGGTGGTCATGATACCGATAGGCTTATCGAAAGGCCAACCCGACATAGATCTTGGTCATCTTGGTATAAATACCAAGGATCTGCTCAAGAAAGTAAACGCACCGTGAGGATAAGGCAACCTCAGTGACGAGAGAAGTCTCGCGATGAGAAAAATAAAAGAGGAATATCGATAAAGGGATTGTCTAGAAATATTAAAGGCATCTCAAGGATTTACAAAGATTCAATGTTCAAAATAATTATGCCGCAAAGACAAAAGACAAAAGCCAAGCGATATTTGATCGCTGGAGGGAACGGCAAAATATCGTGACATATCAGCTCTCGGGGTCTTTTCGTTTCCAGCCCGCTGCCTTGGCCTGGCGATAGCCTGCCTCGTTGATATGGGCAGAACTCTGTAGAAAGGCTTTCGCGACATCTTCGCCCTTGTACGCATCCACCCCATGAATTTCTTCGAAACACTTAACTAGAACACGGGCGGTCTGTTCAGCATGCCACCAGCCCATATCGACTGACTCTTCCGCCAAAGCTGCCTTCTCCTTTTCTAAAGAGGACTTCTCATTCTCCAAAGCAGTCACTTTGGCCTGTTCCTCTGACAAAGCTGTTTCCAGAGCGGAATGCTGTTTCTGTAAATCGTGGTGAGCCAGCAGTATCTTGGAACAATCTGCCAACACCTTTTTCCTTTCATCTTGCTCCTTGGACAGCTCCGCCGAAACAGAACGGAGGGAAACAGTCCGATACTTCACCTCCTCCGCCCAGTAGTGAAATTTCATCATATTGGAGAAAAGGCTAGCACGGAAGGAGTTCACTTGGTCATCTTCCGCCAGGGAAAGGAAAGTTTCCCGTTCTGCAGATGAGGCCAGAATTTGAGAAGCCAGCAGGGCAGAAACCTCATCTGAACCATCGCCCCCGATGGCTGCCAAACCACGGGTACGGAAGTCGAACAACTCAACCTGATGGGTCACTTCGCCGAGCCCGTTTAATGGACAAAGATCCGCCATAAAATTGAAAGAGGTTCCGGCTTCATTATAGCGTTGCCGCCAAGGAACGCTAGAGGGAACGAAAGCCAGAGGCACAGGGGCGCGAACCTGTGAAGAAGAACTGCCCGGGGGCAGGAAGGTACCATGAGGCTGATAGCCCGAAAGGTCCTGCAAGACGTCTTGATAGCCTAAAGAAGAGGAATAATGATGCACAGGCCCACCAAAGGAACTGGGCGAAGCACCAAAGGGATCCGCACCTCCTAGGTCCCCCAAAACTTCCGCGGAATGTCCACCTGGAGGAACCACTGCGGAATTAGGAACGTTAACGGAACCACCTTCCCCCGCGATGTTAGAGGAGGGTATGTTCTCATCCTCGCCTTCTATCCGGGCCCTCTTCGCGGAACCCCTCAGCACATAAGTGAGATTCATATCGCCTGAAGGAGCGGAAGCAGTAACTACAACGGGCTCCTGCAAGGAGTACAAATTGAGAAAAAAGGAAAATAGATCAAATGACGACAGATATTGAGGCACAATATATCGCACCAAAAAAAAAAAAAAAACACGCTTACGGTAGCGGTGTTGAGGGAAGGTGGTGCCTCAGAAGAACCCCCAGCGTCGGGAGAAGGAGTAAGAGTGGCGATACTCCGTGTTCTTTTCTTCCTTTTTCCTCTGGCAATGGCCTTAGGGGCATGAGAAGACGAGGGAGCAGCAACGGTCACGATGGGAACACCTTCAGGGATGTCAGTATCCCCTTCGCCAACTGAGGAGGAGGATACTTGAGCGAGATTCGCGGAAGTAGCCGGAAGCTCAGAAGGATTATCAGTGGCCTCTGAATCGAGCTTTTCCCTTTCTTCTCTATTATGAGCTCTCCTTAAGCGTCTTCTTACGCTTTCGGGTTTATAATCAGGATCCGTCGCTGCAAAATCACAAAATAACGTCAGCGTTAGTATCAGTGATGAAAGGGAAAGGTAGCACGATACTCACGTCTAACGCACTCCTGAATGGCCATTCTACAGGCCGTGAGTCGAATATGAACGCTGATCTCCAGTTGGAGTAAGGTGTTTAACCATCCTTGTTCACGAGCGGGAAGTGTCCCTGGTCGACTCCAAACGCCATCTTGGACGTCCTGGTTGAACCCAGAACGCCACTCGGGACCAGGAGCGTCAGGAAGATTTATCAGAAAGAACTCCTTTTTCCAAGCCTCAACAGAAGACTCAATATGGAGCAACTTCCAAGTAAAAGACTTGAGAGAATCATCGTCAAAGCGAGGCGATATGGTTATCACACCCCGGCACTTCATCAATTTAAAAAGGGATCTAAGCAACAAAAGAGAAGGGGAAGTGATCCCCTTATATCTACAGAGTTCCAAAAAAGCATAAACACAGCAATATGCATTTGGGGCTAACTGGGCAGGATTGAAATTTCCAGCAATAAGCAAACCCTTGACGAAAGAATCGATAGGGAGCCGGAAACCGTAGCGAAACATCTGGGCATATAACACCCTTTGATTGCCGGTCAGAACGCTGTTTAAACGAACTGACCTAGGGGCAACAACAGCTTGGTAACCGTCAGGAATAACGGCACCGTGAGTAGCCAAATGCTCCTGGAGAATGGCCTCTGTGGTAATAACACTGACCGTGGTATCCATTTTCTTCTCATCGATGGATCTTGACTCAGAACGGCGAGTCTTTGCCATGGCAGGACTAAGGAAATAGAAATAAAGAAGACGAGGGAAAAGAAGGGAAATACCTTTGAAAGGAAAGAACTTCGAAAGCCTTGAATGGGGGTGAGAAGGGCAAGACGGCCGAGAGATAATATGAAAAAGGGGAGTGAAAAAGAAAAGGGAAGAAATAAAGAGGGTTTATAACCCTAGTAATTAAAAGGAAACGACGGATGCTGCAGTCGTTGTGTCGAAGCGGCATGAGGGATAAGACTCAAGCAATGAGTACGACTCTAGAAGAAGCGCGACAAACGCTTCGATCTTGTTAAAATTTCTAAACACGCTAAGATAAAGCGGCAGAAGAAACGAACACGTGTGTCTGCACCATCATGACTTTTCCCGCGCACCGACGGAAGGGTCGCGAGCATTAAATGCTCTGAAAGTAGATGTGACTTTTTGATAAAAAGCAAAAGCGATATCACAAGAAAGGAAATGATGCAAATCGGCGTTGAATAAAAGAACAGTTCTCAAGACAGTACAAGAGAGCGAAATAAAATAAGACATCGCCCGAAGAGCAAGGTACCGATATCGCCGCGAGATAGGACGTTATTACAAGACATGGAAACAAATAGCAATGTTCTTCAATGGATCAATTAAGAGTCATCGCATGCCTCGCCGTCATCATTCCCTTGCTTTTCCCCAGAAGAAGGAAAACCCCTTTCGCCTTCACTAAGATCTTTAATTTTTTGGGAAGCGTAATCGGCCAGCATGGATGAATCGACGGCGCCTCGGATATGGAGATCCATAAATCCTGCGATACAAACCTCGATGGTCTTATTCTTCCACCAGGCTATCCTCGAAGGAACTTTGGCCAAATCGGCATCACGAGATGACAACTCTTCACGGAGGAAGACGTTCTTTTTATCAGCTACCACCAGTTCCGCCTCCATTAGCTCTGCTCTCGCTTTCCCCTTCGACTTCTCCCGAGAAAGTTCAGCGCGACAATCCTCCAACTCCGCCCGAGTTCGTTCTTGCAACTGCGATAGCTCCTTCGCCTTCGCCAAGGCCGCGTCTAATTGTTCCTGCAAATCCGAAGAGGGTCGAGTTTTGTTACGCTGGTCTTCAAGAAAATAATGAAATTTCTGAAAGCTAGCCAGCATGTCGTTCATGAGGTGTGACTGTCGTGTCTCGGGAGCATGCTGTAAAAACTCTTCCCTGTCCTTGGAAGAAGTAAACATCTGTCCCACTATGGGACCCACGGGCTCTTCTCGCGATAACGGATCCGATATTCCTAAGGCACGAAGCCCGTCAGTGCCGAAAGAGGACAAATCCAGCTGATATCCAGTGGGGCCCTGGGACCTCTGAGGAGAAAGGTTGGTGATATAAGGAGGGGAACAACTTTTTGCACAATCACCAACGCCCGAAATTGAAGACAGAAACAAAAGATGAGGCTTCCGTGGGAGAAATTCAGGAGGAACGCTTAAATTCGAAACCGGTAGGGTAGCCTCTGGGATGAAAGAACCTATCGGGGAAGCAGGATGGCCCGACGACAAAGGAGAGGTCGCGGCTGCCGAGCTCTCATTGTTTTCGATAGAAACGGCGGAAGACACCCTGATAGCTTTGATATTTTTCACCACTTGCGAAGTACTCGCGGCATGAGAAGCGTTAATATTCTCGGGGGGGACCGCGTTAACTCCCTTCAAAGGGGGAACTGGGGGGTTAGTTTTCTCTGTGCGAACCTTCTTTACGAGACGCTCCGTCTCTTCTGCAATTTCTTCGCTATCGTCCTCAGCCGATTCCGCCGTGTCATCATTCCTCCTCGGCCTAAGTTTCATCCTTTGGGCAATAGTAGCATGATGTAATTCAGGACCAGTGTCCATGCTCTCGCTATCGCTGTCGATTTTCTCAAACACAGGATCGCCTTGAGCTACCCTCTTGCCACGGGACGAAAGCCAATTTTCAAGGAAACAAGAAGGTCGAGTGGAGGCTCTGCGAGTTGTGACGGTTTTAGTCCCTTCCCTTCCAGGCGGAATGGGTGGGCGGCGGGAATTTTCAGGCGAAGGAGAAGGAGGCAGCGACTGGAGAGGTGTTACGTTCAAAGGGGCGTCACTTTCCCCAGAAGAACTACTCTCAGCGTTACCTGCCAACAAAACATATTAGCAAATTAAGAAGATTGAAGCGATAAAGAAGAAAAAAGGGAACTCACCCACAACGCACTCTGACAAGGGCCTGAACCGAGCAAACTCCCGGATACGGAAAGACCCTTCTATTTCTAACAAGGCGCTAACGTTGGAAACATCCTGGCTTGACAGCGCGTCCGGTCTTTTCCAAACGCCACTATTGATTTTTCGATTGAAACCCCCGCGCCAGAGTCGTGACGGCAAACGGAGGGTGAAAAAGCCAGACTTCCAGTCACCTACGTGTTCCTCAAAACCTTGAAAGTTCCGCCAGAACAGTTGCACAATGACATCATCCCATCTGGGGGTAATATCTACCAGGCAGTTGCGACAACTCAAGACAAAGAACGTGCGGAATAGATCAAGCGATGGAGCAAATATACGCTTCATCTCGCACGAACGAAGGAAAGCGTAAATACCACACCAAGAGGGTGGAGTAATCTGGACGGGATTAAGGTCATAATGATCTAGCAGTTTCAACAGAGAAGTATGGAGTGGGAAACGGAATCCGTAAGTAAACATCTTGAAATAAACTAACCGGAATGTTCCCCACATGGCGTCAGGCAGCCGAGTGTCCTTCAAAGAGACAAAAGGGCGATAGCCCGTGGGAAAAGTAATACCACTCTCCTCTAATTCAACCCTCAAAACCTCATTACAATTGAATATGCTGCGAGTTCTCCTAGCTTCGGGATCTATAGGGTTTTCAACAGTTGAAGACATAAGGGACAGGGAAAGTAAATCTACGGCGGTAGAAGGAGTAAATACCTGGAGCAAAAAGCCAGTGAGCCGGTCGCCGGCACCAGTGAGCGGTCGCGGTAAAACCTCTCGAAGAAAAGAAGTGCAGAAGAGAGAGAAAATGTGCAAAAACTCAAAATATTAGCAAAAGCAGTAAAAGAGAGAGATGGTTTCCTTATAAAGGAAAGCCTAAAGAAGAGACAACCTGTAAAAATGAAACACGTACAGAACAGAAAAAGACACGTGGATAGTCATTTGTGCCTTCTGAAAGAAGACAGTTACCGATTAGAAGTTGAAGGCAGTTACCCGTAGCGAAAGGGACGCTTCCGCGATAACCCGGAACGCTCAGAAAGAAACAATAAGTAAGCGATGAGAAGCGAAAAGGAAGTAAAACCATCATTCATTATTATGAGGAAGGCCATACGGCATCTACAAAAAAGGGTTAGGCCCTACTCTTCACCGTCGGACCAAGTAATGCCGTAGCAATAGACTACGTCCTCTTCGTCATCGCCACCCCAGAATGGTGAATCCACAACAGCAGGGGGAGAAGACTCACCGACCCTCTTTCTAGCGGCAGTAGTCGACCCGGTTGTTTTCTCCTTAACGCTTGGCGATACTGCATCAACGGCTGAACCAGCAGAAGGAACCCACGGAGGCGAATCACTCAAAGAAGGAAACGATTTTTTCTCCTCCCTAGCCAGAGAAGCCAGAGAGTCGAAAAATGACTTAGAGGCCTTGGCAACCTCCTTCCTTCGTTGTTCGACTTCCTTCCTCCGCCTCTTGCGACCTCGCCGACGGACAACCGGCCTCCAAGGAGGCGAGGGGGGAGGATTATCTGTGTCAGGGGTAGTCGGAGGAGTTGGCGGTGAATTCCCCGAAGCCGTACCTAGCAAATAAGAATCAGCCATGAGACTCGCAGAGGATCTATAACGAAGAAAAATGAAGGAGAAAGAAATGGATAAGAATGAAGGAGGAAAAGCCTCATTAAATAGCCGGGAAAAGAAGAAAAGAGACTCTTCGATCCTCCAACCCGACTCTTGAAGATTGGCACGTGTACAGTCTGAAGTGCAAATGTAGATTTGCAGTCATGCCTGTTGAAATCTCGCGCAAATCAAGAATAATGCTAATATCTGCCGATCAGTTGTTATAATGAGGACGGCGCGGAGTTAAGGCAGAACGATCAACAGAAAAACCGCCCAATGGCAAGACTGTTTTCAGTTGGGCTAAGAATATTCCTTGGAAAATGACAAAGAACGCAGTAAAGAAGAAGAACAGTTACAAGGCGGAATGATTGAAATGATTTATTTATTATGGCCTACCGGCCGAAAGATACATTTACAAGGCAAGAGGAAAAGAAAAAGGCCCAAAGGGAGCCACCGTTATCAGGCGTCAGAACCAGCATCCTCGGGCACCTCAGGAAGGTCCCTCAAGGAATCCATGACCAGGACAAGATCATGGGAAGTGGCCCTCATCCCCTTCAGGCAGCACCCCAACATGTCCTTACGCTGCTGCAGCATAGCGATCACCACTTGAATCCGAGAGACGGAGGCAGACAGCTTTGAAACACTCTCCAAAGGACTGAAGTCCTCCAGAGAGATGGCTCCCAGCCGGGAATAGAGCGGAGTCAGCATCCCCTGCAGCTCCAGAATATCCTCAGAAGTCTTGACCAGCATGTTCTCCAGGAAACCGACGTCACCGTCGTTGAGGTTCCTGAGTGAATGACCCTTGGAGAGAAGAAAATTCTTGGTCAAATGATCCATGATGCTGACTGATAGAGATGAGGAGAACGTGGATGGAGAAAGTTCTTCGATTTATAGGCTCCACTGAAGGGAGGCCTTGGAAAAAGAAATTGAGGTCCTCAAAAGACGAGCCGTCCCGATATCCTCAAGGACTGATAAGCCTAGAACGGAAGAAAGGGGTAACGGTCGCGATATAGATACTGGAAGGAGTACGAGGCAGAGTCTAAAAAATGCCGAAAGACACGATGTCACTGGTAGCCCTGACGCTAAAACCATAAGGTTACCGGTATCCACAGTATAAGGCCGCGTTGATGTCACCGGTGGCCCTAGATGCGTAAAATCGCGTTGGCATCACAGGCGTCTGGTGGTATGAAGCCGCGATAACCATAAGGTAGCTGATGGCGTAAAGTCGCGTTGATACCGCTACTCTCTCGGGCGTAAAGAATAAATCGGGGCTCGTGTGACCTCAGACCTCTGTAAGTATAAGGTTTGCTAACCTCTGTATAAGTATCTATCTCCTCTGTGTCTTTGCAGTACACTCGAAAGGACGATAGCCCCGAATATATGCCAGCCTAGGGCACGGCCTGGTTGAATATCCGTAATGACGCCACACGTAACCCAACAACGGTCCTACTATGACTTGAACGAAGTGGAGACTTCATAAGCCCTATCGAGAGGCCAAGAAGATTAATATCGCCTCATGACCGAGCAGATCCCTATTCTAAGATATCAGACGTGGATAGCTCTTGGTGAACACTCGGGCTAGTTTTCAGTTGGGCTTATGATAACAATTGGAATGCTCCTGACGGCAACATTGGGGCTACGGCATCAATCCCGGACAAGTTTCTATACGCTTCCCTGAAATGCCAACCTATCGCCTGGGCCAGCGGAAAATTCCTAGGATGGTCGACTTCAGCGGGGGGGGATCTCACGCACCTTTATGCGCACGGCGTCATCCCATCCTAGGGGACCAAGGAGGATATCGCTCCCGATAGACCCTACATGATTATCGCCCCCAATGACGGAACTGATATCGCCCGAAGCGATGGTCACAAACGTTGCCTACCCCTATCGCTGTTAGGTATCGCCATCTTAAGCCTATAAATACCCCCACGAATTCCAAACAGAAGGTAAGATCGAGATCATCTTGGAGAACCTCTACCATTCTGAAAACTCGAACTGACTTAAGCATCGGAGTGTCTACGCCGGAGTCCCCCTCCGGCGCTTTGCAGGTACCTCCGACGCCGATCGCTTCCCATCCGACTAGCTGCAGCAGCCGTTTCCGACCAGAAGAGATCTCGGATCTTATCAAAAATAGAAAAATAGAAAATTAATAAAAGAGAGAGAGAAGAGAGCAAGTCTGAATCATGAAAAAGAAGAAGAGGAAAATCAGCAGCCAGCATCCATTCAAGGTCCCGAGCCTCGGTCCCGACTGAAGGAAGCAAAGATCCCCCTCGAAAAAGAAGAATCTAGTCTAGCTTTCGCCCTCAGCAACATTGTCTCACCACCTCGATTCTTTCCTGCCAAGGGAGCGTTCCAGGTTTGAGTTGGTTTAACCACCTCCTCATTTCACTTCCTTACTCTCCCTCTTCCCCATTTTTTCCTCTTATTATGTTTCATTCCTCCACTTTCTCCTATTTTCTCTTATCATTTCTTTTCCTTGTTTCCCCTTCTTGCCCCCGATGCGGAGTCTTTTGATTGCTAGATTGCCTATGCATGTGTCTAATGTACTCGGATTGATGTGCAAACTTAATTTTGTGCCGCATTTTTGAATACTTGAGTGTTTAAACACCTAGCCTTACGAGTGCGAGTGCAAATACTGATTCATGTGAGGACCGTTGGTGAATAGGCTGATGTGGAAAAGTCTTTTCTTAAGGGTCGTTATCCTTCTAATCTGATGCAGGTGTTCATCTAGGTAGAGTCTGTTTTCATTCGAGGTCCCGAATCTTGAAAAGCATGCTTATTCTCTGTGCTATGGTTTGGTGTGTCTGTTTTGTTTTGGGACTGTTTTGAATTTTGTGAATGCTCGAGGGCGAGCATTGGGCAGTGTGGGGATTATTTGATAGGATATTTTTATGCATGATTTTCCATCCATTTTCTCACCCATTTAAGGCATGATTCTGCTAATTTATCCTTGTTTTCACTACTATTGCAGATCTATGCCTAAAAAGGGAGTTTATGCAAAAACATGTGTTTTTGGTGCATTTTGTGCGAATTCGAGCTTCAAGACCAAAGTCGAGGTCCCGAGTCCAAAGCAGCGTTCAAGGTCCCGAATCGGATTCTCCGTTCGGGCCCCCGAAGGGCAAAGAGCGACATTTCCACGTGTCCTCTCACCAAAGCTCCCATGTGATCTCCCTGACACTGTTCTGACGCTCTGCACTGATCACAAAATACCTACCTCTCTGACCATTGCAGGCCTTGAGCCCAGTTTAGACCTGCCAAAGCTGGGAAAACCAGGCAGCTTTATGCTTTTCAGCTTTGTGCTTTAAGGAGCATGGATCCATTTTTATAGGCTTTCAATTAATGCATTTTGTCCCTAGTTTAGGCTGAAGATATTTTGTGCTTGGAGCTCTAGCTTATAAGGAGCATCCAAGGAGTAGTTTAGACATCTCTCACTACATAATATAATTTTCAGAATTAGTAGAATTAGTTTTTCTTAGACTTCTCTCTAGTTTATCTCTCTATAGTTCTTGTTAGCTTCCTTCAACCTTGCCGCCGGGCTTCAAATGTTTTTAGTAACAAGTCTTCTTCCCTTAATCTATTTATTTACTTATTATGCTCTCCTTAATTATTATTTATTTATCTTCAAGCATGAGCAGCTAAATCTTTAATTCTTGGCAAGGGTGATTCAAGGGTTGCAAGGGCAGATTCGAGGCCTAAATGTGCTTGATATATTCTTGTTGCCATATTCAATTGCTTATCATTTTAACTACAAATTCGCATGAAATAATTAGAGGCTTGATCAACTGATTATTATTTTGTGTGAATGCTGCCATCTTTGTGATGAATACGGAAGGAAAATTGCATGGCACAAGTAGGCATCTATTTAGTCTTGGCTGCACTGAAGTGGTCTTGAATAGATAGGGTAAGTAGTTGATTAAAGCGAGGTCACGAGCCTGACAAACTGAGGGACTTTTAGCTCTAGATCTGTCTTTTCTTATCTTCATGGGCAGTCTGAGTATGACCCTCCCGCATTCGTGCCTGGAGGGATGGCAGACTGTCAAGACTAGCTCATATGTGGAAACGGGGGGTAGTTTCTCTTAAGAGAAAAGTAGGGGATATTCGAGGAATCTTGTCCCTATGTCATTTCTATGCATGCTTGAGTAGAATATCCTTGTGCTGATGACGATCGGGCCCCGAATGCAACCCAAGAATGCCTTTGCTAAGAACCTTCTCTATCTGATTATTTGTGTTTGATTATCACTCCTTCTGAGCCGCTCCTTCTAGAGAACTCGGGAAGGCTTTCAGCTTCGCTCTCTCAATCTTGGTTGCTACTGGTTTCATAATTTCACACTGAACGTGTAAGTTCCTGAGATGTCTGAATGGATTTTCATTTGAGTGGCCATAGAACTTAGGAAGGTTGGCCACCATATTGGTCTTTATGGACCAATCATTGGGTACATCTGGACAATTGATACAAGAGAACGTTTCTTGCTCTGCTGTTCTGTTCAGCTCTCTCATAGTCGGTTCTGGATGGTTTTCCGCCATGGCTAGATCGAAAGCTTCATCTTGGTCAGAGGATTGGCCAAGATCGTGGTCAAGACTGTGGTCTATTTGAGAACTAGAGGTTCCGATTCACTCTCTTCTGGGAATTCCTCCTTCGAGCTATCCTTCTTAGTTGTGCTTCGGTCCTTGTGAGATTCGGATTGTATGGTATTAAGTCTTCTCCTCTGGAAGAGGACCTGGTCATCAACTGTCAAAAACAAAATAAAAGAAACTACGAACGTCGCCGTTAAAGGTCCCCGGCAACGGCGCCAAAATTTGATCGCGCGCTAAACGCGTCAAATATAAGTGTAAAATATGTATAAGAATGGGGGTAGGAATACAACTTATCACTGTCCACAAGGTTTTGTAGATTATGGTAAGAGGATCGTCCACAGAGACCTTTAGGGGGAACGTAGTTTCTTGGTTGACTTCCTCGTCACTGGTTTTGATTGGGGAACCTGAAAATAGAAACAAAAGAAACAAAAGAAACAAAGCAATTTAAAGTAGTCTTGGTCAAAGGCTTGGCCAAGATAGGGGGTCAATACTGAAAAAGTCAAATAAAAGAGAATTCCAGGTAAGGGCGATTAGAGAGCTTCTGTTCTTATGATTCGATCATTGATGCAAGGGTATTCATCTCTTGATTCGTAGTCCTGCTATAGAGTGGAGGTGCTCCTGTTCACTCCTGACTTCCCTCCTCTTCAAATTATCTGGCGGGTGCTCCCTTTCCTGATAATCCTGGCCAAGGGACACCTTGCTGGTTAAAGGGTTTATCCGTTTGACTGTTGTCTTGAATGGTTGTTTGCTTCCTCAATGGTATAGGGGAAGACAGTACCTAGCCAAGTTGTCTCCCTATGGAGACCCTAGGTTGTCAATCTGGTCTTGGTCTAGATCACTTATTTCTTCTACTCTGGCGCGAGACTAGTTACCTACTTTGCCTAGCCGGCGGGTGCTCCCTTTCCTTCTAGGCTAGCTGCAACTCTTCTCTATTAGGGTACAAGAACGATCAGGTCTTGTCTCTAGTGAGTTAGCGTTAGATTAAGCTCAAGTAATAAATGAATATGAATCAAAGAGAATGCTAAGGGCGATTTGATCTCACAAAAACATAAGAACGAAGCTCATCAACCCTTACCAAGAATGGGTGTTTAGCTACTCATACTCATAGATGGAAAATAAAAATACTTGATTGCATAAAAATAAATAAATCCGAGAATTCAAAGAATTAAATTCCGTAGCTAGAAATTGTTTCAATGTCGAGAGAGAAAAGAAGGAAGAGATTCGATCCCTTTTTGGAGGGAACGAGCTTAGCTAAATAAGCTAAAAATCTTCCTAATCCTACTGTAATTCAAACTCCTAGAAAATCTAAGATAATAATAACAATGTTTTAAAATAGGGAATATCGTATGTTCAAAAAGAGGGAGATCCCAAATAGGATTCTTCAACAAATTGTCGTCAGATCCCTCTGAAGATGGTGGACGGTTGTAACTTGTCAGCTCACAAGGCCCAGATGAATCGCGGCCCAAAAGGCTTGCCGACGCTGTCGCTCGAGATGGCGTATCGCGAAATGAGTCTTGGCCAAGCTTGCGGCCAAGACGAACTGGTAATCATTTCTTGCTGCGCGAAGGGGTCTTGGCCAAGCTCTAGGCCAAGACGATCTGGTAATCAACTCCAACGTTCCATCATAATGCTCCGCTCCAGAACCAGACTCCAAACCAGAACTGTCAAAGCATGAGGAATAAAAGGGAAATCAATAGACTTACTGCCCAAATTACAAGTAAATGGACAGTAAAAACATGATTAAATGCAATGCAATCAATGGGTCCCACACGTCAACACCACACGCTAGCAAACTTTTCAGACAAATTAATATAATAATGGGAGTTAATGGTCGTCAGTGACCGTTAGCGTCGATTTAGACGGCGGGACTTGGGGTGCATAACGGAGCTAACGGTTAGGACCCAATTGAACCAAATTTGAAAAGTGGGACTGACTAAAATGAAAATAATAACGACAGGGACCCCTGGGTGCCTTTTTCCAAGAATTTCATGACTAGAAAAATCTGATTTCGTAGAACCGGAAAGAATTCATTAACTACACCGATATGCTTTATTAACATCCTTCTGCTCCTACGAGATAACCCATTGGTTTAAAATGGCAGCCTCCACGTACAGGCACGGTAAAGGTCAATATAGACGTAGCAGTAGGGACTACGGGGACTGGATTGAGTTTCATCGCGCGGGACACTAATGGTGGGTTGGTTTTCTCGGGGGCCATATTTCTTCCTCATAGGACCGAGGCGCAAACAGTAGATGCCCTCATACAGGTTCGACAATAGGGTGTGACAAAATTATTGTTGAGTCAGACTGCCTCTTGAGTATCTTAGCTCTGACTGCTGGAGACCTCCTCCTTAACTACACAGGGTTGGTGCTGGAGGAGGTGGTTAGGTTCGCGTCTTTTTTCACTAGTTGTTCGTTTCAGCACACAAAACAGACTATAAATATCCCGGCCCATGAGTTCTTTGATTTCCGGTTTAAAAAATGTATTAGTAGAGAAATGCTCCAAGGCGATCGCGCTTTTTATATTTGCTGATATTAATTAATCTATTTTCATTTTTTTTTTTTTTTAACTCAGGCAAAAGGATATCTAATTAAACCAGATCTAAAAGTCAACATTCTGATCGTAACTGATGTAGTTAAGTACGCGAATATAAAATACAAATGGGTCGAACCGAGGTCATATGCGTGGGACAACCGAGCACGGGATCTCTGCTGACACTCAAGAAAACAACTCATTTTAGCTTTCGGTTCCTATGATGAAAAGTCAACATGCATACCCTATTTATTAACTGTATATTTATAATTTTATAAAATTGAACTGGCAGAAGAATGTAGTATAACTAAACTCTAATAATAATAAAAACATTTTTATAAATCAGGGTCCAGGTGGAGAAATTAATATAATGAGAAATGAAAAGGTCAGCATGCCAAGTGCGTGACATTTGATGAGGTCAACGGTAATATTTCATGATTTTGAGGACGGGCCTTTTATTTTCATATGGTTGATGGTTGTAGTACCCAGGAATTGCAATTAATTGCAATTCTAGGATTAGTAATGTACATTTGTTGTTGGACGGTGGCAGTCTGTCGTCTCCAAACGGAATGAAATTAAGTTTAGTTGCAGGGATCGCTAGTTGTTTGTTGTGGTCAAATCAAACTCGTCTCTTTTAGGGAAATTGTCATTAGGAGACTGATGATTAATGATGATCATTTGATCCAGAAGAAGTAAAAAACATCGATGATCGATGGGGTTTTCTTGTTTTAGCTCCAAAAATTCAAAATGTAGAGCTAAACTCGAGAAGAGAGCTGTTAATGGTTTTGTCACAAACCGTTGAAACATAAAATGTAGAATATGTTTTTGGAGCTTTTTTTCAATAAAGTTAATAAAATATTGCAAGTTCGATTATTAAATACGAAATAGTTATTTTGTTGAAGTATTTTAAGTGACCAAAATCGAGTGAATTTTTTAATTTTTTTTTTCAAATCATGAAATAACTTCGTTGATAACAAAACAATATAACACAAAATGAAAAGAATACACACCCAAAAAGATGTAAAAGGAGCACCCTCATATGCAACTACAAGAACAAATATTTTCCGGTATATTGAAAAAATGGGTATGTGTGACAAAGTTGAAGTTGTAAATGTATATACAAATAATGACAAATCAGACCAAACAAAACCGATAGCTTTAACGCTATTTGAAATCAATTTACATAAGAAGTTATATACATACTCAATTTGTTCTTTCGATCAAACTCTAGATTTGTGCCTAAAATTAACCGAATGAAAGTTAAAACTATTGCTAACTGAAAGGATAATCCAAGCCTACACTGCTACGGACGCAGCTGCTAACACCTACTCCGAGCTTGGGTTTAAATGTGCCAAATGAAAAGATTTAAGACTTTAAGGACTAAAATGAATTTGTTTTTGAAGGAATACCCCTAGCGAAAAGATCAAATGGAACGACAGCCAGTTCCCTAGCCAAAACCAACACCACTTTGAACACAGAACGCAGCATTAGTTGGACGACCATGACCAATTGTAACTAGGTGAACTCATTAAATCATTAATAAAGTCAAGAATTCCAATCCTTGAGCCAAACCCATATTTTAACTCAAGGATTGGAATTCTAGTTGATTTTGTTCGAGCCATATAGACCACATAGTGCCATAGAGAAACAATCGCCACACCTTTTGAAACTTTCCATGGTGCCAAGTTAAAAAAAGGTTTTTTTATTTTTTTATTTTTAAGATGGAGGTGATATTCGAATCCGGATTTAATTGTTTAGTAGTATTTTTATCATCAACAAAACAACTAATAAATTACATGTCCATTAACAAAATTCTTCGATAAATTTTGTACATCTTGTCCCCTTACAATAAAAGAAACATAAAATTAGTCCGTCTCGTTCACGACATTTTGTTTTTTTAATCGCAATATTTGTTGATCTAGTCTTTGACTTTAATTAGTGCGCCAACTCTTAAAATTAGTACATCTCATTTCTCTTCATAAATCATAACTGATGTGTCAAAATCTGAATGGAATATATCAAATGATAAACCCCTCAAATGAATTAATATATACTACTCGTATTTTGAAACATGAATTAATATGAAAAAATTATACGATTTATTTGTATGCATAATACTATTCATATTGGAGTAATAAATAACGAGGTTTAGTATTAATTTATGTTAGGGGAGAAAAATACACACCGCCGTTCAGCAATTACATGGCGGTAGTTTAAGACGGTGGTGCAGCTAGCTGCTGCTCCTATTTCATCAAGCAATAAATACAAGTGGTTATTTAATTAATTTGAAGACCGACTTTGTTATTAAATGAGCACAAATCATAGCTGAGCTAATTAGTGTATAATTTTTTAATAAAATAAATCATGATTTCAACTCTTTTTTAGTGAACTCAAGTTGATTGACTCATTAAAATCAAAACTGGGAAGTGTTACTATTGTCCATACTCTTCGGCCAAACAAGGTGTTAATAGACGAGAAGTGTATGACCTGTGTTGTTGTTTTTCCTATCAAAAGCGAAAATCATTTTTTTTTAAATATAATTCGTCTCGCCCGGCATCTTCATAGCATATTACCTCCAAACTGGAACGTTGGTAAGAACGATCAGATGAAATTGGTAAAGCGGTGAGATTGGCAGGAAAAACCCAAACCACAAACTGACAGAAAAAGAATGGAAAAATATTTTAACATCCCTGAGCTTTTTTAACGTGTACACTTTCATCCTTGATTTTTCTACCCCAACTTTTGTGCCTTAATTTTTTTGATTTGCAATGATTTGAACAGATTATTGCAAAAAATGGTACTGGTATAAACATTTTTTGATTAATTTTATACCTCGACTGTTTTTTTGCGTTTAAAAGATACATGTATAATAACAAAACGTCACATTTGGTACCTCAACCTCACACTGTCCAACAGTAACCGTTAACTGTCCTATGTGGCACACCACGTGGGATACGGCTAACGTGGTCGAATCTGACCCGGTTCTTTTCCCATTAGTCGAATAAGTGGGTTTTCCAACCGGGTATGAAACGACATCGTTTTTGGCCTTTTACTATAGGTATAACGACGTCGTTTATGAGCGGCCTCTTTCTTTTCTCTTTTCTTTTCTTTCTTTCTTTCTTTCTTTTTTCTTTTTTCTTTCTCTCTTCTTCTTCCTCTCTTAACTAAACCCAACCAAATCCAAATTAGCCACCTACCAAATTAATCTCCTGCCAAATTAATTCAAAACCATCACTACCCAATTAATTCAAAAAAATTATACTCTACAAATTAAATCCAAATCAATCCAAATTAAATCAACCACGACACCACCGCTGCCACAACCACAGCACAACCGGCCAACCACCTCACCCATCTCCTCTGCCTCCTCCGGCCAACCGCCAGCCCAGCTCCCTCGCCGATTCGCCACCAATCACCACTCCGCCTCAGCCACATCACCAAACAACTTACCTCGCGGCGTGGTAGTGGATGTATTTGAAATTTGATGCAAGCTTTATTAATGTCAAATTTATTTATGGGTCTTGCGTACGAACTGGATTTGATTTAAAAAAATTCTGGAAAAAATATAATGATGATGTTGTCGGTGGTGGTGATGGGTGGTTACGGTTGTGGTTGGTGTGGGTGAGGAGATCGAGGGTGTTGTCGGTGGCTGGGCCGAGAGGGAGAAGGAGAGGGCGAGATGGTGCTGTCTGGATGAGGAGATTGGGTGTGGCGATTTTAGCAGAGATGGGAAGATGCTGATTGAGAGGGATGAGATGAGAAAAAAAGAGAATTAATTAGGTGAGAATTGAAAAACAATGGAGAGGGTTTGAATTAATTTTGGTGTGTGGCAGTGATGATTGATGGTGTTGGCGAAGGAATGGAGGAGGATTGGGTGGATGTAGGAACGTGGAGGAGGAGTGGGATAGGATGGGCCAAAACGACGTCGTTTCATACCCGGGTGGGGAAAACTCACTTATCTGACCTGTGGGAAAAGAACCGGGTTAGATCTGTCCTATGTGGCACGCCACGTCAGCCGTATCCGACGTGGCATTCGACGTGGCGTGCCATATAGGACAGTTAACTGTGATTGTTGGACGACATGAGGTTGAGGTACCAAATGTGACGTTTTGTTATTGTACAGGTATCTTTTAAACGCAAAAAATAGTCGAGGTATGAAATCAATCAAAAAATATTTATACAGATACCATTTTTTGCAATAACTCGATTTGGACCTCTAACATTTTATAGTGATAAAATATTAGTATTTCTATTAAAATTGCATCCAATGTACGTATACGTTTCAACATGCAAGTGCTTTTGTAAATTTTGCTACCTTTAATAACGAGATACATCTCCTAACTTCAATTTTAAGGAATAACTTTATATTGGTTTGAATTTGTGAAAATTTATAATACATGTGTTATATTCAATAGATTATCAAGCGTGTGACTGAATTATTAGTAAACATGAGTAGTTTTGTCCAAATTAACTTTATAAACTTTAGCCTATAAATGTGGATGAGTTAGTTGGGATTAGAAACTTCGGAGATAAAAGTGTATAATTCACCGAACCTCGTTGACCTTAATATAATTTTTTTCCCAAAAATGAATATAGTATATACGTCTTTCCTCAGCGGTTTATGAAACATTTAACAATTTTTAAAAAAGTAAAATTCCAGGTATTTTCAGACTAATTTTCTAACGAACTTGCTTTGGATTTACACTATGAAAACCGGAGCAACGGACTATAATTACTAATCATAATGCATAATCAACTGCAAAAACTATGCTTACCGATTTCCACTCTTCTAATAATACTAAGCAACCCCGTAAGAACATATTGTCCTTTAGTCAATATTGGAAATATCTTCTGATTTTGGTCACATTATTGCTAACATTATGGCATGTCAGCCGAGTCTGACGATTAGTTTTGGTAAATTACATGATTTTTAATTTAACTTTGTTGTGATTTAATAGTTAAAGAAAAAGGTTAAGTCCACACTGATATTGGAATTTGGACATTGGGAAGGAAGGATGCCTTGTCTCTGTCCCAGGCGAGGCGGGACTGAGTCCGTGTGTATGTGTGTGTGGAACAATTCAATTGTTACAGGTTAGGTGAGCTTCTACTTATTTTTATTTATTCCCTATATTGTTCCAATATTGTTTTATATTTTCTTGGAAGATACATTATCACATCGAATATTTGACTATTTATTAGAGTATGTAAACCAAAATCTCACATTAAAAAAATAACAGAACGTGACATTTTAGAAAAATCGTGTGAATTAAGGCTCAGAGCGAATAATATTATTTCATTAAAAAAGATTAGTGAACTTTTATTTCTACTCTAGATTAGAATCAGACATACATGATCTCGAAAGGCAAGGTAACTCTTCTTGTTCACGAGTTTTAACATAATTGAATCTAATTTTTTTAGTTAAGTTAGAACAAACTTTACCGATTGTGAGTACTATATTATTTTATTAATTATACTATTAATACCATAGTACTATTTTATAATAGTACTCCCTCTGTTTTTTAATAACTGTCGTTTTTCTACGGATTGTTACTGTTCATAATACTTGTCATTTTATCTTTTTCGATGTATATATTTTGTACAAATGACAAAAAAATATTATGCATCAACTCAATTTGATGATGGTGTGATAATTTGAGTGGAAATTAGGGGAAAAAAATGAAAGAATTTGAAATAAAATAAGATCAAAGATTACTGTTTTCAATTTTTTACTATTCTAAAACGTTTGTTATTAAAGGACAGAGGGAGTAGTAGGTAATGGTCAACTTAGTGTTGACTATTGGTATGAGGCCAAGTGGCAGCGGATGGTTAGGTTAGGTTTGCTTGTAAATGATTTTATGAAAAGAAGGGTGGTCGACCGGTGGTGGCGGTGGGGGGCTGTTTTTGTTTGTTTTAGGGAATAGGCAGCAATTGTGAAGTAAGGCATCAAATTCAAATTGAATTGAAAAAGATGCATTGTTTGCCTTGTCCATTTTGTACTCAAAGAGAAAATAGAGGATCCAAATGCTGCTATACGCGGTACTATGAAACATTTAGTACTATGAAACATTTAGACGCAGCGCAATAAAGTAGTTTTTCAACTTGAGACAATTTGCACCTTCTGCATCGTCAACCTTATTCTCTTCTTGGGGGAATTGGATGAAAGGTAAAGATCCCTTATTTCCTTACAACTCGGTTCAGATGATGCTTTCCTCTGCGTGGATTCATTCGTGGGGAGAGTAGAGTTTTTTAGTTAGTTGGATTTCTGTCTGGGTTGTTGGGTTGCTTTCTCTCAGCCTCAAGTTTATTTCTGAATCTTTATTTTCTTCCCTGTCATGTTCTCTTATGACTTTAATAATAATTTTCCATTACCTATTAAAAAAAAAAATTGCTTCCAATAGAGAAGATATCTCATGCAAACAATGACAAATGAAGAAAACAAATAATGCATGGATTATTAGCTATAGTTTTAACCTTTAGTGCTTAGCCGACGATTGTCCCAAATTCTCAAACAAAGTAATTTTTTGGTGGAATAAAAAGAAAGCATGTTAAAGGTGGTGAAAAAGGAAATAAAATAAAAGAAGAAAAACAAAAACATGTTAGATTTTTTAAAACTTGCAGTATTTGACTTAGATTTTGCTGAAAGTTATGATTTTTAATTTAACTTTGTTGTGATTTAATAGTTAAACAATGGTAAAAAAATTGCAACAAATAAGAAAAAAATGGAGCAAAAAATGCAACAAATATGGTAGACCCAAATTACTGAGAAACTAAATAAACTAATGAGAAAGATGGGTAAAATTATAAAATATTGCAAAAAATAGAAACTAAACTAATTTTAATATTATTGTAGGTTATGCCATATTTGTTACATTTTAAAAAAAAATTAATAATTACTTTTTGCGCTTTTAGAAATGTAAAAATTTAAAGTTTTAGAAAATTATATAATTTAAATTACAAATTTTAAAAATTTATGGCCGAAGTAGAAAATTTATAAACTTACTCATTATTTAATAATAAATAATATTAACAAATAAAGGGAAGTCACTCACATTTTTTTGTTGGCATTTGAGGCTTTGATTGTATTCAAAAGCTATAGTGTAATAACACCAAAGATTTGGTATTTATTTAGTTCAATTTTTGACAAGTAAAATTAAAAAAATGTATACAAAACTAAATAGAACGTTCCATATTTGAGTAAAGAAAAAGAAAGATTAAATCTCAATAGAACGACAAAACTATATATAGAATTATAAGTATAGCAAATCATATATTTTACAATAAATAAAATTCATAACAATAATATCAGAACTTAGCTAATGAAAGAAAAAAATTAATTTCTTCTTCTACATTCTCTTTTACTTTTATATTTTAAATTTAATTATAAGTAAAAAAATTAAGAGTTAGTATAATTTTTTTAATTTAATATGCATGCGAATGTGAGATTTGAACTTGAGAATTTACTGATATCTTTTTACAAAATTGCAATTGCGGATAAACAAAGCCTAAAACAATAACTTGCATTCAGGAGTTCTCATTTTTTCAAGACAAACTCTTGATAAAATATAGTCCATGTACATTAACGTAAATACGGATAGGTCTTTAATTCTAACTCTCTCTTCAAAAAACTTGGTGGATGAGAAAACGAAGAGAAAAAAAAAAGAAAAATTTAAGAAACACATTTTCTTTTCTTTTCTTTTTATTATAAGAGAGAATTAATAACCTCAAGAAATTTCATCAAGTCACTCCATCAATATATGACCCACTTTATAAAAAGAACATACACTTATTAGCTGATCAACTACAATTAATATAGTTTCATTGATCATATAAGCTACAAGTTTTAGACACAAATTACGCATTAATCCATGACCCGACTTATAAAAAACAGCATGCATTTTTTTGCCACAAAGAATGAGTCAATTAATATAGTTCCATTTATTTATTTTTCTCATTTAATTACTCAAATAAAAACATTGACGTTTTAAAAGAGAAAACATGCTATTAGTACATTATTAATAAACATTAACAAAAAAAAAAGGATTCACCAACACTATAGACTTGGTATGAGAGGAGAGTAAGGGAGATTAAATGTAGTCCTAGCATTTGCTAAGAAGAATTTGATTCTTCTCCTAGGAGGTTCAACTACCACCTACCCTCCCCTCTTGGCCAACAAACCATGTTAAATGAAACTCTCATTCAATTTATTTCATCTTCCATCTCTCTCCCATGTCTCTCCCCATAACCAATTTTTAAGAAGCCATCGCTCTTGGACTCTTAGTCTTAGCCCAAGTACTCCCCTCCCCTCCCCTCTCTCACCCTACCTCTCCCTCTCCTTAGGCACATTTGGTTTGTTTTCAAGAAATTAAAGCAGTACTTCTAGGCAAAGATCATAAATCCTGACCCAACAAGGATTATGCTTAGAGGTTTCCTTTTACGGTAGACAGCAAAAAAGAAGAAGATGTGCTATACATACATATGTATATATTTGTACACCCTCTTAATTGAATTCTAGTGTACTTATACATTATATGTATACATTATACATCATCATCCATCATCAATCTTTCTTTCTTTTCTTGGATTCTTGATTCCAGAAGAAGAAAAATCGTTTCTAGTGGCAAAAATGTCAATGTTGATTGGAAAAACCAAGATGGTTTTGTTTATGCTAGGGTGGGGAATACACGAGGCATTGAGCTTCATTGTCTTCTCATTTCTTGATATTCTTGATTTCATCCTTTGCTTCGTGTACAAAGTTGCGGATTTCATCATGGAAGCGGAGTGGAAGCCTTGCTACTGCGCATCTTCGTCGGCTAAAGATGCAATCACTTGCAGCGGGAAGATACTCGTGTCTGAGCAGGGCGCGTCCAAGATTGTGAGTCTTTCCTCCACGAGGTTAGAGTTGGAGGACATTTCGGACACTCTCTATGCTCGCGCTCCGGTTGTGTCGGAGATTTCGAAACTTACGGTCAACGAGCTGAAGCGAATTAAGGTGGACAAGATCAGTGCCACCATAACCACCACAACCATTGTGCAATCTTGCGATAAGGCCGTGAAGAAAGGATCGGTTAGGTCCTCCACATTCACGGTCAATTCCACCATTGTTGAGATGCTCCAAGAAAAAATTGGTCGCCACAATTTTCATCCCATACCCAGATGGTCGGATTGTGATTGTAAAGCTTGCAATTCTTGGAGTACTTTTAGCAAGGAAAGTCTTTTTGTCACAGCTGAAGAACCTAAAGGTAAATTAATTTTCTCTTTCGGCTACATTAATTTTAGTGGTTGAATGGTAACTACTTTTCTTTTTTGTTTTCACCGAGAAATTTCATACTAATTGATACGTCATGATTAGGGTGTAAAACAAAAGAAGACGTAATCTTCATTCACGGATTCATCTCATCGTCAGCATTTTGGACCGAAACAGTATTCCCAAATTTTACAAATGCTACGAAATCAACCTACCGGTTATTTGCGGTGGATCTTCTTGGATTTGGGAGGAGTCCTAAGCCAGCAGACTCTTTATACACCTTAAAAGATCATGTAGACATGATTGAAAGATCCGTCATTGACCCACACAAGGTTAAATCCTTCCACATTGTAGCACACTCTCTAGGCTGCATTTTGGCCCTAGCACTCGCCGTAAAACACCCTTCATCGGTCAAGTCCCTCACCCTCCTCGCACCGGTAAGTACTTTTTTGTGTGTGTGTAAAATATAGTAATAAAATTTATTTATTAAGTTCCAAGTAATAAATAGACATGGCCAAGTAAGATTAATTAAGCATCATTACAGAATCAGCTAATAGTCTTTACCTGAAATTTTAATTATATATTCTAACCAGTCATTTTCATCATTAATTACTCAGTCAACAATGTGAGACTTTCATGTCCACTATCATTTTTGACACAACGTACTATTTAGGAAAATATAAATATTACATTATTGGATGTGTATCTGCAAGTTTATCGGGTTACGATTGATATTATTCGCACCAGATTAGTCCGCTATGAGCCTACGATTGAGTAAAAGTTTTTAACTATTTTTTGTTAATTTTGGCAGCCATTTTTTCCCATACCAAAAGGGGTGCAAGCAACTCAATATGTGATGAGAAAGGTGGCTCCAAGGCGTGTTTGGCCACCAATTGCATTTGGTGCATCGGTTGCTTGTTGGTATGAGCATGTCTCGAGGACCATTTGCCTTCTCATTTGCAAGAACCATCGGTTGTGGGAATTTCTTACCAAACTCGTCACAAGAAACAAGTAAGCTCATCAATCTCATTTCATTAACTTCTTCTAGTCAACTTATTTAGTTCTAAGGGCACCGTATCACCATTAAATTTCTAACACGACGAAACTCCAAAAATCATTAAATGCCTCCTCATGTTTTCTTTGCTCAATTTTCCTAACTACCCATGCCAAACTTAATTCTACGTGGTCTTCCTAGTAAATTAAATAAATGAGATTTAATAAATAATAATAATAATTAAGAATGAGGGTATCTAAATAAAATAAAATAAATATTCCTTACACGGTGTTTTTAAGATTTGAAACACAAAGGAAAACACAAAATCTAGAGATATGAATTCAGTTTTAAATAAAAATTAAAAGGACAATCTAAAACTTTTCGTGGCATTGTTTGAAGGAGAATACAATGCTAATTATGAGTAAAATTTCTTTCATTACAACTACAAAAATCAAGGACAGCTGCTTAATTAGCACAGTATCTCAATGAAATTTGTTTACACCCAACCCAACACTTACTTAACAATAAATTTTAATAGTTGGCATCCAATGTGTTGATTGGATTACCGGATAGTTTTGACAAAAAAATAATATTTATCAACAATGATTGTCGTCAATTGGTAAGAGATTTATTCATCATTAATTAAGATCTCGAATTTAAGTTTTAAAAATATAAAAACCCATGCCGGGAAAATTGATAGTGCTCCAACCATAGTTAATAGAATCAGACCGATTCGACGGTCGGAACGGTAAAACCGTGACCTAAAAAAGTTTTGGGTTGGGTGTAAACATTTAATGGCTACGATCTAGATAGCGAACCGGATAGCGACTGCGAAGTTTTTTATGCCATTTTATTGAGGACCTACAATAGGTTCGAATCTTAAACCCAACCTCCATAAACGATTCCAATTTCCAACCCAACCCAACCCTTTCTGGTTTAAGGAAAGATTAGAATTGCCTTTATTTGTCTAAGTGATTTAAGGAAATATTAATACCACTAATTAAATTACTAATCGTTGGAGTCAATGTAATTTTATTCGTGTATGATTGAATAGTAATAGTAACATAAATTCGTATCAAAATATAAACGCGGTGTTTTCAGTATAATTCTTTTTATTTTTTTCTAAAGAATTAATGTAGAAAGGTTTGCAATTATACAGCGTACTTTAAGCTTGGCCTGAATAAGTTGTTGAGTGGAATTAAGTTTGGGGCCATATTTTTGTATTTTGTCATTGGATGGATGGCCTCAATCTAATGAAGAGAGGCGCTTAATTACGCCAGTAGTGCACTTAGTGACCAGCACAGACTGTGACAGACGTTAGTGCACTTTGAATTTGTGCACTTTGATAGTGAACCAGCAAAATTAAAAATATATTATTATTATTATACTATTTTTTATTAAAAAAATCATCTTGTAATTTCTTTTTTAAAAATATTGGACAACTCGTTTTCAGCTGTATTATTAGGTATAAGCACCATTAATTAAAATCATTTCCGATGTTTTGATCACTATCAATCGTGTTCATATAACCAAATCTAATTAGTTTAGAAAAATGATCGGTCCATACCAATAAGATGGCTAATTAAATTTACAACATATATTTTAGAAAATTGGTTGGCTACCTACTTATACACATTCCAAAAGAAGAAAAGTGCATATCATATAAGTAGTACTTATAATCTACATTGATTTCAATCACATAGATATTATAATATAGACCTTATCGTACAATCATATATGTTTACGTGAACAAGTATTTTAACGGTCAGATGAAATTTATGAATGAAAATGAAAGCAGATGACAGATATTGTTGGTTAACTTGGCACATTGAAAGCTACTTTTGACTACTTATGGTCAAATATGGATCTGACTTATAAATCACATCCGAAAGAGAGTCCTTTTCTGAAAATTCTGAAAACTTTTACTCTTCTTTGTTCCACAATTTACAAACACTTTTATTTTACGAACCACACTTCTGCACGGAAAAGGACATTCATCCACCCACCAACACCAATATTCACTGCATGGAATTTAATGCCATAGGTCGCGACGGGCCTCCTTCTGGGCTTTTTATTTGTAGGGATTTATTTCTTACCTTAGCGCGACTGATTTTAATCAACCAATAATTTACTTTATAAAGAAAATATGCATAGTTGATTTATAGCTTCAGTATCAACAACTGATTTCCGTTGGTTAAGATTAAAACTAATGTTTTTTTAAAAAACATTAATTGCAGGATTAGGACATATTTGATTGAAGGGTTCTGTTGTCACACCCATAATGCAGCATGGCATACCCTACACAACATTATTTGTGGGACGGCCAGCAAACTTGAAGGGTACCTGGACGTCGTCCGCGACCGGATCAAATGCGACGTGAACATCTACCATGGCAGAAATGACGATGTGATCCCGCTCGAGTGTAGCTTCAACGTGCAAGAAAAAATCCCTAGAGCTCGAGTTAAGGTCATCGACAACAAAGATCACATCACCATTGTTGTTGGCAGGCAAGAGGCGTTTGCAAGAGAATTAGAGGAGATTTGGAGGAGATCATCTGAGGATTAATTAATATATTACTATAAATTAAGCTAAATTAATCCAAAGTGATGGATGAGTGAAATGACGTACGAGGACCTATTGGGTGCAATAATCATATATAGGTCGTCGAAATTAAGTATAGTCGTTTTCATATGAAGAAAAAAAGAAGTATTTGTTTTAATTTCCCTATCTAAATTGGATATATGAATATATTAATGTAGCTACGTGCAAGGTTGGGGGATTTCAATGATTTTCCTGCTCCAATTAAGCTTAAGTAGAAGAAAAGAAGAATAAAGGAAATCACCTTTCTCCATGTGAAATGGTTGAAAGTTGTAATTATTTGATTTTGGAAAGGGAAAAAAGAAAACGGCTAAATTAGTATTTATGGTGTATCAACTTTTTTTTATTTTTGGGCAAAATACCTTTTAGCATGCAATATTTTTTTTGGAAGACAAATTTGCCATCAATTTTCTTCTCTTTTTATATTTGTCACTACTATTTTCTTTTTTTTCAAAATTATTCGGTAATTTGGTCATTATATTGAGTGCCGACTATTTCGAATTCGAGTCAGATAAGAATCAAAGGGCAATAAAATTTTCCCTCATAAATTTTAACATAATTACCTAGGTGTCAAACCTAAAACTTTTTATTAAACTAGAACAATCTCTACGAATTAATCTATTTGCTATCAATTTTCTTCTCTTTTCAAATTTGTCACTAACATTATTGTACGTATTTTGTTAAACAGTTTGCTGTCGTCCGTTATCTATTATTTAGGGCCTGTTTGGCGTTCCAGTTCTAGCTGAAAAAGTTCAGTGGGTGTCGCGCCTCGAAATTTAAAAATTCGCGAGTGTGCAACGAAATTTGAGACCTTCAGATGCTAGGCGTAAAAGGACGCCTAGCAGCATGCAATGAAGTCGCCACCCTAATTTGGTTGCTAGGCTTAGGGAACCCTAATCGTCATGGCATAGGAAATATAATAAGTAAAAAAAACTAAAGGCACAAAAAAGGGGTCTGGACCCCAGATAAAAGGTTCGGGGTCGTATTATGGTCTCGGGAAGGTGTTAGGCACCCGAGACACATCCGAAAACGGTTACCGGTTGATGAGAGAGGTGTTTAAAAAGGTGTTTTAAAAATGCGTTTTGAAAAAGGGGCCCTCAGAGGAATCGTCACTTTAGTCTTTTTTTATGATCGTGATGGGACTGAATTTTCCGTAAGACTGAATGAGCGCCCTCTTTTTTCATCATCGGGCCATGCATGATTAGATTACTTACTACGTGATCCTAACATGGATTGCTAACAGAGTACAAGTTTAAATGATAGGTTTTTGAAGTGAAAAACTGATGTGGGATCGAAAGTCCCCATGTACATGCAGTCAATATAAGCGAGAATTTAAAATCATATGAACACGACATTTTAAGCAACTCTTTAAATACGTTGTTCATGTGGGTTGATTTTAATTCTAGCAGTTCTATATCATGCATACAGTTGATATTTGCAGAAAGCATTGAATAAATAAAAAGGACTTGTGAGGCGTACTTTCGAGCGAAGCTTGAAATTAACCTACAAAACGAGAGTGTTAGTGATAGCTCGAAAAAAAATAGGCAATTCTATGAGTGCGAAAATTTAAATGACAGTTGATTGTTACGCAAAATGATGGATTTTACGCATACGAGAATTTAAATGTTGTGTTGATTGCATGCGAAAAATGATGGATTTTACGCAGGAGAGAATTAAATGCTGAGTTGATTGCATGCGAAAAATGATGGATTTGACACATACGAGAATTAAATGCTAGGTTGATTGCATTCAAAAAATGATTGGTTTTAAGCATACGAGAATTTAAATGCTGTGTTGATTGCATGCGAAAAATGATGGATTTTAAGCATACGAGAATGAAATGCGGAGTTGGTAAGTGCAGGAGATTAAAAGAGTTGATGATTTTAAAACAGTTGATGATTTGCAGAAATTTTAATGATTGATACTGCAGAAGATTAAAGCAATTGATATTGCAGAAATTTAAAGCAGTTGATATTGCGGAAAATAAACAATTGATATTGCGACCGACCATGTAGGCGGTATTGAATTTAAATTGCTGAAAGTAAATTGCTGAAATTTAAAGTGCGGAAAATTAAACAGTTGATAATTTGCGACCGACCATGTAGGCGGTATTGAATTTAAATTGCCGAAAGTAAATTGCGGGAAATTAAAGTGCGAATAATTTAAACAGTTGATAAGTGCGACCGACCATGTAGGCGGTATTGAATTTAAATTGCCGAAAGTAAATTGCGGAAAATTAAAGTGCGAATAATTTAAACAGTTGATAAGTGCGACCGACCATGTAGGCGGTATTGAATTTAAATTACTGAAAGTAAATTGCTGAAATTTAAAGTGCGGAAAATTAAACAGTTGATAAGTGCAACCGACCATGTAGGCGGTATTGAATTTAAATTGCCGAAAGAAAATTGCTGAAATTTAAAGTGCGGAAAAGTAAACAGTTGATAATTTGCGGAAGGATTTCCAGCAGTTTTGCGAAAAATTAAAGCAGTTGATATTGCAGAAAATAAACAGTTGATAATTTGCGGAAGGATTTCCAGCAGTTTGCGGAAAATTAAAACAGTTGATAAGTTGCGGGAATTAAAAGCGACCGACCATATAGGTGGTATATTAATAATTGAATTTAAATTGCTGAATATAAATGACTGAAGCTAAATAACATGAAAATAAAAATTACGATAAGAAATGAGCAATTCGTATATAAAAGCAGTTTAAATAACAAGTTGACGCGAGAATGAGCATACGAAAAATATGAACACGGAAATGACGCATGTGAGCATTTAAATCATGTACAAACCTTTAAAGCATGGTATACGACTATTTAATTTCGTGCATAAATATTTAATCATGGTATATAAATATTTAAGTAGAGCGAAATAATAAACAAGTATTTAAATTTGAACAAGTAAATAATAATTAATTAAATATGGCATACGAATTAAATTAAACATTACATACGAGCATGAAATGAAATGATGTTAAAAACGACTCGAATGCTTGACGAAAATTATTTGGGCCGGGGCCGCATGCAAGATTTAAATCAAATTGGGCTAGGAATGAATCCTAGCCCATGACAACAATTAAAGGCAAGATGGGCTTGGCTTAAGTCAAGGCCCATCAGTGCCTTAATTTTCAAGAGGGACGGGTTTGGCCCGTTCCCATCTTCTTCTTCCTCGCAAGAACAGCATGGTTGTTCTTGCTTTCCACGTCGCCGGCGCTGTAGCCGGCGACTCATGCAACGAAACCAGGCGACCAACTCGCCTGGTTCTTGGCCCGAAAGAGCCTCTCCCCTCCACCATTGCAACTGTGCGATCCCAGCCCGAAAAGGGTCACAAAAACAGTAGGTTTTTTTAGGGGAACGAATGGGTGCATTTTGACGTTAATTAATGAAACAATTAAACTAAGCTAAGATAATTTAGATGGGTGTTAGCATGGTAGAATTAGGTCGAAAACAAGGTGATCGCAGGAAGCTTTAGTGATAAATTAATTGACTAAGTTCTAAACGGCATTTAAAAGAAAAACGGGAGCAAGAACGCTCACCGTGCTGCGGCTGCGTACGGACGACGGCGAGGAACGGGAATTAGGGTGAGTGAATGGGGCTTAGGAGTACATGAGTTGACCAGGAAAATGGAGAGGGAGTAGCAGGGTTTTTTGCAAAATTCTCGGCCCATTTGAACGAAGGGAAGCCGTGGCTATTTATAGCCGAAGAACGCGTGGATGGCCGGACGTGGGAGCTGCGCGTGGTGGCCGGACGTGTGCGCTGGTTGGGCTAGGGGAACCGTGATGATGGCGGAGGGTTAGGGAGCTAGGGAGCAGTTGGCTCGGGCGAGGACTTCCGTTGCCTCCCTCGTGCGTGCACTGTGCATGTGCATTATGCACATTAAATCAAGGGCCATTGATCTGGTTGACTTTCCTTGGTTGACCAGATCAATGGCCATGATCAAATGGCCCTTCATCTGATTTAAATGGCCTCGAGCCGGTTCCCGCGAAAAAACGTTCTGACTTTTCGAGCCGAAGGTACCGTCGCGTAGAGAAAAATACGACGGGTTTAACCGTCTACAGCGAATGACGAGAATTTTTCGTTTAACGTGTTTATTTTCACGTTCAAAAACGTGAAACGTTTGAACGGAAAAATAATAACGTTACGCCGAAAATTACACGAATCGCTGTAGACCGTTGCGACCAGAAAAAATCCTAGCAACTAGTTGATGGAAAACATTTTAAAGTCAAGCTATTGTCCGAGCGGACTTACTCGGGTCCAATAAAAGCTCGAATAAAAATAATAATAAGATAATAAAAATACTAAAAAAATGCGCTAAAACATAAAAAAATCTAAAAATCATGTGATGACCTAAAACGAAGAAAAAACTAGCAAACGACTGACGGATAGTTAAAAATGTGATTTTTAAGGCTAAAAATGATAATGATAATAATAATGAAAATGTGCCGAAAAATTAAAAACGCGATTTCGAAAGCTGACGATGCTAACGATGATGCTAAAATGCAATGGAAAAATTTAGAAATGCTAGCAATAGTAAATTAACTGAAAAGGACAGTAAATTAAGTAAATAACAGAAATGCTAAAATTAGTTAAAAATGGCGTCAAAATTCGGGTATCAACAGTTGCCCCCTCTTTGCTGTCTTATCGAAGTATTTGATAAGCAGTAAAGACAGTTGCCCCTAGATATCCGAATTTTGGCGACATAGGGGGTCTTACCTCAAGCTTACAGTGATGATGTCACTCTGGGGGGGAGGTATGCTTTAAATTCTAGTCTAGGCGAGGCTATCGCATTGCTAGGTGCTGGCATGAAAAAAATGAGGTTGCATGTCCGTACGAGGCTATCGCTCTTCGGATGCTGATCTGGAAATGAGAGGGGAGGTCCGTGCGAGGCTATCGCTCTTCGGATGTCGGCGTGGCAATGGGGATGAAGGTCCGTGCGAGGCTATCGCTCTCCGAACGTTGACATGGCCATGTGAATGAAGGTCCGTGCGAGGCTATCGCTCTCCGGATGTTGACGTGGCAATGTGAATGAAGGTCCGTGCGAGGCTATCGCTCTCCGGATGCTGGTGCTGAAAATGTAACTTCACGACCGTGCAGACGCTGGTGCTGAAGATGTAACTACACGACCGTGCGAGGCTATCGCTCTCCGGACGCTGGTGCTAAAGATGTAACTACACGACCGTGCGAGGCTATCGCTCTCCGGACGCTGGTGCTGAAGATGTAACTACACGACCGTGCGAGGCTATCGCTCTCCGGACGCTGGTGCTGAAGATGTAACTACACGACCGTACGAGGCTATCGCTCTCCGGACGCTGGTGCTGAAGATGTAACTACACGACCGTGCGAGGCTATCACTCTCCGGACGCTGGTGCTGAAGATGTAGCTATACGACCGTGCGAGGCTATCGCTCTCCGGACGCTGGTGCTGAAAATGTAGTCACTCAAAGAGGAGTTATTTAGACATGCAGAAAAGTAGTCGCTCAAGGAGGAGTAATAATTATGCTGAAATGTAGAATTATGTAAATGAGAGTGGTAACATACCTTCGCTCATATATTGATTGACGGTAACATACCTTTGCTTTGATGTTGATTCGGTGACTATTTATGAATTTTTGGGAGACGTGACCGTATGAATCCATTGGATTTTGATGAAAATTCCAGATGGCGAGGGCTTTACAACGATGTTGTCATCGAAGACCCAAGGTTGAGGAGTGGTAACGTTCTCTATTCGATGTTGATTGGACTTTGAGGAAAATCCAAGATGGCGAGGGCTTTACAACGATGTTGTCATCGAAGACCCCTGGTTGAGATTTCACTGGAGCATATCCGTATCCTGCAAATTGAAAGGAAACAAACTCGAAGCAGCAACAGATGGAAACATGAAGAAGCAATTGACCTATGTGAGAAATATCAAATATTCCTACATTTATCCCATGGCTTGCCCCCAAGTTTTTTGTTTGGAATGAAAATGATTTCTTTGTTTAAGAAAATAAATTCAAGCCTTTTTCTCTTTTCTTCTTCTTTTTTTTTTTGGATAAAAATGTTCGTTCAGTTTTCATCATATGAACATGATTGATTCAAGTCTAGGTAGCGTCCACGTCTTGTTCAAGAAATAATGACCTCAAGGACAAGACTTTCCCACAACATGCAGCCGTAAGCAATCCTCACCTGATATTAGTGTTTGCACTCACGCTCTGAAACAAGGCTAAGTGTTTTACACTCATAAAGATGCAACTAACATGATACATAATTTACAGTTCGCAATGTCAATCTGAGTGAATATACTTCGAATGAAGATGCACATGCATGGGCGTTCTAATAATCGATAGTACTTTTACGAAAAAGAATGAATGGACATGAAATGTCCGGAAAGGAGCTTGTTTTGGGAAAGGATTGCTTTGTTGAGGAGTTGGAAGGCTTTTGATGAATGATGCTTTGGAGATTGGCCTTGATGAGGGCGAGGTGCGTGAGTTCCTTCGCTTTTTGCCGGGGATGCTTTCTTGAAAGAGTGCATGAGCTCTTGGACCCTTTTTCTCGATTCTTTGCTAGACAATGTTTTCTTCGAGATTCCTTGAGTTGGCCTTGGGCCCTTTTCTTCTCGATCTCCCACCGAGGGGATGCTTGCTTTGAGATTTCTTGAGTTGTCTTTGGGCCCTTTTGCTTGAGTCTTTACTGGGGAGTGTCGTCGTTGTTCTTTTTGCGACTCACTACTTGAGTTGGTCTTGGGCCCTTTTCTTCTCGGGTCCTTACTAGGGATGCTTGCTTCGAGACTCCTCGAGTTGGCCTGGGGCCTTTTTGCTTGAGTTCACTAGGGAAGGTTGCTTTGAGATTTCTCGAGTTGGCCTTGGGCCTTTTTACTCGAGTTCACTGGGGAAAGTTTTCTTCGAGATTTCTCGAATTGGGTCGTCCCCGGGCTGTGCTTGCTTCGGCTCTTCGATCATTTGTATTCTTCGAAGGTCTCTGAGCATTTTCTTCCTTTTCTTTTCTTTTTCCCCCTCTCCCCTTTTTCTCTTTTTTTTTTTTTTTTTATATATACATCCCTCCCCTTTTTTATTTGATTTGAAAACGCAACAGAGCAGAGCAAGCACAACCTTCATCTTGATCTCTTCCCCTTTTGTCTTGAGGCCTCGACCTTCGTCGTTGCTGCTTCTTCGGTGACAGTCCTTAGCGATCTCTTGGTGACCTTTTCCGTCTCCTTCGTCGTGAACTTGAACTTGGCGTGCTTTTACTTTCGGCTGGCAATTTTAGCTGAAACTGCTCTTTGGCTCCCGGGGTATGAGTGATATTGACGGTTTGGGGAGTGATGACATATATGGTGGAAAGAGGGAAGAAACGAAAAAAGTGGAGAAAATTGTAAAAGTCCCATGTCACTTTATAGCTATCCCATGTCTAAATGCGCATGTACCCTGGATATTATGCGAACTCAACTAGTATCTAGTCAGGCCCTTACACTCATGAAGGATGCGACACTCATGATGGCTCAAAAATGCTTACCGGGATTTGTTCGTGACTGCTTACGTCGGAACATGCCATGGATATAAGAGCTAACAGACAAGATCATGTATGTTTCACATAATTTTTAATGAACGCGCAAGTCATCCGTGTCGTGATAAAGTGATGAATATGCTAGAAAAAAAAATTCAAAATGTGGGATTTTTGTTTTCCCTTTTTCTTCCTCCCCCCCCCCCCCCCTTTTTTTTAGCGCAAGTTGCACATGTATAAAGAGAAGCATTTTGCGAAAACTAAGGATTTTAGCCAACATGACGCACGCACTCTGGCAATAATGTAAATAGTGAAAAAAAATTACGAAAATGTAAATTGCGAATACATACATTATAGAAACGTAAATTGCGAAAACGGAAATTGCAAAAATGTAAAAGGACAATTTCCCTGAAAAATGAGCTCTCACATTTTTCGACACCTTTTTTTTTTTGTCGTCACTTCATTTGCTTGCCCCCAAGTTTACAAGACTCGTTGCACCTGAAATGCAAAACTACGGAAATGTAAATTGCGAGACTATAATTTACAGAAACGTAATTTGCAAAAGGGAAAATTGTAAACATAAAGGACAACTTCCTTGAAAAATGAGCTTTGACATTTTTCAACGCCTTCCTTTAGTTGTCACTTCATTCGCTTGCCCCCAAGTTTACAAATCTCATTGCATCTAAAATGACAAGGGAATTAAATATTAAATTCGCTAGAAAAGGGTATCCTAAAGTGTTTGAATTTTATTAAAAAACCAGAAACATTAAAAGGGACACGTGGGTTGCCTCCCACGAAGCGCCCTTGTTTATAGTCATGGGCTCGACTATTATACAAAAAGTATTGTAGGTATCGCCATTAGATGAGTAAGCAGGATGGGTCCCTTATGGGAGAATGATCATTCAAAGGTTGGTAGGAGGAGGGTAGACGGTCGTGTCAAGTCCTTTGGCTAACCCTTCAAAAGAGATCCATCCATTCTTGATCAAGTGGTGAACCTTTCCTCTTAGGGCGAAGCAGTTTTCTATCGTGTGACCCTGAGCTCCAGCATGGTACTCACATCTAGCGTTATGATCGTACCACTTTGGGTAAGGAGGTTGCAGAGGTGCCATTGGGGTGGGCACGATTTGTCCAGCCGCCAGGAGATGTTTATAAATTTCCCCCAGAGGAGCGGGAAGAGTTGGCAGTGGCCCCCGGTTCCAACGGTTACTCGGGTTATTTTGGTTGTTTGGCGGGTTATATGGAGATGGTGAAAATGGTGTAGGATTTTGAGGAGGTGGCGAGGAAGGTGGCTCGTAGCTAGGCTGGCGAGAGGCAAAGTTGACATCTTTCTCCATGATGGGCTCTTTCTTAGGTGTTACCTCTGGTCTGGAAACATCGATTCTCCCCGACTTGATCCCTTGTTCGACTCTTTCCGCCACCATGACCATATCAGAAAAGTTATTTGATGGATTGGATATAAGATGAGTGTAGTAGGGAGCCTTGAAGGTATCCACGAAAATGGATATGAGTTCTTTGTCATTCAAGGGCGGTGAAATCCTAGAAGCTAGTTCTCTCCACCTCTGAGCATAAGTTTTCACCGATTCTTCAGTTTTTTTCTCAAGATTTCGGAGATCAGAACGGTCTGGCGCTACCTCCAAATTGAACTTGTATTGCTTGAAGAAAGCATCCGATAAATCTCTCCAAGTTTTGATCTTAACCCCATCCAAACTCATGTACCAGGTCAAGGCATGCTTGGCCAAACTCTTTCTGAACAGATGGATTAACATGGGCTCATTGTGTATCATATCGGCCATTTTGTTGCAATAGGCCTTGAGGTGAGTTTTTGGGCACTCGATCCCAGTGTACTTCTCAAAATCTGGAATCTTGTATTTTGGAGGCATTATGATCCCCGGGACCATGCACATGGTGGCGGGACCTGTAGGGTCGAAGGGGTCTGTTCCTTCGATGGCCTTGAGCCTTTCCTCTAGCAGGTTCATTCTATCCATATTCGGTCTTTCTGTGACGAGAGCGTTTGGACCAAGGTATGGCGGGGGTTCTATCATGAATGGTGGTTGCATCGGATTGACAAAAGGAGGCCGACTTCCCATAGGATTGGGAATCGCGACTTGAGTGGGATAGCCCTGGGGTGGGTAAAATCCCCGGGATTCCTGACGAATCAGATTCTGACCAGGGTCCACAGTAAGGTTGACAAAGGAATGTTGTAGAGCTGCATCAACTCCTTCACCCGTGTTGGCTACAGGGTTCGAGGTGGTGGGTACAAAGACGGGAGCAGTCCATTTCCATTGACCCCAGGAACCGAAAATGATTGGGGTCCCGAAGATCCAGTGATGGCAGATGAGGAGGATCCCATCATTTGACTAGGATCAAAACCAGGTGGGAACTCAGTGGTTGCTTCATCTCGCTCTTTTTCACCCCGAGTGGCCTTTTCTGTAGTAACCCTTACTTGCTCTTCTAACTCTTTTATTCTAGCAGCCAATGCCTCTTCTGTCTTGGTTTGTTCGGCCATCTTCAGCGTTTGAAGTCTTGTTATGGGGGGCCTCGGTGGAGTAATTCGCTTGCGAGGAGCTATCGTGAACCTGAAAAAAAGAAAATGAAAAAAGAGTAAGTACAAGTGATGGACGATCCCGAGGCCTCCACGTTGCTCATTCGCTTTTCCGGCTACACTTTCACTTGACATTTTCAGGGCGGTCGGAGAGGCGTGATCTCCTGGTTGTGGATGATATGCGAAGGAAGCCTCTATTCATTCCAACGATATGGAGCAATCTGAGATGTTATCGGCGAAACCCAAATTAGCAGGGGCAACCAATGCCGTCATGCTAGGAAGATCTCTTTTCTACTGTGCTCGCAAATGACGCAGGGCCTGACGCCTGGTGAACCCCACCGAGGGGAGGGATGACAATCTATGCTATGACTTTGGAGTTTGCGATAAGCTAAGAGGACAAGGCCACGAGTGGGCAATATTTGGCTATTTTTCGAATGTTTGGTCTGATTTTTCGGTTCTTTGGTGAAACGATTGTGTTTATCCCGGAGGGATTTTCTCTTTCTTTTTGCGATGGTCTTTTGAGTTGTATTTGGATGGATAATTGATACGGAAAAGATGAGGTGATTAAATAAATATCCGAAAGAGGTACGACTTTATTAAAAGTGTTTACAAGATGTAGTAAACTAGCCAACAACCTAAATTCACCAAAAAAATGGCTAAAATTGATGAAAACAGGGATTCTAGTTACATGAGAAAAATGAATGTTTGCTGATATTCGAGTCTTCCCATGAAGGTATCAATCTTGGACGTCAGAGTTCTGCTGCCAAAGGCACTCCATCGAAGCCAACTCCCCTTTCTGCATCTCTATCTCAGCCTCTAAAGTGGCAATTCGGCTTTGTAGTGTCTGATCGTTGAAACTTCATTCCCCAAAAATATCAAGTGAAAGTAGTGTAAGTGCCGATATATCGAATGAGCAAAAACGGGTCCTGTGGGACAAAAATAAAATTTTAAATGCAAAGTAACCTGCGCATGTAAGAAATTTACAATTCGTATAAAAGAAAAATCATGTCAATATGCCAACAAGACAAATAGAGCCACGACAAACAGGTATAATCACGATGCATGTGCTGGAGCTCTGATTCCGTCATTTCTAACTGGCTTGAATGGTTCCCGGATGATACCATGAAAAGGTCCCTAAAGTGTCGTCCAGTCGCCCGATTCCTTACGAAATCGTATAACCTTTCGACTGGCTTTAGGGGTTCATCCGAGTTGGGATTGGTGAACACTACCCAGGACATGTGTCCTAGGGCGTCACTACTACCCTCTTATTTTGGTAATTGTCCACTGGGTGTAGGGCGCTATGAAATGCATATGACAATTGATAAAGCAAATAAATAAACAGACCAGCAATTGATCAAAGCAAATAAATAAACAAATAAAACACCTCTCTAAAAAGATAAAACCGGCTCCGACCCAAGCCTTACCCAGTGAAGTCGCTAAACTGTCGCGCCTCGAAATTTAAAAATTCGCGAGTGTGCAACGAAATTTGAGACCTTCAGATGCTCGGTGATTGTCAATCAAATACATAAATTTATAGTGCCTGAAAACGTGTGTGCACAAGAGATAAAGTGTACAGTGGTAGTCAGGGTCGAACACAGGGATTGTGAGAGACTGATCTAAGGTCTTGAATGTATTCGGGGGTGAAATGCACAAAAAGTAACAATCAGGGGGGTTTTAATTGGCTAACGAGTTAGCCAAGACAGAATTCGGGAGCTAACAATTCTATCTAAGAAAGCAGTATTCGGGGTCCCGAATGTCACGTTCGAGGTCCCGAATAGTAAAATGAGTAGATAGGTGAACAATTCTAGAAATAACGAAACAAATCAGAAGCAGATGCAGAAGTATCAACACAGGCGTGAAATAGAACAAGAGTGAAATTAGCACGAATAATCAGATGGAGAAAGTGTTCTCGGCAAAGGCATTCTGGGTTGCATTCGGGACCAGATCGTCATCAGCTCAAGAGTATTCCATTCGAGATGTCATAGAAATGACATGGGGACCAGATTCCCCGGATATCCCCTACTTTTCTCTTAAGAGAAACTACCCCCCGTTTCCACACATGAGGTAGTCTTGACAGTTTGCCATCCCCCCAGGCACGAATGCGGGAGGGCCATACTCAAACTGCCCATGAAGCTAAGAAAAGACAGATCTAGAGCTAAAGTCCCTCAGTTTGTCGGACTCGTGACCCAGCTCTAATCAACTACCCAACCTATCTATTCGAGACCACTTTGACACAGTCAAGACTAAACAGATGCCTACTTGCTCACGCAACTTTCCTTCCGTATTCATCACATAAATGGCAGCATTTACACAAGATAATTCTCAGTTGATCAGGCCTCAAATTAAATCATGCAAAGATGTAATTAAATCGATGAATAGTTGAATATAGCATCAAGAATATATTAAGCACATTAAGGCCTCGAATCTGCCCCTGCAACCCTCGAATCAGCCTTGCCAAGAACTAGGAATTTAGCTACTCATACTTAGAGATAAACAAATAACGATTAAAGAAAGCATAACAAGTAATTAAATAGTGTAAGGGAAGAAAACTTGTTACTAAAATTCCGTTTATAGCTCGGCAGCAATGTTGAAGAAGCTAACAATGGCTAGAGAGAGAAACTAGAGAGAAGTCTAAGCTACTTCTAAGTTATCCTAATTGATTATAAATTCGGAAGAGATCCCCCTAAACTAAGCTTAGATGCTCTTTATATAGTAGAGCCCTAAGCACAAAATATCTTCAGCCTAAAACTAGGGACAAAATGCATTAATTGAAAGCCTAAAGAAGTGGATCCATGTTCCTTAAAGCACAAAGCTGGAAAAGCATAAAGCTGTCTGATTTCTCCAGCTTTGGCAGGTCTGGACTGAGCTCGAGGCTGAACTGGTCAGTTCGGTAGGTGTTTGGTAATCAGTGCAGAGCGCAGGAACAGTGTCAGAGGAGTCACATGGGCGTTTTAGGTGGGATGACACGTGGAAATGACATCCTTTGCCCTTCGGGGTCCCGAACTGGGAATCCGACTCGGGACCTTGAACGCTGCTTTGGGCTCGGGACCTCGACTTCTGGTCTTGAAACTGGAATTCGCTCAAAATGCACCAAAAACGCATGTTTTAGCACAAACTCCCTTTTTAGGCCTGAATCTGCAATAGTAATGAAATCAAGGGTAAATTAGCAGAATCATGCTCTAGATAAGTGAGAAAGTGGAGGGAAAATCATGCATAAAAACATGCTATCAAATAGCCCCCACACTGCCCAATGCTCGCCCTCGAGCATTCACAAAATTTAAAACAGTCCCCAAAATAGAACAGACACACCAAACAATAGCACAGAGAAAAATCATGCTACTCAAGATTCGGGACCCCGAATGAAATCAAGCCCTGCCTAGATACACCTGCATCCAATCAGAAGGATAACGACCCTTAAGAATGGATTTTTCCACATCAGCCTATCAACCAGCAGTCCTCACATGGATTGCTGTTTGCACTCACGCTCATGAACAAGGCTAGGTGTTTAAACACTCAAGTACGCAATAACACGGCACAAAATCAAGCTTACATATCAATCCGAGTACATTAGACACATGCATAGGCAATCTAGCAATCAAAAGACTTCGCATCAAGGGTAAGAAGGGGAAACAAAGAAAGTAATTGATGAGAGGAAATGGAAGGAGCGTATCGAGAAGAGAAAGTGGAGAAGAGGGAAGGTAAGGAAGTGAAATGAGAAGGTGGTGGAACCAACTCAAACCTGGAATGCTCCCTTGGCAAGAAAGAATCAAATGGTGAGACAATGTTGCTGGAGCGAAGGCTAGACTAGGCTTTTCTTCTTCGAGGGGGACCCTTGCTGCGTTTCGGGACCGAGGTTCACGACCTTGAGTGGATGCTGGCTGCCGATTTTCCTCTTCTGGCTTCGAAAGTATTGTCTTGCTCTCTTCCCTCTCTCTTTTATTGTTTTTGTTTTTCTATATATATATATATTTTTTTTTTTTATTTTTTTTTTCCGAGAGAGAGGAAGAGAGCTGGTCTGGTTGAGGAATGAGACCTTTTCTTTGGGGGCCAGATGTCTGATTCCACTTCCCCACACTTGTGTTTTGCTGTGGGTGGGAAGTGGTTTTTTCGTTTTGGTCTGCCCTTGAATTGGTGCCAGTATTCAGGACCGTGAATGTATTCGGGAGCCCCCACACTTCGCTTTTGCTGCTTCTTCTGTCTAGTCTAGCCCTCGATGGTGCGCCCAACAACATCGCTCACCTGCCAAAAGAAAGATCAACGAAAATTCAAATGGTCAGAATGGAGGGTCAAGAAGTGGTTCGGGAGTAATAAAAGAAAACAGAACAGAAAAGATGAGAGAAGATAATGTGATGCGAAGACTTAATCTTTTTACTGCTTTCCTATGTCTAAATGTGTCTATACCCATGGATATCATGCAAGCCCAACCAATACCTAGTCATGCATTCACTCAAACAATAAATATAGGCATGAAGGCTCAAATGCTCACAAGGTGTTAAGTTGTGACTACTGGTGTCTAGGTCTTGAAGCAGGTATAAGGCATAACAGGCAAAGCATGAATCATTCGGGACCTTCACTAGGACAGCATTTTTCTTCTATGTGCACAAGTCAGGTGTGTGTCCATTATTGAGGTGTTTTCAAAAATAGGCCTTGAGCTAAAATCCGAAAAAAAGTTTTAAAGAAAGTCATGCATAAACTTAGGAAAATTAAGCTAGAATGTGAGCAAGATAATAATGATAAATACTAGCAGTTTTTAAACTCCCCCCCACACGTAGGCAGCGCATTGTCCTCAATGCGGAAGGGAGACAAAAGATAAAGCAGTTTAAAATGAAAGCAGGAATGGAAATTGTTCAAGAGTGATAGCCAGCCCACGCAGGGGCAAAAGTGATTAAAATTGTTCGGGATCATGGGGTAGGACGAGGACGGCGCATTGCAATCAGCACGTCCGCTTGAGTCTGGATCTCTCGAAGGATTGCAAGATTGGTTTCCAGGATGAGGCGGAGGAGCTGGTTCGTGGTGTCGTCAGCTGGAATGTTGTCGGGCACTCGGGAGTCAACTGCGGGTTTCGGGGCTGGTGAAGTGGTGGCGTTGCTAGACGGAGGCTCGGGAGCAGCAGACGGCTTGGAGAGGTCTGGGTACCTATACTTGCCTTCGATCCGACCCTTGTTACCTGCATGGAAACTCAAGACACCATTAATGACACAGAGAAATTCCATCGCGTCCAAAGATTTGAATCCAAGGATCTTGAAGGAACTCGGGTGTCGATACAGATTGAGCTCCCGAAGTGTCGAAGTGTAAAGCTTTGAGGCCAAGCTGGTGACAACTGATCCAAGAACAGGAGAGCGACCCTGGGGAGCATTGGCGACGTTATGAGCAGCGGTGGCGATCTAGTATCCAAGATTGACCCGTTTCTTGTGGTACATGGCCTAGAGAAAGAACAACTTCGTTTGGGCAAGCTGTCCAGAGGTCCCGAATTTACCCGCGAGGGCAATGGACAGGAAGCGTTGCAGGATGCGGAGCGCCGGGTCTTGAATGCAGTGGGCTTTGGTATTGCGAGAGTCGAAGATGATCTCATCTTGGCCAGAGAGCTCCCGAAGTGCTTTGTGATTGTTGAATTCAGCAGGAACGGTGGTGAGAGCATTTTGATAGGCGGCCTCTTGAGTCCCTTCACGACTGACGAAACCAAGATAAACGTTGAAGTCGTTGAGGGACAGAGGGTGCCATTTACTTGCAAGCCTGAAATTCACACAACCCTTCGCAGACAAATCGGGACCTACCCCACCTTTAGGCTTGAACAGATCAAACTTATACCAAAAACTAGCAAAGAACTCCAAACTGAGTTCCAGATAAGTAGGCTGATCCATATAAAAGAAACTCTCCCACCCGATACCACTGATATACTCCCGAATTCGGGACCCAACACCCATCTTATCATAGAACTCCATATCTAACTTAGGGCATGGGGCTACTCCCTTAAAATTCATCAAATGTACCTTATCCAAGGAAGGTTTATCGTTAAAGATGAAAAGCTCATTGAAAGTTTCAAGGTTAGCCGTTACCAGGTAACTGGGTCGAGAGCCCGGAGCGGAATCGAACTCCTCATCCTCTATCTCGACGCGCTGGGATTTGCGGGGGGTCTCAGTAGCAGGCGCTTTGCCCTTGGAAGAGGCCGGGGCCTTCCTTTTCTTAGCGGCCGGAGGTTTGGGGGCTTGAGCCTTGGGTGCAGGGGGCTTGGGAGCGTTCTTAGCGGCTCGGGTCTTACCCCTGGCCGGTTTCGGGGGTGGACTGGGAGGTTGGGGTGGGTCGATCTCCCCTTCTCCTTCCTTGGTGACCTCCTCAGTTGGGCCCTCTGGAATGTACTCGGGACCGGGAGCAGTGTGCTCGGGGTCCTGGGCGTCCTGCGCTTCTGGTCGCTCAGTCAGCTCGACCTCCTCTTCACCGTCTTGTCCGCCGTCGTCCTCCTCCTCTCGCTGGTCGTCGGAATCCCACGGGAATTGCTCCTCATTCTCTCTCTCCACCCGTCGGGCTTCCCGGAGGCTAGAACTGGACTGGTGTTCCTCCTCACCGTCGGTGTCGGACGGGATGACGTAGCCGATAGGCTTAACGTCGAGGGGAACGGAGTTGACCGGGCTGGGAGGCGTTCTCTTCTTGCTACCGGCGGTGGTGGTTGGTGGGACACGGCGAACCTTGCCAGATCTGGTCATGTCTGGGAGAGGGATGGTGTGGGGGGCTTCGTCTAGGTTGAGGGTGGTCTCAGAGGATGTGGATCCGAGCCGTTCAGTGGCGGCGGGTGAGTGGTCGGAGGTGATGGTGTGCGGCTGTTTCGGGTTGGAGAGAGGAGTAGGGGTGGGGGTAGAAGAGTGAGAGGAGGGATTTTTGTTGAGGTTAATGCTGGTGTGTGCCATAAGGGAGGGAATAGGGTTTTGTGTTGGGAAAGCAGAGGGAAAGCTGCGTTTTGATTTGATTGGGAGAGCTGAAAAGGGTTTGGTTGGGTAACGGTTGGGTAACGTGGAAGGGTGACGGTTTAGGTGGCGTGGGTGAGTAGGTTGTGGCAGGCGTGGAAACGTGGAGAGAGAGGCGGGAACTGACGCTTCGTCCTCCGTTGTCCACGTGGCGCGATGGGAGAGGGCGCTAAGTGCCATGGGCAGCGTGCGCTTACACCTGTACGGGAATCAGAGAAAGCAAATCAGCTTTTGGGATGTTGGAGAGAGGAGAGATAAGAATAAAATCAGAGGTAATTAAATGGGGGTAATAAAGAAGGGGACAAGGCATTAAATAAAGGAGAGAGGGGAACATAAAAATTAAATGAAAGGGGGATAGGACAACGAAAATGAAATTTTTTTTTCCTAGGTAACATAAAAAGTGCACATAAAAAATTTGAAAAGTTAGAGTTGACTCGAATAATAGAAGAAACTAAAGAAACCAATGGACAAAAGGAATAAGTCTGGACAAAACTAATTAAAATCACCTAGGGAAGATAAGAAATGGGTTTTGGGAAGATGGAAAAGAGGATGTCGGGTGCAGAAGTAAGAGATAAGAAAATTAAAGGAAGGGGGTTAGAAATCAGGGGCTTGTCCCCACACTTGGCCTTGATTATCGTCCAGGCCTGGACGTCGTGTCCTCATTCGGGAGTGTTGAGTGTTGGGTCCTCGACCCTTGCTTCTTCTGCAGTTGAGGGCTTGAATCCCTCATAGAAGGGCTTCAACCGATGACCGTTCACCTTGAATGGCTCCCCGCTGTCCAAATTCTGGATCTCAACAGCACCATGATCAAATACTGCAGTGATTCGGTATGGTCCCGACCATTTGGACTTGAGCTTGCCCGAAAAAATCCGTAGTCTGGAGTTGTAGAGCAAAACTTTCTGCCCAATGGTGAAGTTTTTGACTACGAGGTGCTTGTCGTGCTGGGCTTTGGTCTTGTCCTTGTAGATCATGGAATTCTCATAGGCGTTCCCCCGAAGCTCTTCAAGCTCTTGAATTTGCAAACAGCGTTCCTTTCCCGCTAAGTTCAAGTCCATGTTGACTTTCTTGAGTGCCCAAAAGGCCTTGTGTTCTATTTCGACAGGAAGGTGACACGGCTTGCCATAGACCAACCGATATGGTGTCATGCCGATCGGGGTCTTGAATGCGGTGCGGTAGGCCCAAAGCGCGTCCCCTAGCTTGAGACTCCAATCTTTTCGTGACTGATTCACTGTTTTCTCGAGGATGGCCTTGATCTCCCGATTCGAGACCTCAGCTTGCCCATTGGTTTGGGGGTGGTAAGCTGTAGACACTCGATGAGTCACTCCATACTTGTTAAGTAGCGAAGCGACTGTTCGATTGCAGAAATGAGTCCCCCGATCGCTGATGAGAGCTCGAGGGGTCCCGAATCGGTTAAAGATGTGTGTTCTGAGAAAATCGGCAACCACCCTTGAATCGTCAGTTTTTGTGGCCTTGGCTTCGATCCATTTGGAGACGTAATCTACTGCAAGCAGAATATACGTATGCCCGAATGAACTCGGGAACGGTCCCATGAAGTCAATGCCCCAAATATCGAAAATATCGCACGCAATGATGCTGGTCAAGGGCATTTGGTTTCGGGCTCTGATGTTTCCCATGGCTTGGCATCGAGGGCACGTTGCGCAAAATAAATAACTGTCCTTGAAGATGGAGGGCCAGTAAAGACCCGCCTCGAGGACTTTGAGTGCGGTTTTCTTTGCAGCAAAATGTCCCCCTTCCGTTGTTGAATGGCAGAACTTGAGGATGGACGGGACCTCGTCTGTGGAGACACAGCGCCTAACGATTTGATCTGAACAATGTTTCCATAGGTAAGGGCTGTCCCAGACATAATACTTGGCTTGTTTGCGGATTCGGTTGTGTTCTGCACTCGAGGCCTCGACTGGAAGCGCACCAGTGGCACAATAGTTAGCTATGTCCGTGAACCAGGGGTACTTGGCCGTGTCAACTAAGCACAAATGCTCATCAGGGAAAGACTCCCGAATGGTTACTTGGGAGTCGTCTTCTTGATGCGGGAGTCGACTCAAATGATCAGCTACGCAGTTCTCGGTCCCTTTTTTATCTTTGATGGCTAGGTTGAACTCTTGAAGCAGGAGGATCCAGCGGATAAGTCTAGGTTTTGCGTCTGTCTTCTTGAGCAGGCATCGAAGAGCGGAGTGGTCAGAGTACACTATCACTTCTGTGCCCAGGAGGTACTGCCGAAACTTATCAAGGGCATAGACAATGGCCAGAAGCTCTTTTTCTGTTGTTGTATAGTTTTGTTGGGCGGGATCCAACAACTTGGAGGCATAATAAATAACATAAGTCTCCTTGTCTTTCTTCTGACCCAGAACAGCTCCCAAAGCCTGGTTGCTTGCGTCGCACATGATTTCGAACGGGAGTGTCCAGTCGGGGGCTCGAATGATAGGAGCAGAAATGAGCTTAGCTTTCAGAGTCTCGAATGCCTTCTTGCACTGGTCATCGAATACGAAGTCCACATCCTTGTGTAGCAATTGGCACATTGGCTAGGCAATCTTGGAAAAATCCCGGATGAACCTCCTATAAAAACCTGCATGCCCAAGAAAAGAACGCACGTCTCGAATATTCGAGGGGTAAGGCAAGGTCTTGATAGCTTGAATTTTGGCCTTGTCCACTTCGATACCCTTTCGGGACACGATGTGGCCCAGGATTAGTCCTTGATCGACCATGAAATGACATTTTTCGAAATTAAGAACAAGGTTTGTTTCTATACATCTTTGCAGAATTTTCTTTAAATTCAAGAGGCATTCGGAAAAGGAGTTACCATAGACCGTGAAGTCGTCCATGAATACCTCGATGCATTCTTCTACAAATTCTGAAAAGATGCTGACCATGCACCTCTGGAACGTGGCCGGGGCATTGCATAACCCAAAGGGCATGCGTCTGTAAGCAAAGGTCCCGAAGGGGCACGTGAAGGTGGTTTTCTCCTGGTCTTCAAGGGCTACTAGAATCTGGTGGAATCCCGAATACCCATCTAGGCAGCAATAATGCGTCTTGCCCGCAAGGCGCTCCAGCATCTGATCTATGAAGGGAAGTGGGAAATGGTCTTTTCGGGTGGCTTCGTTCAAGCGTCGATAGTCAATGCACACACGCCATCCATTCTGGATTCGGGAGGGGATTGGCTGACCCTCGGGACCTGGAATGATTGTGATGCCAGTTTTCTTCGGGACCACCTGAACTGGGCTAACCCATGGAGAATCAGAAATGGGGTAAATAACCCCGGCATCGAGCAGCTTCAAGACCTCTTTCTTGACCACCTCCATCAGGGGGGGGGTTCAAACGCCTTTGAGGCTGTCTCACTGTCTTGGAGTCATCTTCAAGATGTATGCGGTGAGTGCATAAGGATGGTGACAGTCCCTTGATGTCGGCGATCGTCCATCCGATAGCCTTCTTGAAACCCTGGAGGAGGTTTACGAGCTCAGTCTCTTGGTCTGCTTCTAACTTGTTGGAAATTATGACTGGAAGCGACTCTCCCTCCCCGAGGTATGCATACTTCAAGTGTGAGGGCAGTGTTTTGAGTTCGAGGTCTGGGGCTTGTTCCAGAGATGGTGGAACTCGTACATGATCTGCGCATTCGGGAGAATCGCTCGGGGGTTCAACCACTAGAGCAGAATTTTCTTCGAGGGCTGCTGCAACTGTGCATAGTTCAGATGGGACCGTGATGGAAGCTGTCATCTCTTGCAGAGATTCGGGGGTGAGACTTCGGTCAAGAATCAGTTTCAAGGGCTCGACAGAATTCAGTTCAGCAATTTCCTCCACAAGGGGATCTATTATATCAACAAAGTTGACACTGGAAAATTCGGGAGGGTACTTCATGGAGTCTAGCATGTTGAAACGGATAATTTCCCCGTCGAACTCGAGAGATATCGAGGCCTCATAGCAGTCAATCTTCGCGCGGGCAGTAGCCAAGAAGGGACGTCCCAAGAGCAGATCCGAAGACTTGGTGTTCGTGGGGTTTTCCATGGAGAGAACATAGAAATCTGCTGGGAATAAGAATTCACCAATCTGGACCAGAACATCCGTTACGATTCCTTTGGGATATACTACCGAACGGTCTGCAAGTTGGATCACTAGTGTGGTTTCCTTCAAGGGTCCGAGTCCAAGGCCATTGTAGATGGTCAAGGGCATAACATTAATTCCGGCTCCCAAATCGCACATTGCCTTTCCAATCTCGATAGTCCCGATCTTGCACGGAACTGTGAACATTCCCTGGTCTTTGCACTTGGGTGGAATTTTTCGCTGGATATGGGCGGTCAGATTAGCTCCCACACTGATTCTATTTACCTCCGTGAATTTGTTCTTGTTGGTGCATAGCTGTTTCAAAAACTTAGCATATCGGGGCATGTTTTTGATGGCCTTGAGGAGCGGAATATTGATGACAACCTTGCTAAACATCTCAAAGATGTCCCGATCTTCTTCCTCTTTCTTCTTTTTGACCAACCGTTGAGGGAACGGGGGTTCGAAGACTTTGTTTATGAATTCTTGGGAGAATTCTTCCTCCTCAACGGGCTGCTTCTTCTTACAGCGAGACTTCTTGCTGGAGAAGAAGTGATCTAGGGCTGCGTCGCCAAATCGGGACTTCTTGGGCTGGTCAGTAGGTTGTTCGGGAGGTGGTGGTGCAGTATTATTGACTTCGGGACCAGGAATAACAGTATCGGCTTCGGGGCCTGGGTGGACACTAGAAGGGATCTCGAGGCCACTGCGGAGGTTCATGGCACACGCTTCATGCTTCGGGTTAGGTTCCGTTTGCCCTGGAAATCTCCCTCCATTTTTTACTTCCTTCATTTCGGCCATGAGGGTCCGAATCTGTTTTTCCAGCTCGGCGATTTTCTTTTTGTCGGGGGAAGGGTCCTCATTCGGGGGTGGTGGCATGGTGAAATTCTGGTCCGGGGGAGGCTGCCTCTGGTACTGGTAATTCTGAAAATTGGGCCTGGGCTTGAAGGCCTGCATGTTGAAAGGAGGGGGGTGATTTCCGTATGGGTTTTGTCCATACTGATGGCTAGGTCCGGCCTGCTGGTTGTTGTTCCATCCATAGTTAGGTTGCTTCCAACCTTGATTGTGGTGTTGGCCATATGGGGCATTGAATCCGCCAGCTGCATTGACTGGAATCTCATCGGGGATGAATGGGCAAGCATCCGTTGGGTGGTCTGAAAATTGACAAATCTGGCAGGCCTTGACCTGGACTGGCTGTCCCGAAGCCATGTTTTGCAACATGCCTGTGATGGCTGCAAGTTGATTCTCCATAGCGGCGGAACGGGCGTCTTGAACGCTAGTGGAGTTGTTGAGCTGGAGGTTGTTCTTGGCCATGAGTTCGATGGTGGCCTTGGCAGCAGCTGGAGTGAGTCTAGTGATGGATCCATTAGCGGCAGCGTTCAACAAGGCCTTGTCCCGACCGTTGAGTCCTTCATAAAAGTATTGCATGAGGGCATGTTCGGACAGATTATGCGAGGGGCATAGGGCTTGCATCTTTTTAAACCGCTCATAGTATTGCTCAAGATCTTCCGAATCCTTTTGGAGGATGGATACGAGCTGCTTTCGGGTCACCATTGCTATGGACACGGGGTAGTATTTGTCCGTGAAAGCTTTAGACATCTCGGCCCACGAATTGATAGATTGCGGCCGCAGGTCATAAAACCAGTCAAGGGCGTCGTCCTTGAGGGACCACATAAAGGCACGAAGCTTGGCATGCTCAACAGAAACGTTGTGAGGCTTCATGGCGTCGCAAATGGAGTGTAGCTGCTGTAGGTGGCGATGCGGATTCTCCTTGGCCAGCCCTCGAAAGAGTGGTAGATGATGCATGGTTGCAGACTTGAGTTCCCAGTCATTCGGGACTGCTGGCCAGACAATGCAACTGGTTGGGGCTTCGGGGGCGGCATTGAAATCATCGATGGTCTGAATCGGTGGAGGAAGCGGGGGAACAATATCCCCTTCGGGACCCTGATTATTCATATCAGGTCCTTCTGGGTGATCAAGGGGAAAATTCTCGGGGTCTGGATTGTCTTCTAGGTCAAAAAGACGTTCGAGGTCCCGGACACAAGGGTTGGAGCCTCCTCGTGCCAGTCGTCGAAGTCCTCTTTCGGTCCGTCCAAGCTCGTGATCAAGGGGCAGTAATTCGGGTGCTGATCTCCTGGTCATACAAACAAGAAAAATAAATCAGTCTTGAAACAATCCCCGGCAACGGCGCCAATTTGATTGTCAATCAAATACATAAATTTATAGTGCCTGAAAACGTGTGTGCACAAGAGATAAAGTGTACAGTGGTAGTCAGGGTCGAACACAGGGATTGTGAGAGACTGATCTAAGGTCTTGAATGTATTCGGGGGTGAAATGCACAAAAAGTAACAATCAGGGGGGTTTTAATTGGCTAACGAGTTAGCCAAGACAGAATTCGGGAGCTAACAATTCTATCTAAGAAAGCAGTATTCGGGGTCCCGAATGTCACGTTCGAGGTCCCGAATAGTAAAATGAGTAGATAGGCGAACAATTCTAGAAATAACGAAACAAATCAGAAGCAGATGCAGAAGTATCAACACAGGCGTGAAATAGAACAAGAGTGAAATTAGCACGAATAATCAGATGGAGAAAGTGTTCTCGGCAAAGGCATTCTGGGTTGCATTCGGGACCAGATCGTCATCAGCTCAAGAGTATTCCATTCGAGATGTCATAGAAATGACATGGGGACCAGATTCCCCGGATATCCCCTACTTTTCTCTTAAGAGAAACTACCCCCCGTTTCCACACATGAGGTAGTCTTGACAGTTTGCCATCCCCCCAGGCACGAATGCGGGAGGGCCATACTCAAACTGCCCATGAAGCTAAGAAAAGACAGATCTAGAGCTAAAGTCCCTCAGTTTGTCGGACTCGTGACCCAGCTCTAATCAACTACCCAACCTATCTATTCGAGACCACTTTGACACAGTCAAGACTAAACAGATGCCTACTTGCTCACGCAACTTTCCTTCCGTATTCATCACATAAATGGCAGCATTTACACAAGATAATTCTCAGTTGATCAGGCCTCAAATTAAATCATGCAAAGATGTAATTAAATCGATGAATAGTTGAATATAGCATCAAGAATATATTAAGCACATTAAGGCCTCGAATCTGCCCCTGCAACCCTCGAATCAGCCTTGCCAAGAACTAGGAATTTAGCTACTCATACTTAGAGATAAACAAATAACGATTAAAGAAAGCATAACAAGTAATTAAATAGTGTAAGGGAAGAAAACTTGTTACTAAAATTCCGTTTATAGCTCGGCAGCAATGTTGAAGAAGCTAACAATGGCTAGAGAGAGAAACTAGAGAGAAGTCTAAGCTACTTCTAAGTTATCCTAATTGATTATAAATTCGGAAGAGATCCCCCTAAACTAAGCTTAGATGCTCTTTATATAGTAGAGCCCTAAGCACAAAATATCTTCAGCCTAAAACTAGGGACAAAATGCATTAATTGAAAGCCTAAAGAAGTGGATCCATGTTCCTTAAAGCACAAAGCTGGAAAAGCATTAAGTTGTCTGATTTCTCCAGCTTTGGCAGGTCTGGACTGAGCTCGAGGCTGAACTGGTCAGTTCGGTAGGTGTTTGGTAATCAGTGCAGAGCGCAGGAACAGTGTCAGAGGAGTCACATGGGCGTTTTAGGTGGGATGACACGTGGAAATGACATCCTTTGCCCTTCGGGGTCCCGAACTGGGAATCCGACTCGGGACCTTGAACGCTGCTTTGGGCTCGGGACCTCGACTTCTGGTCTTGAAACTGGAATTCGCTCAAAATGCACCAAAAACGCATGTTTTAGCACAAACTCCCTTTTTAGGCCTGAATCTGCAATAGTAATGAAATCAAGGGTAAATTAGCAGAATCATGCTCTAGATAAGTGAGAAAGTGGAGGGAAAATCATGCATAAAAACATGCTATCACTCGGCGTAAAAGGACGCCTAGCAGCATGCAATGAAGTCGCCACCCTAATTTGGTTGCTAGGCTTAGGGAACCCTAATCGTCATGGCATAGGAAATATAATAAGTAAAAAAAACTAAAGGCACAAAAAAGGGGTCTGGACCCCAGACAAAAGGTTCGGGGTCGTATTATGGTCTCGGGAAGGTGTTAGGCACCCGAGACACATCCGAAAACGGTTATCGGTTGATGAGAGAGGTGTTTAAAAAGGTGTTTTAAAAATGCGTTTTGAAAAAGGGGGTCCTCAGAGGAATCGTCACTTTAGTCTTTTTTATGATCGTGATGGGACTGAATTTTCCGTAAGACTGAATGAGCGCCCTCTTTTTTCATCATCGGGCCATGCATGATTAGATTACTTACTACGTGATCCTAACATGGATTGCTAACAGAGTACAAGTTTAAATGATAGGTTTTTGAAGTGAAAAACTGATGTGGGATCGAAAGTCCCCATGTACATGCAGTCAATATAAGCGAGAATTTAAAATCATATGAACACGACATTTTAAGCAACTCTTTAAATACGTTGTTCATGTGGGTTGATTTTAATTCTAGCAGTTCTATATCATGCATACAATTGATATTTGCAGAAAGCATTGAATAAATAAAAAGGACTTGTGAGGCGTACTTTCGAGCGAAGCTTGAAATTAACCTACAAAACGAGAGTGTTAGTGATAGCTCGAAAAAAAATAGGCAATTCTATGAGTGCGAAAATTTAAATGACAGTTGATTGTGTACGCAAAATGATGGATTTTACGCATACGAGAATTTAAATGTTGTGTTGATTGCATGCGAAAAATGATGGATTTTACGCAGGAGAAAATTAAATGCTGAGTTGATTGCATGCGAAAAATGATGGATTTGACGCATACGAGAATTAAATGCTAGGTTGATTGCATGCAAAAAATGATTGGTTTTAAGCATACGAGAATTTAAATGCTGTGTTGATTGCATGCGAAAAATGATGGATTTTAAGCATACGAGAATGAAATGCGGAGTTGGTAAGTGCAGGAGATTAAAAGAGTTGATGATTTTAAAACAGTTGATGATTTGCAGAAATTTTAATGATTGATACTGCAGAAGATTAAAGCAATTGATATTGCAGAAATTTAAAGCAGTTGATATTGCGGAAAATAAATAATTGATATTGCGAGCGACCATGTAGGCGGTATTGAATTTAAATTGCTGAAAGTAAATTGCTGAAATTTAAAGTGCGGAAAATTAAACAGTTGATAACAAGGTGATCGCAGCAAGCTTTAGTGATAAATTAATTGACTAAGTTCTAAACGGAATTTAAAAGAAAAACGGGAGCAAGAACGCTCATCGTGCTGCGGCTGCGTACGGACGACGGCGAGGAACGGGAATGAGGGTGAGTGAATGGGGCTTAGGAGTACATGAGTTGACCAGGAAAATGGAGAGGGAGTAGCGGGTTTTTTTGCAAAATTCTCGGCCCATTTGAACGAAGGGAAGCCGTGGCTATTTATAGCCGAAGAACGCGTGGATGGCCGGACGTGGGAGCTGCGCGTGGTGGCCGGACGTGTGCGCTGGCTGGGCTAGGGGAACCGTGATGATGGCGGAGGGTTAGGGAGCTAGGGAGCAGTTGGCTCGGGCGAGGACTTCCGTTGCCTCCCTCGTGCGTGCACTGTGCATGTGCATTATGCACATTAAATCAAGGGCCATTGATCTGGTTGACTTTCCTTGGTTGACCAGATCAATTGCCATGATCAAATGACCCTTCATCTGATTTAAATGGCCTCGAGCCGGTTCCCGCGAACAAACGTTCTGACTTTTCGAGCCGAAGGTACCGTCGCGTAGAGAAAAATACGACGGGTTTAACCGTCTACAGCGAATGACGAGAATTTTTCGTTTAACGTGTTTATTTTCACGTTCAAAAACGTGAAACGTTTGAACGGAAAAATAATAACGTTACGCCGAAAATTACACGAATCGCTATAGACCGTTGCGACCAGAAAAAATCCTAGCAACTAGTTGATGGAAAACATTTTAAAGTCAAGCTATTGTCCGAGCGGACTTACTCAGGTCCAATAAAAGCTCGAATAAAAATAATAATAAGATAATAAAAATACTAAAAAAATGCGCTAAAACATAAAAAATCCTAAAAATCATGTGATGACCTAAAACGAAGAAAAAACTAGCAAACGACTTACGGATAGTTAAAAATGTGATTTTTAAGGCTAAAAATGATAATGATAATAATAATGAAAATGTGCCGAAAAATTAAAAACGCGATTTCGAAAGCTGACGATGCTAACGATGATGCTAAAATGCAATGGAAAAATTTAGAAATGCTAGCAATAGTAAATTAACTGAAAAGGACAGTAAATTAAGTAAATAACAGAAATGCTAAAATTAGTTAAAAATGGCGTCAAAATTCGGGTATCAACAGTGGGGAAAATTTCAGTCTGCAAAAGTTAGTTTCAAACTTTTGCAGAACGGAGTATGTTGTTTGGTAAATGTTTGTTAAAAGTTATGTGGGGAAACCAGAAGTTATTTTTGGTGTTTGGTAAAAACTGTTTTAAAACTATAGTTGGACCATAAAGGGCATAATTCATTTCAAGTGTTAGAATTAATTTTTTTAATATCTTTATATATGTTTTTAATCAATTTATTTATAATTTAACATCTATCACGTAATATTTATCTAATATCATAAATAAAATAAATTAATTTAAATGATAAATAAATTTAAATTTATTAATGCCATAAAAAAATTGAGTTATTAATACCATAAATAAATAAAAGATATTTATCTAATATAATAGAAAAATAAAATATTTTTGGAATTACATGAATAACTTACATATTTCGTATTTTTTAGTTTTTATAGTAATCAAAACAATTATTAGATTATAATTATTGTATAATTAATAATTAAACTACTCTAATGATTGTCAACCAATCATTCTTAATTTTATTCAAAAATTGATTACTTTAAATTTGTTTAGTTAATTATATTATCGAATGTACCTACAGACTATGATGAAGAGAAAATGCACAGATGCACACTAATTCAACCTTCAAAATATTTCCTTGAAGCCAATGTTAAATAAACCCTCAATCCAGAACATGCCTGGAGATCCAAATCGCACCTTCTACTAGAAATTTGCATTCAACTTGGGACAGCTAAAACATAGTAATAATTACATACCAACAATTGACAAACTCTTGAAACTAAAGGTATCTGTTATAAAGACACTAGGTGGTCATTTTGCCTAAAAAGCAGTCCACAACAGAGTACTTCAATTAATAGAGAAAAGTCTTGAACATCCTAGTAGCAACACACACAAGGACGGATCCAGCCCAGGCGAGGGTGGGCAAGCGCCCACCCTGGGATGGATTAAAAAAAATTGTATTGGGCTTTTTATTTGTGAGATTTTCTTCAGGTAGAATTGAATGATATTTAGTAGCTGCAGAATATCTTTTACTGGTAAATTGTTGTCCATAGGCCATATTTTGTTAAATTAATCATAGACATATCTTTTCTTTAGTACATACATGGGCCGTAAATTTTGTTAGCTTTTCAGACTAAAGAAACCAAATCTCTGCTATTTGTTATTTAGTGACGGATACAAATACTTTTAAGCATTTGTTCATTTTTTTCGTTCAGCTCGCTTGCTTTCCTTTTAAAATACTCCAAAAAAAAATTTGTTAAGTTTATCTAAATATTTGTTATTTAGTGACGGATACAAATACTCTTAAGCATTTGTTCATTTTTTTCGTTCAGCTCGCTTGCTTTCCCTTTAAAATACTCCAAAAAAAATTCTTTAAGTTTATCTAAATATTTGTTATTTAGTGACGGATACAAATACTCTTAAGCATTTGTTCATTTTTTCATTCAGCTCGCTGGCTTTCCCTTTTAAATACTCCAAAAAAAAATTCAGGGGCGCTGCCCCCGAACCCCCGCCCCCCTTGAAAATAATTCCTGGATCCGTCCCTGTTACACACACACTGGTAAGAGCTTAATCGCCTCCCACTTGCCTCTTCTATGAGTCTTCCACAATCAGCTCGTCAACTCCCCAATCTTCATAACTGAGGAATCCCATACAAATGTGTTAGGAAAACAAGGGAAATCATATTATACTCAGAGGTTAGAAATAAACTGGTTGAAATAGAACAGAATTTCAAACTAAGCCTCTCACCTTCCATCAGGTAGGTAACGGCGGATGGTAAATGGTATCTTCCTCTCTCGAAGCTCCTTCATAGCAATCTACAAAAGTAAATAAGCAAACAAACAAATTTCAGTAGACAAAGTAGTGAAGCTAAGCAAAGATCTGGAAATGTTGTGGTACTCTTTATTAAGCATTTCATCAAGAAACGAAGAATATAGAGGAATGGCACATAGTTGACCTAGACTACAGTTTTTCTGATACAAAAGTTGCATCCATTTCACTAAACTTTTATGCCTGTGTCAAATTAGTATACAAAAACATACATTTTCATCATATGAAATGCACCACTTGATAAATAGGAATGCCTTAACACACCCTTACAACCATAAAACTATAGAACAAGTCATCAAAAACCATGAAGGCAACCACATTTACTGCCATGCATGAAACAATAACGCTATCACTAGCAAATAGCTTTCAAATCCATTCTTCCTATCTTTCAGACAAATCTATCAAGTTCATGCAAAACCAAATGTTGTATTCAAGTTTAAAACAATAAACTACCTGCAATACTAATTTCCAACGTGATTAAAAAAAGCTCACTCTTGTTCGGAAAACCCAAGTTTAGTTTCATCAAACATCAGCACCTAAAGCAACATTTCCAGCAATGTCTCGTCTGAAGAAACTAGTCTCCAAGTCCTAATATTAGAACGAAGGCACAATTCTGCTAGAATAACAAGGGATTTGCAATACCACTTGTTTACTACTGTCTCGCATTCTTTAACTAATTCAAAACACACGACGCAAATCAAAGTTTCATATCCAATCCAATAACTATCAAATTTTGCATTTTCAAGCATTTCAAGCACAGACAAAACTAGGAAGTAAACTAAAATACCAAACCATACGATGGAATTAGGAGAGAATAGCTCAAAACAGAGTGGAAAGCACAATAAAAACCCAATATTTGATAAGCCTTGAGCAGAATTTGTAACAACAATCTAACGTAAAAGACTCAAAATCAATTTCGCCAGTATTCAAAACGTAAATCAAAATTCATAAGAGTCGCATTAGGTGACTACTACAGCACTACAGAAATGAAAAAGCATCCAAGCAATTAAATATTCATAACAAGAAAGATCATAAGAGTTCATTTGAATTCCACATCTTCATGAACAGAAATGAACAAGCGAAAGAGAAGAGAAATGAGAGGGAAAGGAAGCGAACCCAGATCCGATTGATCCAAAAATGAGAGTTTTGATGGAATCCCAGATCTGATTGCGACCAGAGTGAGCGGCGGTGAGGAGCCCGAGATCTGATGCCGACGACAGTGAGCTGCGGTGAGGAGGCCGAGAGTGAGAGGAGAAGGGAGTGGCGTCGATCCATAAGGAAATCGCGACCTAGGGAAGAGTGTGGAATCGTTGTGGCCTCTGGAGAGAAGATATTCAAGGGAGTTCTACTCTTTTGGGATGGAGACTCTGTTGAAACTTAACCTAAAGGGGAGTAGGAGTTTCTTTGATGCTTTCTTTAATTTGGATCCTTATTACTGCCATGGGTTCTTGTCTTCAAGGTTGTTTGAAATCGATTTCTGGAGATGGATGAGATGAGAGGCCGATTGCAGACGAGCGAGGTGAGAATTTTTAGAACAAATGAGGAAGAAGAAGAAAAAATGGACGCGATGAGAAAAAATACCGAGGGATGTTTTTGGATTTCGAAAGATTCATTAAACATTATCTCCGTTCCATGTTTTGGCTGAAACCAAGCTAATGAGAGCAGTGGAAAAAATGGTGTTTTCTTTGGTTTTTTAAACCAAAGAAGAAGTTGGTTCAAAGAAAGTGTTACCAAACACTTTTTTTGGCATTCTAGTTTTGGTAACCAACTTCCTGGTACCAAAACCAGAATGCCAGAGGCACTTAGACAAACTTGCCACTAGTTGCCATGACAATTACCAAACCCATTTGGTCAGCCCAATTTTGACTGTCAAGGCGGAAATGTTAGGGAGAAATGCTTTAAAAAAATCAAGAAGTTATAAAAAAAATTTGTAAAATTTATAAAATTTTCAACTTCCACCCATATAGTTTTGAAATTCTCATAATGAAATTTATAATTTTCTAAGAATTATAATTTTAATATTTTTATTAGTTAAATAATTCAAATAAATAGATTTGAAGAAACGACGTTTGGCAATTGTCATGTGCCGGGTTGCAAGATTGTCCAACTAATATAATGATAATGGTTAAAGTGTCTAACGAAATATGAAATCGGAATGAAGTTCAGAAATAGAAGAAAATTGGTGGTAGAGTTGTTTTTAAAAAAAATGTTGGTGCCAAAAGATCTCTTGCACTTTTTTCCCCTTAATTAATAAAAAATAATTGTATTTTCGGGCTTATAAAAAAAAAAATACTCCTTAAGAAAAGTCTCGTCCTTTGGCTAATTTGTCCACGAGAAGTGTTGTCTGAAAATTATAACACATTCTAATTTATTGCACCGAACACGAATTTGATATGGTCTGTGTATATATCCGGTCCGGTCCCTTGTTATAAGAAAAATAAAAATTATCCGGTCCGGTCTACAATTTTTCGCCACAAGCGCACATTTTACTTCAGAGGATACTTTTACGCCCAACCATTTCAAAGTAGCTTTTTCTCCTCTTCCTCTCGTGTTCAGGACACCATTCTAAGTGGTAATGCTAGAATTGGGGGTGTGGGGGTAATGTTGTGATTAAGGTGAATGTTTTTCTTGGTTAAAATGGGCCTTGCTTTGTTGGGAATCTATAATTCAAAATGATTTTTCCTCGCATAAATACTCTAACGCTCAAATCAGATTCAAGTTGAACAAATATTAAATCAAAAGAAGTAAAGAAGATATGAGAAGTAAATGAAGTGTGTTTTTAATTGTTGAGTGTATTCAATGTCTTATGTCTAAAAATAATGGGGGATGTTTATAGCACTGAGAGTTTTAGCTTTAGAATTATCTGACAGAAAGTCAAACTCAGCGTGGCTAGCAGCGAATGCTCAATTGTGGGGTTAATCGTTGTTTCCTTGCTTAAGCTCACTAGTTGCATAAGATCTCGTTGTTTAAGTTATCTACGCGCAAGAAGTGTGTGTAGTGAAGTGGTTAACAGAATGATAGGTAGCTAGCTACTTAAATTGGATCTAAATAAGCGCTTATTTAAGCACCGCACGCAGCCCATCACTGTCACTTCAAAGTACTCCAGACCATTTTTTTCATGATCCACTCACTAGTAGGGGGGCATATTCTCTAACCTTCAAAATCGTGTTTTACGATTCCAGACCATGCACATTTTTCAGTGACTAAGATGTTTTTCTCCTCCAATAATTGCGGTGCCATTAATCTGACCAACAATATCATGCTTCCATCGTTTTTTCTCCCTTTTGTTTGACATAGATAAAAATTATAAACAGATCGACAACGAAAATTTTTGAATGTAAAATAAAACAGCTTACAAATTTCATAAAATAGCGACCATTGTATGTATATGAATAATATAATTTAAGAATGCTTAAATTTTTTTGCGCCTAATTAATTATGTCAAGTTTCTTGTTACTCGATCTAGATAATTTCTTCTTGTTTCTTCTGCGCATTATGGAGAAAAAAGGGAGATTTCAGATATGAATGAAGAAAAAATGTTAGTACATTGTTAACCTAATACATGAAAAGAAGAACAATGATCTACTGGTTCTTGCCCTCACGACTGGTACAGGATCGGTTTGGTGAAAGGAACAACCTACCAAATGCTGGCTAATAAGTAATTAATTAAGAGACTGAAAATTTGTTTTTAAACACTTAGTAGTATTACTTTTTTTAAATTTAATATTTAATATTTATTTCTTCACTCTATAATTGCTTGCCCAAATTGGCTACTATGTCTACAAACCCACAAATGAAATTTGAGGAAAAATTGTTCCGGTTACGAGTAGGACTTGCTACTCTTGCTGACAGCAACTAACGTGGTGGTTGTGACAATTCAAAAAATATATATGTGATACCTAGAAATAGTTTTTTGGACAAAACTAGGAAATTAACAATCAATTAATAAGGAGAGCATAATTAGTTGAGGTGAAGTGGTAATTAAGAGGTTTGTACATCTTTGTTTTGAATTCGAGTTTTAAAAATAGAAAAAATTATAATAGGAGAGTCGATCACCAACAAATTATTTATCACTTTAATGCATAATTAAGAACAATTATCAATCTAAATTTTTGAAAACTTAGATTTTAATTTTTTTAGTTTAATTCTCAAATATATTTAAGCATTTTTTGCTTATGATTAATCATATTTACACTAAATTGGTCCACTAAAATATAAAATGCTCAGATATTCTTAACATACGCAAAAAAGATGTAATTAAATTTAGTTGGAAGAAGACACATTCGTATAAATGCGTCCGTGATTTTTTTAAATGCATGTATTGGAATTATATTATACATAATTTCTTTTTTTTCTTTTTTTGAAACTATATTATACATTAAATATCAAAGACTAAAAAGGTGATATTGGTGTAATAAATTAGCAACTTCTATGGGCTTTGATTGATGGCAGGAAGCATACACTTGGGTTTGCTTCTGCCCAACAACAAATTATTACCTGGGCCTAAAGGTGGACTTAGCACTGAATATTGTACAGGTTTATGGGCTTAGCTACTTTGAGTAAATAAAGCAGTCTTTGAATTTCAAATCCTTACTCAAAGGTTCTATTGGGCCTGAAATTCATATCAACGGTGTTATTCTCTTATAATATAAATCTCAACGAATGGGCCTGTCACACTAAAGACCCATTTGTGATCTAATTTCCTTAAACCCAAGACCATAAAAAAAAAATTACAGTAAGAATTACTAAGGGTCTGTTTGACGTTCCGGTTCTGATCCGAAAAGTGTTGTGAGTAAAAGTGTTGTGGGAAAAACACTTTTGCGCAAAGCAGTGTGCTGTTTGGTAAATATTTTTTAAAAGTGTTGTGGGAAACGAGAAGTTGTTTTTGGTGTTTGGTAAAACTATAAAAATGAAAGAGTTGGAGTATAAAATCCATTTTTAAAAAATTAATAAAAATAGGAAAAGTGGATCTAGAATTACTTATCTCGAGATGGAGATTTTATTGTACTAGTTTTTAATTTATTTTATTTATTATATAAAGTAAAAAAATAAAATTAAAAAAAATATATTAGGAGAGAGAGGGTGCAAACGCAGCTTTGCAGGCAGCTGCGTTTGCCACTGGAGCAATTTGCTCCAGTTGGACAAGCAAGGAAATTGTGAAGGAAATCCAATAGAGCTTTTCAAAAGCTCTATTGTTCTATTGGAAAGGTGGTAGCCAAACACCCTCTTTGGCTTTTGGGTTTTTGGGTTGGGAAAAGCTGGTTTCCCAACCCAACCCTAAGAAATAAGAAGTGTGGGGTTGAGGGATGCGACTTGGTGGAGCAGCAGACGGAAGGGTGAGTATGGATCGGATCGGATTGAGTTCGGTATAAACCAGGTCAAATTTCTATCAGATTAAATATTCCTCACTTCCTACTGAATTATATTTGAAATAGTTCGGTCGAATTCAAATTCAGATAAATTCTCTTAATAAGCGACCAGATCCAACAATTTTGGTCTGGAACAGTCTGAATTTCGTATTTACACTAAAAGATTCATGTTTCAGACTTCGGTTTGAATTACATATGAAAATAGAAGCATTTTATCAAAAAATCGAATTGTTCATTTTTTAGGATCAGATTCGATTTTTAATGACTCTAACTGAACACTAATATGCTATATTCAATTTAGTTCTAATCGGATCGATTGGATATATGGACCCCTAGCAGCCGCCCCGAAAGCAGTCATGGGATAATCCAACTACATATGTCAAGTACTACGATTCAAATTCATTGATTCTCCACGTTTATTTCATTATATATTTATTATAAATATGTAGTTAATTAGTTTACTGAATACTCCCCGTCTTTTTTTAATTGACTTTTTGAAACAGTAATAAAAAATAAAGCAAATACTAAAAAATTAAGTAATGTGTACAGTAACAAAAAATAGCAAAATGTCTAGTAAAAAAATGACGGAAGAAGTAGTTAAAAGAAGATCTGAAATGACACATTTTACGAGCTAAATCATTCATTTGATTTTTAATAATTTAATAATAACTAATAAGAAAAAGAATAGAGTAAGATTCAACCATGTCGAATCAGAAAACTTTATTTGTGGTTCAAGTTTCGTAAAAAAAGAAGAAGAGAAAGTACTCCATTTATTTACTAAAAATGATTCTTCGGTATATTTTGTAAAAACTATGAAAGATATCAGTTGCAAAAATAAGCCAATAAATATTTATCTCAAATAATCTAATAAATATAAAATATTATTTATTATTAATCACCATTTTCTATTTAAATATAAATGCGATATTTTATATGACAACCTAAATATATTAAAAAATCATTTTTTATTTGAAATTTAAGTAGCTCATTTAAACTTTGGGTTAAACTCAATATTCACTTAAATTAAGAAATTGAACTTCTACTTTAAATTAACAATGAATGTACTAAGTGAAAATAATAAATTGGACATATTTGTATTACTCCTTCCATTTCATTAAGATCCCGATTAAAATTATAACTTTTGACATTAATATACCCTCAAATTCATATACCTTGATTACTGTTTTTATATCATCAAGCATTTAAGCATAATCATGGATAAGAGGGTAAAAATAGCTATCTAATCACCTAAAACAGATAAATAAAACAATTAATTATTAATTAAATTTTATTTATTTTATTTCAATCCGACTACTAAAAAAAACTAAAAAGTAATTACACGATGGGAGCTAATAATAAAGCAGCCAGCTTTGTCTTTTTTGTTTCTTCATAATCTTCAATTATTTCGACCACTGATGTACCTCTCTATATATAGTTTTTGAACACGTGATGATATGGACATTAATTGAACATTTGTACGTTATCAGTTATCTGTGTCCCCATTGAACATCCTTAGTTCATTGCATTCGCCACTAATTGATACAATATTATCATCTGATGTGCCCTTCGTTTCCAAAACGAATGTCTAATCAATGTTGGGTAGGTATGTCTATCTCCATCATTTAAAAAGAGAAAAAAAAAACGTGATGATTCTATAACCTTATGCTCTACTGTTTTTACTTCGGTTTCACTTGAACTTTTAGGCAAGAAACTAATTTTGTTTATTTTTGTACCTGAGATATTGGTTAAGAGTGGTTAATTCTAACCCACCCAATTTTATTTTTCTTTTTTCATTGAAAGCATAGTTATCAGAACTGGACCGGACAGAAAATCGAAAAAGGTTCAACCGGGTTGAACCGGGTTCGACAGTATTGACAATATTGGTCCGTTTTGAACCGTTCACACGTTGAACCGTTCAATTTTAGATGATTGAAACGGATTAAATCAGATTGAACTGGTCGATTTTTATACTATAGTATTTTATAATATATCAAAAAAATATATCAAGTAGATTAAAAGTTAAACATAAAGAAACAATTCAACATTCAAATGAAATGATATTCAAAGTTCAAAGTTCAAACACACTTAATTATCCAAATTATAAAATAAAGAAACAATCCAACATTCAAAGGAAATGATATTCAAAGTTCAAACACACTTAAATATTGAAATTACAAAATTGTTAATTCCATGGATCGGTAACAAGCTGACAGGTTGAGCCTCTAGCATTTTCGAAAACGTCTTCAACAAAAAATCCACTTTCAATTCCTTCATCTTTATCGTTCTCATCATTAAGTAAATCTTGAAGGTTCAACTCTAGTATTATCAAATAAAACATAAAAATAAAGAATCAATAAATTAACAACAATAGTTTCCTATCCACAACTTTTAAAATAAATAGGTAGTTACCAACTTACCATCATTAGGGACATCTTGAATATTACATGTTTCCATCTCACTTCGGAAAGCCTCTAATTCAGAACTTGTTAGATTTGGTGGTTCATCCTCTAATATCCAACTATCATTATTGATCGCGTGTCGAGCACGTCAAATATAAGTGTATAATAGATATGAAAAAGGGGTAGAAATACAACTTATCACTTGTCCACAAGGAACTTGTAGATGGTGGTAAGAGGATCGTCCACAAAGACTTCTGGAGAATTATAGTTCTTGATTGACTTCCTCGTCACTGAGTTTGGTTGGGTGAATCTGAAAATAAAGACAAAAATAAAAGAAATAAAATAGTTCAAAGTAGTCTTGGTCAAAGGCTTGACCAAGATAGGGGGTCAAGATTGAAAACAGTACAAAGAAGGTTCCCTGTAAGAGCATGAGCGGGCTATGTTCTTATGATTCAATCACTGATTCATTGGTGTTCATCTCTATATCTGCATCGCTGCTGTGGATAAGACAACGCCTAACTCAAGTTTACCCTCGGTTGTCAGTCGAGGCCTACGGTTGTCAGTCGGGTCTGAATTGTATTATTCATTTAACTGGGTCTTCCAAGCTAAAATCTGAGTTATCAGTTCTAAAATTTAACAAGGAAGTAAAAAACCAGAAAATAAATAATTACAGAAATAGAGATTATTAAGAGTAATTAGATCTCACGAAATATAAGAAACATAGCCCTCGAGCTCTTACCAAGAATGGTGATTTAGCTAGACATACTCATGGATGTAAAATGAAAATACTTTTATTGCATAAAGAAAATAAATCCGTGAATTCTAAACTTAGAATTACGGAGCAGAGAAATTATTTTAATGGTGGAAGAAGAGAGAGGAGAAGAGAGAGGGTCCACTACAAGCGAGAGCAAATTCAGCTATAAGTAAGCTAAACTCCCTTGTCCTTCTCTAACTCAATCTCCTAAATAATCTAAAAAGATAATAACCATGTTTTTAAATAAAAATGGGTGATAATGTTTAAAAGAGAGGGAAATCCTATCTAGGATTCTAATTTTAATGTCGTCCCGATCCCTATGATCTCGCTGGTTGTTGTGATTGCCAGCTTGCGTCTTTATTTTTTGTCAAAATTCTCCAGCTGCAGCCTGTTTCGTGATCTTGGCCAAGACTATGGCCAAACTGCTATCTCTGTCCTCAGCAAACTAGTTTGGCCAAACCTCAGGCCAAACCACCTCAAATCAACTTTTCTGCAAAGTTGCGCATCTGATCAAAACTGCCAAAATTAGGGAATAACAATAAAATCAATAGCTTTATTGTCTAAATAACAAGTAATTAAACAGTAAAAACATGATGAAATAGAGTGCAATAAAATTCCCCACACTTGAACTATGCTTGCCCCCAAGCATACTGACTCAATGACTCACTAACAAAACAAAAACAACACAGAACAAAACAAACGCCAAGACCCGTAGAGTTCTTCTTTCGGTTGTTTACCCCGCCACTAGTATTACCTAGACACTTCCCTAACCGACCCAATGCTAGACTAACAGGGACCAATCAATACCCTAAACATACCCCATCCACATGGTATCAAGACATCCAGCTTTTTTTAAATTATTGTAATGATTAAGGGACAAAGCTCACTACAGATTTGAGTCCTACCGAAGTGCAGTTCCACCTAAATGTGTATCTAGACCACTGTGCCATTTAAATCACTTATTAGCAGATATATATATATATATAATTTGTTTTTCATTCTTTTCAATTCTTTGCCTTTTTTATTTTTACAGGCATAATTAATAGCAGTGCTTGTTCTTTTTGGGCTCCCAGAACTTCCACTTTTGCTATCTCTGCCCTATGACATTTCAGCACATTTAAAACGTTACACATTCAATCAGACGAAATTTAAAGCACTCTCAAATCCAGCGCAACAAGCCTTGTCACCCTAATTGTATTTTAAGCCCTAGCTAGCTGTCCTTTAGAGCATGTGGATGGTTAACATTCTGAGTACATTAGGTTATATGTCCCTTAGGCATTGATCATGTTACGCTCATTCACTCCTCTGTTACTAGAGTAGTGTTTCACCTAGACATGTATCTAAATGTAGTCTCAGTGATGGACTAAACAGCCTAAGTTAAAAACTGAGGTTCTGGTGTACACTCATCAAGACAGACTGACTCAAACATGCATAAAAATAAGAACAAAAACTCATGCAAACAGCAGACTCACAGACTGGACACACTTATGCAAAAAGAAAAAAACACAAAAAGAAAAAATCGACTCAAAAAGATCAAACAATCAATCAATATTCCCATCAAAACACATAAATTTAAAAAGACTCTCACATACTGGACACCCTCCCCACACTTAGAAGACACAATGTCCTCATTGTGTGGAGAGACAAATAAAAATAGAAATGAAAAAGGAAGGGAAACGACACGACCTGGGGGCAAATTCTGGGCAGGAGGAGAAGGTGGTGGTCTGATTCCTTGAGGGGCAGAGGTAGCTGCTGGAGGGGCTGCTTGGCTGGTTTTGGAAAAAAATGTCTTGGTCAAGCCACTGGCCAAGACAACTGCCAAAGCATTAAATTTTTCCTCTGATTTTGAATGCACTCCTCGCGCTGCAGCAGCCCTAGAAACAAGTGTAAAGAATGAAAGATGGATCAACGAAATATCTCTAAACTTATTCACGAAAAATAAAAAAAAATGGAAATAAATGAAATAAAAACATGGGTTGCCTCCCATTAAGCGCCCTTATTTATTGTCTTGGGCTCGACATTGCCATGGATTTCTTATCAAGAAAATTTTCCAAATTTACTCCATGCTCTAAGCTTGACAGGACCTTTGGGTGGCATTCCTTGGACAACCCCTAAAGGTATAAATTTGAATGGGTCAGGAGGCTGTTCCAGCTCATAATTCTGTTGTCCCTGCATCACAAAAGGTGAGTTTTGGCTACTGTGGGCAGTAGGAAACATCTTGAGAAGACGGTCAGTCCACCAGTCCATGGCTTTGGGAAGGCTAGCTGGCAGAGATGAATCTTGGCCTATGGCTTGGCCAAGCTCGAGCCCAAGACTGCTTTTAAGCTCAATTTCTGGTGCCTGCATACTTAAAGGTGGAAGGTTAGGATAAACTTTTGGTAATTCATGGCTGCTATAAATATCAGTATTTGGTTCAAAAAATTCAAGATCAGAAACAATGTCTTGCAAACCATCATTAGCCACAAATTCTTCTTCCTTTAACTTTTTATCTGAATTCCTCCTGCTAAGAACACCATCAAAAGAGTTAGTTGCATTTGATTCATAACCCTTATCAGTATCATGTCCAAGGCTATCCACAAAGTTGACACTATGCGTTTTATTAGGATTTTTGTTGGCAGCATGCATGTCAAACTTTATTGTTGTACCACAATATTCTAAGGTAATACGTCCATGATACACATCAATTTTGGCTCTTGCTGTTCTTAGGAATGGCCTTCCTAAGAGTACATCTGTGGAGTTGAAAGGTAGGTCAGTGTTCATCTCCACAATATAAAAATCTAGAGGATAAACAAAATTATTCACCTATACCAATACATTTTCCACAATTCCTTTAGGGAGTATAACAGATCCGTCAGCAAGTTGAATTACTACCCTAGTTTCTTTCATGATACCAATGTTCAATTTTTTATATTCAGAAAAAGGCATCACATTGATACTTGCTCCCAAGTCGCATAAAGCTTTTTCCACTTGTTGATTACCTATTTTACATGGAATTGTAAAAGTACCTTGATCCTCGCATTTTTTTGGAAGTTTTGCCTATAGGATTGCAGATACATTCTGAGTCACATTTATTCTCCCATCTCCTGTAAGTTTCTTCCTGCTGCTGCACAAATTTTTAAGGTATTTAGTATAACTAGGAACTTTAGCAATTAAATCAAGCATAGGAATATTGACAACAATTTTTTCAAAAATGTTCATAAATTCCTGTTGCATTTTCTCCCTTTTATTCTTTACAGACCTAGGAGGGAAAGGAGGTGGAATTTCTATCTCTTCTTCTTGAGCTATGACCATCTTACCTGGCTTGGCCAAGGCTGGTTCTTCCTTTGCTGTTTTTTCGGGAATGTTGAGCTTGGCCATGGGTTTGGCCAAGATCGGTTTTGTTTGAATTTCCTCATCCTCCTCATCTTTTTCCTCATCGTCGAACTGCTTTATAACACTTCCACTTCTGAGATGGATAACACTCACATTGTGTATGGACAATCTGCCTTGGTCAGGCTGCTGTTTTTGTGACAATTGAGCGATCTATTTCTGCATCTCTATTAGGTTGGACTGAGTTGTCATCATGAACTTTTGGAGAGTCTCTTCCATAGGTGGACTAGCAATCTGCAGAGGTTGAGGAGCAGGCGGTAACTACGGCACAAGAGCTTGACCAGGAGCTTGGCCAAGATTCTGTTGTGGAGGGTCTTGTCGCCATTTTAAATTTGGATGGTTCCTCAAAAAACTGGTTGCTTTCATGGGGGAATTGCTGCCCCTGGTTGTATCCGTATGCTGCATTGACTTGGACTGGATCACCTGGATGTTGTACCATATACCAATTATGGGTTGGGTGATCCTGTTGTTGGCATATTCCACAAACCATGGCTACCTGTTCTGGAACTCCTGTTGACTTTGTACCTATAATGTTAACAGAAATATTTTTAACCATGTCAGTTAATTCATTCAACCTCTATTCAACATTAATAGCATTAAGAGTGGAAGGAATATAATTTCTTTCTGAAACAAGATTATTTTGGCAATTATCTGCCATTGTTTGAAGCAACAGTTTGGCTCTTGTGATGGTCAAGTCCTGTAGCGCTCCACCAGCTGCTGCATCTACTTGTGCTCTGTCACTCGGAAACATCCCATCATAAAAATACTAGATCATCGTTTGATTTGCAACTCCATGGGTGGAAAAACCTCTTGCAACTCACGAAACCTTTGGTGATATTCATTGAAACTCTCGTTGCTTCTTTGTTGGATAGCAGCCATATTCTTCCTGGTTGTCCCTGCCTTTGTCGCATTCCAAAATTTGTTGAGGAACATGTTAGACATCTCAGCCCACGTGTTGACGGTGTTGTGGAGCAAGCTGTAAAACCAATTTTGGGTTGTCCCTTCAAGAGAACATGGGAAGGCCTTCAGTTTTGCTCTTCGTATGTTCACTATAGCAGGTTTCATGGTATCACATTGAACGTGTAAATTCCTTAGATGCTTGAACAGATTTTCATTCAAATGGCCATAGAACTTAGGGAGATTGACCACCATATTAGTCTTTATAGACTAATCATTTGGTACAGCTGGTAAGTTGATACAGGAAAAACTTTCCTGTTCTGCTGTCCTATTCAATTCCCTCATGGTTGGCTCTTGTTGATTTTCTGCCATGTTTGGATCCTGTGGTTCAGCTTGGCCTGCGGTTTGGCCAAGCTCGTGGCCAAGACTGCAAAACTAAAAAAAATAAAAACAAAAACTACAAAATCGTTACGCCAAAATTTGATCGCGTGTCGAGCACGTCAAATATAAGTGTATAATAGATATGAAAAATGGGTAGAAATACAACTTATCACTTGTCCACAAGGAACTTGTAGATGGTGGTAAGAGGATCGTCCACAGAGACTTCTGGGGAATTATAGTTCTTGATTGACTTCCTCGTCACTGAGTTTGGTTGGGTGAATCTGAAAATAAAGACAAAAACAAAAGAAATAAAATAGTTCAAAGTAGTCTTGGTCAAAGGCTTGACCAAGATAGGGGGTCAAGATTCTGAATTGTATTATTCATTTAACTGGGTCTCTCAAGCTAAAATCTGAGTTATTAGTTCTAAACTTTAACAAGGAAGTAAAAAACCAGAAAATAAATAATTACAGAAATAGAGATCATTAAGAGTAATTAAACGAACACATTAAGGATATGTACTATATTAATTTTCTTTAAAAGGAAAATAGAAAATACTCCGCAATTATAGGATCTTAGCGGGGCCAAACCCTAGCCTATTCCGATCAGCCACTACTGCCGGAAGCACCCCCAAACACCGGTACACCCACTGTGACCGGGGTGAAATTGCCTCCTCCCTTACGACTCCCTTGCATGGCGATTGGTTCGAAGGGATCCGTCATGGTGACTGCGCCGACTGTCTCATACTACATGGAAAACTTACCGCAGCATGTGGATAAACGTGCACTTCGGTATTTGGTATCACAAAGGTGGAGGTTACCGCCATTTGGTAAGATTATAGATGTGTTTATCCCGCTTAGAAGGAACAGACTTGGGAAAAGATTTGGGTTTGTTAGGTTCGAATGGGTCGAAAATAGGATAGACATGGAATTAGCGCTAGACCGCCAATTCATTGGGGCGTCGGCCATCAGGGCCAACCTGGGACAAGATAGGAATATGGGACCAGGTTTTGTCCCTTTTGATCGTAAGATGAAGCCACAATCGGAATGGGGAAGAAATAATGGTGAGAGCAGTCAAGTAGGGAGTAGAAACTGCAACACAAATCTGCAAGATAGAGATGTAGTGTCCCGAAAGAGGCTGGACCTGAACATAGATAGTACACTTAGGCAAGGGAAGGTGGCTATGGCAGAAAACGACAAGTCCCTCATCAATCGATTCGGGAATAATGCAGCGACTGATATAGAAGAAGGAGGCAATGGAGAGGTCGTAAGGCTATCGATCCCGGAAGATAATAAAGACTGGCTGTCACGAAGTTTAGTAGGTGTTCTACAGAAAATAGAAGACCTCCCGGAAATTAGAGAATTGGTTCTTGAGATGGGATGGAACTGCGTGCCTAGAGTTCTCGGTCGTGGCCTCGTTTGGATTGAATTCGCAAACCAGGCTGACTTGGAGGAAGCATTGAGCAAGACCAATGAGGGCAATTGTCTGTTATTTTCCAAGCTGGTGTCGTGGTTAGAGGGGCTGTCAAATGTGGGTAGGCTATGTTGGATACAATATGTGGGGATCCCGGTACAGTGTTGGGGCTGTGAGACTTTCAAGAAGATTGGAGCGAAGTGGGGGAACCTAGTGGTGATAGATGAGAATACCCTAGCTCGTAAGAGGCTCGACGTGGCAAGGGTTCTTATATCAACGGATCAGCCGCATGTCAAGGGTGAATTGCGGGTTAAGGTTGATAATACTATATACACTGTGAGCTGTCACGAGGAACCCATGCAGGGGGTGATCTCCAACCTCGATTGGAGGAGCGGAGAGGCATCGGAAGATGATGAGTCGGAGGAGGATTCTATTGAAGAGGGATAAGAAGAGGAGGAAGCAAGGGAACACGAGGATATGGCTCAGCATAGCGCAACCTCTGTTAAGGAAATACCTCATGAGACATCGCAAGGCTCCTATGACCAGGGGCTGAGGAAATTCCCTTTAGTTACGATGCGCAAAAAAGAGAAAAAGACCAAACGGATCATGGAGACTACTGGGAGTTTACAAACAGCCAGCAATACGGCAAACTCAAAAGTAGTGGTATGTCGCGCAGAGGACAGCGAAATAGCAAGGATGAATAAGCTAAGAGAGGCCATAATGGTGGAGACTGAGACATGGAAGGTTGGACGTTTACTAGCCATCACTGACAAGGTAAATGAACATGCTCTTCGTATCTTTGATAGGGAGAGATTTTGGGTGGAATTGGGAAACATCCGAGGTTAGGATGGGTCTTACCTTCTGTGCGTGTTTTTTTCTATTCCGATGGTACAAATACTTTCGTGGAATTGTAGGGGTCTGATGTCGGGGAGGAAAAAGAGATTTATTAAAAGTTTGTTTAGTGGGGAGCAGGTGCCGTTGTGTTTACTTCAAGAGAGCAAGCGTGAGATTGTGGATGAGTTCCTTATTAATGGGCTAGGTGGTGATAATGACTCTCGATGGGCGTATACGCCGGCTGAGGGAAGATCGGGGGGCTTAGTGTCTCTGTGGGACAACAAGGTTTTTCATTTAGAGCATTCTGAGGTGGGCCAAAAATTCATCTGGTTGGAGGGCGAGCTGGTCGAGAACAGTTTGAAATGTGTTATTGTGAATGTGTATGCGCCTAATGTTAGTGCCCTTTGGGATCAACTGTGGGAGGAGTTGGCGACTAAAATAGAGATTACATCGCTTCCAGTGCTGATTGCGGGTGACTTTAATGAAACGCTTATTCCGTCTGACCGATCGAATGGAGAAGGGTTCTCGCGGGGTATGGTGGCATTTCAGGAGCGGGTGGATCGATGTGGTTTGTTTGACATACCGCTGACAGGGAGAAGATTCACTTGGTCGAATACCCTTAGCAGGAGTAAGATTGATAGAATGTTTGTTCAGTCGGGATGGTTCACGAGCATACAGAGCTATGAGCTTAAGGCCCTAGACAGAAATGGATCGGATCACGCACCTTTGTTCCTTTGTAGGGATACGGTGGATTGGGGTCCGAAACCTTTTAGAGACTTGGCGGTGTGGTGGGAAGACAGGGAATTTAAAGAGCTAGTTAGGAGCTGGTGGACGGACGCGGGGATGGAATATCCTGGTAATTTTCGTGTGGCTCAGAAGATGAAATACCTGAAGCAGAAAATACGGGTATGGAATAAACAGGTTTTTGGCAATGTGGAGACTAGTTTGCGTATGCTGCAAGAGAGATATGAGGCGTTAGAACGCCAAGCTGATGTCCGACCTTTGACGCAGGGGGGAACAGGAAGAATACAATAGCCTCAGAAGCAGGGTGTGGGACCAACAGATGCGTGTGGATAGATTTTGGCAACAGAAAAATAGATTAAAATGGAACGTGCTTGGGGATCGGAATACAGGTTATTTTCACAGGATGGCTAAAATCAATACGAAGAGGAACAACATTCGTGACATTGTGACCTCTGAGTCTACTCTCACTACTCCAGTGGAAATTAAAAGGGCAGCCACTCAGTATTTTGAGTCCTTTTTTCAGTCAGCTAGCTGGGATAGGCCAAGGATGCAAGATCTGGGGTTTGCCAAATTGCGGGAAGAGGAAATCGAGGGGTTAGAAAAGGAGGTAACACAGGCTGAAATATGGGAGGCAATCAAGGGATGTGACGGTCAGAAGGCCCCGGGGCCGGATGGGTTCTCCATCCGATTCTTACAGAAAGCATGGGACATTATCGGGGCGGATTACAGCAGGCTGATTCAGGAATTTTTCAGAACGGGGAAGTTTCCGTCAGGTGCGAATTCCTCATTTTTAACTCTTATTCCTAAGATTACGGGAGCTAAGCATTTTAGAGATTTCCGACCAATTAGTTTGGTCAGTAGTTATTACAAAATTGTGTCGAAAATCATGGCGAAACGGCTAAGTGAGGTTGTCAAGTCAGTGGTCAGTGAGACCCAATATGGATTCACTAAAGGGTGCCAAACTCTCGATTGTGTCATGACTGCTAATGAGGTGGTGCACTACTTACAGAGAACGAAAAAGCAGGGGCTACTATTCAAACTGGACTTCGAGAAAACAGATGATTCCATTGAATGGACATACCTAGACGACGTGATGAGGTTGATGGGTTTTGGAGAAAAGTTGAGGGGGTGGATTCAATAGTGCATTAGCACTAATAAGGTCTCGGTACTGGTGAATGGATCTCCGTCGGATCAGTTTGAGGGGTGCGTCAGGGGTGCTCTATGTCTCCGTTCTTGTTTAATATAGCAGCTGAGGGGCTTCATCGTCTATTTGTTAGAGCGGAGGAGGTGGGGATCCTGAGAGGCATAGGAAACCCGGTAGCTAGTTGGCATTTGAGTCACATTCAGTTTGCCGATGACACTCTAATTTTTGTTAACAATAATGAGGAGGAAATTCAGGGAGTTAAGGGTACGTTGAGATGGTTTGATGCGCTGTCGGGCCTCTGAGTGAATTTCCACAAGAGTACCCTTGTGGGTGTGAACATTAGTGAGCAGATAGGAGGCCTTTTAGCTGCGCGGGCAGGTTGCAAATACGAAACTCTCCCAATTAAGTACCTGGGATCCTTGGTGGGGTTTAATCGGAGGAGGATTTCCGGATGGCAATTCTTAGTACATAAACTACGTAAGAAGTTGGCTACTTGGAAGGGCCATCTACTCTCGGTAGGTGGTCGTGTGAGTTTGATTAAATCTACGCTTGTGAGTATCCCCGTGTACAACATGTCCATATATAGGATGCCTACTATGGTTGTGAAACAGTGTGAAGGAGTGATGCGTCGGTTTCTATGGAGTGGCAAGGATAATAAAGTAGGGCTGGCCAAAGTGAATTGGGAAGAGGTGACGAAATCAGTATCGTATGGGGGAGTGGGAATTGGGAGGATTAGTGACCGCAATGTAGCCTTGCTCTTCAAATGGGTTTGGGCGTTGCTGAAGGGCAGTAAGAAAGGTTGGGCCGAGATCATACGGAAGGAGTATGACCTTAGAAGACTAGGAGACTTGTGGCGCATGAGAGAGGGACACTACTCCCCTATCTGGCGAGATATCCTACGTCTTTGTGGGCGGGGCAGTGATTTTTTTGAGATGTGGACGGATCATGTTACGTTGCAAGTTGGAGAGGGGAATTGCACGGGATTTTGGTGGGATCCTTGGGCAGGGAAGAAACCTTTGGCGTTGTTACACCCGCGACTGTACCACTTATCTCGTAACCAGTAGGGTCGTGTAAAGGACTTTGGGAGTTGGGAGGCAGGGGGATGGGTGTGGAAATCCGACTGGCGTTGATGTGTTGTCGAAGCACATACAAAAATAATAATAAAACCTGCAGTTAATGTGCACAATAAATTGTGTATAATGGTAACAGGATCGAACACAGGGATTAAGGGACCAATACTCAACTCAATTTGGCAAACTAAATAATCCAAGCAACAAATAACCGAAAGGGGGGTTTTGAATGGTTGTTTGATTATTCTAATTATTCACTACGAAAGTAATAAAGACTAACAGTAGAAGGTGATAATAGTAATAAGAAATCAATGGAGACAAGAGTTCTCAGTAAGAGTCCGAATCCAGTTGCATTTACGGTCAGCCGGTCATTGGCACAAGCATCGTCTACCCCGAGCTGATAGACGCACTATAGGGACCAGGTACGCTTAGGTCCCCTGCTTACCTTCGTAATATAAGTTATCCCAAGGTACGTTTATGGGTTAACCTTGACAGTCCGCCGTCCTCCAAGGTACGCTTATGGAGGCAACACTCAGATGCCCATGAAGAAGAGGTAAGATGCGTCTAGGGCGAGACACTCGGTACGCTTGAGGCTCTACCCTAACGACTTGTCCAATCCAACTGGGGGATACCAGGTTTCCAGTCAGGACCAGTATGGTTATCTGCTCCACCCTGCAGCTTCGCGTTAGGTATAACAACAGGGACGATAGTAATTACTCTAGTTCTATTATTAGGTGATCAAGCTAATAATTACCCTAGGTAAATTGACAATTAATTATTAAACAAGAGGATACCAACACAGAGTTTATGAAGTACAATTTGACCTCACGGCTTCCCTTGCAACCTTCAATCGACCCTTACCAAGAACGGAGAGACTTAGCCGCTCATATCAACAATAAAGACAAATAAATAACTAGATTGTATAATTAAATAAAAGAGATGGAGAGGAAATAAATCCTGATTATTACCGGCCGGAGCAACTGCTCCGGTTGAAAAGAGAACAAAAGGTTGCCGAAGGCAGTGGTGGCGCCAAAAGTTCGCGGGAGAGAAAAAGAAGAGTTGAAGCTCCCTCAAAACCTAATTACTAAAGTATTTATATTACTATTACAAATTTAATTCCTAATCCGATTTGAATTCAACTCCCCAAAGGACTTCTACTGCGATTGGGACTTCTGGAGCATTAATTGGGCAGATCCGAAATTTTTCCTTTATTGCGCTAGTTTCCTTTTCTCGCTAGGACACTGCTGCTTTCCGCGAACGTCCAGCTGCTCGGCCTAGCTGCTCCAATGCCTCCAGAAAGCGATAGAAAATGTTCCTTTTCGTATTTTCCTCTTAATTTGCCCAGATCTGTAAAAAGTGAATAAACACAGCAACATAAGTAGCATCATGATCTAAAAAGGCACATAAAAGAGGGAAGAATTAAGGACATAAAACGCTCTATCAGCGTCGTGGATTATTTTCATGGGAGATGGAAGAGTGGAACAGCTTGAGTGAAGGGCTGCCTATTCCTGGCAGAGGGGGGCAGCTTGATTCGTTTAATTGGGAGTTGGACAAGTCGGGGAACTATTCTGTTAACTCCGGCTACAAGGAATGGGAAGTAACCAGAAATGAATCCATGCCTCTACTCCGGTCCTGCTGGACAGGCTTGGTACCTTACCGGGTTGAATTTTTTCTGTGGCTATCGATGAGGGAAAGAATAGTCACCATGGATTTTCTTCAACGTCGTAACATGATTTCGGCTAATATGAATAAATGTCCCATGTGTTCAGGCTGGTCGGAAGATACCACCCACCTTTTCCTTCGCTGCGAGAAAACGAGAGGGGTGTGGGAGTTCCTCATGCGTTGGCTTGGTGTGGTTTGGTGTCCGCCGCGTACTCTAGCTGATCTCTAGAGGTCCTGGGGTAGTCTTCTGCCTAGCTGGGATAAGAAGGTTGATAGGATGTGGAAAACTCTATTCTATGCCGTGATTTGGTCCTTATGGAACCTTCGAAACGCGGTGGTGTTTAGACAAGAATAGTTTACGGAAGCGCAGGGAGTGAACTTGATCATCTCGCGGTGGCATTGGTGGCTGAAGAGTCAAGACGGTTCGTTCCCTACAGCATGTCTGACATGCTGCAGACCCCTGCTTGGCTGTTTCGTCGGCATGTTATTACTAGTTGAGGTCTAGGAGTGATGGTTGTCAGTGTGTGTTGTTAGTTTAGTGAGGCTGTAGTGCTTTCTGTTTCTGGGCAGCTTCAGTTCTGGGTTTGTGCCTGGTGCTGATGCTGGCCTCATGTACATTCTTTCTCTTCTGTTGCCATGCTTTAGCCAATATATTTCTTCTGCCCATTAAAAAAAAAAGAGTAATTAGATCTCACGAAATATAAGAAACATAGCCCTCGAGCTCTTACCAAGAATGGTGATTTAGCTAGACATACTCATGGATGTAAAATGAAAACACTTGTATTGCATAAAGAAAATAAATCCGTGAATTCTAAACTTAGAATTACGGAGCAGAGAAATTATTTTAATGGTGGAAGAAGAGAGAGGGTCCACTACAAGCGAAAACAAATTCAGCTATAAGTAAGCTAAACTCCCTTGTCCTTCTCTAATTCAATCTCCTAAATAATCTAAAAAGATAATAGCCATATTTTTTAAATAAAAAGGGGTGATAATGTTTAAAAGAGAGGGAAATCCTATCTAGGATTCTAATTTTAATGTCGTCCTGATCCCTTTGATCTCACTGGTTGTTGTGATTGCTAGCTCGCGTCTTTATCTTTTGTCAAAATTCTCCAGCTGCAGCCTGTTTCGTGATCTTGGCCAAGACTGTGGCCAAACTGCTATCTCTGTCCTTAGCAAACTAGTTTGGCCAAACCACCTCAAATCAACTTTTCTGCAAAGTTGCGCCTCTGATCAAAACTGCCAAAATCAAGGGAATAACAACAAAATCAATAGCTTTATTGTCTAAATAACAAGTAATTAAACAGTAAAAATATGATGAAATAGAGTGCAATCAATTATCTTGAAAGTCCTCAAAATTTATAGGGACATCTTAAATCTTCTCAACATCTTGCCTCTAGCCGTGTGAATAGCCTCGTATATGTATGGCATTGCTGGTCGATCATCACCATCAACAAGTGCAAAACACAAACTAGAGGTTCAGTGAGCTTAACAATGACAACACATTCCTTCCAAAAATAAGGATCCAAGACATCATTCTCAAACTTTTTCCCCTTGATTTCCTTAGCGTAAGAGGAAGCAACCCACTCTCTAGATGTAGCCATGGCTCTCAAAGCATCCTTTTGACTTAATATACATATCAGCAATTTTGGAAGCATTAGAGGCATTTACGGATTTTAGAAAACAGTACCTTTGGGAGAATAAACCAGGAAGCTGATGAGAGTCCTTCTACATTGATTTGTCCACCCATCAGTCATTATTGTGCATCCAGTTTCTTTCCATGACCCGCGAAAGCCGTCAACATAATTCCGCACCTCCTCAACATTTCTCTTCAATAAGAAACTGCGGAGACTATGAAAATGTGGAGCTTTATAACCAACACCATACCCAGTAATGACATCAATCATATGCTGGAAATAGATTGAATTGAAAGCATTGAAAGGAATGGATGCATCAATCATCCATTTTGAAACTACTAAATCACATTTTTCTTTAGTCTCCTGACTTTGCATCACACTTATAATTGTTGGTTGATCCCCAGGTTCTGTTCTTGAGACAAAATAAGCTCCAATTGTTTTATTACGTTTTCTTCCTCTCTGAACTTGTACACCACCACCACTACTACCCGATGGTATAGTAGGCACTTATACACCACCACCACTACCCAATGGTCTAGAAGGCACTTGAACATCTGTTTGTGGTGTAAGAAAGGGATTTTATTCTGCAATTAATTCTTGTTCTCTCCTTTTCTTTGAAACAAATTCATCCAAATGTGTCCTTCTTCAGGAGCATCTTTACAAGACACCGCATCACCTCTAATACTGGCTAAATGCAGTTTGAATCGGTAGATATCTACCAGAAAACACTTTATTGCAATAATTACAAATAAGCTTTTTCCTCTTACTTCCCACAGGATCAGCTACTTCTACACAGAAATTTTATGCAATATCTATTTTTCCTCTTACAGAAGCACTTGAAGTTGAAATTGAAGGAGTAGAAGTTGAATCCGAATTAGACCCGGATGATTGCATTGAAGCCATATAAGATAAAACCTGAAATTTGTCAACAAGCACTCCTTCAAGCCAAAAGCGCACCAATAATGATAGAGAAGAGGCAAACACAACTACTTGGCAAACACAATCTATTTTTCCTCTAAACTTTGTCAATTTCAGAAGACATAACACAACATTCATTTCTTTTATTTTTCCATTCCATCCAAAGAGAATGAAACATGAAAACAAGCTAAAAAAAATTGGTCTAACCGAACGACAAAGCATGTACATTTACTTTGAAATCAATTATGAACTCATTTATTTTTTAACTTCAAAACATCAGTAGCATGCATTCCACTTAGTAGCATAGGTTTGACTTCTACAAAGCAGATATTAGTCATTAAAGCAGAAAGTAGCATGCATTCCACTGGATAAAACATGAAATTTTGAAAAAATAAATAAAATAACCAGCAGCGATCTATACTAACAAAACAGAACATAAGAAAACAAAGCATAAATTAGTCATTAATATTTAATAAGCTAACCAATGGAGGAAGAGAAACAAATGATGAAAAAGTAATTGACGGGTCAGTGTAATTTGTACCTGGTGAGGGCGGGGGTTTGTGGTGGCGGAGGGAGTAGATTGCGACGGAGGAGGGAGTAGATTGCGGGGGTTTGAAATGGTGGACGGAGTAGATGGCTTCCGTCGGCGTCTAGGTTTTTGTTTTTCCTTGCGGTCGAAGAGGAAGAAAGAACATAAGAAAATCAAGAAATGAAATCAAGAGAAAAACGACATCGTTTTCATTTGAATACAAAATGGGTCGTGGGCCTTTCAAAACGGCGTCATTTTCGTTGGCTCGAAATGGGCCGTAGGCCTTTCAAAACGGCGTCGTTTTGCGTTTGGATTGAACTAGCTGGTTCAATCCGATTCGCAGATTGTATAAAAACTGACCGGTTCGACCGGTTGAACTCGGTTCACATACATATCCGGTCCGATAGCTGAATTGAACCGGAAAAGTGGAAAAAAAACCCAGTTGAACCAGACCGGACGGTCCGGTTCTGATAACACTGATTTATTGATTTATTGATTTATCGTCCTTCCTTAATTGCTCGGGTTATTAACGCAGAGAAATTAGGTGGTGAACCTTTTTACTAATTGATTGCAGCTCTGGATTACTAGCGAAAAACAATGGCTAAAATACAAAATTGTAATTCCAATTCCATGATTATTTTGTAAGGAGTATTTATGAATTTAAAACACCTAGCAGCAATTTAGAAAAAAACAAAATTTTGTAAGAATTATTTTTGTCTGGTGATGCACTTTTTTTTGTAATTGAAAAGGCCAGCGACGCACTACTGCATCATGTACCTAAAGAGAGACATGTATGATAAATGATATAATGAGACACAGAAAAGGGAGGATCTATATCAAGTTGGTCAAGTATTTTTTTATGTTTTTTTCCTGCATTTTACGTGCGTCTCTGATTGTATTGAACATGTTTTGTTGAGTTTGACCAAAAATATAAATAGTTTTCTGTTTTTAAAAAAGAATTCAAAGGTAGGTTTTATAATTTGTAATTTGTTCAATTTAAACTTTAAGTTAATCAATTTTATCAAACCACACTTTAATTTTAAATTACATCTTTATGAAGCCGCTTTAAATTTTGCTAACATAGAAAATAAATAAACTAAAAAAATGAGGGGAAAGGAAATAAATATATTTTCCACCTAATTTTTTTAATTTAAAAAATATTTCCACTTTTTTTTTAATTTTCTCATCGGAAAGAGTTAAAGAAATCTTAAGGTCATTTGAAAATTAAGGTGGTAAACATGGAGTTCAAATTGAACAAATTGCAAACTGGGGTATACATCTAGATATTGAGTACAAACACGAAGTTGGTGTTTTTTTTTTCTTTTTCCTAAAAGTAATCCAGTAAAACTCATTCGATCGAATACTTGATCCCTTTCTTTAAAATGAATGGGAGTGATTGAAGTTAATACTTAAATGAATTGCTAGTTAGAGTACTTACTTACATCATATGAATTGCAAATTATTAAAAAGCTGTCACTCCAAATCCATGAATTATACATAATATATATATATATATATATATATAATTTGGTATTTATTTAAGCAGCAATCGCAAGAGCATAATTAATTAAATAATTAATTGTGCATCTTTTCAAGGATATCATTTCTCATGACCTCCTCACTGAAGACACCAGCATTAGGAATCTTGATGACAACATCCATAAACACCAAATCCTGAACACATGACAGACTTCCATGATGGATCTTCAACTCAAGCTTGCTTAGTGCATCCATCAACCTTGCAGCCGGATAATTCACATCTGGGCTCTGGACCCGAATCAGACCTTCGGATCCTACAATCTTCACATCCACAACAACCTTCACTTTCTTGCAGAAATAATTATAATTACTTGGCTGCAGAGCACTGGCCCGTCGTTGATTATTTGCAAACGACGTGTAATCTGCAGAGTATTCTTGTAGTTTAGTCTCCAATTCCTCGCTTTTCTGCTTCAATTCCTTAATGTAAGTCACTGTATCAGCAAGCAGAGATGCTTTATCCATTTTCGATACCTTAGGAACCACTGATCGGAGCGCGTAGAATCTACGATTCAGCCTCTCCCTTCGTTCCCGTTCTTCTTCTACATGATTTGTTGTGCATGTCGATTTCTTCCCCCCGCTGTTCACCTTCTTCCTTCCTCCTTTAATATTCTTTAGTGGCCTAACATCGTCATCAGTGCATCCCAACTGGAAAGTTCCATCTGAAGAATGAACGGAAGCATGGCCCGAGTCAGAAGACGAGCGGAGTACTTGAGTGATGGTCTCTGATCGCTTCAGCTTTTCCAAACTATTAATAACGTCAGGAGAAAAACACGGGTCGTTGCTAGGAATGTGGAGAGGGATTGTGCTCAAGTCATGGCCTGCGCCGAAAACAGATTTGGCGAGTTGAACTAAGGTCCAATCTTGAGTGACAATTTGTGAAGAGCCCAATTCAAGAACTCCAAGAAAAGTCGAAACGCAGACGATTGTGCGAATCCCGTGCATCTTTGCTTCTTTTACTCTCTCGCATTGGTAGATTTCGAGTTCCTGAACGCCGCTCAGCCACACGAAATTATTACAGCTAAATGTGCTCCCGATGATTCCTTGTCCCATGCCGAATGACAGGTTTAGTGATGCTGTGTAGAACCATTCGAAATAGGAATTAATAGCGATTTCGCTACTATGATCATTGCCGTGGAAAATTCCGTCGCCCCAAGACAAGGAAAATTGGCCGCTAGGATCATTGGATTTGAGCCAAAAGATGGAGTAGATCCAGGATTCGGGCCGATTTTGGAGGAAGAAATGGAGGCGTTGGTTGATTGTTGGGGAGGGTGAAGAAGAGGACAGATAAGTCTCGCCCATCAATAATGTATAATGTAATGTGATGTGATGCTAATAGGAGAAGTAACGAGGAGAAAAATGAAATTAAGTGGACTGAGCTAAGCAAGAAAGCAATGGGTTTTAAAGATCGTTTAAGGTTTGTATTACAAAAGACGGATGTCTAAGGTTATTATATAGTTGATTAAACCCTTATTTGGTACTTCCTCTGTTTTTGAATAATTGATTCTTTAAAACAGTAACGAAAAGTACAACAAACACCAAAAAGTCAAGTAACATGAATAGTAACAAAAAGTACAAAAGTGACAATTATTCGAAAACGGAGGGAGTATAAAATTATTATCTATTATATTATTATTTTATGTGCATTTTTTTTTTTTTTTACAAAAATTAGAAAGAAAAATTCGGGATCTCTAAGGTTATTATTTTCATTTTAGTTAATCCCCGAACTTTTTTTTGGTTCAATCTGGTCTCAAATGTTATATCCATTAGTTCAAGTTAATCCCGCCGTCAGAAAAGCAACTAATAGAGAAAAACGTCGGTTAAATTATATTATTTTATTAGTTTTTCTGACCCGGTAGTCACTGAAGCGGAACCCACATGTTCAGACCAATAATTTTTCCTAAAATTAAATTCGCAGAAATAGAAAATAATTGTTTATTTTTTGGATAAATACCAAATTAAATTTATTTTATTTTCTTTCTTATTATTATAGTTGTCTTTTCATGAGTTCTATCTATAACCAAAACAGTCATCACTATCTCCCTCACCAAAATCCATACTAACAAAATCCGGAAGCCCTTGCCAAGATTTATACCATGCAAAATCCGGCCATCATTTTCCTCACTAAAACCCAAACCCAAACTATACCAACAAATCCAGCCACCCATCTCTCACTAAAATACATATCAACAAAATTCGGTCACTATTTTCGGCCTCCGATAACCACCAAAGCGGAGAACAATAATCTTTTTTTAACCTAAAAGTAAATTAGACTCAAACTTAAAAATTAATCGGGTGGAGGAAAGAACGAGACGAAGGCGAAAGCGGTGACTGTTTATGTGGAAAGTGGTGTTGGAGGCGGCGATTGTTTTGGTAAAGGTGGTTGTTTTGGGTTATGGTTTGGGTGGATGATGGTGGCTTGATGGAGCAACTAGCAACTAGTAAGTGCTTGCTTCTTCTTTTTTTATGAAATAAATAAAAATAAATTGGTTGGGTTTTTTAATTTTTAATTTTTAATTTTTAATTTTTAATTTTTAATTTTTAATTTTTAATTTTCTTTTCGTTAATTTTTTTAATTAGTAGTCTGAACATGTGGAGCTTACACGGATCCGGTTCCTCTAATTTTCCTTTGAACATGACCAATCATTTTAGAAGAATCTGAACCGTTTAATAAAATTGGACGGATGAGATTAAAAATTCAAGTCATTAATGAGTTGATCAGTCAATAAACTCATTAATGACTTAAATTTTTAATCTCATCCGTCCAATGTTATTGAATGGTTCAGATTTTTCTAACATAATTGGTCATGTTTACGAAAAAATTAGAAGAGTTTAATCCCTCACATGGGTATCACTTTATCAGAAAAATTAATAAAATAATATAATTTAACTGATGTTTGTCTTCGTTAGTTATTTTTCTGACGATAGGTATTAACTTAAATTAACGGATATAATATCTGAAATCGGAATAAATAAATTAAAATTTGAAGATTAACTAAAATAAAAGTAATAATTTTATGGAAAACATTTGATATACCTGCAAATTCTAGGGTGTTCCATTTGTCAAACGCATACCAATAGCTGCAAACTCTAGGGTGTACCATTTGTCAAACGCATACCTTCCTCGTTTTTTTATATGTTTCGCATTGAAACACGTGCTTGTCGCTTCGAAGTATCTCTTTTGTCGTCTGTCGGCCAAACGAAGGGACCATTTTGGTGCCACCTAACTTCTTCCCACTAAATTCTCATAATCCAAATCCAACTAAGGTGTCTGAAACAATTTTGATTCTCGACGCGCTTTGAAATCAGTATATGTATGCAAAATTAATGAAGGGAAAATGCATCTTAAATTTCTTATCATTTTACGAAAGGTTGGATTAGATTTCTAACATATTTTTTATTTAGTAAAATTCCTAATATTACTGTCTGTTCTCCAACTTAATATTTGCCGTTAAAAAAATTAAAAAAAACTCACATGGCAAAGAATATTCCGTTAAACCAGTGTCTTAACATTTTAGTGCAAATTGTGGGCCCCACATTAAGTTTTTGCATTTCTTTTTTTTCTTTTATCAAGAGAAGAACAGACAAAACGCCAGTACAATAATAATTGATAATCCCCCTTTTCTTTACAGTAATAATAATGTTTTCTAGTGCTATGTCATAAATGTAGGACCCATAGTATGATATGATAAAAGGTAATTAAAAAATCGAGGTTTAGCGACTCAATCAAACCTTTCGTAAAACGATGGGACCTTAAGATACATTTTTCTAATTAATAAGTGCATGTAAGTAGTTTATCACTCTTATTTTTTACATAAAATATCGCGTATGTTCGATACTTATATTTACATTTTTAATAGGTAAAGTCAGTGAGAACTAGGGTATGGTTCTAACAAAAAAAAATTAAATTAGCAGCGGTATTTCTAATACAATAAGAATATATGGTTGTTGTTTAAATACCGCTGAATATATATTTGAATGGATTGGAAATTCTTATATATATTCGGTGCAATTGATGTAAAAGAACGAGTAGGATTTCCCAAGAAGATTTGTAGTAATTGGCATGATGACATCCAACGCCAAGTGACTATGATGATATGATTGGATAAGCCCTTACAATTTCACACAAAATCAGTGTTAAATCTCAACATGAAATTGTTCTCTGTTGCATCTATAATAATAATAAAATAAAAAAGTAATGCTACCGGTACTAATAATTTTACTAAATTTTAGATTAAAAATATACGTATTTTTTCACATTTATTTGGTGGTTATTTATTTAAATAAAAATAATTATATTATTTAATTTAATTTAATTAGAAATAATTAATTTTCGATTATATTTTGACATATCAATAAGTATAATTTTATTAATTAAATATAATACATATTTTGGGAGTAGTTAGTAACTTAGTATCCCAGTTTATATTTAAACGACAGAAAACACTCTTTTCCGTAGAAAATAATGTTGTGGACCATAATTCCATGGAAATTGACTGACTTCAACACTTGGGTAGCTGCTGTTTAGGGCCTTTTCGGCCCAGTTTCCTAATTTTTTGTTGAAACTTGAAAGGCTCCACTATTATATAATAGATATATATGTGTAAATGTAAATAAATGTAAGAATTCTCCATTTTTCTTAAAAAGATTCCCACCCATTAACCATCATAAATTCACAATTCAAGAAGCACAACTACTAGAAATTACCCCACATTCCCTTACTGGGGACACCTTCATCCACCACGAACAACTGGTAATATCCTGGTGGTGCCAATGCAGCACTTGCCGGAGCATTTACTCCGACAACATAGTTACTCCCATCTACTTTTCGGACACCATTGTCGTCGTCCATGGCTAGAACCAACAACCTCTGATTCATAGAAAATGAATGTGTAGTAAAAGATGGAGCCACCATCGTCACATGAATCTTTCCAATCTTCTGCACGGCATGTAACTCAAACTCCAAAGAAAATCTTTGCTTGTACCTAATTTTCTCTCCCGGATTGACCTTCGTAATCGATGGCCGCGGAATTTCTAAAGTCAAGTATGGCGGATAAAATGATTCAAGACTTAGCTCTGTAGGGAATAATGCTGTGAACTTATAGTTGATGTTTGGATTGCTTCCACCGACTAGTACACTGCCATCTGTTAACAAATGTGCCGCTGAATGATAGAGCCGAGGGATTCGAGATGGGCTTAACATTTGAAACCTGACAGATTTTTCGCTACCGGGTGTGTAAAGAACTGGATTCAGGACAGGTTCTCTGGTGACGCCCCAACCGGCGGTTCCCTTTCCCGCGCCGTTTAGGATGAGTACCTCACCTGTTGGGAGCAGAATCATGTCACCCATCACTCTCCTTGATAATACAAAAGTATATCACAAGGGCACAACGGACATTGTACCTTCACAAAGTACCGTTGACCAGTCAAAACGGCACATGACCGGTTTGACCAAGTCAAACATATGAAACGGCATCGTGACCGATTGACCTAGTCGACGGGAATAAGTGACCAAAGGACAAGTCTAGCCCGATCGCCTCAAAACGGCACGAAGCCGATCCACTCGCTAAGCTGTGAAGAAACGGATCGACACCTCTCCAAACATTGACCAGGTCAAGGGTCTCCAAACGGCAGCATGCCGATTCCACACAACGGCAGTGTGCCGATTTGCTATAAACGGCTTAAAGCCTGCAATAAAGGTACACTGTATACTATTTCTATTAAATCAGTGGTCAAAGCCACATATGGGAGACAGCATTTCCTGCTCCCACTCAACCATTATAAAACTATTACCCATAGGGAATGTTTATCCTCCCAAAGGTATGGTCTCTACTTTATATTTATTAACTCTTACTTTTGAACCACTTGGTGGAAAAAAGAGGAAAGGTGTCAGCAGATCTAACCACTCTAACCACTCTAGTCCTACATAAGGACTAGAGGGAGAGAGAGGAAGGACAGATCTGGAGCTCCCAAAAAGAGACAGACACTGTTCCGATATACATTCTCGGCATCCTAATCCAAACACTGACTTTGGCATTGGAGATTCTCCGCCGGAGCAAGCCTCCGGTGGTTTTGCAGGTCGCTCAAGGGGCTCCGACCACACTCCCCGAGATGCCATCAGACGGAAAAGCCCTCCCATCCTTATTTGGATTATCAAATGGTGTTTTCATTGAGAGCTTTTGAAGTTTCAAGTGAGCAAGCCTTGAGATTCAAAGCTCATTCTTCTCAATAATTTGGGGTTTTCATTTCAAAAGATGGCGTCCAATCAAAATTTTCAATTAAATCAACCTGCTGGTGCTGCTGCGGATCAACGTGGAACACCACCAGCCCAAGCTTCACCTTTTCCAGCGGAAATAAGTGCTGCGGCTCAACAACCTAATTTTTCAGAAATTCCATGTCCAGGCGCAACCCCAGAGGTCATTGAACCAGCCATCATGCTTGAGTTTGCTGCCCTGCACCAAAGGATGAACGTGATGATGCAAACGTTCATAGGAGGAGTTCCTCCGCCAGTCAACCAGCCAGTTGTTCCTCAACAGATCTACAATCGACAGGCAGTAGAACCATCTTTGGAGCCACCACCAGGCCATCAAGGTGCAGATCTACCCAGAGGGGAAGACATAGAAGAATTTGTCAACCAAATAGCTCAACGCAGCGCAAGGAGGAGCCATGAACAATCACCTCGAAGTAGATCCGAGAAAAGGAGAAACAGAGAGAGATCGGTGACTCCACATCAAACCAGGAGAGATCGTGACAGAGGTAATCCAGATCTGTTTAGACGGTCTGTTCAGCAACCAGATCGCGAAGAACAGGACGATGATCCAAGAAATCCGTTAACCCTTCGGGTTCGGAAACATCAAGTGAGCAGGCATGTCAAGCTACCATCCGATCACTACCATGGGACAACAGATCCGACGGTTCATGTGAGTTTAGTAAAGAAACATGTTAAGTTTTTTACTAGAAATGATGAAGCTTTGTGCCAAATATTTGTAATAACCCTTAAAGGGATAGCCAACACTTGGTTTGAAAAGCTACCAGCCGGATCCATTGACTGTTTCGAGCAGCTAGAAAAAGCATTCAGAAGCTGATTCAGCTCATTAATACCGACGGAGAAATCTTCAGCCGTTCTGTTTGACATGGTGCGACGGTCAGGGGAATCGTTGGCTGCATACGTGGCTAGATTTAGCACCGAGCTAGCAACTCTTCCTGATGTAGCACCCAGCTTTGCAGCAGAAGCGTTGAAAAGAAATTGTAAATATCGAGAATTGGAGAATGCTCTGATTGCAGACACTCCTAAAACCTTAGATCTTTTGCGGATTGAGGTGGAAAAATATTCCAGAATGGAAGAAGCAGACTACCAAAGGAGGAAACGGGAGGAACCCGATCTCCAGGGTGCATAAAAGAAGCAAACGGCAGAAAGCCGATGTGCAGATTGGTCAGCCGATTTCCCTTCAATGTCGTTGTCTAGATCAGGGGAGGAAACGGCAATATTCTCAAAACGGCCTAGTGCCGAATGACCTCAAACGGTTCAGTCAAAACGGCATCAAGCCGAATCGTCAAAACAGAGATAAGTCCAAATTGCTTTATCTTTGTGAAAATTTCTGGAATATTATGTATGACATGAGTTATCAAATATTCCCAAGCAATGAAAAATGTATATTTGCCAGTATTGTTTCTCATATGATTGCAGATCTCGAGAAAACAAAAAACAAATCAGCCGCGGACGTAAGTCATCTTAGACCGAACCGCGTTATCAAAATCAAATCAATCGTGGACGTAAGTCATTTTAGGCTGAACCACGTCACCAAAATCCAAGATTTGCAAACGATACATATATTGCAAACGATACATATATTGTCAACGATACATATATCGCCACCAAGGCATATATCGTTATTGAGGCATATATCGCTATTGATGCATATATCGCTATTGATGCATATATCGCTATTGATGCATATATCGTTATTGATGCATATATCGTCATCAAGGCATATATACATTGTCATCACATAAAGACCATGCTGGTCATGCTGATCAGACAGACTGCAAAATTACAAAGTCCGCTCCAAAACGGCAAAGATACAAGGTCCGTTGCAAGCGGCAAATTTTCAAAGACATCTTCTGCCTTATCAATCTGCAATATTGTCAAAACGGCCCAGTGCCAAATCGACAAAGAGGCCAAGTCAAAACGGCTGCAAACCTCAAAACGGCCATAACAGAACGGCAAGCGCCCGATTCTGCTAAACAAAAAGAGATAAGTTCAATTTCAATTGTTCTATCTTTGTCTTTATTTTTCTGGAGTATGATATATATATAACAGAAATCATTAAACAGTAGCAATTACTAAAAATTGCAAAATTATATATATATTCCGAATGATAATTGTTCATTACAAAATGAGCCAAATCGGCATTAACCAAAACATTGCTAGATGTTCATACTAGCGGCCTAGATCCAGAAGCGGCGTTAGGGCCAACAGGAACATCATCATCATCTTCGTCTACATCTGAATCGGAGAAAGGTTCATACTCCTTAGCTTCGGCAATCCTTTCTCCAGCAGCAACATATCGCGAGAGATTGTCAGGGTGAAAATTCTTCTCGCCATAATAGGAGACATAGCTCTCCAACATGATGTTCTTCATCCTCTCTCTCCACCAACCGATCTTCTCAGGAACTTTCAGCAGCTCTGCTTCCTTAACGGCAATGTCATTTCTGGCAGCTTGCAAATCGGATCGGGCCGCGCTAAGTTCCTCAGTTAGCTTGGCAACGGAATCGGCAAGAGAAGTTTTCTCTCCCGAGAGCAAGGCTACGGAATCGGATAGAGCAGTCTTCTCCTCTAGCAGCTCACCGTTTCTCCTCTGCTCATCCCTGACCATGGCAGAAAGACCATCTCTTTCTTTTAGGCTGTCAGCCAGTCTGCTTCGAACATCCATAACAGCTTTTTTGTCCGTCTCATGAGAGGCCTTCAAAGTCTCATTCTCTTTCTGAAGGAAAGCGACTTCAGCGGTTGATTGCCGAAGTGCCTCTCTGCCCTTTTCAAGCTTTAACTCAACGGCCTCAGCTGCGTAACGAGTAGCGCACAAGCCGCTGTAGAAAACACTTTGCATGTGGGAGAAATGACAACTCAATTCCAAACGATGATAATGTTTCCTGTCGGCATCGTTGGCAAACATCTCACCAATCAGTTGACCGGTCCTATAATCTTTACTGCCAGGACTCTTCAATCCGAGAGATCGGCGGCAGCTTTCTCCAAAATTGTTTAAGCTAACCGTGTGAGTAATCTCCCCGTCAGGACCATGACTTGAGAGATAACCTCTATGAACGGAAGGAGGAGCGACTGCATGATCATCAGAAGTAAACGGCTCAGGCAAAGGTGGACCGGCAACCCAGTGCAGTTTAATCGGCATCGGCGATGAAGGACCTGGCGGAACTGGATCAGGAATGCTCTCGGAAGCGACCGGTGTACCCGCGAAAACGGGAGAGTGATGCTGTAACGGCGTCTCCAAAGGGGGAACCGAAGCCCCTGAGCCATCAGTGCAAACAGAATGAGGAATGTTTGTAGCAGGCCTTGAAACGGTTTCAGCCGTTTCGATATTCTCTGGTTCGGAAACGGCGGATGCCCGTTGTGCTTCATCGGCAGCCCGTTTTGCTTCAGCTTTCCTCCTCTTTCTGAGAATTCTTTTGGCAGCTTTCAGGACTTGGGGATCAGGATCTGCCAGATCGGAGGTCTCAACCGTCTTGCTGACCCGTCGCCGTTTGATTATAAGAGGGGAATCTTCTTCGTCTTCTTCTTCTTCAAAGGAAAAATTCACCGTTGTGTCTGGTATAGCCGATTGCTCACCTCTCTCCTCAGCGGCCTCTTCGGCCACCATTCCCTCATCAATCGGCCCATCGACCAGGGGACCTTCATCCTCAGTTCGGTCTTCAGCCGATTCATCATCAGTCTGCATTCTGTCTTCGGCAGGGGCTTTGGCCTTAGCAGAAATCGGCCGAATTGAAACCTTCTTAGCTTTCTTAGCCTTTCCTGCAAAACGGAATTTGTGTAAGAATACAACAAGGACAAAGCGGAATATGGCTGGAGTTAGTAAAAGCTCACCAAGAACGCAATCAGACAGCGGCACGCCGATTGCCAGGTACCGTGTGTGGAACGGCGTGTTAACCGACAGCAACAGGTCAACTTGGGATTGAAGAGTCTCACCAAGGTTATCTGGCTTGAGCCAGTGTCTCTCATTCATTTCCCGATTGAACCCAGAAGTCCATTCGGCCGAAGAAGATGATGACACCAAAAAGAAACGTTCTTTCCAATCCTTGACAAAAGAGTCATACCTTTGGAAGATCTCGTTAAAATGAGAATCCCGACGGGGGCGAATCATCATCAAGCTCCCACGGTTTGTCAGATTGAAGAAAAACTTAAAAAGGGTCAGCGAAGGCGATTTGATCCCATTCAACTCGCATACCTTAAGGAAAGCATAAATGCCAGCCCAGGAATTCGGAGTAATCTGGGCTGGGTTCAGCAGATGCTGGGTCAACAAAGCTTTGACCATAGAATCAAGGGGAAGCTTAAAACCAAAATCAAACATCCTTGAGTATAAAACCCTAGTGTTATCTTCAAAGCTACTGTTTAACCTAACATCGGGAGAAGCAACAATGGCAGAATACTCATCAGTCAGCTCAATTTCTAAAGCCTCCATCTCAGCATACAACTTGTCTTCACTATCTAACTTAGTGGGAGTTCTATCAATGATCTCATCAGTAACAAGAGGGCGTTTGGGTGCCATTCCTAAATCTCAAGCGATAAATCGAAGAGGGAAAAGGAGTGGGTAAATACCTAAAAATGCAGAGATCTTGAAGAACGGAACCCAGAAGTGCGGGAGGAAGTTGCAGAAATGAGAGAGAAAATGAGAGAAAATTTGTGAGGAAGAAGAAAGTGAGAGCGGCGTTGAGAAAGAAAATGAGTTAGGGTTTCCAAGAGAAACCACTTTTGAAAGGAGAAAACTCTTCAACTCACATCCGTTCCAGCGAAACAATGACAAGTGGCAGGACCGATGGTGATCAGACTGACACACGTCACTAAAGCTACAGAGCATTAAATGAGAAAACGGCGCATGCGTTTCTGACAAATTTTGAATTTCGAAATTCAAACCTTGTCATAGGACGAAGAGACTTTTCTCCTAGAAAGTTCAACCAGCAATCATCATTTTATGGGAAAATGCCACGTCAATAGGTATGCATTTAAATGCATTAATCCTTCTTTATTGACATTTATTATTTATTTGCAGGATTGAGAGAAAAAACTCAATAACTGCATCGAATTAAAACAAACGGCAGCATGCCGATTGACAAGCATCAAGCCAGAAACGGCAAGCCCTTGGTAAACACTCGGGCTCGTTTGTTGTTGGGCCTCTGATAATACAAAAGTATATCACAAGGGCACAACGGACATTGTACCTTCACAAAGTACCGTTGACCAGTCAAAACGGCACATGACCGGTTTGACCAAGTCAAACATATGAAACGGCATCGTGACCGATTGACCTAGTCGACGGGAATAAGTGACCAAAGGACAAGTCTAGCCCGATCGCCTCAAAACGGCACGAAGCCGATCCACTCGCTAAGCTGTGAAGAAACGGATCGACACCTCTCCAAACATTGACCAGGTCAAGGGTCTCCAAACGGCAGCATGCCGATTCCACACAACGGCAGTGTGCCGATTTGCTATAAACGGCTTAAAGCCTGCAATAAAGGTACACTGTATACTATTTCTATTAAATCAGTGGTCAAAGCCACATATGGGAGACAGCATTTCCTGCTCCCACTCAACCATTATAAAACTATTACCCATAGGGAATGTTTATCCTCCCAAAGGTATGGTCTCTACTTTATATTTATTAACTCTTACTTTTGAACCACTTGGTGGAAAAAAGAGGAAAGGTGTCAGCAGATCTAACCACTCTAACCACTCTAGTCCTACATAAGGACTAGAGGGAGAGAGAGGAAGGACAGATCTGGAGCTCCCAAAAAGAGACAGACACTGTTCCGATATACATTCTCGGCATCCTAATCCAAACACTGACTTTGGCATTGGAGATTCTCCGCCGGAGCAAGCCTCCGGTGGTTTTGCAGGTCGCTCAAGGGGCTCCGACCACACTCCCCGAGATGCCATCAGACGGAAAAGCCCTCCCATCCTTATTTGGATTATCACTCCTGATTGGCAATTCCTCCATTTCCCAGGTTGGATTTTCAGCTGTTATTACTAGCCTGCCGCAGGATTTTGTCACGGGCACGAAAATTCCTGCATTGGCCTTCTCGTTCGAGTCCGGTGATGTCCCTTCGCAGATAAGAACTTCAGCATCTGGGGTTCTGCTTACGTTGGTGTGTAGCATTATTGGGAGAAGAACAGAGGACCCTGTACTGGGATAGTTGCGCGAAACACCTCCTGGCATGACAGGATAGCTCTTAACCACTCTGTTGTTTGCGTAATCGAGTAGGATTGCGCGGTCATTGGAAAAAATGAAGAGATTTCCATCCGGAGAGATGTGTAGGAAAGGGTACAGGTTGTTAGGAATGAGTGCAGAATCTCTAGTTTCTTTCAGGAATGGTAGTTGGTACAATGTGTGATCAGAGGATAAGGTTTTAGGAATGTATTCGTAATTGAATTGATATCTCCCACCAACAACGATGATTTTCCTATTCGGTAAAACCTGATTGGATGCATACCACCGCGGCGACATTAGGACATTGGAATCCTCTACCCAGTCACAATCTCCACAAGGCTTGAAAGACCTGACGACTCGCTCTCCGAGCCTGTACCATCCACTCTGTACCAGCACTCCATCAGAGGACAACGCGCCTGAAGAGCACCAGGTATCGGTGAGGATGGTGAGGGGGCGGATGTTTCGAGTGATGGGATCGAACTCAACAGAGTGAGAATGGCAATCCGGAGTGGCGAGTGAAACCCCACTGCACTTTCCCTATGGTAGAGAAATGTTAGAGGGACCAAAATTGGACCTGTCAAATGCAATGACTCTTATCATTTGGTAGCAATTGCATGTGCATTGCTGAAATCCCAATGCTTCTCTTCAATAACAGATGAATTCTGATATTCATTCATATTGAATAATGGATACAAAGATTTATACACATCAATTCTCCTAAACTATCTCCTATATTTACGGTAACTGATGTACAAGGGGAAAGTCAAGGATTCTCCAATATTATCTCCTATAATATCTCCAATGATATCTCAACACTCCCCCTCAAGTTGGTGCATAGATGTCACACATGCCCAACTTGTCCAAGAACTTTATGAAGATTCGACTCGAGACTGCTTTGGTGAGAATATCAGCCAATTGGTCTTCTGATCGAATCTGAGGTAACTCCAAAATCTTCTCATCCAATTTCTCCTTAATGAAGAACCGATCAATCTCCACATGTTTTATACGATCGTGTTATACGGGATTATGAGCAATATCTCGAGCCGCTTGATTATCACAATACAATCGTATTGGCTTCTGAGGAGGATATCCCAAATCAGTCAAGAGTAGTCGTAACCACAATGCCTCACAAACACCCAGTGCCATGCCTCTAAACTCAGCTTCGGCGCTAGATCGCGCCACCACCACCTGCTTCCTGCTTCTCCACGTCACCAGATTACCTCCTACGAAGGTGAAGTACCCAGATGTGGATCGTCTGTCATCAATCGATCCAGCCCAGTCGGCATCACTATAAGCATCCACATTCTGACAATCTACATTCTTAGTGAACAAAATACCTTTTCCAGGTGCAGACTTTAGATATCTCAAAATTCGCATCACGGCGTTCATGTGCTTTTCCCTAGGGTTATGCATGAACTGGCTAACTACACTCAATGCATAGGCGAGGTCCGGCCTAGTATGAGCTAAATACATCAATCTGCCAACAAGTCTCTGATATCTCCCTTTATCAACCGGCACTTGATTTTTTTCGAAGCACAATTTCAAACCCTCTTCTATTGGAGTATCAGCTGGTTGACTCGCGAACATCCCAGTTTCCTGCAGCAAGTCTAAAGTATATTTCCTTTGAGATAAGAAAATACCTTTATTCGAACGGGACACTTCGATGCCAAGAAAATATCTTAGGCTCCCAAGATCTTTCATCTCGAACTCTCTTGACAAGTATTCTTGAAGCACCTTTTGCTCATCAGGATCATTCCCTGTTACAACCATGTCATCAACATACACAATGAGGGCAGTAATCCTACCATGTCGTTTCTTCAAGAACAACGTATGATCCGAGTTGCTCTGGCTGTAGCCGAAGGATCTCATCGATTTTGTGAACTTTCCAAACCAAGCCCTTGGTGATTGTCTCAGTCCATATAACGATTTCTTAAGCTTGCACACTTTTCGTCGATGCTCTTCAGGTATCATACACCCTGGAGGTAAATCCATATACACTTCTTCGGACAAATCGCCATGCAGGAAGGCGTTCTTCACATCAAACTGTTGTAGCGGCCAATCTAGGTTCACAGCAAGGGACAATAAAACTCGAATTGTGTTGATCTTTGCGACTGGTGCAAAGGTGTCGGTGTAATCGATGCCATAAACCTGGGTATATCCTTTTGCCGCTAGCCTCGCCTTGAATCGCTCCACTGTCCCATCTACTTTGTGTTTCACAGTATACACCCAGCGACATCCAACAGGTTTTTTTCCAGGGGGTCGGTCAACTAACTCCCAAGTCCCATTTTTCTGCAGGGAGTTCATCTCCTCATTCATCGCCGCCTTCCACCTAGGGTCAGTTAAGGCTTCCTGCACATTGTTAGGAATAGCAACAGTAGATAATTGATAGACAAATGACTTATTCGATTCAGACAAGCGATGGTCAGACACATACTGGCTCATACGATATTTCACCTTACTCGACAGATTAGGTTCATAGGCAAGTTTGGGAATACCTCGTGTTTGTCTAGGCGGTAGTTGTTTCCGGGGAGGTTCAGATATAATAGTAGGATCATCCAACAATGGTGCTGACGATTGGTTATGTGGTGTTTGGCCATAACGTTCATCGTCCATCTCCCCTTCACTGCCGATTCCATTGTTCAAATCTTCAAATACACCATCCAAACCCTCACTGTGAATTTCAGAAGTATCAGCGACGATCTGTTCGGATTCAGAGGGACCGGAGTCGCGATGTTCTGACTGGGGTCGCTCCGTAACAACGTCGGGAATAATATCGGGAAGTTCAGGGCGACCGGGGTCGGCCGATTCTGACCGAGCTCGGTTCAGAGGGTAGTCCAAACTCTGAACATCGTCCAAACTCTGAACTTCATGCAAATTCTCCCCCTGAAGTTCATGGGTATGTGTGGGTGCGAAGTACATGTCCTGCTCATGAAAGACCACATCCATGGTAACAAAGGTTCGTCGGCTCGGAGGATGATAACACCGGTACCCCTTCTGATGAGCAGGATATCCCAAGAACAAGCAGCGTATGGCCCGGGGTTCCAACTTATTTTGGTGATGTTTATGAAGGTGTACAAAGGCAACACACCCGAAAACACGGGGTGGTAAGTTGGGAACAACCGGAGAAGTGTGATATGATCACGGCCGAGAATCGGAAGAGAAATCCGGCCGAGATGATATGAAACGAATGGAGGATCTAGCTCATGAGTTTGTGCACACAAACAATCACAAAAATAGTAGGAAACATGGATAAACGGAGGGAGACACGCAGCGGAAATGATTAAAACAAATACCCGGATTAAGAAGGCGGTTGGAGATGGGAGGGATGACTGAACAAACGAACGATTGAAACTTGAGTTCGGATTGTTGAACGGCTTGAACACGGGCAGATTGTTCAAGAACACAAAAACACTCAAATTCGGATTCATTGTTCACACAAATGGAAGTAACAACGAGTTACACATTTAAAGGATTCTTGTTCTTTTTACTTGACTCAAGCCATGGCGATCCAAGACCAAGGCAAGCCCCAAGATGGAGCCCCGGATGAATGAATGAGGAAGGAGTGTTCTCACTTAACATTCATTCATCATCCAAAGCTAAGTTACAAAATGAGGAGAAAGTCCCTATTTATACTAGGTTACAATAAGCCTACACTATTACAAAAATGACCCTGAAAATGTGCTTGGAAAACAAAATTCGGTCACCAAAACAGGGACTAACGTGATTCACGTTTAAGTGATTCACGTTAAGGCCTAAACGTGATCACGTTAGCCAACTTTTCCTTACCGTGATCACGTTAAGACCTTAACGTGATCACGCCAAGAACCGCGCGCTAAAATGTCGACGAGCATAACTTTTGATCCACGAGTCCGATTGGCCTGAAACTTGTGCCAAATGAAAGCTAGCATCTTGAAGTTTCCATCAAGCCTCTGATCTCCCAAATCGGACTCCATTTTCTTGTCCATATGCTTGTTGCGAACACGCGATGCAATATTTGCACGGCTCGGCTGCTCGTGTCCGTCTCCCTTGGCGACGCGGCAAGTTGGTCTATTTTGAAGGGGGTCGTGATCACATCAAAGTGGGTACCGCCTCTTGAAGTGCCTGAACCGGGGTCCTAAAATCAATAGTACTTGAGGGCACGCGATTGATCAAGTATGCTGCCGAGGTGAGGGCACATCCCCAATATGACAACGGTATATGGGCCTCAATGAGTGAAGCCCGAACAACTTCCAAGAGGTGACGATTCTTGCGCTCGGCCACCCCGTTTTGTTGGGGTGTATCGACACATGTAGTTTGATGAACGATACCATGTTTGCTCAAGTACCGTTGCAAGTCAGAGCTCATGTATTCACCGCCATTGTCACTTCGGAGGACCTGGATTTTAGCATTGTACTCACTAGCAACCAACTTATGAAATCGCTGAAACAAAATATTTACCTCACCTTTGGACTTCATCAAGCATACCCAGGTCATCCGGGTGCAATCATCGATAAATGTAACAAACCAACGCGAACCATCTAAAGCAGCATATTTAGATGGTCCCCAAACATCAGAGTGAATGATCATAAAAGGAACAGAACTCTTATTCAAAACTAAAGGAAATGAGGTCCGATGACTCTTGGCCAGTTCACAAACATCACATTTAAAATTAGAAACGTCACAGTGCGTAAATACACTCGGAAATAATTTTTTCAGATAACCGAAAGAAGCATGTCCCAAGCGGCGATGCCAAAGCCATATCTTGGATTTTTGTTTCGCATCATCCTCAGACATGTCCACCTGCAAGGCTTGGCGCAACTGATCTGAGCTTGTAGAAACCAAATCCAAATAGTACAACTTCCCTCGCCTAACACCATAACCAATCGTCTGCCTTGTCCGGATATCCTTAAAAACACAAGAGTCGGGCCAAAAAATAACAACACAAAATAAGGCGGCAGTGATTTGAGAAACAGACAATAACTGATAACTCAAAGAAGGAACAATCAGGACAGAATTCAAATTCAAGGTATTAGTAAGGGTTAGAGACCCTTCACCAAGAATGGGGATTGAGGTACCATCAGCTGTAGTGATAGAAGTTTGGGAGGAAGGGTTTAATTTTTTCACTTGTCTAAAATCAAAAGTCATATGATCCGAAGCACCAGAATCAATTATCCATGTGCTATTCGAAACAGGTGCAGAAACCTTTAAAACCTTACCTCCATTACCTGCGACCACTGCCATAGCCGAGGGACCGGAACCACCATCTCCATCAGATCTAGTTCCAACAATTGCACCAATAGGAGTAGATCTGGAGCTTTTCGTCCTACGGCTGTCGCGCGTATGATCCCAGCCCTCAGGATATCCCACGAGCTCATAGCATCTGCTCTTGGAGTGGCCAGGAAGTCCACAATGATCACAGGTATACTTTGGTTTGTCACCCTTCTGATCATTCTTCTGAGAGAAGCGGCGGTTCGATCTATTCTGGGCAGCCATAGCGGAAGCTTCAGAATTCGTCTGTTGGCCATTCATCGCCCCGCGTCTGAGATCCTCCCGTCGTACAAAAGCATAACATTCTTCCAATCCCGGAACCGGATCTTTACGCAGAATCTCACCACGGATTTGTTCAAAATCATCATCCAAACCTGCAAGAAAAATGTGAACTCGCTGCCGCTGGATAGAATTTCGGTAGGCTTCAACATCCGAGGAATCCTTCATCACAACCTTGTCATGATGATCCAATTCGCTAAAAATTTCTGTCAATTCACCATAGAAAATGGACAAGGGTCGACCAATCTGCTTGGCCGAAAAAGCACGCTGGTTCAAGGAGAAAACCCGCAACTCGTCAGTTCCATCGTAGAAGGCTTTGGATAGAGCCTTCCAAATCTCACGAGCAGTCGGAAGTCGGATATATCGCTTCATGATGTCCGGAGTCATCGACATCAAGAGCCATCGTTTCACTCGCTGGTTGTCGGCATACCACTTCTCGTATCCACTATCTCCATCCTTCGGCGGAGTCGAGTCGTCACGGATGAAGGAAAGTTTTTCCTTCTCGGCAATCTGCATCTCCAACATCTTGGACCATAAATCGTAATTTGTTTCATTCAGAATGATTCTAGTGTTGAAGGAACTCTCATGTTGAATCACGATCGGAGTCGAAGTGGTCGAAGTGGTCGTCGGTGGATTGGTCATTGCTTGGCAAGATCATAATTTTTTTTAATGGAGGCAGACGGAACTCAAGAGCTTTTCGTTAGGCTCCGCTACCAAGATGAATTCTGATATTCATTCATATTGAATAATGGATACAAAGATTTATACACATCAATTCTCCTAAACTATCTCCTATATTTACGGTAACTGATGTACAAGGGGAAAGTCAAGGATTCTCCAATATTATCTCCTATAATATCTCCAATGATATCTCAACAATAACTTCCATCGTCCTTGAAATGTCTGGCACTCTACTGCAGAATCGAGGACAGAACAGATAATTACAAAGCGTAGACATGGAACCAAGGCTTTCTTTCCCATGGATGAGCTATTTTGTGTTACAAAAGGAAAAATATCTTTGTTAAATGTTTTGTAGTAGAGGGGAGCCTACTTGTACTAGGCTCAGTCGTGAAGAGTAAAGAATACCAATTAAGGGGAAATTTTGCCAGCCAATGAATTTGTGTTTAGAATTCAAATCAATTAAAGAATTTGTCTATCGTTAACCAAAGTATCATGTTCGAGTCTCGAAAATAAAATTACATTAGGAGAGTCACCTCTTTTCAAATACCACCATCAATTAAAAAAATTGTCTATCGTTAACTAAGGTATCAGATTCGAGTTTGAAAAATAAAATCATATTGAGAAAGTCACTCTTTTTTCGAAATACGCGAACATGATTAGGGGTAGATAGGATAGGATAGCCCAAGACATGGATGAGAGTGTAATTGTGTATAGTTTATGGAAGTTGACAGTTACGGTAGGTGAAGTGGAACAAAAGAAAAAGGGGACTCGGCCTGAGTTGTAGCTGTCATCATTGAGTAAGATTTTAATTACCTCACTATTTATATTTTACACATAGTTATGCACTTTTTTTTTTTTTGAAGGGATAATAATTTGATTAATTCAAATCTGTAAGTATAAAAAACGCGATTGTCTCGAGGCATTTCTCTATCCAAACATTTCCTAAACCGGAAATAAAAATCAATTGGCTCAACTCATGTGCGGGAACATTCGTGGTCCGCTTTGTGTGCGTAAAGGAGCAACTGCGAAACGTAGATGTCAGCCGTGCCACTTCCTCTAGGATCAAGCCCGTATAGTTTACAGGGAACTCTCCGTTGGTCAGGGCCAAAATATTCTGCCAGCAGTCCGACTTAATGATGATTCTTTCACACCCCCGTTGCCTTGCTTTGTTAGTGACAAATATATAAGGATGGATCTCCGATAAAAAAAATCAGGAAATTGAGGAAATTTTGCAGAGTTGGGTCATACTTGGCCCAAGTTAAAATCTAGTTGGGTTTATTAAATGGGCCATCAAGTTTATAGACATTAAAAAGTAAAAACCTTGGGACGGCTTGAGTATGTTACCATTTCAAAAAGACGCGTGAAGTATAATTGAAAAAAAACTTTGGGCCTTAAATGAATCGGGCTGGTGCTAAGGAAACTTATTTGTAGGTAGCATCATTCCAAGGCTTGAAGAGTTAAAGGCCCGTAACATATTTCTCATTCCTGGGCCTTAAATGAAATGGGCTGATACACACAACGCAAGAACGGTTTAAGGAATCTTATTTGTAGGTGACATCATTTCAAATTTACAAGGCTTAAAGGTCCATAACATGTTTTCTTTTTCTCTTTTTTGAGGAAAGGCCCATAACATGTTAGTACTTCCTTCCTTTCCCTTCTTTGAACTTGAAATTGACAAGCACTGCATTGAGTTTGAGTATTTATTTAAAATATTTATTCTTTTTTTCAACAAAAAAATAATAATAAATAAATAAAAGGATTAATATTTATCTAGCAAGGATTCTAGTACGTGCCTAGCCAAAAAACACATCCAATTAATTAATACAGTAGAGTAGTACTTTCCAACAGACATTAAACTCAATTTGACATTTTGTCAATGTCTCCATTCTTTTACTATTCAATTTGAGTATCTTTCATACCTAGGAAGATGTGTTCCAGTTTTCAAATCGGTAAGGGTGATGCTATAAATTTGAGGTTTAAATTGCTAATTTTTATTAAATCGGTTAGTTCAGTCTGGTTTTAATAACCACGGTGGGCGGTTGCTTGAAGAATGAAGAATTACGTCATTTATATACATATAGACTTCCATTTAAATGAATTAAAAGTTAAAACACAGCTATGAATGATTTATACATGGGGCCTGGAATTCAGAGATTGAAAGTAGTAGTAATTAAAACTTAAAAGAGGAAGCAAGAAAGTAGGGGAAGCATGATGTTTTGAGGAAGAGAGACAAACAGAGAAAGGAGGTTGCACCACTTAAGCTGACATTTCTCCGCACTAGCTGCTGCTAGATTCTATCTTCTTATTATTATTAATCATAATCATAACTTCTTCAATTTCTTTTTTAATTTCTTGTTATTATATTCTATATATAGGGAAAAGAAAAGAAAAGAAATGAGAAACTTGAAACAAGCACTGATACTGTAATACATACTGATGTAATATGTACACAGAGAGAGAGAGGGAGAGAGTTGTGTTCTGTCACATGATAGAAACATCACAGTCGAAATTGATGACAGGGATGCAGCAGGAGAGGGAAAGAGGAATCCATGGCGTCAATGCTGATGTTGACTAAACTGTATAACAGTAAATGATGAAACAAGAGAAGAGAATAGATATATAGGTCAGCACATTAAAGGCATTCAGTGGTTGCATATGGCTGGCCTCACAACAAACAAACTACAAATTGATGACACGAACAAAACCCACCATTGACACCAATATTGACACCATTCCACACATACCAAAACCAGAAAGAAATAACCCATCAGGCCACTCTTGCATTCACCTTTCCAATCACCTTGTTTCTACTCCCATTCCTCTCTCTTTCTCTCATCAGATATCCTTGAGTTTACTGAATTAGAACCGATCGTGTTCGCACTAGATTGATCCATTACGGAAATGTAAAGTGTTCCACCATACTCTCTTATATGGTATAATTAACCAGTTACCATTGTGAATACTCTGTGGTGGTGTTTGAGGTAGAAAACAATAAAGTACTAGTATTAGTGTAAAGTATCAAAATTTCCCCTCGTATGTTAAGGAAAAGGAGAGATTCTTGTTGCAGAGAATGCAGAAGAAGCACACAGACCTTAACTTGCTCTCGTGTATATATAGAATCATAGATAGATAGATACATTATACAATCAAAGAAAAGGAAGAAAAGAAAAAGAAGGTCAAGCAAAATCAAAGGTCCAGTCCATCACATCATTGCCTTCTTAATTTAAAAGTGGATCCAGTCATTCATCCATCCATCCCTTGATTCTGGATCGTTCACAGCAATCCACAAAGGTTATTATAATAATATAGTAATAGGGTTTATCTTATTATCTATCACCTGCAGGCTGCAACTGCAAGCACAGTTTTATGCACCAAAATGAGCTTCATCAAAAACAGTTTTGTGCAACCAGATGAGTGCAAGAAAACCCTTCCTTATCAGTTATGTTTCTTGTTTCCTGTTTCTTTCAAAACCACAAGAAAACCAAGAATCCAAACACTATATTATCTAACATAGATAACAGTAAACAGACATTGTTAAACAAATTAAAAAATGTTGAGCCCATCATCTGATCTCTATAGGGACATGACAAAAGTTGACCAAAGGGTGTAAAGACTCAAAAAGTGTTTAACGTAAAGAAAAAAATAACAAAGAAAAGCAACAAGAAAACAAAACAAAGCCAAAGGAATACACAGCTACCTACAACAATCCAACAACCCACACGGCCACCACTCACCAAAAATAACAACTAAGGAAAAACCAAAAGCAAGCAAGCATGGAAGACAAGTCAGTACAAAAAACCAGCTGATGATCATGTTGATACCAATACAAAACACCAAAACAAAATAGTATTGTATTACAGTCTATCGACTACAGCTGTATATATATCAAGCCTTTTCTATACACAAACAAAAACCAAAACCACTGAATATTTAATAAATCAGTAAGATGGGGTTGAGACTTGAGTAGAACATTTGGGAACTTGAAAACCCTAAAAAATCAGATGAAAAAATAAGCCAATTAGAGTGTACTAGATCAGAAACAGCAGAAGAGGACAGATAATAAGATTCATGAGGCCATCATGAAAATAAAAGAGAAAAAAAACCAGTTGAATGATGAAACTGAAAAGGGTAAAAATAGATAGATTATAGATAGATAGCCTGACAAACGAAAGATCCATGAAATTTTGGGTTAGGGTTATAAAATAAAGAGAGTAATGATGATGATGATGATGATGATGATGATCCTTTTCCTTTCCCTCAGTCAGGACTTAGGGTAAATAAAAACAAAACAAAAGTTAAAAAGCAGTCAAAATCTCTCATCATTACACCAATCTGCTCTTGTCCAGTTCTTTTTTTTTTCTTTTTTTCATTTTTTCCTCAAGTGACAAAACCCATGTGCCAAAATAAACATATATCCAGATTAAATCCAAGAAATCAGAGTCATAACAACAACTTACAGAAAAAAAGAGAGAGGAGGAGGAGGAGATGATGATGATTGCCCAGAGCTGAAATGATGAAGAATGAAGCAACAATTGGGGGGAATGAAGCCTGGTCCGACGTCACTAATTTCGAACCAATTGATCGATGATCGATGATCGATCAACGATCAAAGAAAACAAATTACAGGTTCATGATAGATCTAATTGGTGATCAATAATGGCCTCGAGCCAGACAACATTCCCCTCAAAAGACATAGCTTTCATTTCATTTCATTCCATTCCCCTTGCTTTTCCTGTTTTTGCATACCAGCCAAAGAGAAAAAAACCACACTGATTTGGAGAGGGAGAGAGAGAGAGAGATAGATGGTGGTGAGTGAGAGGAAGATGAGAGTGAATGAGAGGAAGAGGAAGGGAGAAAGAGGAGATAAAAAGAGGTGGAGGAGGAGAGAAGATGGTGAAAAAGGACAAACAGAGTAATAAAAGCAGCAGACCCCCTCACCTCCTGACCCTACTACCATCTGCCTCCTGGGCCCCCCACCCACACACAAAAAATAATATTAAAAAATAAAATAATTTGAATCGCTCCGTTTATCGGCATTTTTTTCTCAAATTGAAACAAAACAATCATAATTTATACGCATAATTGAACCGGCTAATTTATAAAATAGTTATTAAGAAATAGTAGTAATTAACCCGAAAAAGAAAATACAATGCAGGTAATTGCAAATATAGAAATAAAAAAATAAAAGAATCCATCTCCTTCCGCCTCTTTATAACACATCGGTATCAAGAAAAAAACAACACAAGAAATCCCGTGTCTACCGCAATATATCATCATGACCTAATCAAGCCATCATTTATTAATTCTTTACCTTCTCCTATCAGCCGACCTGACTCCAAAACAAATAAAGTAATATTTTCATCTCACTTTCCCAACAAATTAAACAATAAATTAACGTAACGAGTGATTATTCTTTTTAATGTATTTCTAGCAAATTATTCTCAATCGTTTTATTAATTACGCCCGATACATCGAGGTAAAGCGGGGGAATCGAGGCAGAGTGACAGACATAAAAGGCCACTGCACAGCTTACTCTGCTCATTCATTTATTCAATTTAGACATTTACTGATTTACATACTTCTGTTCTGACCCCACACCCACATTACTTGATTATGACGTGCTGACACGCACCCCCTTCTTTTACGTTCCCCTCTCTAACTTTTCACCCTTTTCTTTTCTTTTCTTTTCTTTTCCGAAACCAGAAAATAACTGTATTATTTACAATAAATGTAGCAAAATCAACCGAACCAATCGAATCAAACCGTACTGTATCACATTTCAAAGAATTATTATTTTTAAGGAAGGAAAAAGAAGTGAATTGCATGTATATATATTGTGGCAATTAATATAATGGCTATGGAATGCGACGTCTCACATATGTTAAAAGCAAGGCCTCAATAAATAAGAGCACATGTCTGTGAGGCTATTCAAGGCATTTGCTTAGGTCACTATGAATGTGAAGAGACCATTTTTGAATCCTCGAACTATTTGACTTTTACCCCTTTACTTGTCGTCACAACCTTTGGAAATACAAGTACCTAATTTCCTTTTCAAGAAAGCCACCAAAACAGTAATCCCCAAGTTTTAATCGAGGGGTAATTTTATTCATGCAATATCACATGAACACGTCAAACCACCCCCAAGTTAGTATCTGAAACTTCATCTTTTGCGGGAGTCCCTGGTAAATTCCAAAAAACATTTTTCATTCTTGTCCCTCACCTATTTCTATCTTCAATCTCTAAAATGATTCTCCAAGATTTGCCTAGCAATCATGCTAAATGTATTCCAGTTAAGTTCATGTAGCAAAGCAATACACCCATGAATATTGAAAGAACATTCACATGTATAGCTTATAGCAAAAATTCTATTATACCTTGGACTGTCTTTTTGTTGAGCCCAATGATGTTTCTTTTATTTTGCTCTCTACCTTTTCATTCTTATTTATATAAACATAATGTATTGAGAAAAGCTACTCAAGACTGTGTGCTAAGAAAAAACTTTGGACCGACCATAAAATGACAAGACTAATTAGGATCACAAGTACACGCCCAAATTTTCACATCTTAGGTTTTAATCATAAAACGTACGTGAACAAAAACCAAGAAAATGATTAGCATTGCGATTAATTTATATTTTCTAGCAATCATGTAATGTAAAATCCATAGAAACTAAAATTTTTACATATTAAACTACAATGCGAGTATTAAAAAAATAATAAAAATTTATGACAATTATATCCAAAATAGAGGGAGGCCATTATCACATACTTCAACCTTCATAGTTAACATTCTTTATATAGTTGCTGATTCTTTGCCACCAAAAACTGCATATGTGTAAATAATTAGCTTTATCGTTCGATCTCATTTTGTACTCTTTATTTATTTTGAATAAGAAATTATTTACATTTGACCATTAATTATTATTTATTAAACTTCAAGACTTTCTCTATTATCTGGAGATATGATTTAATGGTGAATATACATGCTCTACTTGTATCGCATACAAAGGGTAAAATTAATGATCATTAAAGTAATTACACTGCACTAGCTAGTACTGATTTGCTTAACCCCATTGATTAATAAAACAAGGCCGTGCTCCAAATGATCTTGAACAAATGTGGTAGAGTAGTTGAAAAGTGAGAAAAGGGTTTTGATTTTGATAGAAACTTTTTGAAATGGAAACTTTTTTGCTACACAAACCAAAGTTGAGTCATTGATTGAGAGAAAAAGAAGAGAAAAAAAAGGGAAGATTCTCTAGAAACAAAACAGCGTAGAAAACAGAACCAAAACCTTACGTGGGTTTCAAAACTTAATTACAAACTCAAACAAACAAACATACCGCGACACATTAATTAAACAAAACAAATACTACCAACGGGTCTAGATGGTCTGACGACTCCACTGAATTTCTTTAAAATTTTAAATTCAAGCTGAGAAAAACAACTACTACCACTTACTTTAACGGTCTGATGTCCCTTACTTAGTTTTTATGGTAAGAGTTTACATTAGTCCAAGAGTCTGAACTGAAGAGCTGTAATTGCGAGCCATTTAAGGAACTTCATCAATAAACGCACTTTGATCAGTTGTTGGAGACTGTAATCAGCTTTTTAAGGCACTGTTACAGTTGGAAACTCAAAATTACTTACGATTAATTAGTGTCATATGTATAGGCTTTAGACATGCAGAGCTTAGGCTAAGGAATTTTTTGGGTTAAAGGCCGCCACTTGAATCATTTAATTAAATGTGCTTATTTTTTTCTGTTCTGTACTTTGTGTCTTGGGACTTTCTGGCGTGACTGTTTTTGAGTATATAGTAACAAAAAATATTAAATTTAAATCCTAGGGAAGAATGCAAAATAAATAAAAAACAAACAAGAAAGGTCTTCAAATTTAAAATATTCTTTGCTTGACAATTCTCAATTAAAGTTTACGGAAATAAAATCTCACAAACGCATCTTATGTTTGTTAAATATGTCCCGTTAAGTGTATGTTACATTTTAATTTTCGCAAATCTCATATATGATAGACCATTAATTGCGACATATTTGAGATTTAATTTGAAATTTAATTTATGTAAGTATTTAATTAAGAATTCTGACCGAACACATGGTCCAAAACACCCTTTATGCCATTAAATAAAGGAAAATTATTCTATCTTCTCAGTTGACCAGGGTCTTTTAGTTTTTGTGTTTTACCAAATGGGTCATCAGTCAACGCAAACAGGATGGACTTTATTTCCACTTTTATTTGGGCTTCTGAAGGAAGTTTATGTTTGGTTTGGGCTTTTTGCAATTGTTATTCTTTAGTCAACGAACATTGAAGAGAAGCAGATCCAATTGAAATCGACATCATCATTACAGGCCCATTTCTGAGTGACACCTTGGATTGGTTACCATTTCCCTTCTAAAAGGTTACCCACAACTTTGGCCCATCGATTTTGTCTTTCAGTCTCCCTGTTTTACATACCCTTTCCAGACACCAGATTGATTTCATTTAACTATCATCGGGTATAGAAGGGAATGAATCCACCAACATGATTCAAACTTCAAATTTGAACTGGTGTTCCGGTTAAGGTTGTTAATCTCATTTTGGTGAGCATTTCAATTTTGTTATTCGTACGATATGTATCACTCTAGGACAAATTATCCGTCTTGTATTTTGATGTATATATAATTATACAAAATTAAACATTCAATAAAGTTAATCATGCACTTTTCTCAACTTAAACACAATTAATTAGTAGAATTCAATGGGATAGTAGAAAAAAATATTCTTAATTTTTAAGTCCGGAATAAAACGATACCGATATATACACGAAATATATCAACTGATTTGTTGATTGGTATGACTGAGATACAAAAAAAAAATGTTTCTCATTTTTATACTGTGAAGGGACATGCGGTAAATACCAGCTGCTATAGAATGGGATTGAGAGCCTTAGAAGAATCAGTTAAGCGTCTTTTTGATAATCCAAGTTTTAAGGGACATACGGTAAATACCTGTGCGAACAAACATGGAATCTTAGAAGGATCAGTTAGGCGTCTTTTTTATAATCCAAGTTTTTCTTGCACGGGTGCAAACATTTGTCGAAACAAGAAGCCACCAAGTCTACGTTTTTAGAGTCTCACGTATCCAAAACATCTATCTACTCGCTACTCAATAGTTTATCGACAAATCCACAACCTGATAGACACGTTAAGGAATCCCTGCAACTTTCAAAAGGCAAAACGATAAAGCAACCCGGGCCCAACCTTTCACCCCAAATACCAGTGTGGTGTAAAATGAGTGGCTCTTTAAGGACAGCTTTTCCTCAACTTTTGTCCTTACGTAATTCAACCGACGAGGCCAACCTTGCACAAAGATATGGTTTTAGATCAACGTGGCAGCATAAAACCTTTCAAATTAGAATAATTAAAAAATGAGTACTTTTAACGTCAATCAAACAATCAATAAGCTATAATTTTTTTTTTGTTAATATTAACTACAAATTTTGACAACAAACACAAATGACACATATAAGAACTAAGAAGTACTCAATAAGACAAACTAACAAGTGCAAGTTCTAAAATAACACAAATTAATGTATAAGTATCAAATTAACACAAAAAATCGACTGTAATAAAAACAAGGGTCATACCACATTTTAGTTAAATTTCAATCACAAAACCCAATATGCGCAAAAGCTTAACATGCATGAACATCCTAAATCAAGGGTCATAAAGGAGAAGGGAAAAGATGATTAAAGAGGACCATAAAAGTAGTTAAAGATGAGTTTGCCTAAAATCTCATGATGAAAGCATCAATGAAATGAGTGACATAAAGAAGGTTGTTTAGGTCAATTCACAGGTGAGACAGAGTGAATTGGGTGTACAAGAAAATGTTAGAAGCAAAGATGCTCCTCTTCGAAGAGTACATGTGGCCATTTTTCCAATATTATATTAAGGCCCACCCGTACTAAAAACTGATAAGTCACCGTCAATTAGACTATTTATTATAACTCACACCCCTCCTCTCCACCTAAAGATTTCATCATCCTAATAATGATGGAGTGGAGAGATATCATCACCCCAACAGCAGCATCAGTGCAGACACATAATAGTTTATCCAGTAACCCTGTTTCAAGTATTCAAAAGAATGCAAACAAGAAAAGATTCAGCGACCAACAGATCAAGTTCCTGGAGTTCATGTTTGAGTCGGAATCAAGACCCGAGTCTGTGATGAAACAGCAACTCGCTGGCGAGCTTGGATTACAGCCTCGCCAGATCGCTATCTGGTTCCAGAACAGAAGAGCCAGGTCCAAGTCCAAGCAGATTGAGAGAGAGTACAAGACGTTGAAAGAAAGTCACGATGCCCTAGCTTCCAGCTTTGAGTCATTGAAAACAGAGAATCAGTCATTGCTCACCCAGGTAAGTTTATTTCAATGGAGTATACGCAGTTTTTAGCGTGACGATATTATGAAACATCATCACTAATATGAGACCTTCATGGTTTTCAACAGTTACAGACACTGAAAAACCTGCAAAGAAAGCATAATGGGAGTAGACATTGTGGCATGGATCAAACACAAAACAGCAGCAACGGGACATACAAGAGCAGGGACACCGACTCTGGCTCAGAAGAGAGGCCCAGAGTTCCAATAGATGGCTATGACCAGAAATCAGACACGGTTCAAAGTGATCATAACAGCAGAAGCATTGAAAACACCAGTGACAATACCGATATAATGAAGGCCAATGACGACAAAGCAGGCATGAATCGAAGTGATCAAAACATCAGAAACATTAAAAGCATTAGGGGAGAAACAGACATTTTGGACCTGACTGAGTACACTGATGGCTCAGTGATATCATCTGGTTGGCACAGTTTTGACTCCAGCTGTTTTCTAGATGAGTCAACCAGTAATTCAAAGTGGTGGGAGTTCTTGTCTTGATAAATAAAGATACTTCAAATAAACAAAAAACAAAAACACATGAATGCGAGTATGTTTTTCCAATATTTCTGAATACCTATTCTGTCATCTTGAAAGAATTCCAACTACTAACAAAGAGAATTCCTGTACAAATATCACATTACTAATTAAAATAAATGAAAATAATAACAATCATTTTGGCTGAGTTCTTTAAGTCTGCCTTTCCCATCTCATAAGCGTTGCCTATACAACATGGCTTCAGGGAAAGAAAACATCAGGAGCCCTAAAGAAGATATCGTGTGTCTTTGATAACAAGCACATACATAGTATGACTAATTTCATAATTGGAAGAACGCATGAGTAAGACTTTTATGGAAATTGCCATTACTATTACTGAGTATTGATCAGCTGCTATACATGTTTGAACATAACACTGACTATTGCACTGACCAACTTCTAGTGTTACATGGCAAAACTTTGCTGTAGAAAAACCTGATTCATTATTGTGTAGCGCCTATAGTTCGTTTTTAACCTTCACATCTCCATTAGGTAATGAACTTTGTGCTTGAGCAAGCCGTTTGGATTCCTGCAAAATACAAGCAACCCCAAAGCTATAATGAGGAAAAGAAAAATCAAGTTTCTCAATCCTACACTCTTCTAAGAAATCAAAGACATCAGCCTCACAGCAGTGGGATCCAGTATACAGCTCAAACCACCACATAGAACCAAACCAACCCACACATCAGACTGGAATTAGAGCTGTTAGAATTGAAGTCAGCCTATAACTACCTTATGCTTACATTTTAGTAAAGGCTTAGTCTCATTTACATAGTGCTCAAGTATTATGCAAAACTGCAACTAATGATCATATAGAGAAAAACTAGCTTGCAGTGACCACCTTGAACTTGCAACATTAAAAAGTAAAGCAGCTTCTTATATATTGTCTTAGCCACCAAAAACACTTAAACTTCACTCAGGCACTTCACACATATAGTGAAACCTAAATTAGCCACCAATGCAACTAAAGCTGCCTCCAGCACATCACTCTTCATTAGACCACCATAGCAATAACAGCATTTCACGTTACCAAAAATACCAAAGTTTAGTATGTGCATTATTTAGTATTATCCCCCAAACTCAACCTAACCTGAACCAAGACAAATCTTTTGACAGGAGGTCATGCCCGCATTTCACAACACTAAAGCCTTCAAACAGCAACAAACTTTTAACCATAGAGTACAAGGAAGTAAAACATGAAGAGAGTACAAAGACCAGTGTTCAGCCACCGCATGAACAAAAAAAAGTAGAAATTTAATTGACAAGAAGCCCATTCAAAAGCTTATGTATATAACTTACAGCAGCAGAAAGTGCACGTATCTCCCTTTATCATTCAACCTCATCTGGAAATGTCTGCTCAAGTTCTTCCAGAAGATGCTTTCGTAAACCCTGCACGACCAACACTCCTCAGAGACAAACCAAAACACAACCACCAAGAAAACACATACATACAGAAAGACTGCTAAGGAGTTACCTTAAATGCTTCAGTTTTGCCTTTTGTAACCTGGTTTTTAGCAATGCAGTTATTTATAACATCCCTAGTGAACTCATCCGGATTCTTACCTTAAAGCTCACTTAAGGACTTCCATTGGAATCTGAATGTTGCACTTCTCAGCCAATTTAACCATATTATCCAACTCCGTAACTAACCCATTACTGCAGAATCAATCACAATTAACATAATTACTGACGACATAAATTCAAGCAACACGAGTTCGTTCGTTAAGTAAATTAACAATTACTAATAAACTACATACAGGCTATTAAGGAGAGGAAGCTGGGAGGCGGTGTTGAAGGAGGAGACGGTGAGGTAAAGCTGGTGGAGGAGACCGAGGGTTTTCTGAATAGAATGATGACGCTGTTCAAATTCTTCTTTGGATCATCGGCTGTTGCTGCTGCAGCTGTATCGTTGCTGCTCGATTGAGAGGCCGGCGGCGGGGACTGTTGGATTATTTTGTGATGGATCCATCAGATGGATAGTAAAAAAAATGTGCGGTGGTCTGACACTAGGGCTTCGAAACACCGTCTATTACTAGCATTTTAGGTTCTTTAAAGTGATAAAAGGAAAAGGAAAAGATGAGGAAATGTTTATATAACTTTTAGTTGAATTAGTTAAGAATATCAGGGACTGATGGATTGGTTTGACGCGAGCGAGGGAGAGAGACGCAGCGACAGGGCAGATTTGAGTCGTTTGGTATCTTTGCGTGAACGGTATGTCGTTTGGTTTTTATCTTTCTCAACTTGGATAGAAAAGTCTGTACATTAATGTTTTGGATGTATTTAAGGGTTCAAGCCCAATAATAAAAAGCCTGCTAGAACAAGAGTTAGCCCAATTCTATTATTTTGCTTAGCTCAACGATTAGATGTGAGAGATTTAATGATGTTCAAGTTGACAGCTTAAATTACTCCTCTCTAGCTCCATAGCTACCTAACGTACCTTTGTGGACATCAATTGCCACCATTATTTTAGCTTAACACTTATTTTGCTCCTTCAATTTGTTACAAAGTTCTAAAATACTCACTAACTTATACAAATGCTAACATTACACCCTTTATTTGTAATTTGAATTCAAATAACTTACTCGGTTTATTTTTGTTGATTCAGACAATCCTCTTATAAATTGGACAGATTGATCCAAAATTATAAAATGAGGGAGTTATATAAACTTAACATAAACAAAGGATATATGTTAAAATTTATGTAGCATAAGGAGCTATTTAAAATATCGGAACAAACTGAAGGAGCAAAATAGACGTTAAGTTTAGGTGAACTTTTAATAAAGCTTCCAACTATGCCTAGTTGGAGAATTTAATTATTTGTCCCAAATAAAAGAATTCAGTTAAATGATGAGACAAATAATCTAATCTAGTACTATAATTTATTTTGAGTGGGTGGAGAAACCTTAATTAATTAGATACTGTGTATCAATTATGAAAACAAAAGGCAAAATCGTAATCAATCGATTATAATGACAATTTCGCATATACACTCGCATTGGTGATAGTGAAGTTGTAAGAGATTTGTATGTTTTAATTGAGGTTTCAAGTTTGAATCTTAAAAATTTTAAAAATCATACTGAAAGAGTCATCACCTTATAAGAATCCGATATAACTCAAATCAGATTAGTTTCAGTTCAAAAAATTAACAATCCGTGAATCCAAAAGACATTTACGCATATTATATGTCAGCATGGCATGAATTCGTGAGATTTGGAATCAACATCGTCATCGTCTCTCTTTAAGTGGGTAGAAATGGTATAAGAAAAAGATCTCAGACTAAGCAGAGAATTTAAATTCTAGAAAAAGAGCGCCTAGGAGGGAGTAGTTGTCCTTTAGCTTATATAGTAATAAGAAAAACAATCTGTATGATTACCAGATTTTTCTACCCAAAGAAGATAAAAATAATGATTAGGGATTTACGATTTGTTTTCATAATTGATACACCGGAACGGATAGGAGCATGTGCTAATGGAGCTCAACAATCATGCTTAGGGACTGTTTGGCGTTCCGGTTCTGGTCCGAAAAGTGCTTTGAATAAAAGTGCTGTGGAAAAAACACTTTTGCGCAAAGCAGTGTGTTGTTTGGTAAACATTTTTTAAAAGTGCTGTGGGAAACGAGAAGTTGTTTTTGGTGTTGGTAAAACTATAAAAGTGAAAGAGTTGGAGTATAAAACCCATTTTTAAAAAATTAATAAAAATAGGAAAAGTGGGTCTAGAATTACTTATCTCGAGATGGAGATTTTATTGTGATAGTTTTTAATTTATTTTATGCATTATATAAAGTAAAAAAAAAAGAAATTAAAAAAAAAGAAAAAAAAAGGAGGAGAGAGGGTGTAAAACGCAGCTGCCTGCGCAGCTGCGTTGCCCACTGCACCATTTTTGTGCAGTGGGATAAGGAGGGGACGCAGTGCAAATTTTAGTAGAGCTTTTCCAAAAGCTCTATTGGAAAGGTGTTTACCAAACACCTTTCCTAGCTTTGGGGTTGGGCAAAGTACTTTTCCCCACCTCAACCCCAACCCCAAACACTACCTTATACTTTTTCAGGAATACATTTAAAAGCCAGGCCTGAAAGAAATAAATGAATTCCAAAAAATCTTGATAGTGCCAATTTTTGATCTCACATGTTTACGTGCATGAGTCAAACATCGGTCTGCTTTGCTTGTATCATATATATATGATAGCAGATTTTTTTTCTTCTAGCTACACCGTTGCTCTTAGGTATTGAGTTGTTTCTTATTATTTATTTATTTTGGGTAAAGGCTTGTTTTTCATCCATGGAAACACATGTAGAAAACTTTTGGGTGTTATTAGCTCTTGCTTCCAAAGGCAAGGCTCTTTCATCTCAAAACACCATTTTCTTTCTTGTTCTCCTCTGCATGGCTTGGCTAGCCATGGCCCTTTTTTACTGGGCCCACCCTGGTGGGCCTGCCTGGGTCAACACTACTTTCGGTCCAAAAAGGAAGTAAAATTCCAGGACCGAGAGGGTTTCCTTTGCTAGGCCCACCGGCCCCATTTTTTTTATTTTAAGTATTTTAAAAAGAAGACAAGCGAGGTGAATGAAAAATTAGAAAAATGATTAAAAGTATTTATATCCGTCACTAAATAACAAATATTCAAATAAATTTAACAAAAAGATAAATAAAAAGACAATATAGAAAAAATTATTTATACATAACAATTCATACAATATACATAGTTTTTACAATTGTTCTCTACGAGTTTTCATTTTTTGATATCCTTGTATGATTCTCTCATTCTCTGCACTATCAAAAATATCTTTTTCAACATAAGTAATCAAACAATCTTTTTAAATGAATAATCTATAAAAATATAAACATAATTTTAAAAAATCAGAAAAAAAGTAGCATCTTATTTTTCAAATTATATTTTTAAAATAAAAAATAAGAAAATAAAAATAAAAACGACACCAAACAAGCCTTAATTATTAACTGGTTCCTTTTTATGGCATCTATATGCGAATATAGAGAGTAATAAATGGTACCTGCAATGATGTCAGCTCCGCCGCTAATGAACTTAGTCATGCTATGAACAACCACGTCAGCTCCAAGCTTTGAGGGGGATAGAACCATTGGAGCGAAAGTGTTGTCCACCACCACAGTCACCCCCTTAAAATCGTGGGCGATCCTGCTCAACTCCGGCATGTTCGCGACGGTCAGAGTTGGATTCGAAATTGACTCAAAGTACAACACATTAGTCTTGCCTTCCACTATCGCATTCCTCACCATCTCGAAATCACTTATGTCCACAAACGTCGTCGTTATGTTGCATGCCCTCGGCATAAAATGCGCCAACAAGGCGTAGGTCCCATCGTACAATGTCCTTGACTCCACCACGTGTCCGCCGATGCTGCAAAGCTGCAACAAGACCGGTGATATCGCAGACATACCTGTCCCCTCAGAAAGAACCGTGAGTGTTTATGTTAAATTTTACTTTCTCCCATTTTAATTAAACGTTGTTTTAACTTTAGGCACGTATATTAAAAAAATCGGATGATTCACTGTTTGAAATAATTTTATCCTTTATTTTTTCTTAATGCTCTTAATGCTCGTACGTTCGAGAAAAAATAAGGGACAAAATTATCTCAAACAGTGAGTCATTCGGCTTCTTTAATATGCGTGCGTTAAAACGACAATAAAACTTAGAGGGAAAAGTTTTTTAATTCGACTAGTATATGATTAACTTTATTCCCATCAAATCGATATATATATATAGTAAATAATTTATACATAAAAATTAAACTGATTAATTTTTCGTTAAACAGTTAATTAGTTAGTTAGTTGTGGATTACTCACAACAACTATTTTTAATGTGTTAGAATTTTTTTAACACATCCAATCAGCCCATTTAAAAATAAAATAGAAATATTTTTATTCGGTAATTACTTTATCTAATGAATATATTTTCGAACTATTTACATCAACAACAAATTATTTTTAAATTTTTAATTCTTAAGTTATTATGTTAAAAACTAGTAATATTAGCAAAATATTCCAATTTCGTGATCAAGTTAGTAAATTAATATTGAAATTTATATATGTACCGATGGCGGTGCAATAGGCGGCTTCGGTGCCTTCAAGAGCGGCCATTTGGCGGGCGAGATTTAGGACGGTGGGGTTGAAGTGGCGGCTGAAGATGAAGAAGTCGCGGTCAGGGCCGAGTTCTCCGGAGAACATCTTGCGCATGGTGTCGGGCTCCATGACGGTGAAAGTGGCAGAGGCCTCGATGGACATGTTGACGCCGCCGTGCTCGCCAAACGCATGGCGGGAAGCGGCTAATGCGGCGGCGGGATCGTCCGACCTGGGCAACACTAATGGTTTCCTGGCAACAAAAATATCATCATGATCGTCCTCCTCGTCCTGCCCGGGCTTCTTCCCCGGAAAGACAAAGCTGATCAACTGATTCTTGGTTTCGGCCATCTAGAAGAAATCGCAAACAAATAAAAATATAAAACCTCAAAGATTTGACGGAAGCTTGTGCGGAGGATGAATAAGAGGAATGGCCGAATGGGTATTTATAAGCAAAGGAAATCAGAGTTGGGGGGTGGTGTGGTCAATCTGGTGACGGTAAGAAAAAAATCATTTATTTTTGTGAAATTTAAAATTTTAATTTGGTGTAGACGAACAATAGTAGAAAAGAAATAACACGTGGGTGCGAACGGAAATGGATGGTGTGAAATCTTCTTTCGTAATGATGAATTCTATTTTTTTATTTTCATGAAAAAATTCAATCAAACTCGTTCATTTATAAAAAATAAAAATAAAAAAACTCTTTTTAATATTAGTAAATTGATTCAACTAAATTTTGTATTATTATCGAGTGTATAACGACACAATACATAAGCATAGTGACTATGGTGGGATCTACTTTTATCAATTAGCTTAAAATGTGTTAAAAACATTGGTACAAAACAACTTCAATGAAATTCACAATTTAAAAACTATGCAATTTACTAATTTAGTCTTACAAATGCAATACCATTTTATTGTGGGATAACACCCTGTACAACTAACGTATACTTTCACGTGTCATAATATTTAGTATATATTTCTTTACAAAAACAAAAAAAAATTAAAGAGAATTACATGGATGTTAATTGATAATCCTCAATGGTGGGGTGAGGATATTATTGTAAATTTGGCGTGTTGATGAAGATCCTTTCGTCGTTCCTAAGCCACCTGCAATGCGTCGGAGTGGTCTTCGGCGTAAAAGTTCCGATGATCAAGGCAGTACACATGATAGTGGTAAGTATGAGTAATGAGGGAGAACTATCGAGAAAAAGTTTGGTATTTAGGCAGAGTTTCTGTACGCGTGTGTGTCCCTAAACTTATGTATGAAGAGGTGATATGGGGGTATTTATAGCCTCGCCCTATGAGTTACCTTGTACACGTGTTGTGTGTATGGTCTGCCATTACCGGTATGTGTCCTTTGACCCGATAATTTCCCTATAATATAAGTGGTGCACTTACCTGGTGGAGCCGGTATGTATAGTCTTGGCTACTATTGATAGCACATACCGGAATGTATGAATATTGAGACCCTCCGTTTATGAAGATAGGTAACAGTTGCCCATGTGATGTTTTGTCAAATAAGAAGTATGAGTACCGGTATCATACGTATTTACCGGTAAGCTCCTTAACCATACATATAGATAAGTGAGTGTCATGAGGTTACCGGGACCTCGTTGACCTTGTCCACGTGGCATGCACCTTGCCAGTTATTGGAAACTAGGTTACCGGTTCCATGAAATGACAGAAATACCCTTAGTGTATGTTTATGTATTATCATTAATGGTTTTTATACAATCTATTAATAATATTAACATCATTCATTTTATATATATATATATATATAATATGTTGATTTTGAATTGAAAAATGAAACATAGGTGCTAATTGATAAAAATTGACAAACTTGTATATATAAGATTGAATAAAGTTTTTAATAACTTTGTAATTTGTATGTATTTTAATTTCCTAATCATAATAATTTGTCATCGGGAAATTAAAGCCAAGCCTGACTTATAATTTTCCTTCCACTGTTTAGTAAGAGTAAAGTCAAGTCTATCTTCTAGTACTATCTAAGTTCACTGCCTGTCTTCCACAATACATATTTTTTGAAATAGTGAAAATAGAAAAGAGTTAAGAGACCAAGACTTTTTGATAGTCTCATGATGGCTAATTGTAAAAGTAATATGAATAAGCAGGAAACATGCCACTGGCCCACATGGTATGGTAGAAAAATCGCTAATCATAAAGATTTTTTTTGCTTATTAGTACTATGTGCCCCTTTGGCCCCAAGGTTCTAGTGCCAAAAGCTATAGACCAAATCCAAAAAGAGGTTTGGTGTTTGGTGACTCCCTCCTTTTCAACTAAATCACTTCTTCAAAATCTTAGAAAATCTAGGTTTTGAAGAAGTTTTGAATTGCTCCTTTCTCAAAAGCAAGCTTCCTGAGAAACACGGGAAGGAAGTACCAAAACTTAAATGGACAAAATTGTTTACTCAAGTTCTTCATATTTACAACAATACCATGTATAAATAAACAAAAAACTCCTCATTCTCCTCTCATCCTCCTCTCACCTCGCTCTCCTCTCACCCTCCCTTCTCTCACCTCGCTCTCCTCTTCTGACCGGAACCTCATCCTTACCATCTCCACCTGCCGTTCCTTCCTCTTGGTCGCCCCCGTCCTCGTCGTCGTTGGTTCCCTCTTCATCTACTCCCGCCGCAGGACAGCCTCCGCCTCCGTCCTCGTCGTCGACCCATAGATCGTGCACATCCACGACGTCGCTCTACCATCGCTGCTATCGTTTTGTCGATCTTGTGGTTGCTGTTGGTCGGCTGCCGGCAATGGGTTTCGTGGTTGCGACTGGTTGATGGCCGGCAGTGGATACCGACGATGACTTGAGGAAGAAGAACAGGGTCGATGCTTGATTAATTGCTATTGGGTTAATTGCTGGTTTGATCAATTTAAATTCTGGGTTTAATTTGATGCTTGATCAATTTAAATTCTGGGTTTTGATGCTTGATTAATTGCTGATAGGTTTTGATGCTTGATTAATTGTTATTGGGTTAATCGTTGGTTTGATCAATTTAAATACTGGGTTGATTTGCTTGAATTGCTGCTGTTTTGATGCAAAAGAGGATACCCTCAGGTTGCTACAACCTCAGCAATTCCAAGCCCATTTCCCTCTAATGATTTCCTGAGCTTCTATTATTATTGCAACAAGAAAAAGCATTTTGCAGAGGTGAGAAAGCATTTTGCAGTTTAAATTAGACAATGTTTGTATAATGTTTGATTGAATAACAGTAAATATTGGTATGGTTGTGTTTGGGTTTAGTTTTATTAATTTGATTGATTAAACAACAGAAATGAGTCTCTTACTGATATACTGTGACTTTTGATATGAGTAATTTGGGTGTGATTGAATTCTTCGTATGGTTTGTGATGATCTAGTTTTGTAGCCGGATACAGTTACTGGTGACATAGTCTTTGTAATTCAGCAAAAGGAGCATCCAAGATTCAAGAGAAAAGGAGATGATCTTTTTGTGGAACATGCCCTATCACTCACAGAAGCTCTTTGTGGATTCCAGTTTGTATTGGAACACTTGGAACACTTGGAACAATTGTGTCGAAGCATTTATGTGTCAGCTACTGTTGAGGCATGGGTTGTAATTTTTGTTTTTGTTTTTTACTGTGAATTGATCACTTCACCATAATTTTTTTTTCTCTTGTAATAAGTAGAAGCATCTGACAATGAAAATTGTTTGGTAATTAAACAAATCAAGGGTTTGCAATGTGTTCATGGCATTATCAAGTAGAAAGCACTATATATAGCATTGTAATTGAAGGCAATGGCCACTCTGTTTCTGTTCTTATTTTTGTTACATTCAGAGTGCTTGAAATTGTGCTTGAAGGCAGTGGTTCTAAAAAAGTATCTATGTGCTTGTAAATTTATAATCATGCTGAAGTTTGAAATGCCTGTCATTGTAATTATCAAGTCTAGGCAGGTTATGGTCATCACTTTGCATGTCTGATTAGCAGTTTATTTTTTGCGACTTGTAAGTGTTTGATAAAATGCCCCACCCAGGAAGTTGGTTGATTGAAAGTTGGTTGATTGAAATTGAAATTGCAGATTGGTTTCAGTTTATTTTTCACTTTATTACTAATGTCCGAATGAAGAATTTTTTGGTATGAATGTTGTGGCTCCATTAATTCATAAAATCATTCCACATGGACCATCAGTAATAATTTCTGGATTGTAAAAAATATGTTACGAAGAAATAAATAAAAAATCTTAAGCCAAAATCTTCATAAATCCAATTGCTAATCAATTTGCTTAAATTGTTAGTTTATCTGTTGTTTAATAATTCATACTCATCCTTTAGATTAATTAGGTGTCTTCAATTTGATAATCCGATTAACAGTTTGCTCGAATTTTTGATTTTTTATTAATTAACTAAAATATTGTATTTATCAAATTAAATTGTGTGTGTATTAATCGAACATTTGGTTCGAACAGCTGAATCGGCATTAAATTTAGAGACATTTTGGTCGTTTCAGATTTTTAAACCATAAAAATGCATTGTGCCCTTTATAGTCATTTTACATTCCAACCATAGTTTTAAAAGCAGTTTTTACCAAACAGCATAAACAGCTTCTCGTTTCACACAACACTTTTAACAAATATTTACCAAACAGCATACTCATTTTTTAGGAAGTACTTTTCACACAGTACTTTTCCACCCAGCACTTCCCCAGGTAGAACCTGGGGGCCAAAGGGAGCCTATATATGTTAGTGGTATAGTGAATATTCCATAACTTTCCATGATCAAGCGACATTTTTTTAAAGCCTCGAACTGATATTTTAAAATTTTCTCTAGCTTCTCACTATTATACCAATCCAAATAACTTTAAATATTTTACATCTTTTAATTATCTCTTAACACTTGTTTTGTTCTAAAATTCTAAATAACTTCCTAACTTACACATAAATACCATGATTGCACGTGATTGAGCATTAATTTTTTATATTTTTATTATCTAATTATTTATAAATTGGGCAGAAAAACTATTGATTTCTATGGATTCTCCCTACTTTTGCAGAAAGTACTTGGAGGCTGATAAAAAAAGAGCATCACTTGCGAAGCACAAAATCAGACATCTGAAACTGTCTTGGCCGCAAGCTTGGCCAAGACAGCCGCGATAGAGACAGATTGTAACGGGAGACTTTGGGCAAAGCGTAAGGATATGAGATGGCAACAAAAAATGAGATTTGATCTGCTGCATTGAAGATTATCAGCAAGAATTCTTAACTGGATCTCCCTGAGCAATATTTGATCTTTCTCAAATAATTATCTTTATCTTTATTTTTCTTCTATCCTTATCTTTTATTTTTGAAAGAGATAGAGTAGGACTAGGAAGCAGTGAAGCTTATAAGTTGCTAGAAACCCTTTTAAAAGGGGACTCTCTTTCTCTCCCTCTGAACGCCATTTTTACGTCTCTGCTCTGTAATTTTTTAAGTCTAGAATTTATAGATTTATTCTCTTTCATGCAAATAATAAAATCATCTTTCTTCATGATAAGATCCGGCTAAACATCTATTCTTGGTAAGGTCCAATCGATGCTATGATTTGTGAGGTCTAATCACCCTTAATAATCTTCATTTTCGTAACTGTTTGTTTCATGATTATATAAAACTGCTTTCTTTTTAAAATCTAGAACTGATCACTCTTGCATTATAACCTGAAAGTTGCAGTCAACCTTGAAGAGTACAAGCGAAATCGAAATGGTTAAAGTAGACAACTAATCTCGTGTAGGCTAGAGAAAACAAACAGTATAACTCAGACCAGATTGACAACCTAGGGCCTCGACTGTGAGGTAGCTTGAGTTAGGCACCGTCTTCCCCTGTGCATTTGATGCTGATTGTGCTACATTTCAATCAATTCATACCATCAACCAAAGTAGTAAATCCTTTAACCAGCCGCTAGGGAATTTAAAGAGGAGGGAAGTAGCAGTGTATAGGAGTCCTTGCATTCTATAGCGGTAATATGAAAATGAAGGTAAACATTACTGAACCAATGATCAAATCGTAAGGAACGTAGCTCATCGGGTGCCTTTACCGGAAATCTCCATCCTTTGAATTTTCAATATTGTTATTTTATCTTGGCTAAGCTCTTGACCAAGCCTCAATTAATTGTTTCATTTCAAGTCTTTTGTTTTCTAGTTTCAGAACCAACCAAATATCTTTCAATAGCGAGGAAGTCAAGCAAAATTTATACACCCAAGAAATTTTTGTGGACAATTCTCATGCCATTGTCTGCAAATTATAATCTAATATTATTTTTGAAGCCTTCAACCGGCAATCATCACGCTATGATTCAAATAATTCGCTCCACTTGTAAGTACTGCCTCTTTTTTTAGCATTTAAATTCTATGAGCTCCTTTTCTTCTACCATTTCTACATATATTGGACACTAAGCTCGAAGGTAATTAACTAGAATCTAAATGCATATATTACCCACTTAATTAAAGAGAGACGATGGCGATGTGACGATGACGAATGATGATTCTAGATCTCATGATTCATGGCGCACTCACATATAATATGCAAAAATATCTAATTATTTTTTTAATTGAAATTAATTTCGTTCGAATTATGTCAGGCTTTTTACAAGGTGATGATGTTAGAGTTTATGGCCTTACATGTATTTATTTAATTGCATATATGATTATCATAAAAGGTTTACCCAATTATTAAAATGATCTAATTTTGTTATATTAAGATGACCTAAATTAAATTAAAGTATGGACTTATATGTTTAGAGATTCTACGGGTTATTTCTAAATTTATGATGGACTAAACTAGAAATAAATTTAACCTAGATATAAAAAGGTTATGGTCCAAGTTATACACATGACACAACTGTCTTCTCTGTTATCTCATCAGTATAAAGATTAAGAACTCTTTCTAGCTCTCTCTCGATTGTGTGTATCAATATGGAAAATCAGAACCGCAAAATTAAGGAATTTCAATTATAGATTCAGGTATGCTTTCACATCTAGTTTATTTACTATTTATTACCTCGATAATTGAATATGATGTATCTTAGCTAAATTAAGTATTATGTTTTATTCTAACAAATGGTAGGGGAGACTCTTCATATTTAATCATTGGGATTAAAATTATTATTATTATCAAAGAGATTCATGAACTCTATTGGTGGGATGATTGAATTATTTTTCAATAGGACAATTGAGTGATTTAATAAATATGACTTCGGTTTTGCAATCGGCCCTTGATTAGTATTATATATATATATATATATATATATATATATATATATATATATGCATATATCATATATGGATTTATCTGACACTTGTTTTTGTTTTGGAATTTGCGGCACATACATGTAATCTCTGTATGGTTTTGGTTAACTTATGTTTTGTTTTTGTCTTAGTTAAATTCGGGTCAATTTTAACGAGCATAATTGTTTTTCGGCTTCCGATAAATCTATAGATTTGGATCATAAGGTATCAGGTATGTATCAGGTATATTATTGAATATTTAGATTTTCGGTTTGTCAAGTTGATTCCTTTATTATACTTGAATTTGGTATAAGGATAAAGTTCGAATAATTCAATTTAGTTATTACTTGAAATTCGGTTATTACAAAAAAAAAAAACTAATTAGTTTCATACAATAGCATAAATTTATTTCAATTATATACTTGAATTTCAGATAAAAAGTGATATCTAGTTATATTCTTTTCCTAATTATTTGAAACTAGTTTAAAGTTTATAAAATCTCGATTCAGTTTGGCTCGAAATATAAATACCTTTACGATATTCAGTAGGAATAAAATTAATATTAACTGAATAAGTCAACTAGAATGTACGATTCAAGAGAATAGTTAATTGTCCAAAAGCATCAAAGAAATGCATAAAACAGAAAACAGAAAACAGCCACCAAAGTATTTACACAAAGAGCAGTTGCCAGTAGGCCACCAACATCAACGCACTCTTTTAAACGCAACATCATAGATGAAACGACATCATCAAATCACTAAACGGCATGATGATTATTAACCCTTGTAGAACGATCCTGATTCCTGCATTCTCGAAAATGCTTTCTCGAATTGGCTCCATTTCTGCTCCACAGTGCCTAAATACCCAACCGACATCCTTATCAACCCCGGGGAGATGCCGGCGAGCGCCTGCTCCTCGGAGTTGAGTTCGCTACTAGTGCTGCTGCCTGAGCATGACATGAGGGTCTCAAAGTAACCCAAGCTGACCGCCATGAACCCAAATTGGGTCAAGTTTTGTAAGTGGTGCATCAAACGGTTGGCCTTCTCCTCAGTTTCCATGTCAATGCAAATGAGCCCACCAAAGCCGTAATCCTTGTTGGATATGGATTTCAAGAGTTCATGTTGAGGGTGGTCTTCCAGGCCCGGGTAAATGACTTTTAGGCCCAATTTCTTCATCTTTGTGGCGTAAAACATTGCTCTGTGGCAATGCTCCTTCATTCTCAAACTCAAGTGAGGAATCCTCCCTGCCAACTCAAAAGCTACTTTGGCATTCATTGTTGGGCCCAGAATCATTAGGGCCCCTTGATGAAGATCCATCATTGAGTTCACTAGGCTTTCAGGCCCACATACAGCTCCTGCCAAATCCAAAATAAAAAGAAAAACTTATCCTCTTGTTTTAAATAAAGAAAAAGGGGAAAAAAGAAGATAAGCAGGCCACATGTGAAACGATCAAATTCCAATATCACGTGTTATCTTACCAGAACAGACATCCTTATCAATCTGAAGTGTCAGACGTAAGGAAAAAACCAGCGAAAAATAATTAAAGAATAACCAGATATATAAATTAATTAAATAAAATCATGGTAACGAAGTTTTTCTTTTCTTTTTAATTTTTTTTAAATAAAAATTTAATTTCATTCGAGCATTTAGCATAAATTACCGATTGTTAATGTCTAAATAAATACGTAAATGTTACCTGCAATGATGTCGGCTCCCCCGCTGATGAATTTGGTGATGCTATGGACCACCACATCTGCCCCAAGTTTGGCGGGGGAGAGCACCATTGGTGCAAAAGTGTTGTCCACCACCACCGTCACCCCTTTAAAATCATGGGCGATCCTGCTCAGCTCCGGCGTGTTCGCGACGGTCAGAGTTGGGTTGGAGATCGACTCAAAGTACAAGACGTTAGTCTTGCCTTCCACGATCGCGTTCCGAACCATGTCGAAATCACCGATGTCGACAAACGTCGTCGTTATGTTGCACGCCCTCGGCAAAAAATGAGCCAACAAGGCGTGGGTCCCACCGTACAACGTCCTCGACGCCACCACGTGTCCCCCACTGCTGCAGAGCTGAAGCAACACCGATGATATTGCAGACATACCTGTCCCCCAAGAAAATGAGTGTTCTGAGTTAGATATTCTCTAAGTTCAATCGATTATGATTGTTCTAAAAATAAAAAAAAAGTGTGTTTTTAGCAAATAAAAATAATTTATCCATATGAATCGGGAATTACTCAAACCAAAGTTCTTCTTTTATAAAATAAATAAATAAGAGTTCTAAATAATAAAAAAGACTAGCCAAATCAGCTCCGTTTCTTTGATTAGAAATTAAAATTGATCAGTGAAATTAGTTATAAATGTACCGCTGGCGGTGCAATAGGCGGCTTCGGTGCCTTCAAGGGCGGCCATTTGGCGGGCGAGATTTAGGACGGTGGGGTTGAAGTGGCGGCTGTAGATGAAGAAGTCGCGGTCAGGGCCGAGTTCGCCGGAGAACATCTTGCGCATGGTGTCGGGCTCCATGACGGTGAAAGTGGCAGAGGCCTCGATGGACATGTTGACGCCTCCGTGCTCGCCGAACTCGTGGCGGGAAGCGGCTAATGCGGCGGCGGGATCGTCCCAGGTGGGCAACATTGCTTTCTTCGCAACGAAAAAATCGTGATGATCGTCCTGCTCGTCCAGCCCGCGCTTCTTGCTCGGGTAGACAAAGGTTTGATTCTTGGTTTCCGCCATTTAAAAAAGATTGCAGAATCTCTTCTTTTTTTAAAATAAAATTAAAAAGCCTAAAGACTTTTAGAGGCGGAGGCGGAAGCGGTGGAGATATTTATTTGTGCGGAGGATGGAGGAGGGGAAGAGGGGAGGTGGGTGTATTTAATAGGAATCAGAGTTGAGGTGGATGATGGTTAAGAATTATTTTTTTATTATTTTAATTTCTTTTTTTGTGAGAATTTTAAAATTTTAATTTGAGCAAAATAGAAAAAAAAAAAAAAAAAACGGGTTTAACATGAAAATGAATGGTGTGCGGTTATTTTCTATGTGTGGGGTATGGTGAGTACAGTGAATGTGGACAAGTTTTTGTGTGCTGGAGATTAACTCCAATCGGCTGTTACAAGTTACAGAAACGGTGAAATTTGGAAAACTTGTCAAAGTTTCATTCATACTTGGATTGTTCTTTCTACTTTTCTTTTCTTTTTCAAGATTTCTCTCTTTCAATCTGGCTACCAAGATTATTTTTGGTGTTTAAAAATCATTCATTTTCCGTCAAATATTTTTTCTCTAATTATTTGTTTAATTAATTACATTGATAGTTTTTTATTTAATTACGTCATCACTCAAATTTTCATTAAAAAAAATATCACATCAGTTTATCATGGTTAACGTGGTATGGTATGATGATATGTGTCGTCACCATTTGAAAATAAAATAATAATATAACATTTGTCATATCATTACACTTATTTCTCAAATGAATAATTACATCTGACGATATGATATATTTATACGTAGCAATAATTAATGATATGACATATTATGTAAGTTTTTCGTCACAACGAGAAATAATTAAACAAAAAATTATAAATATAAAAAACTAATATAAAAAGTGATTAAATAAAATACTGAAGTATATGGTAAACTCTAATTAATATACTACTAAAAAAACAAAACCGCTAAAAACATTTTTACAATCAATAATAATATGGCAAAAGGATGAGGTGTATGGAAATGATTGCAGTTGGAATTTTGAATCTGGGATTAAATTCGGTGTGTCGGCCAAGGAGTCATGACAGTGTAGACCGCAAACAGACACGGATTTATGCCACGTACCTAACAGTGATAGTGATTGAGTTAAGCTTTGGAGAAACAAGTGAACAAATTAAATTACATTTTACTAAACAATAATATTCGATAAGATCAATCACAGCAGGAGATTTTTCAAAAGATTATTGGCTAGGAGATTTTTGAGGTATTAATTGCTGAGTAGGATAAAAGGGGTGTCAAAATTTAACACCCAGATTTTCTAACAGTAGGGCCCGTCACTGTCAGTTTTTTTGAAAAAAGAAAAAGAAAAATGACATGGACCAATGACAGCCCACCACGCGTGCGCGTGCAGAGCTGTCACTGCACGCGTAAGCGTGGCGGGCTGTCATTGGTTCATGTCATTTTTCTTTTTTTCCCCCTCATTTTTTAAATGGGTTTTTTTATAATAAATACTCAAAATAATTTTATAAAAAATATACCATTATTTTTAATTTTTTGAGATCTATAAATTGAGACTAAGTTTGTATTATTTGGACACTAAAAAAAATCAGATTTTTTTATATTTTTTAAGGCCTTTTTTTCATAATAATTACTCAAAATAATTTTAAAAAAAATACTATTATTTTTATTTTTTGAGATCTATAAATAGAGTATAGATTTTTTTAAATCTGAAAAAAAATATGAAATTTAATTAATTTATATTAAAAATATATTATTTATTATTTATTATATTATAAAAATAATTATTATAGTAATTATAAATTTAATAAGAAAAAGAAATGAAAAATATGGCGGGGTATATGATTAAATGATGTGGAAGGGAGAGAAAGTGAATAATACTCTGAAAAAGACCTTCATGTGAAGTTAAAAGAAAAGTGGATGCTTTTTTTTTTTTTCTTAAGTAGAGATATTATTAAAAGGGTCATGAAATATGACCATAGACAACGCGAACCAAAAGGCCAAATATGAGAGACACGGGCCAAACAAGTTGGCTAAATTGACAGCAGACAACGAACACACTCGTCACTCCCCTCGAATCTATCCTGGGAGATACAGATCACTAGTCACTAATGACCCATCGGTCACGCTAACAACGTGTATTACATCGCAACAAACTACCCGAAGATGGTTCCAAATAAATTAGAACCAAAACCAGCAAGCCACGCTCAAGTGTCAGGCCCAAACCCAAGCCAAGCCCAAGTGGCTCTCTAGCACCCAAAACCAAAACCCTAAAAATCACAAAGATCTTAGGACTACACTCATCGCCGCCACCTGCTCCATCGCCGGCGCGACTACCACGGTCATAATACATCCGCCGACAATCGATCCAACCTCGGTCTCCTCTCACACGACGCTCCCAAAATCAACCTCTTCGTCGCCGTTCACACCACCGCCAGACCCAACCCTCACGACCGCCCAACAACAAACATCGAAACTATATATTTATGGTTTGGTCTGGTCTTGTCTGGGTCTGGTCTAGTTTCAGTAGTGAACAGAAAAAGTATGGTTGCTGCTGCAGAGAAAAAAGTAAGTTAGTGTACTTTGATGGAGATGTAACTAAGTGGTATTTAATGACCAGAAATTCAAAAATTAAATTTAATAATGAAAAATATGGTGGGGTATATGATTAAATGATGTGGAAGGGAGAGAAAGTGAATAACACCCTGAAAAATATCCTGCTGTGAAGTTAAAAGAAAAGTGGGTGTTATTTGATAATTTAGTTGGGTGTTAAGCTGATGTGACAGGAGAGAAGTGTTAAATTTAACACCCGTTGCTGTGGATGGTCTAACATATTATCACAATAAATATCGATTATTTTATATTTAAGTTGAATATATATATAAATTTATTTATTTTATTAAATATAGAACAATTCATATATTAAAATATTTGTTGATTTACCCGTTAATTACGAACATTAAACTCTACTCTACCCCTTATAAATAAGTCAAAAACGTAAAAACTACTGAAGGTATGTTCCACCATTTGCTCCCAAAAGGAACTACGTGGGGATCGGATCTCCAGTTGCCAATCAAATTGCAAAGATTATGTCATCAGTTTTACTGATTACGACCGACCTCCACACATGAAGGAACTACTACTCACTGAAAAAGATGAAGCCATAGCGCTGAAGAGATATGCCGTACTCTTTCATTTAGAAAAATTTTTAAAATCAAAATAAAATATATCGTATGAAATTGTGAGTTTTTATTTCATTAAGGCGATAGATGATAAAAGATCACACGTCCCTCTGACCAGGATAAGGCCGGAACCCCACAAGTCCACCACCACTCAAAAGATTCCACACAAAACACCAAAGATCCCCCATCACCCTTTAATATAACGCCAAAATCAATTTTGATACCTTATATATATTCCATAAATTAATAAAATACCACATATGTTATTATTTATAAATTTGCTAGAACCAAAATAAAAGTACAGCAATAGAGAGCACAAAAGATTTATTATTATTTAGTATTGATTCATTATTACTATACATTATCTTCGATTCATCGCCATCGTTATCATTCTTATTATTATTGTTGTTTTTGATGTATAATGCGTGCTAATCATTTCAACTTAATACTTTATTTTTCTAAAATTATGAACAACATACGATAGATTGTTCTTTTACTACGTATAAATTTAGCACAATTTATTTTTCAGAGTCCAATACGCTGAAAATTTGAGTTAATCAGTCCACTAAAATTGAAAATAGGATAATATTTAGCATACTAGCTATTTTACAAACAAAGTTGTACTAACTCATGGGTTAAGATATGATTGAGTTTTATATTTTTATTTTTATTTTAATAAATAACCATAAAATAAATATGAAAATGACACGTGTATTTTTATTATAAAAATATTAATTTTTCTAGCACTGCTTAGAGAATTTATAGGGGATAATGATATTTTTGGCACATCTACTCAATTTTTCATATTGATTTGGCACTTCATTTCAATTTTTTTTTGGTTGAATTTGACCCCCCTTTATTCACATTTTCATATTAATTTAGCCCTTCAAGATAACGTCGTGTACAGTTAGATGTTAAGTATGGTAACATGACATTGTTTAATATGATTTAGTTAACGTAACAATCTATGTTAAATGCCACATCATATTTTTTTTTACAAAATTGAATATTAAACTCATTTATCCGACCCATTAATTTTTTTATTTTTTAATGGGTCAAATACATAAATCGAATAAATGAGTTTTAAAATTTATTTTTTAAAATTTTTTTGCATGAATTTGACATGGACTGACACATCAATTAAATAATACTAAACAATATAACGTCACAAAACTTAACGTCTGATTATGTATAATATTATCTAAATTAGCCAAATTAATATAAAAATGTGAGTGGAGGGTCAAATCTAATAAAAATAAAAAAATGATAAATTAATAAAAAAATTCGAATAAAGATATACAAAAATATCATTATTTCAATTTATAGATAGAAAGCTCTCTTTTTTCCTCGTGAAGAAAGGAAAAGGGTGTAGTGGGCTGTGTCAGACACTGCCCATATGTTTGGATAATCACTCTCCCTACAAGCTGGACTGGAATGGACCGGAATGGACTGGGCCCTCCTCCCACTTTCTCGATCTTCGTCGTTTTTCACATTCACACATACACAAAAAAAGGAAGAAAAAAAATCCACTTACCCACTTACGGACGTGGCGAGCGGACATGGTAACAGTGGGGAATGACGTGAAACATAACGGCGGTTAACGATGTCATGTTAGATTTCTGTAACGGTAAGGGTGATTGAATAATTACCGCGACGATCAAGGAGGTAATTAAACAAAAAAAAACACTAAGGGTTACGATTAATCAAATCATTAAAATTTAGAGTTGTTTTATGTCTTTTTGCCCATACCAAACAAATAAAATTCAATAAATAAATCATAGATAGATTCTCCAGTAATCCTGGCCCATTAAGGTCATTTCAAATTTTCCATTACCTAAGTACTCTAATCAGTCTACAAAAAAAAATGTAGTTTTCTGACTTTTCTCCCCTTCGTCATCTTTTATTTCCCCTTAGAAATGGATTATTAATTAATTACCAATATAGATAGTACTATCATCGAATTACAACTATATTTTATTTTTTATTATCAAAATAGATAGTATATCATGGAATTACAACTATATAGGCTATTTTATTTTTTTCATCTCTAACACGAAAAAAAAAAATTCATAGTTTTATTTTTAAATATTTGTTAATGTCAACGGTCACGGAGCTCATTGATCATCTTATTGATGGCGAAAGTACTCAAAATCAATTTTAAATCTCACCTCACTTATAAAAAAAAAATCATTCTCAATAGACTTGCCTAACTTTCGAATTTTGAGCAGTTTCCAAAAGAAATTAAATAAAAATGTCCAAATTGATCACCACAAATCATTCTCAAAATGATCATTATCAGCTGATTCCCTGTCAAAGGTGTAGAAAGAAACTCAAAAAGGACCATAACTCTTAATTAATCACATTGCTTTCCTTTTCCTTTTTCTAGGCTGCTACACCAACCAACAAGGACACAAACTTTGACTAAACAAACATATCTTGGATGACAAATGGAAACAGAGCTCGTCACTTATACACACCTCACATTTTATCCACTACACACAAAAAAATGCCAAATGCCAATCTCCAAATTTTGTCTCATCCTCCAGAAATGAGGGTTAGATTAGAAGTAGAATGGGATTTGAATTCATTGGTTCCAGAGACCAATTCCATTAAGTGATAAACAAAATGTCTAGATTCATTAAAAAAATATATGCAATGAAACCTGAAAGAGTGACGCAAATGCTTATCATGATACCTTCCAGGAAAAAAAGTATGCTGACTTTCATCTATGTAATTACTTCAGAAACAAGGAGAGAAGCCCTCCATGGTTATTGAATTGCCAGAAAGATCCATCGATATGTCAATGTCGGTCCCCCAACAAAGTTAAGACAGATGTAATAAGGGGAAGACGGCTTTCGACTAAATGTGCAGACCTATATCTATCTCTTCTATGAGAATGCCACCTATATCTATCTCTTCTATGAGAATGACAAGTGACTCAGAACCTTCCTAACCAATGCAAGGAAAAACAATCAAGCTGTGATTTCAGCAGCATCTACGTTGCGAGATTCTATCTGCATTGCACATTTCGGTTCGTGACAGAATCGAATGTCTGAAGAGTATTTGTGCAGTTGATCTCAAGGGTTCTGAATCATTTTGCATATCACAACCCAAAGTGTCCGATAATCTTTATTGAGTTTATCACTTCAGTTGTGGTATGCAAAAGCTCAGGAGTTAGGAGTAACGATCTAGAATGTTGTGACAACTCATTAAATGGATATGGTATACACAAATGCCTAGAATCATGACATGGGAATGCTTATCTTCAGATAACATTAAAAATCAATAGAATCAGGTTGCATGTGTAAAGCCAACAACAATCTAGTCATTCGATGGCGCGCATGTGCAACCCAAATGCTGGCTATACTTCTAGGCGATGCTTGCCCTCTACATTACTAAGAGATACAGTGGGTTTGGAAGCACCTTTTTCCAAGTACTCAAGGAAATCCATCACCACGGGATCTGTCCAGGGGGCTCCAAGAGGAGCTCCATCACCTGCAATCCACCCCAGATGTCCACCCTTGGGAGTCACTATGAGCAAACAGTTTGGATTTTCCTGAGACAGTAGACAATGTACACGATAAGCAAAGAGTTAACGAGGATGAACACACTAGATTTCAGACACAGGGTGCAAGATAAGCTGCTCTCTATTCCGTGAAATACAATCATATCAGTTGAAAGAACTAATACTGTCATTTTTCCCATTCTTGTCTTCTGTGTATTATTTCACATAGCCTAGAGAAACATTCACATCATACAATGCATTGTTCCTCTACAAACAATAATAACTAGGGACTTCCTAGAACAATGAACAATTCCCAGTGTACCAGAACACATTGACAATGAAGCAAACACGTTGTTTGATGCTAAGAATCTTGCAAGGTCCTGTAAACTACAATATACAATGCAGCGTGTGGCCCAATAAAATGAGAGTAGAGAACATTCAACGTACCTTGATATCCTCACGAGGAATTCCCCTAGCAGGAGCAATCGGATCATTGTCAGCCTGCAATAAACAGAAGAAAAGGTGGATGAGCAGTATTCTAACATATCATTCCTCTGGCTTCAAAATCACTCCGAATTACTTGGAGTATTTTGCCAGATTGCAAAATTAGAAAATAATACAAGTATAGTACACTGTCTAGACTTCATGAAGCACATTCAACAACAATGACATTTTTAGTTCTTAAACAAGTCAACTTCAGCAGTTATCAATAATACCTTTTTAAAACAGGTATAAAATTGTTACCTGGATACAGAGCAACGGCGTATGAACATGTTTTATGGAATCTGAACTGCTTGAATTAGAATAGTATTCATCCACAGATTTGAAACCAAAGGAAACTGCACGGTTCAACAGGAGTACTATGAGCTTATATGAACATTCAACTGACCCATGAGTAAAAAGTGAAACTACTTCATTGTACAAGAAAATTTACCACGAGTAAGTGCATCATCAAACTCCCTGACAGACTTGGCATTAGCAGCTAAAGGGATATTATACTCACCACCCATATCTTCAAAAAGAAGTGCATGCCTGTGCCGAAAGAGTGATTATGATATATGATATCTAAAACAAAAATAATTGGGACAAAGGCAAGAAAAATTGCAGAATTACTTTTTGAAAATTTCACACAGAGATTTTGTAAGCGCTTTGTCATAAACAACATTAAAGCCCTTACGAAAGTCCTCGTCTGCAATCACCAAGTTGAAAGGATTACACAATGATACGGCACCACTTAGACGGCAAGTTTCAGAATCCTGGTTGAAGGAAACCAAAAATGGTTAGAATGAGAACAAAAATAAATGAATAACTGATTAAAGAAAATTAAGCCCAGTAAAAGATCCTTCAAACCACTTCAAGAATAATATTTAGTCTTGCTAGAAAGATACTAAGTTTCATACTGATAAAGCACCTAAACAGGAACACATTTCCAATTGAACGCAACCTCAACCAGCCATTGATTTGAAAAATGATAGAACTTGCAAGCAAAGTGTTCTTCCACATAAATTACTTCCTAGTTATAGAATTAGAATAGCAATGTGAATAGCCATGTTTTCCAAGCGAGGACTCAAAATTAAGAAACAAACAATGCATACTATGCTATGGGGCGGCATTTGGGAAGTTTTATCTTACCCGACCGAGATAATTAACAAGAATGTTGGCGCCAAGAGACCAACCAACCGCGTATAAGTTAGCATTTGGGTATCTACCAGCAACAAGAGCTACCACTTCACGCATGTCTCCTAGAAACGAAGCTGAATAGAACTGCATTATCGGTTATTTCTCTCCATTATTAATCAAATTAATCATCAAGATTTGGTAATTAACTTCCATGCATGCATCATCGAATACAAAAATCAACACAAAATAAACAAATGTACCTGAGGAGTGGTGACAGGGCTATCTCCACAACCTCTGCTGTTAAAAACGACCACGCGCCACCCTTTACTTCTCGCCTTAATTAACATATGCCTCACATACGAATCCTGACTCCCACCGGTTAACCCTGGCTGAAAATTTCAAGTCAAATTCACTAATTTAGAATTATACACGAACAATTTTGAAATAAATTAGGCTAACGACAGTGAGTTAGTATTCCATATTTTAACTAGTACGTACTAATAGAATGAGGACGGGAGATTCCGGCGGCAAGAGCGAGTTGTCGCCGGAGACCCAGTCGAGTGAGACGGTGCCGTTGTCTTGGGTGCGGAGACACTCGCGTTTGTACCTGACTTGAGGGGCGGAGCGGTAGAAGGAAGCGAAGATAGTTTCGACGTGGCGGTTGTTGGCGAGGAGAGGGAAGGGAGAGTATGGGCGGTGCAAGGTAGTGAAGGCTGGGAGGAGGAGGTCGCGGCCGCCGCCGATTACTTCCATTGACGGGTGAGGAGGAGTGAGGGCGTCGGCCATTGTGATTGGTGTGGTTTTGGTGACGTGGAGGGAAGTGATTGGTTTAGGGGAGGAGTAGCTGAGATATCGGACGGAGGAGATTATGGGCGTGGAGCCCAGTCTGGCCATTTGTTTAGGAAGCGAAAGGTCGTTACTTGCCTGTGACTGTAAGAATATTCTAACGATCGGTGGATCCCGCTCCAAAAATGAGTTGATGAAACGGTGCGTTTCCCATAATAACAGAGCATACTGCAGCAAAGTGAAATAATGGAAATCGAAATGCTAATGTGGGAAATTGTTAGATGGCATCGGAAATTGTCTTGGCAGTTCGGCAGATAAAAATTTTGGTTTTGAAGATTGTGTTATAAATTTAAATTTTAAATATAGTTAATTCGTTTGTTTATACGAAGCGAATAAGATCAATTGTAATTAAAATAATATTTCATAGTACTTAATTTTTCTAAAATGACAGGTGTGTTACAAAATTTGTTATCCAAAACAACTAATATTAAGAATTGAATGTATTTTAATTTTTTTGACTTATAAACAGGCAGTATTGTAATTAAATTTGGCAAGAAAAGATGAGGAAAATTAGCTTGGGAAAATAAAAGAAAAGAATATAAATCCCTTTAGCATGTGAAAATAACTTTAAATTTTAAAAAAATATGAACACAAAATTTAGTTACATTAGTCAGCAGCTAGAAAAAAACTAAGCCTATTTTAGGTGTTTACATCACAACTTGAACACGTAAATGAGCAAGTGGGCGGAAGTGGGCTTAGTTGTTATTTAATGTTGGTCGACCAACATTGCTACGGTGCAGGCAGCTGGTATCTTGGCCCAATAACTCGCCCATCTTTTGACTGTCATCAAAATTTTGATTTTGAATTTGAGTCCTCGTATTGAAAAATTTACCACATTTTAGAATTCGATAAAACTAGTGGAAATTAATTTTAATTAATAGAATATTAGGGATTAAAAAATAAAAAAAAAGATTATCAGACTATCGGACTAGTAATGTGATGATCCGAAGTAAGTTAGGTCAAATCTGCTATTATATTAAAGTGATTAAATTCTGCTTGCAGCTCGGGTCATACCTCCAATATTGTAACTTTGAAGAAATTAGAATGTTTAAAGCAAATTTAAGCTTTGTATACATCATAGAATTTCAATCCTATGATGTTGGCTAATACACCTCCACTTTATTACTAATACACATTAAAACCTAAAAATTAAAGGCTCATGATAGAAGGCATAATCATCTTTGAATAACAAGATTGCCGAAGCAATTTAATTGTAGATTTATCAGCAAATTAAAAATAAAATGAAAAAAAGAGAGAGTAAAACCCCTTCATAAATTAAAAAAAACAATTAATCATCCTTCCACAGCTTGCTCCAGCTGCTTCATCTCCTCCTTCTCCTCCTCCGTCATAAAAGCCTTGATTGGGAAAGATTTCCCAATCCCCATCGGAGTCCTGAACACAATCTTCTTACTCTCCGGATTGTCAATGCTCATTTCCGTGATCGGCACCCAGAGAAGCATCTGCCTGCTCTTAATCCCAGTCATCTTCTTCATCTTCAACTTCTCCACGTAGGAAGTGACCTCCACCGCATAGCTCACGCGCGTGTTGGTCGCTTCAAAGAAATGCTCGTACGGCGCTCTCTGTTTCATCCAAACAAACCCAGTTTCTCTAACTCTCCCGCACTCCACCAGATCTTTCAATGGAAGCACCCCTTTTGGAAATCCAAGTTCCTGAAGCAACTCCACCGAGTGGCGGTAACACTCCTCCGCGCCGTACACGATCTCCGCCCCGGCGCGCTCGTCGACGCGATCGTCTTTTGATTTCACGATTGACATTTTTTTGATGAAATTGATTTTGTAAATCAGTTACTGGATACTGGTTGATATCTGGGTTCAAATATAAGAGGGATTGGAAAGGTAGATATTGGAGGTTGAGCTGTCGATGATGGCTTAACGAGGTGGTTCAACTACATTAACAAGCATGCGTCTTTATTTCCTAATCAAGGCTATTGATTGTCTTGTCTCTTGTGTAGTTTGGTACCTCGTTCACCTAATTTTTTTGTATAAACTATAGATTGAAAGAATATTTGCTAGCAATTCATACTGTTTGCGTGTGTAACATGCTAAAAGTTAATGGTGCTTTCCAAAAAAAAAAAAAAGTGACACACCTGACGTGAATTGGGCTCCTCTAATTTTCCCTGTAACATGACCAATTATATTACAGGGATCTGAAATTGGATGGCTAGAATTAAAAGATCAATTAATTAATATGAATTAATGAGAATTAGAGGTGGGTAGCAGTCTTAACTTTGGTTTTAATTTTTAATTTTTTACTTTTGCAACCACGAAAACAGAAAAAGAATAGACAGAAGAGAACCCTAAATAGAATAAGAACAAACCAGAAGAAGAACATCGGGGTGGTGGGATATATTGAGGAAGAACGCGAAGAAGGAATTCAAGGCGGGTGCGGTTTGAAACGGATCCGTAAGCGGTGATGCGGCTACTAGTTGGTGGACGAGAAGCGGTGGAATCGGCGATTGATAGACTTGTTGAGAAGCAGAGATAGGAAATCGAAAAAGAACGTGGAGGAGGTGGAGAAAAGCGCTGATTTGGGTAAGTTTTTTCCCCTCATTTTGTAAAAATTGACGAGAGTTGTATTAGAAGTTCAACAATAGCTACTGATATTTGTGTAATTGGTGTTATTGATGATAAATGTCACTGAATCTGTTGTTCTTGGTGATAGGTTTTCACATCATATGGACATATTCACTTAGCTCAAGCTCATCTAATGGCTGTTCTTGCAATAACTTGATTATTAAATTTGAACTGTATTGCATTGGATAAACAGAATTGCTACCAATGAGATAGCAGAAATGGAGAGCACTTAAGGTGGGTTGGAGGAAAATCCTAGCCCCGAGGCTAACCCTAACGCACGCACAACGCGCACACGCCTTGCGACCAAGGCCAATCAACCCAAAACGTCGAGCCCAAGACGTTCCAAAGCTTCAAGGGAGGTTAAAAAAATTTCTAGACATGGAAACTAGGCAAGGAACGTTGCTGGATCAATTCCTTAGGAGAAGGATGACATGGAAGGTGGCTTGGAGGTGCAAAGTGCAAGGTTGCACATCTACACGAGCCAATTCATGGAAGAAAGGTTCCAAATCGGGTTCCAAGATAAATACAAGACCGATTGGGATCTTGGAAGAGCCTCTTCCAAGTTTTAGGACATTTGGACGAGCAACTTGCAAGAAGGCCCGTTGCTACTTTTGCATGCACAAGTGTCCTAAGCGCAAACGTGACAGAAAACTTCGTCGGACCATATCTCGATCATAAGAAGTTCTAATCATGCGATCTTTATCAATTATGAAACCTCATGATGTCTTCTTCATTGTGTCCAAAATTCAGATCAAACGGACGAGCCGCTTGTTTGTTATGGCTCGTTACATTTTCGCTGACAGCAATCCTACGCGGATGAGGACTTCAAAACGCGTCCGTCAACGCCAACGACCATTCTTCATACCAGTCAGGCCTGGACCAGGAAGAGGAGAACCCTCCTACTATTTTTGGGTCTTAGCTATCGAATGGGACAAGTTTCAGCCCAATTGGACAAGTCAATCAACAGTTAGGGCGGGGAGACATTTTGGCGCGCAGTGTGAACGCGAGCAGCACGCAACTTGGAGAATTCGGCCCAAACCTTGGCCTGATGATGCGAATGCTTCTAGGAAGTTCTAGAAGGCTTTATTTGTATTTATTAATTAGTTTTTATAGTTATTAGACTAGTAGAAGTTCTATTTCAAAGTTACTTAGGAGTTCTAGTTAAAATAGGTTTTCTAGTCTTAGTTAAACTTGTATTGTTTATGCCTATTTAAAGGTAGCCGCTTGGCTTAATAAAATAAGATATTTTTCATCCAAACACTTGCGTTAATTGATCTCACTAAGAACCTTGAATCCTTTGAGTCCGAACACTCGAAGAACAACTCAAGTAAATCGAAAGTTCATCCCATTGTTCGCCTATCTAGGTTGCTAACCTCACCAAGGGTTAGAGGCTTAGAAGTTCGAGCAAGACCCTTGATTGCGTAGCTGGGTTGGCTAGATAATTGCGTCTAGCAAGGTCAACGCTCGGTTGAGTTATTATTCCGCACAAAATCCACACTTGAACAACGATCGCATAAGGAGAAACGATTCAAGCCTAGCAAGGATCGTATCAGTTGGTAGCGGAGCGAAGGCCGTTCGAGTTTGGTACGTTATCTGTTTTCATTAAATCATTATGTCGATTTACTCTAGTCTGGAGTCAATCACCCTTAACCCATTTAGTTATTTTCGTTTTTTTTTGTTGAGTCGGTTTAGGAATCAATTTTCTAAATCAAGTTTTCCTTTGTGTTTGTGTTTTTATTTAGACAAATCTAGTCCGATTTGTTTGTCTTATGTCTACCAAATAGAGTCACAAAAATCAGTCCCCCAAAGTGTCAAAAAGTGTCACAAAATTCAGTCCCCAAAGTGTCAAAATAGAGTCACAAAAATCAATCCCCCAAAGTGTCATCAAAGAGTCACAAAAGTAGTCCACAAAAGTGTCACCAAAACAGAGTCGAAATTGTATTTCAATACATACCTGTTGAAGTCAGATTTCAGTAAAAGAGAGTCCTTTGGAAACCTATGTCTGTTAGGAATCTGAATAAAAAAGAATCAAGTGATTCGGACACCGGAGTCAAAAGTTACAGCCAAAGTCCCAAGACGTGTTCCTTTAGTCGTTGTTTCTTAGAGTCAGAAAATTCTAGAACCGAAACACAAAATCAATATATAGGAGGCCAGTCCAAAAAATTCTGAAATTTTTACACAACATATTTGGAGCTTTTACGGATCTACTACAAGAAGAATCGCTTAATTCGGAGGTCAGACGTGGAAGATATTGATTTTACAAGTTGCAGACACAAGCTGTGAGCGAAAATACATTTTTTAAGTCATATCAATATCATCTATGGAGAGAGCGTGGTATGAGAATGATGCCTATATGAGACAAGAGCCGTATGATAGGTATGATGGGAGGAGACCTCGGTTTAAGGATCAACTTGACACAAACTGTAGGAGCATGAGGATGATAATCCCTTCCTTTGGAGGAACAGAAAATCCACATTATTACTTAGCGTGGGAAAGGGAGATCCAATTGATCTTTGATTATTGCGACTACTCAGAGGAGGAGAAAGTGACGATGGCATTGTCTGGGTTTATTGGGTATGCCGCTCGTTGGTGGAGTTCTATGGACAACGTTCTAGTCACCCCAATTTTGACTTGGAATGATATGAAGATACTTATGAGGCGACGATTCCTACCCGCACACTTTCGAGAGGAGTTTCACCAACAACGACCAGCCTTCCCTCAAGAGAGTAGAAGTGTTGGTGAGTATTATAATAAGGTGAAGATTTCTTCTTCTTACCCTAGTGTTGTGCCAAACAATAGAACTCATGATGAATGTTTAGCTTCTCTCTTGAAGAAGCTCAAACATAAGATAGGCTATGAGGCGAAGAAGTGTATTCAAGTTGAAGATGCCAAGACCACTAATCCACAACATGTTCTTAGCAAAGATGATGAGACTAAGGAGAGTTAGTTGACCAATTTGAGTAGTAGTGTTGCTAGTGCGTAAGATAAGAAGGGAGCAATTGTTGAGTGCAATGTGAGTATAAAAGAAAAAGAAATTCAAAACAGCCCCCATGAAAAGAGTGAGCATAGGTCGAAGGAAGAGAATTGTACTCATATAAAGGAAGAGTTGAGTGAGAGTTCCGAAGGGAGAGAAAGTGAAAACACACTAGTAGTGCAAGAGATTGTTCTTGGCAAAAAGAGTGAAGCTTTGCCGAAGCAATTGAATTTTACTAACCCTTATCCAATTATTTTCTCTTCTTCTATTTTATCTTCTTTAGGGCAGATAAAGAAAGAAGTTATTAAGGAGGATGAGTCCCCTAAGCTACTGCAATTGAAGTGGAAGAAACATAGCAATTCCGTGGAGCATATTGCGCCAAGCCCTAGACGAAAGGGTGTGGTTGGATTAAACTTTCTTAGAGCGGAATTGTGGAGGTATGTGGACATCATTAGTGCATATGATTCTAGAGTTGAATTTAATTTAAATGATGATGGTCCTATGCAAAAGCCTAAGGCCGAAACACTTGCTTTTGAGGAGTACTTGTGGAAACGCATGAAATTTGGAGTTTTGGTTAGGCCGAGAGATGAGATAGTTGTACCAAGAGATATTTATGTTGATTTCTTACAAGTTGGTATGGCTAGTATGTGTTGTAGTATGTCTCTTGAGAGGGTTTGGTATTGGTATGGTTTATCTATGGAGTTTGTGTATAAGCGCCGAAAAAGGCTTTTTAGCGATGTAAGGCAACAAGGATGGAGAAACCTTGGGATACCGAGATCACAACCTTATGTATCTCTTTATTGGAGACAACCTACAATGGAGGGAAGTAATGAGAGAGCTTGGAGAGTGAAGTGTTATTCGTTGGTTTGCAAGTTTGAATTGTTTAGTGAATTTTCACTTATGTTTACTTGCAACCAATACGGCTTTCATTTTATATTTATGGGTTCATCAAATCCTTGGTGTTTGGAGTACTTGGGAAGTATAAGAGTTCACAAGGAGTTGATGATAGCACAAGGGCAAGCTGTGGTACACATGAAAGGTTTGAGCGTTCCTTATACGACTAAGGGATACTTAGAAAGATTGAAGCGGTTCTTGAAGGTTGTTGATAGAGGAAGGATGTTCTTACACCAGCCTTGGTTGCCTACTCAAGTCAACAAGACAGCCACCATGAGAGATGCTGGTTTAGCCCAAACCACCGCCGCACACAAAGGCACCACCGCCGAGTTGGATGCCTTGGGTATTTCCTATCACTTTCATGTTTCCTTTACTGTTTCTAATTTGGAGAGTGTTGCTGCCATTGAGGACGAGGGTGAATCTTTTCAAAGGGGAAGGGAATGATACGATCCTAGCCCCGAGGCTAACCCTAACGCACGCACAACGCGCACACGTCTTGCGACCAAGGCCAATCAACCCAAAACGTCGAGCCCAAGATGTTCCAAAGCTTCAAGGGAGGTTATAAAAACTTCTAGACATGGAAACTAGGCAAGGAACGTTGCTGGATCAAGTCCTTAGGAGAAGGATGACATGGAAGGTGGCTTGGAGGTGCAAAGTGCAAGGTTACACATCTACACGAGCCAATTCATGGAAGAAAGGTTCCAAATAGGGTTCCAAGATAAATACAGGACCGATTGGGATCTTGGAAGAGCCTCTGCCAAGTTTTAGGACATTTGGACGAGCAACTTGCAAGAAGGCCCGTTGCTACTTTTGCATGCACAAGTGTCCTAAGCGCAAACGTGACGGACAAATTCGTCGGACCATATCTAGATCATAAGAAGTCAGAATCATGAGATCTTTATCAATTATGAAACCTCATGATGTCTTCTTCATTTTGTCCAAAATTCAGATCAAACGGACGAGCCGTTTGTTTGTTATGGCTCGTTACATTTTCGCTGACAGCAATCCTATGCGGATGAGGACTTCAAAACGCGTCCGTCAACGCCAACGACCATTCTTCATACCATTCAGGCCCGGACCAGTAAGAGGAGCACCCTCCTACTATTTTTGGGTCTTAGCTATCGAATGGGACAAGTTTCAGCCCAATTGGACAAGCCAATCAACAGTTAGGGCGGGGAGACATTTTGGCGCGTAGTGTGAACGCGAGCAGCCCGCAACTTGGAGAATTCGGCCCAAACCTTGGCCTGATGATGCGAATACTTCTAAGAAGTTCTAGAAGGCTTTATTTGTATTTATTAATTAGTTTTTATAGTTATTAGACTAGTAGAAGTTCTATTTCGAAGTTACTTAGGAGTTCTAGTTAAAATAGGTTTTATAGTCTTAGTTAAACTTGTATTATTTATGCCTATTTAAAGGTAGCCGCTTGGCTTAATAAAATAAGATCTTTTTCAACCAAACACTTGCGTTAATTTATCTCACTAAGAACCTTGAATCCTTTGAGTCTGAACACTTGAAGAACAACTCAAGTAAATCGAAAGTTCATCCTATTGTTCGCCTATCTAGGTTGCTAACCTCACCAAGGGTTAGAGGGTTAGAAGTTCGAGCAAGACCCTTGATTGCGTAGCTGGGTTGGCTAGATAATTGCGTCTAGAAGGGTCCGCGCTCGGTTGAGTTATTATTCCGCACAAAATCCACACTTGAACAACGATCGCATAAGGAGAAAAGATTCAAGCCTAGCAAGGATCGTATCAGGTGGGTTGGAGGAAAATGCATTACATTTAGCTTAGTTTTGAAGAATTGCCTCTCTTCCATTGTTATGCACTTAAGATGTGTTTACTGCTAAACTCATTGTTGATTGCTTAGGCTTTAATATCAATTAGTAGTATTACTTATCCTTTTGAATTGGGATGAAGAGAGTTTTTGGCTAACCATTAATGAGAATTGGTAGCTAACATACATGATGTTTCTGTCCTTTCAGCTGCTAGTGTTGATTCTCAATGGTTGGATAGAATAGGCTTGGTTCTTTTTAGTTATTCATCACAAACTTTCCTTTTGATAATCATAAGATAGGCCAACTGATGTGTTGTCGAAGCACATACAAAAATAATAATAAAAACCTGCTATCAAATGCACAATAGATTGTATATAGTAGAAGCAGGGTCGAACACAGGGACTAAGGGTAGACACTGACTTTCGTGTGTGGCTAGGGCAAACAGATCGAAACAGTAACAAAGAGGGGTTTTGAGAGTGTTGATTAATCTAATTATAAACTAAGAAAGTAATAACAGACAGTAATAAAATAAGTAAGAAATCAATAGAGAAAGGGTCCTCGGTAGAAATCTATCTCCGGTTGCATTTATGGTTGGCCAGTCATCGGTGCAAGGATCTTCTACCCCTGGCTGGTAGACGCGTTATAGGGACCAGGTACGCTTAGGTCCCCTGCTTACCTTCGTAATAGAAGCTACCCCAAGGTACGCTTATGGAGTAACCTTGACAGTCCGCCGTCCTCCAAGGTACGCGTATGGAGGCAACACTCGGATGCCCATGAAGAGGAGGTAAGACACGTCTAGGGCGAGACACTCAGTACGCTCGAGGCACTACCCTAATTACTCGTTTAACCCATCTGGGGGATACCAGGTTTCCAGTCAGGACCAGTATGGTTGTCTACTTTACCCTGCAGCTTCGCGTTAGTTATAACAACAGAGATGACTTTAATCGGCTAGGTCTAGCAGCTAGTTGGCCAGACTAGAAACAGCCCTAGTAGATTTGACAAGAATTCGTTAAACAAATAAATACAAACCAGTGGTATATTAATATCAATTCGACCTCATGGCTTTCCTAAGCAACCTTCGATGATTCCTACCAAGAACAAGAAAACTAGCCGCTCATATTAAAAGTAAAAACAAATAAATAAATAAATTGCATAAATAAAATAGAAGAGAAAAAGAGACGGAAGAGAGAGCCCCCCCTTCAAAACCTAATTACTAAAAGTATTTATAGAAAATAGAAAATAGAAATCCTAAGTCTAATAGAACTAGGTTTCCTAAAATAAATAAATAAATAAATAAATTCCTACGTCTAATAGAACTAAGTCTCCTTAATTATGCCTCTGCTGAGCTGGGAATACAGAGGGGAAGTCGGAGAATAAGTCGGATTTATTAATTTTCCTTTTCCGCACTTTCCATTTTCTGCAGCTGGCCTGCGCGCGATCAACAGCTTGCCCTAGATGCTCGAAACACTCCAAAATCCAGTAAATAATGTATCTTTCTGGAATTTCCTCTCCTAAAGCCTGAATCTGCAATAAGTAAGGAAATAGAGACTAATCAGTAGCATCAAGATCCAAAAAGGGCTAGGAAAGGAAGAGAAAATACGGACAAAATACATCATATCAAATATCCCCACACTACCCCAATGCTCGCCCTCGAGCATTAAAATCAGAAAGCATCACCTCGTCTGGAACACTCAGCCTCAATCCACAACACACAGAGTTACTTACGCCACCACTTACGCCTTGACCGAGCAGTACGCCACCCTCCAGCCTAGATGAACTCTGCACTACTCTAGAGGAATAACGAAACCAGAAGAGTAGCTTTCCTACACCAGCCTGCTGCAAGCAATCCTCACAAGATACGGTGTTTTGTCACTCACGCTCAAAAACAGAGTTAGGTGTTTATCACTCATCAATGCTAATGATCATGCACAAAACTAAATTTGCAATAGCGACCCGAGTACAAAGAACACACGCATGGGCAATCATATGATCATAGAAACTTTGCAAGGGTAAAGCAAAATAAGATGTTGAAGAAGAAAGGGGTTCGAAGTAGAGAGAAGGAATGATAGACGTTTCTTAGCTGGAAAAATGCAAGTTGGTGAGAAAGACCTCCTGATGGCAGCGGCGTGGGCAAGACAGAGAGCGCTGAAGGAGAGTGGGGGTATCTTCTGTCGGAAAGTACCGTCGGTCTACTGATCTTTGTAGTGCTCTGCTCCAGTTCTGATTTGTACTCCTCTTTTGCTCAAATGCTTTATTCGATTTCTTTTTTTCTTTTTTTTCTTTTAATTTTTTTTAATTTTTTTTTAATTTTTTTTTTAGCAATAAGGGAGCATACATGATATTCTGAACTGTTGAACTGGAGCATCAAAATTTTGCTTGGGCGTCTGATCTTCAGTACGTACATGATGTAAGCAGCTCGGCCTAGCAGTTGATCTCCATATTGCTTATTGGAGTGCTCTATTTGTTTTTGATCATCTAGGTCGAGTCGTCAGGAATCCCCACACTAGAGCTTTTGTCTCTCTGATGCGCTCCGTGGTAGTTGCCATATAACTGCTTTCAGCATCTCGCTGTAGCAGTTGAAGGTTTATTGCTCAGATCTCTGTAACTTTTTTGTTCTCAGCTTCATATCTGCTCTCAGTGTCTCGGTCAAGCAGCTCAATACCCCCACATCGAAGATGTTGATTTTCTCTGTCCCACCTTACCACTGCCGAAGGCATCTCTCACCTGCTAAGAAAAGAAAGGAATGGCTCAAGCAGTTAGAAGGGTGGTGAAAGAAAGGGGTGAGCAGTATGGGTAAGGAGATAAAAAGCAAGAAAAAAGATAACAAAGAAAAGTGCAAGGTCCTAATCATATCATCGCATTCCCATGTCTAATCATGTCTATACCCAAGGGGTCTCATGCAAATTCGGCCAGCACACAAATCATGCATCCACTCAGAAATAAAATGCGGCATGAAAGCTCAAAACACTCACGGGAGAAAAATACATTGATTGCAAGCAGCTAGGGCAAGACGTAGTCATAAGAGCTAACAGGCAGTATGGTGTGCAAGTGGTTCTGGTGCAGTGGGTGAAGATTCTGTGTGAAGTGGGCCTACTCTGTGCATTCCATCAAATGTGAGTTTAAAAACAGGGGTAGTGTTAGCTTAGCAAAAGGTAATTAAGAAAACCAAAGTTCACAAAATCCTAAAAAAAATCGAAAAAGATTGCCCAAAATAAACACACAAACACAAACACATAAGTGTCCCTCCCTACACTAAAGCAACGCATTGTCCTCAATGCGAAGAGGGAACTCAAACAAGGGCATACGAAAAGAATATAATAATAAAGATAAAATAAAGAGAAAGGAAGGATGAAACGTGGGTTGCCTCCCACGAAGCTCCTCAGTTAACGTCTAGGCCTAGACGTTGGCTGCACGGATAAGTTCGGGTCAGGGGGGTCCGCCATGGGGGGATGGAAACCCTCGTGGAACAGCTCCAATCTGTGGTCCTGCACGTGAAAAATGATGCCCGTGTCCATACTCTGAATAGCAACTACACCAGGATCATACACCTGTGTGACAAGGTAAGGGTCGATCCACCGAGACTGTGATTTGCTAGAAAAGAGCCTAAGATGAGAATTGTAAAGTATAACTTTCTGTCCAGTTTCAAAGGTCTTAGGATAGAGCAACTTATCGTGATGAGCTACTGTGTTGGCCGTGCCATTGGCAGTCCATAAAGCTAGGTGAGTATTGGGCGTCTTGCCCTTGCTGGTCGCGGTAGTGGTGGCAACAGTAGGGGCAGGGGCCATTGTGGCGATGGGAGCAGTCGTGGTGACGATTGGAGTTACTGTCATGGTGTCAGGGAAAACGGGAGTGGGTACGAAGGGTATTGGAGCTGATTGCGGAAGACGAAGGGCTGGGGCAAGCTGTTTGACGTCGACATTCGTCCACCCAAGGGCCTCGCAGTATCCTTTGAGTGTGGACACCAGTTCGTGTTCCGCAGCAGGATTGAGCTCGCTAGATATGATCACCGGGAATGTATCATGCTCGCCAAGGTAGGCGTACTTGAGGTGCGAGGGCAAGCTGTTCAACTCTGACTTTGGGTCCTGCAAAAGAGATGGTGGAAGCTTAGTGTGATCAACGGGAAGAGGAGAAATAATAGGAGAAGAAGGGGTAACAGAATGCTCTTCCAAATCAGTGACGACTTCATGCAACTCAAGTGGAGTCACAAGCGTCAAGGCCAAGAGGTCCAGTGCTGCGGGCGGGATACTCCTGTCTAAGGCAAGCTGCAAAGAATCATCAGTAGCAAGTTCAGAAATATTAGTAACAACAAGGGCAACAATGTCAACCAAGTTTACGCTAGAGAAACCGGTGGGGTGTCTCATATCATCAGGCATATTGAACTTGATAGTTTCGCCGTCAAATTCAATAGTGATGGAGGCGTCGTGGACATCAATCTTTGCTCTTGCTGTCCGGAGAAAGGGTCGTCCAAGCAGCATATCGGAGGCCTTGGTAGAATGCCCATCCTCCATGTCAATCACGTAGAAGTCGGCTGGGTAGATGAAATCTCCAACTTAGACCAAGACGTCCTCAATAACACCCTCGGGTAGGATAACAGATCGGTCTGCTAGTTGGATCGTGGTCTTGGTGGGGCAGAGAGGTCCAAGGTCAAGACTGTTGTATATCGTCAAGGGCAAGACGTTGATACCTGCACCAGAATCGCACATAGCTCTACCAATGTCAGTAGTACCGATTTTGCAGGGAAGGGAGAACATACCTTTATCCTTGCACTTGGGTGGAAGCTTTCGTTGGATCGTGGCTGAGGCGTTCCCACCTATGCTAATCTGTTTCACACTTACCATGTTACATTTGTTAGCACACCAATTTTTCAAAAATTTAGCATAGCGAGGAATGTTTTTAATAGCCTGCAGCAAAGGAATATTGATTTGGACTTTACTAAACATGTCAAAAATTTCACGATCCTCCCCATCTTTTTTAGACTTGATCAATCGTTGAGGAAAGGGAGGCTCAAGCACTTTCAAGATGAAATCATCACTAAATTCTGGGTTTTCCTCAACCTCTCGTGGGGAGTCGTGTCTTCTAGCATGGTAGACACGCTTCTCCTTCGTTACATCCACCTTTGCTTCTTTTGGTTCGGGCACGGGTTCAGGTAGCTCAGCGTTTAGGGCAGGCAGCTCGCGGGATGATATTTTTGTACCACTTCGAAGTGTCATGGCACAGACAGTATGCAGCGGGTTGAGTTCTGGTTCAGGTGGCAGGCATCTTTGGTTCTGTATCTCCTTCATCTCTGCAGATAGGGTTTCAAAATTTCTTGTCATGGTTTCGATATGGGTTTCATATTTTTTGTTCAATTCAACCACTAGCTGTCGCAAACTAAGTTCCTCATCATCTGGGGGAGGGGGTCCCATCTGTCCTTGTGGAGCTTGGTACTGTGGAGCTGCTGATTGGGGTACACGTACTGTTGCGGTGACTAGCTAGGGTACTGCTCCTGGTTTGGATACTGGTACTGCTGCGGTGACCGACTAGGCCAAGCCGGTTGCGGATCATACCAACTTTGGTTAGGATGATGTTGTCCTTTGTCATAATTGTTGGTAATAGGATCAAACTGCCAGGGAATTCCGTTATAATTACCGACCGCATTAACTTGGAATTCATATGGGTATGCGTTAGTCGGATGGTTGGTAAAATTGTGAAATCCGTGTGTCTTGCCCTGGACAGGCTGTCTTGCGGCTAAAACTTGAATCATACCAGTGAGGGTGGCGAGCTGCCGTTCTATAGAAGCAGTACGAATGTCTTCGGCGTTGGCCATGTTGGGGAATTTGGGGGGGTGGTGATGATGTTTTCAGCGTCTAGGTCTGGACGCAGAAAGGAGTTCGAGATTGTCTAGGGTAGAGAGGGTTCTTTCGAGGACTGGGGTAGAAAAATCTCCGGTGTCAGTGGATGGTTTCCTGGCTTGTCTTCTGAGTCCGCTCTCTGTTCTGGAGATCTCGAGCTCAAGTGGTCTAGATGTCCTGCTCACACAAACAAAAGAAAGAAATCAGTACCGTTAATCCCCGGCAACGACGCCATTTTGATGTGTTGTCGAAGCACATACAAAAACAATAATAAAAACCTGCTATCAAATGCACAATAGATTGTATATAGTAGAAGCAGGGTCGAACACAGGGACTAAGGGTAGACACTGACTTTCGTGTGTGGCTAGGGCAAACAGATCGAAACAGTAACAAAGAGGGGTTTTGAGAGTGTTGATTAATCTAATTATAAACTAAGAAAGTAATAACAGACAGTAATAAAATAAGTAAGAAATCAATAGAGAAAGGGTCCTCGGTAGAAATCTATCTCCGGTTGCATTTATGGTTGGCCAGTCATCGGTGCAAGGATCTTCTACCCCTGGCTGGTAGACGCGTTATAGGGACCAGGTACGCTTAGGTCCCCTGCTTACCTTCGTAATAGAAGCTACCCCAAGGTACGCTTATGGAGTAACCTTGACAGTCCGCCGTCCTCCAAGGTACGCGTATGGAGGCAACACTCGGATGCCCATGAAGAGGAGGTAAGACACGTCTAGGGCGAGACACTCAGTACGCTCGAGGCACTACCCTAATTACTCGTTTAACCCATCTGGGGGATACCAGGTTTCCAGTCAGGACCAGTATGGTTGTCTACTTTACCCTGCAGCTTCGCGTTAGTTATAACAACAGAGATGACTTTAATCGGCTAGGTCTAGCAGCTAGTTGGCCAGACTAGAAACAACCCTAGTAGATTTGACAAGAATTCGTTAAACAAATAAATACAAACCAGTGGTATATTAATATCAATTCGACCTCATGGCTTTCCTAAGCAACCTTCGATGATTCCTACCAAGAACAAGAAAACTAGCCGCTCATATTAAAAGTAAAAACAAATAAATAAATAAATTGCATAAATAAAATAGAAGAGAAAAAGAGACGGAAGAGAGAGCCCCCCCTTCAAAACCTAATTACTAAAAGTATTTATAGAAAATAGAAAATAGAAATCCTAAGTCTAATAGAACTAGGTTTCCTAAAATAAATAAATAAATAAATAAATTCCTACGTCTAATAGAACTAAGTCTCCTTAATTATGCCTCTGCTGAGCTGGGAATACAGAGGGGAAGTCGGAGAATAAGTCGGATTTATTAATTTTCCTTTTCCGCACTTTCCATTTTCTGCAGCTGGCCTGCGCGCGATCAACAGCTTGCCCTAGATGCTCGAAACACTCCAAAATCCAGTAAATAATGTATCTTTCTGGAATTTCCTCTCCTAAAGCCTGAATCTGCAATAAGTAAGGAAATAGAGACTAATCAGTAGCATCAAGATCCAAAAATGGCTAGGAAAGGAAGAGAAAATACGGACAAAATACATCATATCACCAACTTATACTGTTATAGGATATATTTCTTAGAGCTGAGTGATATGGTGTTGGAAATATGTTCAAATATGGTTTGTGTACCCGTCCTGTCTGTCTACCAAATATATTTCAGAATATCTTTATCCTTAGATATGTAATGTGGTGAATATCCTGCAGAATTATTGTCACTGTTATGTTCTTGGCTCTGCAGGCTGGGAAAAGCAGATAGCTCTCATAAGGAATTAGCTGTTAGGGTTGTCGCGGCATCCATATATTCGACGTGCAACTTTCTGATGTCAAAGGAAAAGGTGTCATGCTTCTGATACATGTTCCTAACAATTGACTTCTCCTTTCAACCTACTATACCGTCTTAAGCTTGTGCTTGAAATTCCTGTGCATCCTGCGATCTGCTGGTTCAATCTTCACCTTAACAATTGTAACATTAGAATGTAGAAACTTTTGTTTTGTTTGTTTTTACTCTTTACAAGATTGTTTGTCAAAGTGAGATAGTTGTAGAGAATCTGATGTTGAAAGTTGAAACCTCAGTTGTAGTTCTTTGTGTTGAGACTTGAGACGACCATCAGGTCTTTTGGTGTATTTTTCTCACCATATAATAACATGGTCTTTCTTTTTGTTTGTGCATTTGTTTAATTTAATAATGTAAAAACCAACCATTTCTATATAATAGTATATTTGGTGGACTAATTGTGTTAAAGCATATTTGCAGGATTTTGTGGCCCATAAGTTTTGGTTATACATGGGTGTTTCATGGAAAAATATGCAAAGATACAGCTCCAAATACGTTCACACCCAACTTTTCCTCCATTACTCATTTTACCACTAGGTTTGATTTAACATTCAGAAATATATGAATAATTTTAAAATTTATGCTATTAAATTTGGATGAACCCATAAATCAAATCTTCAACGGTCAATCAATAACATAACATTGCACCAATGCACTTAATTATGTTCCATAAGCAGTCAAGTAATTCTATGTGTACTTTCATCAATGTTTATGAAATGGGTTGGTTCACTATTTATGCCCTGAAAATAAACATAAAAAATTTAATCAATTCTAAATTATATATGTAAACAGTAAAAAATATTAACTTATTTATTTATTTATTTCTCAAAACTTACATTATTGTAGCTTGAAGTTTGAGAGGACGAACCAAAATTAAATGGATTCTCGCGGTTGATTGGTCCAATACTGCTCATAGCCTAAATATAGTTTAAATTAGTAATGTCTCTAAGAATTTAATATGACAAAGTACCAATTGATCCATTGCAAATTATTTACCATCAATAATGCAGTATGAGTATTTGGCACTCCTTCAACTTGACTTGAACTCATGAATGTCATAGCATTAGAGGCTTCAACAATCTCATAAAAAACAAATTCCACATTAGTGTAGTTCAATTCAGAAACTAAAGAGATTATGAACAAAATAAGTACCTCCAATGATTGACTCTCTATAAAGAGATTATGAACAAAATAAGTATTTGGCATTTTTTCACATTTTTTCCAGTTCTTTTTTTAAAACCTCTTATATTCCGAGCCAATAATTCTTCAGGTAAGTTCCTATCGCCATTTAAATGATTATTATTGCCATCAATTTCATTTAAATCAAAAGCAACACGACTTATACAAATGTTTTCAATTTCTTGGCTTGTATTCTGGATGACTTTATTTAACAATTCATAGGCCTCTTCATTTTCAGATGCTCGAGAGGCTAACTTGATCAATTCAGGACATAAATACTGATAACGTCTAGAGGCTTCCAATTTAACATCAGCAGATACTTCTTCCCTAACTGCATCTTGTACACTTACATTCTTAGCTCCTCTTGTCCATCTCTTTAGAATGTAAATGTCAGGAACAAGTTTTATATCCATTACATCAAGAACCTTCAAAGCATGAGAGCATAAGATGCCAAATGTATCAAACTTTTTGCAACTGCAACAAACAGTTTTTTCATGTGCATCACCAATTACTCTATACTCTCCACCCTTTTCATACATAGCAACTATGAACTCACAAACTTGATCGCTCTCCTGACGATATTTTATGACAACTGCTAAAGATAAATCATACTCCTCCTAAAATAGTTCAAACACCGTTGGAGTATAAATATGTCCCATTTGTTTTAACAAAGGTGAGTAGCGTATTTTCAATCTTGGTAATTTTTGCCTCGAGTTGTACTCAGCTTTCAACTCGTTGTATCTCTTATCTTCCACAACTCTTTCAAAGTGTTTAAAGAATTGGATAATGTCTAAGTCTGATTTCAAATGATCTTTTAAATCTCCATTAAAACTTTCACTTAGTTGTGTACTCTGCATACCTAAAGTATAGGCATTTTTCATGTAACACTTAGCCCACTGTTCTTTCCTCTCATATATGCGATGCAACCAGCTATTTTGTTGAACTTTGTAACTAATGAGCATCTTTTCCCATGCTTCTTGAAATTCATTTTCTTCCTCATAATGATACATACATCTATTAAAATCCTTGAGCAAATGAGATCCTTCTTTCAGTAAATTTCCTAAATGCTTTATAGCATTTTGCATGATATGCCAAGAACATAACCCATAGTCTCTGGCATTACTTTACTGAGTGCACTAGCCATTGCAGGATCCTGATCAGTAAAAATAGATTTTGGCATTTTCCCTTGATGTGCTTCCAAAAATGTTTTAAATAGCCACTCAAAAGATGCACTAGTTTCATCATACAGAAGTACAACTCCAAAAATTGTGATTGCTCTATGATGATTAAATCCAAGAAATACACCTAGAAGTCTAAAATCTTTATTTGTGTTGTATGTCGTGTCAAAATTAATCACATCACCAAAACATGTATAATCCATAATCATTTTTGCATCAGCCCAAAAAATATTTGTAATTTATTCATCATCATCTAATTGTTTAGCATGATAAAATGGCAGATTAGATAAAGTTTGTTGTTGAAAGTACCTCAATATACTCTTTGTTTCTCCATGCTTCAAGTCTCTTTGCCTTTTAGTTCGAAGGTAATTATTTTGATCTCATAGAGTGTAGCCGACACTTTCTTTCCCTCCACCTTGTCTACTCATAAATTCAAATGATGCTTTCAATCTAATCCCAGAGTCATAGGCCAAATCAATCTCTATTGCTTGGATATTTGTTATCTTCCTTTGTGATGTCATCATATGGAGAGTTTCTGCAAGATGGAGCATATGGTTGTGCTCAACAATTAAATCATGCACTTTATATCTTCATGTTTCTTGGTTGAACACGAGTCCCATATGAACCGGACAATTCGTCCTCGTCTCAGCACGAGGACATTTAGTTAGGTGATCACGTTTATCTTCTCTTCTACAACCCTCTTTGTTACAAACAAATCTAATTGATGTGATCCTCCCATCTTTTTTACTCTTATTATAATAGGTTTTTCGAATATCAAAACCAACTCGTCCACCATAAGTTCTCCAAAATTTCCATCCATCTTCGATTCTTTCAAATTCCATATCTAATTGAGGCATCCCATTGAAATTTCTATTTTCTTCTTGGCTGTAATTAAAGTAGCAAAAATTAGAAATACTGATAAATTAATAATTAATGGAGAAAAGAAGAAGAAGATAACTTGCTGCTTATAGTACTGCTTACATGTATATACTAATTAGCTTTTACCAATCATGGCAGTACATGTATATACTAATTAATTGAATAACACAAGATTAATGACATTTTTGTCCATATACAGCCAAGATTGGTAAAAGCATACAAAGGATTAATAAAACAGTAGGTTGATTTTTTCTTAATTAAACAGTACTTTTAAATGAGCAAAATTAATGACATATTTTTGTCCAAATACAACCCAGATGCGAAAAAGCAACAAAAAAGGAAGATGGATTAACAGAGGGGACTCACAAAGCAATATAGTGAAGATGTAGTTCTTCTTGGTAATCTCTGCAATTAGAGCCAAATCGTTCTCCCTCAATATATCCCTCCACACCACCCCGTTGTTCTTCTTCTTCCTCGCGCTCTCTTCTGGTCTGTTTGTTTTTTTTTGGTCTGTTCTTCTTCTGTTTAAGGTTCTCTTTTGTCTGTTCTTTTTCTGTTTTCGTAGTTGCAAAAAATAAAAAAAAATTAATTAATTAAAACCAAAGTTAACACCGTTACACACCTCTAATTCTTATTAATTAATTAATATTTTAATCCTAGCCTGGATGGCTTAGAGGAGCCCAATCCTCGGATATTAATTAGTTTACAATTATTCAATAACATAAATCTTATAACATATACACAAATATATATAGTGTTTGTATTCTACAATTTTCAAATTTTTTTTCATATGTTTGTGCTTCATTGGTAAAAAAAGCAAACAACTAAGGAACCACCTCATATTGTTTTTGTTGTTGTTACGCTTATATTGGTAACCCATAATATAATATATATATATATAAGGAGAGATTCCATCACATAATGGAAAAACAATGGGCCCAAATACATACACCAAGATCAAGCCCAGCTATAATTAAAAGTCAGGCCCAGTTGTAGCTCAAACCATTTTTTATTTTAAAAAAAACAAAAAACTAATTTAACGCTGCTGAATAATTTCCAAAATTGATATTTGTCTGGTCTTACATCATAAAATTCAAACGAGTATGCGTTGTTTTTTCCAATGGAAGCTAGAAAATGAAGCATACTATTTAATGGATCACATTAAACCAATACTGAGAGGCAATGAAGAATAGGTTTATTTGACTAAATAAATAAGTGTTTTTTTTTCCAAAGGAAATAAATGATTTGGTTGTCCATGTGTTTTAATTATTAAAACAAAAAGGACATTTAATTAACAATATAGTTTTATTGGAATAGGTCATAATATGTTTTATTTATGTCAATTAATATTTAATCCAACAACTTAGTAATATATAAGTTTTATTTTTTTCTCAACAAGAAACATATAAACTTTGCCATAATTATACTTATTGAAGCAACCTAACAATAAAATTACTATTTAGTTTGAGTAATTTTTTTTGCATCTATTTTTCTATAATATAACAGAATTTAAACGAAATTAATTTTAATTAATAAGACTTCGAGAAAAAAAAACCCTTTGCTACGTATATGTGCAAGTAAGACAAAGAAGGAAATAAACGTGAAGCTTTCCATTCGAATAATTTAGAACGACCTTCGAGCAAAGTATACAAAAGTCTAAAGTTGGAAGAAATCTTCGAAGTCCTCGTCGTCGTTGTGGCCTAAAATACAAAACGCAAAGAAAATTCCCTTAGGGGGTGGGGTGGGTCTACCTAAACTAAAAGTTCTTGTCATGTCGATTGCCAAATGGCTGCATTATGATCATGCCGTATTAAACGTCGACATCCGCTAATATTCTTCTACTCACGATAGGTAATCTATTATTTCCTCCGGCGTGGTTTTAGAATTTGCTTGCTTTTATTTGTATTTTTAGTGTTAAATTTATTGAATATTGGGATGCGAGAAAGAAATTTAATTTGCACTAGAGGGAGTATTTTAGTGCTGGTATCAAAATCAAATTAATAGATTTATTATCAGTAAAATAATTAATGAATTATATATTTATTAACAATTTTTTTTTGAGAAATAAATAAATGAAATCTTTAACCGGCATTAAAAATGAATTGTAATAATGCTAGTTGTATTTAAGGGATTTGTTCAGTGTAAAGTATAAACTCATATCTTGAGAAGTGTCTCTATTTTTTAAGTTAATTTTTTTTCCTTCTCATTAAACGTCTTTTGCTCCACTAAATAAAAGATTAATCTCGATAATACTTAACGATATTAGTCTCTTAATTTTTATTAGAATCAATGTTCATAAAGACAAACTATCAAACAAAATGTACAGAAGAATACAAGAAAAGGTAGATGAGACTAATTAATAATTATGATGGATAAGATTGAAAAGAACTAGGATCATCGATATTTTTGTTTACTGGACTAGAGTTGTGCTGATCTTGTTTTTTTATAATGCAAAAAATCAAGAAATTTTATTTTTTTTTTGGTGCGGAAAGGACTCAAATTTGTTTTAATTTATTATTTTTATGATAGCGATTTTACACGGGCTTTTCTTGTTCCAAACATCATGATTGCTTGTGGGCCAAGTCCATAACCACTGGTGGACCCTGTTGATAACTATGGATCTTGATGTCTTTTTAGACCTTCAAAGAAATCTATATTAGAAATAGACCCAAGCTCAAGCTATGTCGTTTTCAGTTGGACTTCCCATTAATTCTTAGTTACTCGTGTCACTTGTCATAACAATGTTTAGTAGTCTTGCTTTTTTGTGGTTTACGCATCACACACTTTGACACTACCGAACATCATCATTAATCATAGCTGATCAGGAGCCCTAATTATTGATTATTTAATAAATGTTTAAGTAACATGTACTTCAAGATTTTGTGATATGATCTCGTGGATAAAGAGTCAATCTACTAAAGAGAAAGATGAGTTTTCTAAACTTCTAATAGATACTCCCTCTAGTCTCCAATAAATGTCTTCCTCGCATCCTAATATTTAGTAGAAAAAAAATTCGGGACAAAATTGTCTCAAATAGTGATTGTTCTGGCCGTCTTATGATACGTTCCGAAACAGTAAAAATAAATACTAAAACAACATATTTTGAAGACCGGAGGGAATGAAGTTTGAATTATGAACGAGTTACATAGTGAATGAGAGTAGTGCATCTGAGTATTCACCAACACAAACCATATCTCGGTATATACTCGTATAAATACCATTAAATTAATTATCTAACATTAATTAAATTATTTTGGTAGAATTTTAACCAAGAGCATCATTTATTCATTAAAGTTTTTTTATGCACCTAAAAAAGTTTTTTTCCTCTAATTTTTTCAATTAAAATTAATTTTGTTTAAATATTGTCGGAGCTTTTAAATAGTGGTAACTTTTCTAACGTAGTTTTTTTTTATTCCTAAAATTTAAATTCGAGATTTTAATTAAAAATGAATAAATCTAATATCATTTTATTATAATTGATACAGAAAACTAAAATAATAAATAATCCTCTCAAATTTAGCACCCACCATGTGTTTGACTTTTGTCCACTAAATTACCCATTAAACTAATTTTATCCCACCATGGTGTTATTAATATGTGGAATGAAATTTCTATGTGATTTGCTGATTTTATTAGTATTATTAATTATCGAACTCATGATTTATATTATAAAAATAATATATATTAATCAGTTGAATTATAATTTGCTATTAATTTTATTGTTAAATTTCTATACGATTTGCTGATTTTATTAATATTATTAATTATTAAATTCATAATTTATATTATAAAAATAATATATATTAATTCCATTTATAATCGTTTGGGTATATTTTAATTTTGCATTATTCGTTTGAAACTACAAAGTTTGAATGGACGAGAGCGTTTAGATTTATTTTAGAGTAGATCAATCAAAGAATATAAATAAATAAAATAAAGTAAAGCTCTCCATCTCCATAACATGTGATTTTCTTTTAGATTGGAGTGCAGAGGGAAAGCAAAAGCATGTGGTCCGGCAGCATAAATGAGTGTTCTTGTCTCCTCATGGTCGCTTTTGGGTTGCCATGTGATGGATACGATCCACCACCTTCTTCATCCACTTTTTTATAATAACACCCGACCCGACCCGACTCCACTTTTGACAATTTGACTCTTATTTCATTCTCTTTATTCTTTTTTATTCTTTTCTCTTTTTCTTTTTCTTTTTCTTTTACTGTTGAGGAGGGAAAAAACTTAAAAGAGAGAAAATTGATTAAATTCTTTACCTTAAATTCCCTTCCATTATGTTAGATTTCCTCGCGCTTCTTTCTTGTTACCATAAACGTAATGCAAAGAAATAACGTCAGTAAATTATTTTTTGTCATCTTTTTGATATTTAAATACTTCTACTATAATTAACTGCCGCTTTAATATAAGATCATAATCACATGGAGAGAGAGCATAAAGAAGGAAATCACTAATGACACATTAGTGGGTTAGGTAGGAGGTGAATCAATAGTGGTCTCAAACCAAAACACCACCACCGTAACAAAATACACTCAAATAATCCAATTAATTTAATTTCTCAATTCAATTTTCTATTTAAATAAAATTATATTCCTACTAAATCAAAACTATTTGATTGAATCAAACTGCTTAACCTGTCAAGTTAATTTGTCAGGTCAGGTTTTAATGATGTGGTGACCGCAGATTTTGAGGGTCCATACATAAACAACAAAGAAACAAAAAATAATAAGCAAAGAAATGACAAGAAAGAAAAGAAAAGAAGAGAGAGTAAAATAAAATAAAAATAAAATCTGATTAGATGGGCCGGAGTTGGGCTTTGAAATAGCCCAAAGTCAGTTGCCGAATGCGAAGAGAGAGGGATCCTCGCAGATATGACATTGACAATAATAATAATAATAAAATGATACTGCAAAAGAAATAAAATACAGAATATATCTAATAACTTCGCTATAATTATTGCCTTTGATGAGAAGAGAGTAGATGCAGTTGGGGGAGGAGAGAGAGAGAGAGAGAGAGAGAGAGAGAGAGTTTTCTAGAGAGAAAAAGATGCCATAAGGCCTCAGGAGTCAGGAATTGAACAACAGGTTGTTCTCACTTGGTGATGGTGTTAGAGCAGAAGAGGAGGGAACAGATAATACGACAGATACGCAGGGGCATAATCGTATTCTCGCGCTCATTTCCCTTATTGATGCTCTTCTCCTCATTCGCCGGCGCCAGAAGCAGCAGCAGCAGCCGCAGTGGAGGTGGTGCTGGGGATGGATCGTGTCCGCTGAAGCTAGCACCGGAAGCGGGGGGACTGGTAGGAGCGGCTCTTTCGGTGGCGGCGCCGGGTTCTGGACCGTTTTGGCATCTTCTCCCTCAAATGTTGGTATAGCCATCGCTGTGGCTGAAACTGTCGCATATTCTCATAGGTAAAAAAGAAAAGAGAAATCGAAGAAAAGCACAGACGAATCCGAAATTTCCTAATTGATATTACCCTAAAAAAAACACAGAAACAGAAACAAAAAATTGCTCATTTTCTTCTTCAAAACCGTCATCGACGTAGGTAAATTAGGTAGAATAAATACACACTGGTAATCATGTTAACGGAACAGAAACCGTTAATGAGAGCTTTAAGGCGAATCCACACATCATCATCATCATCTTCTTCCTCTTCGCCATCTAATTCTTCATCGTCGTCACCGTCATCGTCATCTTGGATTCATCTACGATCGGTTCTATTAATAGTTGCTTCCTCATCCTCATCATCGTCGTCCTCACCATCATCTTCCTCACCAGTTTATCATAATCGGTTAGTCCTTTCCTTTCTTTCCCATTTCTATGCACACCCTTCATTTCCCCTTTTTTTTTTGTTCGTTCTCCTTATCAGATTTGCCGCCTATGATTCTTTTCCGTCTGCAAAAACAATGACTTAAATGCTTTTTTTTGTAACAAAAAAAAAACAGTGGAAAACGTTGTACCGTGATTGTCTTCTTTGTGGTTCTACAAATAAATGATGTTCTCTGTATAACCTGCAGGGGCAGTCTCAAGTCTCCATGGTCACGAAGGAGGAGAAAACATGTGCTTTTAGCGAAGCAATGGAAGAGTTTCTTTACCCCCGATGGGAGATTATCTGATGATGGTGTTAAGTTTCTAAAGAAAGCTCGCAGTGGGGTATGCCATGTTGATGCTATTTTGTTTTACATTGGATTGTGTCACAATTTGCATAGTTGCTCGTGAAAATTTGGTTTCGCGTGTAAGAGTAATGGAATCTCGAATCTTTTGGGTGCCATTGCAGGGTATTGATCCAAGCATACGAGCAGAAGTTTGGCCATTTCTACTTGGAGTGTAAGAACTCCTACCATATGTCATTTTATATTTCTTTTTTTTGGGTACCCAAACACACATGTTTATTTGATCTAGTGATGTTTCCATATGGTCTAGCTTCCTTGGGTATACTGATCGTCTTGAGTATCTTTCTGTGTTTATCAGTTTCCTGTTTGGATGTCGAACTAATGTTTTCTTATAACACTGATGGTTTCATTTTTTGTCCGTCTGTTGTAGGGAAGTTTTTTATTTGTTTTGTATTGTGTGGGAGTTTCATGATGTCCTGCTTGTATTATCTCTCTGTCTATTGCCTTATTCTTGGAAGTCCTGTGTATTTACTCCGAGTTTCTTTTGAACAGCTATAATCTGAACAGTTCAAAGGAAGAAAGGGATTGCATTCGAGCTGGAAAGAGGTACTGAGATTTCATTGCAAAAGATGTTTTATTTCCTAACTCTGCTGTTTCTTATTTCTAATCTAAGTATTTCAATTTTGCACCCCAGAAAAGAATTTGAGGATCTGCGAAAACAGTGCATGAGAAATGCTCAACGCAATGACAAGTCCCTTAAGTTGAAGGAAAGTGCTTCAATTAGCGGCGGCATTGAAGACAGTGGAAATATGACTCATGTTATGGATTCTCCTGGATTAGAAGAAGTCACCAGTGGAAGGAGATCACCTTCAGCTGAGAGCAGCAGTGGAGCTGTCGAGGATTCAGATTATCTTAACCAAACCCTTGGGAGATCTGATTCAAAGTTTGAAGGAGATGGTGACAAGAGTGTGATTACATGTGAAGATGGGTCTGTTGTGGACATGGAGTCAAGTGATTCTGATTCCTCTGAAGAACCTGAAAGCAAGGAACCTTTTCTCATGTCTGACATCAAGGAGGAAGATGAATTTGACGTACCTGCAATGGAGAATCCCTCACATTCCAGCAGAGAAAATAAGTCACAATCCTGCAAAGATGAGGACTTTGCCACATGGCAGAGAATCATGCGCATTGATGCCGTGCGGGCAAATGGTGAATGGATCATGTACTCCCCATCTCAGGCTGCAGTATCAGAGGTTAAGGCACGGCGATTTGCTGAGCGTGTTGGATTGAAGGATTATGATCACTTGGAGCCATGCAGGATTTATCATGCTGCTCGGTTGGTTTCTATCCTTGAGGCCTATGCACTTTATGATACTGAGATTGGTTACTGTCAAGGAATGAGTGATTTACTCTCTCCAATAGTTATAGTTATGGAGGAGGACTATGAAGCATTTTGGTGTTTTGTAGGCTTCATGAAGAAAGCTAGGCATAATTTCCGGCTTGATGAAGTGGGAATCCGGAGGCAACTGGGCATTATTTCCAAGATAATCAAGTGCAAGGATATCCAGCTTTACAGGCACCTGGAGAAGCTTCAAGCCGAGAACTGCTTCTTTGTGTATAGAATGGTGGTGGTCCTTTTCAGGAGGGAGCTAAACCTGGATCAGACATTGCGCCTTTGGGAGGTGATATGGGCAGATCAGGTGGCGATACGAGCAGGGATTGCCAAGTCTGCTTGGGGGAAAATGAGGTTAAAAGCCCCTCCCACAGATGATCTGTTGCTTTACGCTATAGCGGCCTGTGTGCTGCAGAGGAGGAAACTGATCATTGAAAAGTACAATGGTATGGATGAGATCATGAGGGAATGCAATAGCATGGCTGGGCACTTGGATGTATGGAAGCTTCTTGATGACGCGCATGACTTGGTGGTTAGCCTGCACGACAAGATATAATGGATCATCTTTCTCAGGCACCGGTGCAAAACTCTTGCGCTCTTTTCGCTGGTTTCCTGCTTCTTTTCCTTTTCCTCGCATCTTAATCCCTTCTAAAAGTGAGGGATTTCTGATAGGCAATTCGCTTAATCTGGGTAACGTATGAAAATTATAAATGCTGTGCCCGCACTCAGGCTCTGGTGAGTGATAGTGGTATCGTTGGAAATTGGCATTTTTTCTCCCGTCTCTTCTTCTTCTTCTCTCATTCATCACAGGGCCGAAAACACCGTCTAGTTTAGGGTATTTCGTCGGCAAGTTCTGAATAGGGCTAGATTTGAAAGTTAAGTTTGAAGCATCAAATTGCTGCTGATTGTAACTAAAGAAAAGGAAAAAAGAGGATTATATTATACTAGCTGTTTCTTGTTTTAGCTCTTTCGTGTTCTATTGTTGGTGCTTAAGACGATGCAGTTTTTCAAAACTTACTAACTGAACAAATTGATGGGTTGAAAGAAAAAACGAAAAAGGACCCATATAGCATATTTTTTTATTTTGAATAATTATTTTGGAACAGAAATTTGAGAACCCATGTTAGGAAGCAGCTGACTGACAAGTGACGATTTCTGGTATGGTTCCGGAAAAAAGCAAGTTGGGGATTGTTTTAAAGCCTTTCATTAACTGCTGCTGTCCCTGACGTGAGCTTTAAGACACGAAAAAGTCTATTCAACGGCATCAGATCAGATCATCCAGGTTTACTTTTTTCTCAAACCATTCAACTATGGCATGCATGCATCTTCTTAACTCAGGCTGGACTGGAGTCTAAGTCTACACGACTGTCGGATTGGGGAAAATCATGAGAATAGATGATGATAATGCCTTTTTTTTTTTGGGTAAGCATGATAATGGCATTATGATGACGATATCAGTTAAAATTTTCTAGAATAGTCAAGGGTGGCTTCCTAAACAAATTAATCTAACTCCACCCTTGACTTTCGCCTTCCCACATAATTTTTTCTAACTTCACCTTTGACTATTTTAGTTAAAAAACTCTGTTAGTTTATTAAGAAACCAATATATTCAAGCTTTTTTATCCATATATATATGCGAGCCGATCGCGTTTTTTATTAATGTTAATTTAGATTAATTCAAGTTGCGTTTTCTTTAAAAAGAAAATATACACTCAAGGGCGATGAACTCTTTTTTCTTTCTGAGTTTCAAACTCTTTCCCTCTCCCCAGACTTGGGGAGTCTATCAAGTTCCAAGTCCCGGCCTCTTTTTTTGTAAGCTTAATTTTATACGATGCAACCCAGCCCATAAATCAGTTGACTGGGCTGCATACGCAAAGCTAAGGCCCATCGAATAAATAAATACATTATAACAAACCCAAACATCATTTTTTTTAGGTCCGAGTATCTACCAATTCCATATGTCATGTTGTGGTACATAATTCGCAAAACTGTATCCACAATTTAATTTATGAAATGTTGTAATTTTTCCGAATAGTTTAAAAGTATTCAATATAAATTCAATTTAATTTTTTATAATAAATTTACACTTTTTATTTAGAAATATGAAATTTGTAATTTTATTGTGTTTGGTTGACGTAGAGAAAATTAGACCCAATAATCTAATTTTTCTCGACCCATCCATTTTTCTTAAAAATGAAGGAAAGTAATTATGTGGAGAATCTCACAAGTACTTTTTATAAAATTGCTTATAACTATTTTTTTAAAAGACATATTTGAGTTATTAAAATTTTAATTATTAAATAAAGTTATGAGTTGTGTAATTTATTGTCTCATCCTTTAAAAAAATTATTGTCTTCTTTTAATAATATTTATTTTAAAGTTATTTTAGATTATTAATTTATCCAAACCAATAAAATAATTTAATGAGATTAATTTGTGCTATCTATAATACGTTTAATAATGTGATGTGTTTTATTATTAATTATTTGAAAGAGTAACTTGATACTGTATTTTGTAATTTTTTAGTTAAAACTTACTAAATAATAAAAAAATTAAAGAGATCTTTTTTAAAAATAATAATTTATCTTTTTCAACTATGCTAATATTTTTGAAATTGTTTTTTTTTTTTTACTTTCTTTTAGAATTCTCGAGTATACAACTAACACAAAAAAAAATCATTTTATTGAGAATTTTAAATGTCATTAAAATATAATAATTATTTTTTTACTCAATCACTTTCCCATGAAATATTTTTTAGAAAAACAATTCCAGGAGGAAAATAACATTTGCTTCACGGTGTAACAAGGATTAAAGCTTAGAAAGTTAGATTATTTAAAATTGAAAGGAAAATTTATTTGGGGACTCAATTACGAAAGCCAGTATACTTAGGGGACCTAATCAATACTTTGGACTTTTTTATTTTATTTTTTACCAAAAGCAATATTCTGTCATTTTTTCATTCCTCCTCTTCTTCACGGTACACTACTCATCCCTCTCCACAGATCTCTTCCAAATCTCGACGAGCAAAGAAAAAAAACAAAAGTTGCTACACTGACATGTCATCACCGGCTGAAGAATCCGAATTACAGAATGGAAGAGAAGCAGAAGGGGAACGAGAGCCAGAGCCAGAGCCAGAGCCAGAGCCGGAACCAGAACCACAGCCGGAACCGGAACCTCACCTGCAACCAGCGGCAACGGACTCAGATCTCAAGTCAGAGGAGATCAAAGAAGATTCGATCCAATCAAACGAAGTTGAGACGATCAAGGGGACGGAGGCACACGAATCCAATGAGCAAAACCCGCGTCCGGAGCTACAGAATGACGTCGGAAACCGGACATTCACGATGAGAGAACTGCTTAACGAATTAAAAAGTGATGAAGGAGATGAGGTGGCTACTCCTCAGAGGTTTGACTAACTACATTGCTTTAGCTTAGTCTTAAGTTTTTTTTTCCGAACTTTCACGACTTCCTAGCAGGATTGGTCTAGTGAGCTACCTCAGTGAGCTATCTGGGTGAGCTGTTTAGCATTACTCCTTCCTTTAATATGTATTTTTGAAAATTGTTCTCTTGTTTCAGTCAAGACAGCGCACATCAACATCGCGGGGAGGAGAACAATGCCGCAATGGAATTGATCAACAGTGTGACGGGTGCTGATGAGGAAGGTCGGTCTCGCCAACGGATTCTTACATTTGCTGCCAAGAGGTAGGTATCAATGTTCCATATGAATCAGTTGACTTGCTTTCCCGGATTTACAACACCATGCAAAACTTTGTTTCTGAAATTGGTACATTTTGTTTGATGAGATGTATCTATACACATTGCCAATTGTTCTTTTAAATTCTAGAGGAATAAGATTCATATAAATTATAGAATTCAGAGTTGAGAGAATTTCAGTTTTAGTCCAACTATTGTATTCTATTTTGCGTGCAATGATAAATTTTACTGGAATTTGGTAGGTATGCTAGTGCAATAGAGAGAAATCCAGACGATCATGATGCACTCTACAATTGGGCATTGGTTCTTCAGGTGCAAACTACTTGGTCCTTTACTTCTGGGGAAACTTTCTATTTATGGATGCACGTAGGAAAGGGGGCAAAGCAGATTTTGTGTTTTTTTAGGAATATTTTTGAAGTTGGGATTATTGACTTGCAGGAAAGTGCAGATAATGTTAGTCCCGATTCTACCTCACCTTCTAAAGATGCTTTGCTCGAGGAGGCTTGTAAAAAGTACGATGAGGCTACCCATATTTGCCCTACACTACATGATGTATGTATGCATATCTGTCTCCGCCCTAATTAATCTTGTTGAATGTCTCTTTGATATTTCTATGGGCATGTAACTGAGGTAGAAAACTGCAGCCAATTAGAATATTTGGGTGATCATACACCGCATTAATTTTTTTTAGGAGTACCTAAAATAAATGAAGTATTGAGGACAAGGCCAGTTTCCTCTTACATGTCTGGCGCATCATTTTCGGATTACTAATGAAGTTGCATACCTGTATCACGGTTTTGTGTGTGTGTGAATGACTTTGTTCTATTACTTGACAGGCTTTCTACAATTGGGCTATAGCCATCTCTGACCGGGCAAAAATGCGTGGTCGTACGAAGGAGGCTGAAGAATATTGGAAAGAGGTTGACTATATAATCCATGTTCAATTCTTTTTTTCTTCTTGGTTGTATTTTTGAGCTCAACACTTTTAGTTAAATTGTTTTGTTTACATTGCACCAAGCAGAGTGTTGTGCATATGATGTGTTAGAATACTTGTCTTGCAATAACAAATTACATGCGAATGTTAAATCTTATGTTGTTCGTTATACACGTGAGCAACCTCGAACTAAATTAAAGGTTTTGGATGAGTAAACTCACTTTGAATGTGGGGCTTGCTAATAGTGGTGCTCTTTGTTTGTGTTCCATTAATGTTCTTAAAGTACATTTGTGCGATATAACTTATATGCAGGCAACAAAAAAGTATGAAAAAGCTGTAGAACTTAACTGGAACAGTCCCCAGGTATTCTTGCTTTAACTTTTATAATTTCACCCAAGCGTATGCCTTTTCTTTCTCTCTCTCCCTACTTTATTTACTGATCTAAACTTTTATATCATTTATTACAGGCACTTAACAATTGGGGACTTGCACTACAGGTATGCTAAGTTGAAATTACTGCTCATGCTGATTTTCGCTTTGTTTATACTTGTTATTTTCATTAATACTAGGAGTACCGCATTGCTATTGTTTTTTGTCAATAATATGGCATATGCTATTTCATGTATGGCTTTTATTTAATGCTGTTTTAATTTTGCAACGTTAGGAACTCAGTTCAATTGTTCCTGTACGAGAGAAGCAGAAAATTGTAAGAACTGCCATTAGTAAGGTACAAAAATCATTGGACATCAGAATGCTTGAATTTATGTGAAGGATTATGCAGCAAAAGTAATTTAATATTTGATATCGCCCAGAGATCAAAGTGACGTTCACTTGTATCTTCTATTCTTAAGATTCCTTTTACTCGTCTTTTGCAGTTTCGCTCGGCAATACGGCTGCAATTTGATTTCCATCGAGCAATCTATAACCTTGGAACTGTATTGGTCAGTTTCCTTTCGCTGTCCATTTCCCTTATAGCTATTTTACTTTAATTACGCCTATTTTATGTTTTGTGTTCACTTTGTTGATTGGCACAGTACAATCTGTTGCCACTTGCTGCCTGCAGACCGGATGAAGAATAATTTTCATAATCTTAATATTGTTGCAGTATGGATTAGCCGAGGACACACTAAGAACTGGTGGAGCATCCAACACTAAAGATGTTTCCCCTAATGAGCTGTATAGCCAATCTGCTATCTACATTGCAGCTGCTCATGCATTGAAACCAAATTATTCTGTAAGTATTGCATATCTTAGTCAATTTGTTGTGTTTGGATCAAACCTGCTTCTTTTGAGTAGATAAGTATTTTGATTTGTTTTGCAACTTTATATAGTTTTTTTTGTCAAATTCAACTTTTCATGTTCATAAATATTGTAATCACTGATTCATTTGATTATGGTCTTAAATAGCAAAAAGTATAGGAATTTCTCAGTAAGTAATCTGTTTTACTTGATTTCTTATATACAGGTCTACAGCAGTGCCTTGAGGCTTGTGCGATCCATGGTCAGTTCTGTGTTTTCTAAACAATGTTATTGGTGGTACATTTTTTTTGCTCACATTTATGATACAAGGAGATACTTGCCCTGTAAGCTCTATGAAGTGGCTTACAGATGACCATTTTCCTAGTTGGACCTGAGTTAGAACTACTGACAATATAGACAGCTTTCTCCTTACTTCTTCTAGTGAACTAATTCAGTGTCCGGACCAAACCTGCCTACTTTTCATTTTTCATTTTTTTCTTTATAAATTGTTCTACCTCTTAAACAATGTCTTTCTTTTTTGTTGGTAAAGTTATGATGTCTTCTTTTCTACTGAATCTTCTCGTTTCAACTGGAAGTCTGGCACACCTTACTTACGCAATAAAACATGAGCTGTTTGGCGCTTGTATAATATCTAATAGGCTTGATTCTTACCAGTTACCGTTACCATATCTTAAAGTTGGATATCTGACTGCACCACCAGCTGGGAAACCAATTGCACCTCATGGTGATTGGAAGAGATCACAATTTATTTTGGATCATGAAGGCCTTCAACAAGTGAGTTTGTTTTATTGCCAGTTATAGATGCTAATCATTGAGTCTTTATAAGTAACTTTTGGTGCCTATATATACAGAAGTAAACTTTTTGTTAAGGAACATTTATCATATTTTAAGGTGCCTTAGTACTCGGGCTGAAATATTTTATAATACAATTACAAATAGCAATGTATACTTTTATAAGCATTAGATTTATTGTTGGTAGTCCTTTGGAATGAAACTTGATTTATTTTAGCTTGCAATATATTTTGGAAATTGCAGTTTATATCCATTTTAATTTTGTTATGTTTTGGTTGGTAATAATTTGCGTATCTCAGCAGCATTCTCTTGGGTGTTCATGGTTTGCCAACCTGATGTAGTGTTCCTTGCATTAATAAAACCAAAAAAAGGAAAAAAACTTCATATGGTCAGCATCTAGAAGTTGAATTGATTGGAAAATAGTCACTGAAGGTTATTATGGGACAAGATGATTCGGATTCAATTTGTTCCTTTTTGTCTGGGATTATTGTCCCATATTGGGTGGAAATACATGGTTAAAAAGATGGACGGAGAGGGTGTTTTAGGCCCGTCTTAACTTCTCTGCACGCCAGTTTCAGTTCGCAGTTAGACAAATATTTTATTTGTTGTTATGTATTTATCTGCTCTATCTATTGGCCAACGTTTTCTTTTCTTTGCATCTTGACTTCTGATTTCCTTTCTTCAGCTGGTTAATTCATCTGAGCAAAAACAAGGATCTCCCAACCTCTCTAGCAGACCAGATTTTTTGAATGGTGATAAAAGAGCTGTGAAAGTCAGTGTCCCAGAGATCGTTTCTGTATCAGCTTGTGCTGATCTGACATTGCCCCCTGGTGCAGGCCTCTGTATTGATACTATTCATGGACCGGTTTACTTGGTAAGCAGATTCTTTTTTTATTATTTCACCTTGAATTTTATCTTTCAACAAATATAATGATGGCAACAAAAATCCACGAATGCATAACTTTTGCGACTGGCTTTTTGTCGTCATGAATAACCCTTGTTTAATCTGTGCGTATTATTAATCCCTCAGGTTGCTGACTCGTGGGAATCCCTAGATGGATGGCTTGACGCAATCCGTCTCGTATACACTATCTTTGCACGGGGCAAGAGCGATATCTTAGCAGGTATCGTAACTGGCTGATTTTGTTTATTTATTACTTTTCACCGGTGAAGGCAAGCTTCATACGCTTCCTCGGAAGATCTATGTATGATTCATGTAATGGAATTTGGTCAAATAAGTTGTATATTGAGGGTTTGGGAATAGTATTATTACATTTACCATTTTTTTCCTGCATTAACATTTTGGTGTACATTCCTTTGAGGTTACATAACGCCATCTTGTTAACGTATGGAATGTTAGATGTAACGTTGGATTCGAGCCGCGTGTTTTTTTTCTGACATTTGAACCCAAAAGGCACCAACTGAATTTTAATTGCTTATATTGATTTGAATTATAATATAATGTCTGTAGTGTACATTCCATTATTTTGTTACCCTTTCATTCCATTGGTTTGTAAAAGAAGAACTGTTCTTTCAATATTTCTATGCTTTCATTCTTTTCCCTACAAAACGGAGGTAGGACTCGAACTTGAGTCCTTAGTAAATTCCATCACCATGGAAGGAAAATTGAATACAGGAAACGCTCAAGAAAATGATGCATACATATATCATTAATCATGCGCATAACCTGTAGTACAACTTTTCTTGAATCGACACTATCCTATTGTATTTTCTGAACTCGATAAGTATATCGATATAGGTCACCCTAACCGGCTCCGGCTCTGGCTCATCCACTGATCTTTATTTTTTATGAGTCTAGTCTAGGCAGAAAGAAATTTCATGCAGATGGGTGGCTTTATTTTGGCCAAAGCAAGGATAGCTGCCGGAAGAGTCCACAATCCTTCTCCACATATCAATCCAGAAGCAACAGCAGGAATCATCAATTCTGCCTTATCGGGTTTGAATTTGTGCCAAAAGAAAACAATCAAACTCCCAACGCACATATCTATGGCAAAGTAAGCCCCTACCAGGAAGGGTATTGCCATCACCATCGGTAGCGGCATCCATTGCCCGATCTTGGGTGGCGAAACATCTCTCGCCAGGTTAACCACTACCGCGAAACCGAAGAAGCCGTAGCAAAGCTGCAAGCAGTGGAGCGGCAGCGCGGAGAACCCCTCCACTCCCAAGATCGCCATGTTTCGGTATATCAGGGCATACGGAGCTTTGAATTCTCCATTCGGGTTTCCTACATCAAACGCCTTGTAGAACAGGAAAAAGCTGAGAGGAGCCATGAAACAGCCGATTGCAGTTCCTAAAACCTGGCTAAAGAACATCGCCCTTGGCGACGTGCCAGTCAAGTAGGCTGTCTTGAAATCTTGCATCAGGATGCAAGCAACGGAGACAACGGATTTAACAAGACCGCAACCGGCCAGCGCGGCCACGACACCGTCCTGTCTACCGGTGAATGCGGCTAGGACGAATAGAGCAACTTTACCGTAGTTATAGGCCATGTTAATATCAGTAAGACCAGCTCCATAAGCATTGCAGAATGCCAGAGATGGTGCAAGAATGTATGCCACCACAACGTAGTACCATTTCAGCTCAGGAAATATGATCGGCACGAAAATCGTTGAAATCAAAGAGAAGAAAATGTATCCAGCTATACCGAGCCACAATGGTATCGTCTCCCGTAGGAAGAGCTCATCTTGTTTGAGCTCTTTCAACGAATTCTTCTGTTCCTCTGTTCGGAAAATCAATGTTCGAGTAAGTTCAAATCGATCTAACACTAATTCGGTAACCTATAATGCGTAACATTTGATTATAAGATCATTATAAGTAGAAGGGAGTGTACCTGTCATCTGTTTTTTGGTCTTGATTCTGGCATGAATGTTGATGATTGTATAGCTCATAATCTTGGTGAAATTGTAAAGTCCATCTCCTAGAATGAGAGCAACTGACAGAAAAACCTGCACAAATTAAGTATACAAGAAAAAATAAGCAATCTAATTATTAAATTAATTTTCTAATGATTTAAGTAATCAAGAAAGGAGAGAGAGAGACCTTGTAGCCATATAAGCTCTTCATATTACTTTCATCTAAATTAGCAGCAAACCATTCTCCTTTAAGCTGCTTCATTAGCGGCCACATAATCCCCCATGAAATCACAGCTCCAAGCAACAGTGACAAGTTTACTAGGTGATTAACAATCATTCCTGCTCCAACATAGGTAGTGCTAAAATCAAAGAAAAACCTACACAAAAAACCAAAAGGAAAAAAATAATCAAGAAATGAAAAATAACCAAAACTCTGTGCATCACTGTTTTAACTATTTATCGCTAAAACCGTATATCGTAGACAAACCCGAAAAGAAGAAAAGAAAGAGCATACGTTTGGTTCCATGCTTGTAATCCAAAAGTAGGGAATTGTTGGAATCCACATGATTCTTCAGCAGAGAAGAACCATTTAAAAAATCCCCACAAGAAACTAATTGAGAAATACTTCATGAACCCACGAACTTGTTTCCTGTGATAAATTGTAGTAATTAATGAGTAATTTAATTATCACGATTTTACAATTATACATTTTTAATTTAATCAAAAGTTAATTATGTGTACTTGGCCATTTTATCATCGCGCGTGTGGAAGCCATTGATGAGAACAGCAGTCGCCAAACCACTTGGATACGCCAACCTCAGGTCTACTATCATGATCTGTGAAATTAATACAAACTCATTCAATCATTTCAAAGAAAATTATAGTAATTAATAACAAAAAAATAAATTCTTTTGTTGTTTCAAGATTTTTTTTGGTAGGACAGAAAAAGGGTGAAATTCTTTCTTTCTATAAATTTTCCTCTCAAAGTTCTTAAAACTATCTAGTATCTCGTTATCACATTAAATAAACTGCACTCAAATCGAACAAAACTTAATCTTTTAGTCCACTCTTTTTTTATTTTTTAATGACACTAGCTCCTACGACCACTTAAAGTTGGGGTCCCCATTTTCTTGAACCAAGTAATTGGCAAAAGATGTTACTTAATTGATTTTGTCAGTCCTACATTTGAATCAAGATTCAAGAACTTTCTAATGAGCAAGAATTTATAGTAAAAAGCATCATATTTTTTCAAAAGTAAAAGTGTTTAATTAATAGTACTAATACCTTTCTGAGCGGAATCAAGACAAAGAGGCCAACAAAGCAAACTAGGAAAAGGTAGCCAGTCATCCAGCCAAACCCAGGTTCCTTCACAGCATTAGCAGAATTCCCTTCAGTGCTCACTCCTGACAACTCATATGTCTTCCTGTTTAACCCCAAAAGATATGATGCAAACCCACCTACAATAATTAACCGCAATGAGCTGACAGCTTCATAGTACTGAGATTTTTAAAGCATCTACTTCCCTTAAGGCTTGAACTGAGATCTTGAAAGAAGAAAGCCAGTCGAATCCTCGCCATCTCGATTAATCAAATTATTAAAAAAGCATGATCAAATTGATTAATTAATAAATTAATTACCTCCAATAGAAATGCTGAAACAAGCAACAGCACAAGTTTGGATCATGGTATTTTCTTGAGGAGTGAAGGGCTTGACAACATATCCTCCTTTTTCAAGAACTTTGGTCCAACTTCTTATGAGCACAAAAGCAATAAGTGCAGCTGAGACATTAAGATTAGGGACTAACCCAGTTGTTAGATTTAGCTTCATAGCTATCACACTGTAGATTGCTCCAATCAGAATACTAACAACAATCCCTCTAATTGTTATCTGCTTTGTCCATGGCTGACCTCTCTTAATTATCTTCCCCTGCCGGCCGGCCTCTTCCCGGCCGTCATCAACCACCTCCTCCACCACCTCCTCCTCCTCCGCGTGAACTATCTCTTTCTTCTCTTTTGCTGCTCCTTCCTCCATCCTCATTCTCAGCTCTAGTCTCCAAAAAGTTCAAAACAAACCCAAATTAGATTTATACTTTTGAAAACCCAGAAAGCAATATTAATTAGTAATCTGTATTTTTTGTTTTTTTGTGATTCAGTGAGGTGCAGACTGCATGGGACGTTATAATAAAAAGATTTAATTTAGTGGTACTTTCTGTTACGCTGACAAGAGATACGAGTTTTAAGGACTTGAGTTTAAGTCACATAACTGTGCAATTTTTATCTGTAGCAGAAAGAAAAAAAGAAAGGGAAAAAGGGAAATTAGAAATGCTGATAAGAAAGAACTCACCTCTGGTTCTTCAATTCTGATTGCACATTGTAGTGGTATTTCGTTTCGTGAGAAAATGGTGAAAGTTCATTAAGATGGGAATGTGGTGGGAGTGTGGCATTGCCTGCTTGCTGCTGCTTCAATACTTATAAACAAAAAAAGAAAAAGGGCAGGCCTACTTCTCTGACTGGACTACTTGCATGTAACTGTAATTTACTCATTCATTACTGGCATTTGCCATCATAGTCATTATAATCATTGGAAGAAAAAAAATGTTAGAATATAAAACTTTTATTAGTATAATATTAATCGTTAACAAACTTGTCAAGTTGGGAGAGGTGGTACACATTTCGAGGATGGTTGAAAGGCAAATAACTAATGTTAATAGTGGTGGGACAAACATCTTTCGAAGTAATTTACAATTGTAAAAGCTTGTATGTCATGAAATGGTCGGGGCTGGTTAAAAATGAACTACAAGTTTTTTTTATGGGTGCTGGTTGAAATATTAATATTCTTGATGTTACATCTTTCCTTTCTTTTTCGGGTTCAATCAAAATCTCATGGGCTGATGATAGTGAGCTGCTCTCATCGGTCGCCCAGATTCTTTCATCCTAAAATACAACCACATAAGAAAGAAAGAAAAAGTATAGGGTGTTCCTAGGTGGTTCAATGACTAGAAAATGATGAATTGAGAATAATTTGAGAATTTGCTAAGAAAAAGGAATAATTTGAGATTAATGAGAAAAATTGTAGGGATTAATATGACCGGTTAAATCAATCGAGTATCGAACACTCACTGGAAAAAGAAAAAGAAAACTCAACCCTATATGTCCATTTCTACATGGATCACTCAATATATATTGGAGTCGCTAGGTGGGGAATTCTATACCAGTCATTTTGTGTGAAAAAACAATGGTGTATGTTGGCTTGCCTCTAATTTTCTGCATAGTTGCCCGATTGTGCCTTTCAAACTAAACGTCCGGTGCTAAAAGTTTAAAACTCGTGATCCCCACCAATTATGAAAGTGACTTCATTTATAATGACACAACCTAATGTTTGAACTTTGATCTATATGTGTATTCATTTTCTACTATATATATATATATATAGTATAATTCCTAATATATTATCATTTTAATTCGCATTAACTAATTTAATTTGGTTCTTATGGTATAAATTTACTTCATAGTACAGTTGGTTAATGAAGTCCCATCATGATTTTCAACGAATTTTCATGCTGATGTGTCAGTTTTAATATGGAAAAGAAAAAAACTATATTAATTAAGCAAATTTACCTTACCATAAAGACTAAAATAAAAAAAAATGAATTAGGCTAAAGTTAAAGTTTGGTCGATGCAGTGCAAAATATTTTTGATAATTGAGACAAAGTTACAGTTAAAGTTACCTGAGGAGATGAAGTGATTTTTTTTGTAAATTTTAGGATTTTTATTTAGTTAATCTCATTTTTTATGATCATTTTAATTGTTTTATGGTTACATAAATCCTCTGAAAAACAATATATAAAACCGAGTTCCTTAATTCTTATTTATATATATTTTCCTACAATTCATATTAATCAACGGTCTTTTTATATTTATATAAACTATTCATCTCCCGTGGATTGAAACTTGCAATAAAAACCTATAGTTTTTTAAAATTCTACTAGTAGTTAAAAGATAAAATAAAAAAGATGGTAAAATTTGCAAAAAAAAACTGAAGATTGGAGGCAAAATGTAATAAATACGGTATATTCCTCTTCATTTTAAAAAATTGAAAAATTAATGAAGAAAATAGGAAATTATATTAAAAATAAAAAAAAGTTTTTAAAAAATGGAAAATAATTAAACTAATTTTTACTATTATTTTAAATTTTACCATATTTGTCACATTTTTTTACAAAGTATTATAAATATTAAAATTACAACATTTATAAAATTATATTTTTTTATTACAAGTTTTAGAACTATAAGAAACAACATGATTTTTTTTTATAAGCTCTTAAAATATATACAGTTTTCGCTAAATAAATAAGTATGCTAGTATAGGGATGGTAGTGGATTGGATAATAATGAATATCCATATCAACCATATCCATTAATAATATATATTAGTAAATGGTATGGATATGAATATGAATGTTTATTATCCACGGTAAATAGAATGGATATGATTTTACATTTTTAATTATCCACATTATCCATTATCCATATATATATATATATATATTATGCTTTAAACTAAAATATATAATATATAGTCTTATAATAAGTTTGTATTAATATATATTTTATTTTATAATTTAAACAAAATTTTGAATAAAAGAATTTAAAATTTTGAGAAAAATAATAATTGTATAATAAACTATCCAAACGACATAATTTTTCTACAAATGAAAAATCTCAACCCTAAGTAAATCATAGAGTAGACAGCTAGGTAAGCACTAGCAATGTCACATCTGTGTAAACAACTCGTTTTACTCACACAACCATTAAGCGTGTACGATTTGAAGAAAGATGAAGAAGCAAACATAGTAACTCAAACATTATTGATTGCAATTTGGATTTGTTTTAGTTGTCTATTTGATAATGATTTTGAGAATTTTTAATTTGTTGAATTTAAGTGTATTTTTATATTTTTTAATTTAATTTATGTAGATTTTGATTGTGTATTTAAATTTTTATTTTTGAAGTTTTTCATGTACTTTTAAAAGTAATTTTTTTTTCCACAGTGGAGTACATGAGTCGGTTTATTGATCAGTATTTTTTAGAAGTTTTTTTTCTTCCATTAATAGATATCCATAAATATATATTAAATATGGATATAGTTTGATTTAATAAAAAAATAGATAATAATAATATGAAAAAATATATAAATATGATAAAAAGTAGATAGTATGGATATAATTTAGATGAATTTTGTGAATATCTATATCATGTCATCCCTATGTTAATAGTGGTAGAAATGATTAGCTTCGATGTAGAAACTTGAGATTGAAAAGTGTAGATGGTGGGCCAATATGAGCCTCTTGGTAAGTTAGTAGAGCTGGGGATCTGACTTTTATGGGCAGGGCGAGCCTATGAGGTGCCTAAAATGGTCCCGCTGCCACTCCACCATTGTTAGTGCCATTTTCACCACTTGCAATTGCGTTCTTTCTACTTTCTAGGATTCTAAAAATTGGCTGTTCTTAACTTCTTATATTATTAGTTATGATTGCAAAAAAACATCAAACTGTGGTGCAATAGAAAGAGAAATCATTCGCGATTAATTTAACTTTTATATTTGAGTTTAAAAAATAAAAAAATTATACTACGAGAATCAACTCCTTTCATAACCTAACATACTAAAGAGTCTCGATCAATATTCACATATATAATTGAACTTATACATCAACTAAAAATTCTGTTTTTACACGACAAGCAGTTAGGACTGTTTTACATGAAACATAATCCACATCTGCTTGGATTTGGATTGATTTTTTCAACTTGGATTTTTCCAAAATCTCTCTTTTATTCTGTATATATTTGGGGCCAACACTCACTTCATGTACATGATCAGAACTAGGGGTGGCAATATGGACAATTGTCCATTTGTCCGTCCATATGCTCGTCCCGTCCGTCCATGTCCATTTAATAAATGGGTTGGGTTAGACCCATCTAGCTACATATACGGACGGACGGGACAAACCCAACGAATTCCCGTCCGTCCATTTATTATTTAATTTAAAAAAAAAACTTAATTTCTAAAAAAAAAAAATTCAATTTTTTCTTTAAAAAAATAATATTTTTCAAAAAAAGTACTCTTATTTTTCGAAAATAATAATTTTTCAAAAAAATTACTCTTATTTTTCGAAAATAATAATTTTTCAAAAAAAGTACTCTTATTTTTCTAAAATAATAATTTTTCAAAAAATTTTTTTTTTAAAAAAAATTCAATTCCCGGAAAAAAATTATTATTGGACCGGAACCCATCCCGTCCGTTCAAATTTAGATGGATGAGTTTTGTCGTCCGTTTATTAAATGGACTTGGACAAATCCGTCCAGTTTATTTATTGGACAAATGGAATTGGTGTATGGACGTCCGTCCGTCTCATATTGTCACCCCCTAATCAGAACGCCATTGTTTACTTTTCTTCTTCCACGAGTGAGTGTGGGTCTTTTTCCTCGGGAAAGGCGAATGATCGTAGGAATTCAATCGAAGCTCCAATTATTGTCGTTGCTAAGATTTTTGGAATCTTATTTGCAAGCAAAATGGTCTAGAAAAAACAAATAAAATCAATTAACGAATGGACAATATCAATTCAAATGAAGCTAAAATATACTTTCTCCGAACGTTTTGATCATTTTTTTTATTTTTGAAAAAAATGTCGTTTTTATTATTTCTAATATATTGAAAAATTAAAATTAGTATTGATTGACTCTAGTTAATAAAATGAGTAGTATAAAACTATTCGAATTCGGGTTGTGGAATTTTCTTAATAGATTAGAGGTTTAATAAATAATGATACACAAGAAAAACATGCGTATAATTAATCTCAAACATTAAACCTCATCATTTCACCTATCGAATCAAAGGCAGGTCAACATGTTTTTTTGGCCTTCTTTTTTTGTATAGAAGATAGGGCAAAGCTAAAAAAGGAAAACTTGAGTGTAGCACGCATTATAGAATAATAGCCTACGAGTCTCGTCTCGTGCGTAGAAGAGGCGTGGAGAATAGGGATTCCAATTGCGAACGACCCATCCATATATAAGAAGCTCATTGCTAAACTCCAATCATATTTCTCACGTAAATAGCTTATTAAATTCTTAAAATTTGTGTTTTTTTATGTGAATTTTAGTTTTTTTCAATTACCACATTTAAATTTTCTTTGATAATTGTAAACAAGATAGTTAAAAGAATAATTGTTAATAAATAAGTAAAATTTATCATAAAAACATATAGAAAAAACAGTTAGTTGGTTATCATTTTTATTTCTAATTTTCTGTTTTTTTTAAAGAAAAAACATAAAACGTGTTTGGTAAAATAATTTTTAATTTTTTAATTATTTTTTTAAGTGAAAAATCTATAAAAATAGAAATACAATTTTAAAAATCAGAAAAAATGGTTTCTTATTTTCTATTTTGTGTTTTAAAAGTCAGGAAAAAAGATAAAGAACTAGAAATAGAAATGATACCGAACAAGTCCTTAATTGTTGTAAGAAAAAATGGAATGATTATTTGGAGCAAGATTTTGCTAGAAATTAAAACAAGAGTAAAAGTAAACTTCTTCCCCTAATCCAGGTTTTTAATTGGTTAGTGTTCAACGGGCCAACCCATGCAAGAAAGAGCCCAACCCATGTTTCCTGCTTGGGTCTGGGCGTTATGGACAGAGTAGTTGTTGCTTTGAAAAATGGGCTGAAAATGGTTGGGCCACATTAAAGTCATAGGGCGTAGTTTCCAGTAAATGCCCAAGGGTTACAAAATACCGAGTTAAAATCCTTATTCCTCTTTACAAATATACATGTCTAAATTGAATTTTCAAATTCTCTTAAAAAGAAAAAAAAATTAACGAAAATTCACATTAAATTAATTTCTCTAACATCTCACTTAAAAGGGTCATTCAAATATACATGTTTATAAAAATAATAATACTTAAAATACTAACTATTTTACTAATAATAAAACTGTAGTAAGTTAGTAACTGATATGTATTGGATTTTATTCATTCCTAATTAAATATATTATTATTTTTATTTAAATAAATAATTATCAAATAAATATAAAAATAATATGTACATTTGCTATAAAAAGAAAATTATATATGTAGTTACGTACCTTTAATATAAAAATTAGTAACAATATTGGAGTAATATTTTTAACACTACTTTACATAATTAATGCATATCAATAAATGATAAGCGTCGGTTCAATTCGGTTCGGTTTAGTTCAGTTCATATAGATTTTTTAATTCGGCATCATAGCTTAATTGTTTTTGTTGGTTCTTTTCTCTCTCTATTATTCCCCGTTCGAATTAAACGACGTTGCGCATATATAATTATGTACGTTCGAAAAAAAGTACGAAATTTTTTGAGATCAAAATAGTGAATCATTCGGACCACCTCGTTATGCGTGAAATCGTTTAATTCGGACAACATGTAGTATAAAAACGAGGAAAAAATACAAAAAGAAATTAACTGAATCAAATTCACATGATCAACAACCAACACTGCCAAATCTAATCAAAATCAAATCCGAAAGCCAAACCCAAGTAGGTCCCAGCCGTCACAAAAACAACACCCATCCACGTGTCACTATCCCATCGCCTACAGCCCCTCCACGTCATCACCACACCCATCCTCCCGTTTCGTCCTCTCTCTTTCTAATATCGGCGGTCAACGGATCCCCTAAATTGCCCCCCTCTCTTCACATCACACAGAAAAAAGAAAAAAGAAAAAAGGAAAAAAAACAAAGCAAAGTAAACCGAGAAGAGAACGCGGACCTCAGCTTATTTTTCCCCGTCCCGATCACTCTGTATACACTCGGACCGTAGCTCAGATTTCCGGCTGGTTTGGTTTCTCCATCACTTCGTCTTCCTGGCATGGGAAGGATGGGAGGGAATCCGAGAGCGTACACCGTGAATGCTGACGACTACAGGCTCCTTGAAGAAGTCGGTTACGGCGCCAGCGCCACCGTTTTTCGCGCGATCTATCTCCCGCTCAACGAAGTTGTGGCTGTTAAGTGCTTGGATCTCGATCGCTGCAACAGCAATCTGGTTCGTATCGTCTTCCCATTATGCTATTTTCGTTGTTGCTCCTATTGCTTAAGTCTTGTTGTTATGCTTTCAATTTGCAGATCATGTTTGATTTGAACTCATTCTTTAGTTTGCTAATGAAGGGATAGAGTTTGACGCACATTTAAAAAAAAAATTTTTTGGAAGGGCTTATTTCTTAATTGGGACTGATTATTGAATTTGTGGTTATTGCACGTTATCTTGTAGATTTCATTCATATACAGGGAATTTAGTATTTCCCTTAATGCATCAAGTGGTTGTACAATTTTGTCTGAGTGGTAGCTTAGGTTTCCAGCTCAATTTTAGGAGCTGGCTTGAGATTTGTTGGCACCCAGATTGGTGCTCCAATCTGTGATAGGAGGATGTTCTTCTCGGTAATTGAAGTTGCTGCAAGCCGTAGTTGAATTTCTGCAGTTTTTGAAAGAATGGGTTAGAACGGAACCTCAGCCTATTCATTCTGTCAATGCTTACCTGTTCCAAAATTGCAAATTTTGTACTTATGTCTGGAGGCTTTTGATAACTAGATAATTGTCCATCTTCTTCTTTCCGAGGACTTAATTGTTTTGGTCAAAGCCTAACTTGTTTGTCAAAAGAATTCTTCATAGTAGACGTGCACAACAATTCAGAGCGCTGATTCCTTCTTTTTCTGATGTTTCTTTCTGTGGAGACCTTTCTTCCATGGTTCTCTTGAGTAACCTTTTCTGGAATCATTGTTTTGTAGGATGACATACGCAGGGAAGCTCAAACTATGAGTTTGATAGATCATCCAAATGTAATTAGGGCATATTGTTCATTTGTTGTCGATCGAAATCTTTGGGTGATCATGCCATTCATGGCAGAGGGTTCGTGTTTACATCTTATGAAGATAGCATATCCAGATGGATTTGAAGAGGCTGCTATTGGTTCTATCTTGAAAGAAACTCTGAAGGCCCTCGAGTACCTTCACCGACAAGGGCATATTCATCGAGATGTAAAGGTGAGACATTCGTTTCGACAATTATACCCCCCAACAACTCTAAGTGTCTAAACAATAATCTTACTTTTTATTTTGGTTTCAGGCTGGAAACATACTATTGGATACTAATGGGACAGTAAAGCTCGCTGACTTCGGTGTTTCAGCTTGCATGTTCGACGCAGGTGATAGACAACGTTCAAGAAATACTTTTGTGGGTACTCCATGCTGGTAAGTTTCATTGTTAAACGATTTCTTTCTTCAAACAACGATGATGTATTTATGACTTGAGCATGTCATCATCCATGCATTTATTCTTGTTTCTAGGATGGCACCAGAGGTTTTGCAGCCAGGAAGTGGATATAATTCCAAGTGAGTTTTATTTTTGTCCTGGTTTGTGCTTCGCCTGTCTTCATGCTCATGTGGGAACGGTTATTACTACGACTTAAAACTTAAAAATGAAGGCTATAGGCTTATCACTTGGTTGCCTGTTTGATCATTCTTGCGCAGAGCTGATATTTGGTCATTTGGTATAACGGCATTGGAGCTGGCACATGGTCATGCCCCGTTCTCAAAATTCCCTCCAATGAAGGTACGTCCATCTACAATGATTCAGCAAGAATTTCTACCAAGATGCAGCCAGGGCTTCTTGAAGTTTCTCTTCAAGTCGCTTATTGACATAGCTAAACCCTTTTTTTTGCTTACACCACCTCTTGCAGGTTCTTCTGATGACCATACAGAATGCACCTCCAGGACTTGATTATGAACGTGATAAAAAGTTTTCTAAGGTATTGAAATTCTTTCTGGCTAGACAATTAAAACAATAATAGGTCCATCATCTGGTTAGGTGGTCAAGCGGCTTCTTGTGTAGTTGATGGTGAGAAAAAATACCTTTTTTTCACGCATATTAAGTTTCTAATTAGAGAATTTCCAGTTGTCATCAGTCTTTTAAAGAAATGGTTGCAATGTGCTTGGTCAAAGATCAAACAAAGAGGCCAACTGCGGAGAAGCTATTAAAGCATTCATTTTTCAAGCATGCTAAGCCTCCAGAACTTTCTGTGAAGAAGCTATTTGCTGACTTGCCTCCACTTTGGTCTCGAGTGAAAGCCCTTCAGGTGAGCCATCTTGTGCTATTCTCTGCCTTTCTGCCTCTTTTCCATAAGTTTTTTTTTTTATGGAATTGTTGAACATTTCCAGGTTAAAGATGCTGCACAGCTAGCTCTTAAGAAAATGCCATCGGCAGAACAAGAAGCTTTATCGCAGGTGAGACAGTTCTGAAGTTCAAAGTTTTGATTGTGCTTTCTATGTGCAACTGATCCATGAACAAAGCTTAATTCATTTGTTGTTTTCACTTGACCTGTTCTTAGATGTTTCTGGAATTACTTGTATTGGATATTTTAATTTATGCTGGGTTGAACCTGCATTAATTCATTGTCTATGTCACTGTTTGAACCTAACATTTTCTTGTGTATCTTGTGGTTATAATTTTTAAACTCACAAGCAATTTCCTCCTCTTCCATCATTTATGAGTGATTGGCTGGGAATAACAAATACCAACAGGCGGTTGGTATGAGTGAGTGGTTTGACACTCTCACCCCTTATGCAAGAGGTCTCTTGTACACGGAGAAATTACCCATTGGGAGCACTTTATGCCTTAGTCGGCCAACCCAGTGCGAACAGGATTAGTCCTAGCTCAGTGGACTTGGGATACCTGTGGTTTAGACTTAAATAAAAATTGGGAACAATGAATGCTAAAGTGATAAACAGAGTTTGTTTCAGAAATGAAAATCAGGCCCTGAAGAAATTAATATGTGTGTGCAAGCTCATGACTTTCCGCACGTTTCCTAATCTCTCTGGTCTTTTTTGTATTTGCCTTGTTTTTGTCATAGAGTGAGTACCAGCGAGGTGTTAGTGCCTGGCACTTTGATCTTGAGGATTTAAAAGCCCAAGCATCACTGGTAAGCTCTCTCTCACAATCTGTATATGATTAAGATGGTGTTTTTGAGCTGTAGTTTACTTGTTGGTGAAATTGCTAAACCTGAACTAATGCATTTCACCTTTTTGACAGGTGAGAGATGACGATGATATACTGCAAACTAAGGAAGACTATAAAAGCATGAAGGTATTTGGTGATATCAATATTGTGGTTGAGTTACTAACCACCCAATATATATATATTTTTTTTCAGAATTAAAATAAGTGAATAAGCATATAAAATCAACTTGTCTACCCATCTCCTATTCAGCTGTGCAGACCTGTTCGTACATTGCACTTTTGATTAGATTAGCATTTTTGTTGTTACAGGATGCACCAGTTTATCAATCCACACAAGTGGAGGTTAATTCAAATAGTGAGTTACAAAAGGCCGAGTGCAGAGAACAATTAGGGAGGGATGAATTATCACAAGATGAGAACTTGAACAGAAAAGGAAAGCTTTTGGAAGACGACTTTGTAGAAGCTAGCTCCCAAGATAATTTTGGCTGGGAAAAAGATGGGTCAAGCTCTGAGGCAAAAGCATCAATAAAAGAAATTGATGTAATACAGACCAAGAATAAGCCAATAAAGACTCGCCAAACCTGCAGTGGCCCACTTGCGCCTAGTTCTGTACTTGGCCACTCTTTATCAGAGAGGGGGCGGATTTCTGAAAGGTTTGTCTTTAATGATTTTCGTATTGGAAATGATTGTACTGCTGTTTGAAAACAATGTAATTACTTCAACCTTTCAGTGTCTAAGAGTTTCTTTTTATAGCATCATTCCATGTTTTGGGTGGGTCATTTATCTGGTGCTTTCTATTAATGCGTCATTGTTATAGAATTGGGGACTGTCAATTTAGTGAAGGAGCATCTCTATTCAGTTTTGCCTTTTAACCACACAAGAAATGCCTTCAGCTAGATAGTTGACTGATGTTGTTTGGTGATGTGTTAGGGGGTTGGATTTTTGACATGATACAGTTGGTACAGTTGGTGGATGTTTGTTTTCATGCATGATTTGATTACATAAGTTGTAATGAGCATATTTCATTGAAGAAATCAGGCTGACTAAGAGTTCACTGTTTAATTTGTTATTTTGTTTTCTCAACCAAGTGCTTTGTTGCAATAGATACTGAAAGCTGATTTAAGAATAGACAAAACGATTTATTATGTCTCCAGAAGTTGCTTAGCCACTAATCTATTACACTTTTAGCCTCCATGCAATCTTTGTAAAACAAATTGATTAATGAACAGTAAGGAGCGACAGAGGATATGCAAAATGCTCATAGTTACTTCGTGCAATACAACCATTTCTCCTAGTTGTTAAAGTAAGGATATAACTTCTATTTTCTTCAGCTCCTTATCAAGGGATAATAGTCTATGTAGATGGTGGTTTGATTGTTCTATTGGCTGTTGGATCAATTTCTTTGCCTTTTCTTATTTTCTGAGTCTCAAAAGTTTTATGTAACTTGATGAACCAAAGTACAGCTTACTTTCCTTTTCTCTGGAAGCTCCAAAGTTGAAGTTATTGAGCTCTTTTTGGTTAATTGTTAGGTTTGAGGATGTAATTCTGCCAACTGAAAAACCTAGCCGTGATATTCGAAAAGCACCAAGCTTCAGCGGTCCTCTGATGCTTCCCAACAGAGCTTCTGCTAACAGTCTGTCAGCTCCAATAAAATCTTCTGGAGGTACAGAGTATATGCTGCATTTTATAGTTATCATTTTCATCACATTCCTTTTTTTCGTCATCAGGATCATAGTATTATGGAAAAAAAGAAAAATTGCAAAACCAACATATACGCTGTTTTCTCCTGTAATGAGACATGGAAACCGTATATGACCAAGTATTCATTCTGCAATAGGATTCAGAGATTCTTTGGATGAAAAGTCAAAGACTAATCTGGTGCAAATCAAGGGGCGATTCTCAGTAACGTCAGAAAATTTAGATCTTGCAAAGGTAAGGTTCAATTCTCATGATATATTGTCTTACTATGTAACTGTAACTAACTAAAGAGTGTGCCCTAGGATATTCCATTAAGTTCAGTTCCACGCCGAACATCACAGGTAAGTGGCGAATCATAGTGCAAGAGTTTTTATGTAATTGTATATTTCGTGTAAGTCTCACATGATGCCATGTTTTTGTGTGGTTTTCAGGGATCACCACTGAGAAAGTCTGCTAGCGTCGGTGAATGGATATTTGACTCTAAACAAGCGGTTTGTGCTTCCCCACTTCTCTGGATGTTTCTTAAATTCAGATTATCGTTGCATTTCTTGGCATGATAATCAAAATAAAGCGTCTTCATTTCATACAAGTGTGCACTTGCATTGTGACTTTATGGTAGCAAAGCTCATAGGTGGCTTCAACACTGGTTCCGCTTTAATGACTACTCAAACTTGTTGGCCTCTACTGAAGACAGTGCCGTCTCTTTTTTTCCTCTCTTATTTATTTATTCTTTCATCAGGCCACTACTCCATCACCAAAAGAGGTTAGTAGCAGCAACGTTCCTGCATCACTCCTCTTGCCACAACTTCAGAATCTTTTTCAGCAGACCTCAATTCAACAGGTAAGGGTGACTTGAACTTGAGGCAATGTTTGTTTGTTTTTACCTGTAGAAAGTTTTTTAAACTGTGCAAACTTTAGGCAAACATGTTTCTAATTTGAAAATTTCTTCTGATGACAGGATCTAATCATGAATTTGTTGAATAGCTTGCAACTAAATGATGGAGTAGATGGTGGGTAAAACTGTTGTTTCTTTGTTCCATGTGACGTAATTACCTTATCAGAGGATTAACTGGAAAAGTTGTAACTTGTATTTTCTGTTTGTGTCAGTTGCTGCTCCCCCTCCAAATGGAAAGTTGCCACCATTGCCACGCGCAGAGAACAATGGAAGTGTAAGCATATTTTCTGTCATTATAGTTTTTTTTTCCCCTCTTGCCTTGCTGTGACAGACTTGTTTAGGTAGCTCTCGTGGTTCGTGAGGTTCTGTATGGCGTTAAGTAGTCTCACATAGTATGACTGATCTCATCTAAGATCAGTTGTTACTGAACCTGGTTGATCCCAATTCTTTGTTTGTCAAGCATTCGTACTTCTCTGATATACTCACTGAACAGGTCGAACCAACAGCTTTGGAGAGGGAGCGACTTCTGTTGACAAAGATCTCTGAGCTTCAAACTAGGTTGGTATTGTATTGAGTTTGTCTTCTTTTTTGTGATATTTTCATTGTATTGTCTGATGTCTCACCCTTCATTTGCAGGATGTTCAGTTTGACTGAGGAACTGAAAACTGAAAAGACAAAATATATGCAAGTGAGTGGCTCAATACTTCCTTTTTAAAAGAATAATAATGTTATGGATAGTGGCTCAGTAGAACGGACTGTTTTCCTTTTGTTTGGTTGCACCACCTTTTGGATAAAACACGCAAGACTTGAAGTTCAAGCATTCTGCTGCCTATATCTATACGTGATTTAATTTGTTAGTATTTTTATCATTGTTTACAGTTGCAACATCAGCTGAGATCATTATCCGTTGACGAAGAGAATGGGGATACATTGGACTTGGATGCCTGAAAGCTGGAGTTTCTTCATTTTGTAAAGCGAGACCACCTTGTAAATCCAGGAGGAGGGGCCGTGTACATCGGGCAGAATGTGTTTCTTCTTGTTGTATTGGCTGGATGGGAACCGTCTTTGGCTATAAAGTTGATCGGAGGAGGGCAGTGACGGGTCAGCACTGTATTTCTGGATCTCTCCTGCAATCTGTTATACGCATTATTATGGAGACTGCTGCGTTCACCCCCAATGACAAATACGGAGCCATTGGTAGATAGGATATTCTTGGATGCATTTGAGGTGGAAATGAGCTGCTGTTCCTCGGTGCGTGAAGGAGCCGGGGTCGAGTTGGCAGTTAATTATTGATTTTTCTGCGTTTGCAATGGGAAAAAGTTAGAAAGGTTTGCGTGCTTGTTTATATATTGATGGCTCATATTTATCATATTCATTGATGCAAGTATATTGTTTTATTATTATGTCGACGCGATCTTGTATATGTGAAGTAGAAACCAAGAACCATTTCTCTTTCCCATGTATTTATGAAAATAATTTGTTTATGGAAATTTTGCAACTTATAGGTAATAATTGGAGCTTCATTTTTAGCCTTTTCAATTGACCACAATAGACTTTGGTCTTCCTTCTGCCTCAGAACACATTTGTTGTAAATTTTAAAATTTATTATTTCAATAATCGAACTTACTATCTTTTACATGGATTGTTTTCATGCTGACCATATACATATTTTACATGGATTGTTTTCTTACCAAAGGAATCATGAAGGGTAGGATGAGAAATTTACAGATATATTTACATAAATATTAATTCGTGATCAAGTGTATGAATAAATGTTTAATCAAAATTTTGAATGAAGAAAAGCTATATTGATGCTAATCATTATTTATAGTGCGAATTAAACTATTTTATTTGTGGATTCCTCCTTTCATTATAAAAAGCAATACGGTTAGTCAATAATTATTAATTATGGTGTATGACCAAATTGGTATAATAGGAAATTTTAAAAATTATAGAGTTAACTAGGACGGTATCGGAACAACTAAATTAGGCGAAACAAAAATAAGTCAGGAGGCCCACACGTTTCCCCGTCCTTGAAAAAGCGCGAAGCCCAAGATCGTCTCCTCCTTCCCATACTTCCGCGTCGCGGTCGCCCCTGGCGTGGGTTAAGCTTTTATGCTAAACTTAAACCCAGACGGACCATGTCGCCCGCCACCATGCTCCCGCCTTCCCTTGCTTCCCTTTCTTCCTCCTCCGCTCTTCGCTCTCTCACATCTCCACAACTCTGCTCCTCACTTCCCAAACTTAATAAACCCTCACGCGCGCGCAGTGAAACCCAAATCACCCTCAAGGTAGTTGCTCCTCCTTTTAAATTACTGCTCCAACTCAAATTCTCTCTTCTTCTTCTTCTTCTGAAAACGTGCTCTTCTTTTTGTTTGTCATCAGAGGACGGTTAGGAGTGGGATATGCCGGGCGGAGTTGTCGCACGACGCGCCGTTTGCTGCGGCAATAGGCGCGTGTATGCTCAGTTCATTGGTTTTGCCTTACGGTGTTAGTACGGAGACGCCGGAGGAGACTGAATCCGCTTTTGATTCAACTGACGCAAGATTAACCGCCATGTCGATTATAAGCTTTATCCCTTACTTCAATTGGCTGGTGAAGACAATTAACTTTACTGAATTTTTGTTTTTTGTTTTGGTTGGTTTCGAGGTTCTGATTTAATTTATCCTTGGTGTTCTTGGTAGAGTTGGGTGTTTGCGTGGCTTGATACCGGAAAACGCCGTTATGCTGTATATGCGCTTGCCTATTTAGCTCCGTATCTGAGGTTTGATTTCCCATCTTCGTCAGTACTCAATTGATTTGAGTGGGGACCTTTTCACCACAATGGTTGTGCTGGTTTTTTGTATTTGATCACTTTGCTACTAGATTGTGCTACCTAGTTTATCAAATTCGTGATGAATTAAGCTAATTTGTTTAAGCATTGATGAAAACTTCCAAGCTCATTGTGACACAACATCCCCTCCAGTATGATAATTGTTCTTAGACATAGTTGGTCACTTATAGTAGTGGCTGAAGAAATGTTTCTGTTAATGCTTAACAGAGTTTTCTTTGACCAATCTTTCATCGAAGATTTTTTCTTTGCTGTTTAAAGAATTCTCAACTTATTTGGCATCTGTTGCGTTCTTAGTTGAACCTATAGTTCCTAGACCTAGTTGGTCACTTCTACTAGTGCCTGAGGAAATGCTTCATTAATGCTTGATCGATTTTTCTTTGACCAATATTTCATCTTGATTTTCCATGATTGAACATTGTTCGGTGCGGTTTAAAGATTTCCCAACTCAGTTTGAATCTGTTGTATTCCTAGCTGTTGGACTTTGATATGTTAGTTGAATTGTGTAAAATGGTTATAAGTATCACTGTATGCATCGTATGCAACCCTATGTTTAAATTGTGTCTTTTTTTATCCAGTAAACAATTCCTAAGTACTGAGTTTGTAGGCAATACGGTAATATATATAAATGTATGGTACCTGCTTAACTCGTTTATGTAAGTTTGTGACTTGATTGGATACCGGAAATTTGAACAAGCTCTTTTCTTATGAACTACTAGATCAAATTTGTCATTATCGCCCGAGGAGAGCTGGCTGCCTGTTGCTAGTATTGTCCTTGGCATTATTCATGTGCAGGTATAGTTCTAATTGTATGGGATTAGGTCAGCCTTAAGGTTGTACATACCACTGAATCTGAAGATACAATGAAAACCATTATGATCAGATCTTAATTTTCTGTTATTTCCTTCTGCAGCTGGAAGTAAGTATAAAAAGTGGAGATATTCAGGGATTTCAAGTATTCAATGAAGCTGCAAAGTTCCTTTCATCACTGACGAAAAAGAAAGAGACTTCAGAGGGGCATCATCAAGGTCCATACGGGAAGGTATCGATTATTGAAGCCACTATGAATTCTTATTTCATTTGATCTGCAAGAACATCATTGACATCGGTGTTTACCTTCTAATATTAGGGGAGAGAAGAGCATCGAGATCTACCATCCGCTAAGGAGAGATCAAGAAATGACCTTAATAGGTGGAGAGTACCTAGAGATGCGTCAGAACCCCAGGAAGATTTAAATGGCGGTTGGGATGAAGATGAGGGTAGGAAAAAATAGAAAACTAGCTGCTTGTTTTTTTCCTTATGGCTCAGCCTCAGCTACAACTTTCGGATTATTATATAGAATATGCTTTTAATGGCAATACAAAGGTTATTATTTCTATGCTGATGTTTGTCTTTTATTTTCTGTATGGGGAGCCAATGCTGAAGTTTTTACCTTAGTTAGGAAACAGAATTCGCTTTGCAGTTATGATTATCAATGAATGCCAATTGGATCACATACTCCAGCTGATTTATAAGAATGCGTGGAATGGAAGCAGCTTCATAATCCAACTCCCTTAAGAACTGGAAAAGTGCGAATCCTTTCATGTTCTTCATTTCGAATCGTTTTCTGAAATGCATTTCACATTGTTGCGGATACAGGACAATTCACAAAAATATAATACCTACTTTGAGATCCACTCTATATATTTACTCTATATTAGTCCTTGAAGCTGGCATTTTCTTTGGAAACGGACTTAAAAGCCTCGTCTTAAAACAGAAATCCAAACTAACCGCAGCGAAAGCAAAGATCAAAAAGTTCTCAGCTATGTACACTGCACTGCTGTAAGCATGGGACAAGAAGCTTTCAAGATTAAGCTCCAATGGAGGTCCAGCAGCCAACATACCAAGACCTGCCATTGCAAATCCATCCACCGTTATTTCAACTGTAAAGCATTTGCTTCCTCTATCGTATGTCAAAGGCACTTAACAGATCATTCTTTCATTGCAAATTACTCAAAATTAACAATACCTTTTATGAAGCCGAAAGCTGCAACTGCTCCTGATTTCAGATGAGAGTCGTCCAAGTTTCTTCTTATCACATATCGGTATGTAACACCGAATAATGCACAGCTAATAAAGGTGATTCCTGAAGGAAGTATCAGCTGATCAATACTGGTGACCTGGGTGAAATATATAGGGAGAGCTGCCAGGGTACCGACAGATGCGGATATAGAAGCCGCCTTTATAGACTCCAATCTCTCTTCATCTTTGCTGACCCCTTCAGTTTCTGAAGCATTACCTTCTCCATCCCCCACAGCACCAAGGGACAGCGACTGTTCTGCATCTTCAATCATGGCTCTTGCCTCTAAGATCTCCTGCTGGCATTCTGCAATCTTAAAGTCAGCCAGAACCGTATATCAATCCATAGTCATACGAAGGTCCGTCGAGAAACAAGAATAGTTGTGTGCCTAAACTCAGTTACAAATCGCTACATCCATTTGGCTAATTATCATTTTCCTAAAGCTGGAAGTTGAAGGTTTTCCTCCTCAACTCCTCTCCTATCAGGTATGCAACCAGAAATTTCATAAGGACACAACATCGATCAACCCATTTAGAAGACTTCAAAAAATTTCACAATGCAGGTATCAAATCAATCATGCTTCTTTTACATTAATCCCTCCTCAAAACCCCACGTCCACAAGTCAAATTCTTGTTTTTCTTATAGGCAGAGGTGAGACCGGAGTCGAATTTCTTCTTTGATAATCGTTAATCCATAGGTGCCCAATTTCATTCTTCCAAAACTCCCAGTTCATTACAAAACAAAAGGAAAATGACAATTAAACAGCTAACTACTAACCAGTAACTACCCACAAAAGGAAACCATCTCAAGGAAGCCAGAAATGCTCCTTTCCATGATGAAAAGAAACAATATTTTTCTTGATTTCTACAAGAAAAATAAGCAAAATCAAGAAAGGGTGAAACAACAGACCTCAGCAGCTTTAGTTTCAATCTGGTTGATGTAATTCCTCAATTCCCGAGCCTCAAGTTCCTGTCTTTCGATCTCGGCAAGCTCTAACTTCGCCTTCTCTACTCTTTGTGATGCCTTCTCTAACCCATCAAGCAAGACCCTATTCTCATCTCTGCTCAATAGCTCTTCCACTTGCTTGTCCACCAGACCAGACAATGCATCCTTCAAATTATTATTACTATTGTTACTGGCCCTGGGTTCTCTCTCTCGTGAGCTGTTGCTGTTGCATTTTACTAAAGGCAGAGGCCTGGGCGGTGAACCGGTGGTGGCTCGGCGGAGGAAGAGTGTTGTCGGAAGTGTTGGTGACCCGATGCAGAAGGATTTTGTGAGGAGGGTTTTGGAAATTGAAGATGGGTTGCTCATGGTGGCCATTTCGGGTAAGATTGAGGACCTCGGCGGCAGCAGGGACTACTCAACTCAACGAGTGGGACATAAAAAACTCCAGTGATGATGGGCACAGAACAGGCCACAGAGGCGATTGGTAATTTCCTTTTTGGAGGATCTCGATTGAAATATGAAAATACATTAGGAAAAAAAAAACCGAAGTAAAAAGATTTTCTTAGTTGAGATTTCGAGCGTTATCGGATTTCAAAATAGGGTAAGCATTTTAGTATAAATTTGATTCATTTTCAAGATTCAAATTCGTGATTTTAATTATAAATAGACAATTCACTTACCGCATGAGTTATGACACAATCAATGTTAATATTGTACAAATAAACTAACCCAATAGGAAAAGAGAACTTAAGGTGTAAATAATCATATCCAAAATGTGAGAAAATATTCGCTTACGAGGAAAGTGCATTAGATTTCATTAGATTAAACTCATACTTCAATTATGTAATAAAGAATTTGTTTTTTTATCGAGAAAATGTAACAAATGATTAAAAACTATAGAAACCTTACAATTCTATGAAGAAATGAGTCAAGAAGAATAAACTTCAAAGGCTTACATTTTCTATTTTCAATATAAAAAAAACTTGCATTTTTGTCTATTGGTGAATGTTTTCAACTTTTTTTACTAATTAAACTTAAAAGTTATGCTGACTCACTTAGTTAATAAATAAAAAATAGGAAAATTTGAGGGGCCTTGGCCCATTGCGCCACAGCAGGGCCCAAAACGCCCTATAATTAATTCAGAGGGAAGTGTTGGAGCTTCATCTTTATTGTTTTGGGTTTGAAAATTCAACAAGGGCTATTATGTTGGCACTGACTACTAGAGGGTTTAACAGCAAGCTCTTCTCCATCTTCACCCCTAAAACCCTCCTCCTCACTCGCCCTCTCATTCTCTCTCTAATGGCCTCTTCTCCTTCAGTTTCGTCTCCACCTTACTACTCCACTTCCTCCCCTATCCACGCGCCTCTCAAGCGCGTTGGAACTCACAACGGCAGCTTCCACTGCGATGAAGCTCTTGGCTGCTTCATGATTCGCCTCACCAACAAATTCTCCAACGCCGAAATTATCCGCAGTCGCGATCCACAGGTTTGAAACAGCATTCCTTTTTTATCCTTTTCATTCTATGAAACTGTACATATAATAAAAGAGTAAACCTTAGGAGTTAAGAGCTTTAAATCGTTTCCTTTTCAGCTGTGAGTTTTACAGTGAGCTAATACGGTTTTAAATTACGGGTTTCTTTTGGATCGTTGTAGGTTTTGGAAAGTCTTGATGCTGTGCTGGATGTTGGGGGTGTGTATGATCCAAGTCATGACAGGTATGATCATCATCAGAAGGGATTTGGGGAGGTTTTTGGACATGGGTTCAGTACTAAGCTTAGTAGTGCTGGTCTTGTTTACAAGGTATTGTTTGTGCAAAGTTGAAATTTTCATGTATACAAGTGATTGGCTTGGTGCTGTTTGTATTGATTGTTTTTTCTTCTCATATATGTTATCACCTAGCATTTTGGAAAGGAGATTATAGCTAAGGAGCTCCAAGTCGGGGAAGAGCACCCAGATGTGCATCGGTTGTTCTTGGCTATCTACAAGAGCTTCATGGAGGTGCTATTTTCTACCTACTCCAGGCGAACTTTAGTTTACTTTTATTACTGTTGTAGATGTTGTTACAAAATGTGGTTCTGTTCCTTGCCTTTGTTTAACTTAGGTTCTGGTTAGGTTTTTCAACCAAACTACTAAGAGTCTTTTAGGTTATATGTAGCTTGCTCTATTTTTTAATAAATACTGAAGTTTACAAAGAGCAGTGATGCATTTATGTTCTTAGACCAGCCATGTCATCTTTTTGTCAAAAAACTGCTATAGTTTGTACTAAACTCTTGGCATTTACTTGTAAAGTGTATTGTGTAATTTGATATGTAAGAAGGTTTAGAATAGTGCATGAAGCTACCCACTTTAGGAAGTAGTATGTTCCTTCTTGATGGAGAATTATTGTTCATATGTGATAATGCGATCTGTGTTTTGCCGTGTACTTTCCCTTATCTGATGATAGTTTTGTTTGAGTAAAGATGCTTTGTTTTTGTTGTTCATGAAGTTGACCACTGGCTAACCCTCACTGCTTCCACGTGACTTGGGAACTCTTCTTTTATATTGCAGGCAATTGATGCTATTGACAATGGAATAAATCAGTATGATACAGACCAGCCTCCAAAATATGTCAACAATACACATTTGTCTTCACGTGTTGGGAGATTTAATTTGGATTGGATAGACCCTGATCAATCCCCTGAGAAGGAGAATGAGGGCTTCAAACGAGCAATGGCTCTAGCTGGTAGTGAATTTTTAGACGTGAGTACTTTACTTGCAAATTTAATTTTTTTAATGGATCTATGGTTGTTACACTCACTCGACCCCTGCACACCCACGCTGTTATCCACCAGTTATATGCTTATGCCTTTTTTTTGGCTTTTTTTCTAACCAAAAGAGCACAAAACTGCAGCGCTGTCATATGCTATGCTCACTCACCTTTTTTTTTTCCTCTCTTTTTTAACTCTCAGAGTGTTAGATTTCATGCAAAGTCTTGGTTGCCAGCAAGGTCAATTGTGATGGAGTGCTATTCAGCTAGGTTTGATGTTGATCCTAGTGGTGAGATTATGGTATTGGATAGATTTTGCCCAGTAAGTTGACTCCCCTTATCTTGATGTACTTGTACTCTATTTGTTGGATTTTCAGCTGCTGGTGTGTAGTTCTGTGTGTTTGAATGTGTGTGTGTGTGTGTGTTTTTCATGTTGTCCATGTGTTTGGTTGCTATTGTTATGCTTCTGGTTTTTTAACAGAAGGGCCCTTGGGTAGCTGAACTTCCTTTCGATAGAAACAGGCACAGAATCATGGAAACTTATAGGGGGATATCAGCTTATACGATGCTACTTAGTCTCCGCAATTTTGCCCTATGATCCTAAATTTTTCTTCAGGGTTTACAGCAACTGTAAACTATTTTTCTTTTTCCCTCCAATGTTCTGATTACATTTTGTGTACTGCAGTGGAAGCTTCACCTATTTGAGATAGAGGAGGAAATGAAGATCGAACCCTCCATTAAATATGTCCTTTATCAGGTATATTCTGGTTCAGTGCTTAGTTTGTCAGACATGTTTTGGGTATATTCATCACAAAGTAACAATGTGCAGGATGACCGGAGCAAACACTGGCGAGTACAGGCAGTGTCTGTAGCTCCTGATAGATTTGAGAGCCGCAAACCTCTCCCGTCTAAGTGGCGAGGTGTAAGGGACGATGATCTATCAAGGGTATCTGGAATTCCAGGTTGTGTTTTTGTCCACATGAGTGGGTTCATTGGCGGGAACCAAACATACGAGGGTGGTTTGGCCATGGCAAAAATTGCTTTGAATCTTGAGTAACAGCATAGTTGCCTGCCTCCATGGAGAGTTCATGATGAGCAATCTTATGGTTTCAATAGGATCTGAACTAATTCCTTCTCGTTTATCGATCGTTCGTTCGTGACTCCCATTTGGTTTCGCCATTACTGCATTTGTGCCATTTTGATTACCAATTGTTTACTCACTTTTTATTGGACAAGCCCTTGTATTTCTTCTTTTTTTCCAATTTTCCGTAGCAAAATAATGAATTCGGGTTTAGTTTGTTGTTTTTTGATGAATGTAAAAATGCTCTTTTGTACTTGAGTTTATCTAATTCACATAATTCTTTATACTTTAATTTTGCATTAATATATATATATATTAATTAATACAGTACAGGAGAAGAAAGCACATGGACTGATGAGTAGTCTATTAATTTGAGACTTTCAAGCCCAGACAACAAAAAAGAGGAAGAAAAAGCTTCACCGACGTGCAATTAGTTTTCTTTTCTTCTTTTTTCTTTTCACACCGTTGCTCTAACGCCAAGATTTGCAAAAAAATCGATTTGGTCGATTTCCGGTCACTAAATACTAAATTGAATGTTTACGAGGACAATTAAGAATGGATACCAACGCATATACATCCATCCATCTCTAGACTTTCCTTTTATAGTCCAAGACTAATCCATCTCTCCACTTTGGTTAGTTATACAAATTAATTTGTTTTTGGTGTTTTTGACATGATCAGTCAATGTTAGAAAAATCTGAACCGTTCAATAAAATTGGACGGATAAAATTACAAATTTAAGTAATTAATGAATTGACCACTTGATGAATTTTATTGACTGATCAACTCATTAATGACTTAAATTTTTAATCTCATCCGTCCAATTTTATGTAACGGTTCAGATTCTTCTAACATGAACCGAATCCGAGAATTAGCTATCCTTTTTTTTTATGAGATAGATGTAATGTATTGGTGGTATGCAATGTCGTGCAAGGGGGTCGAAAAGCACTACCCGACTGCTAAAATAAAAATAATAAAGCAAATAATTTTTTTATTTCTTAAAATAAGTTGCTATCAGAAACAGAACAGCTGAACTGAAGAGGGACGCGGCAGGAGAATCAATCCCCACCGACGCCAGCAACCGTAATTTCACATAACAGTAAGTTTATTTATTTATTTATTGAAAAGACTTCTGTGTGTGTATATATATATATACATACAGTGGAAAAAGGAGAAGAAAAATTGGAAGAAATCCTGCCGGGAAATAATGATGAAGGTGTGGAAGGAAAATTTCTAATTCTACAATTCTTTCTCCCTTACTTTCTGATTTTACAGACCCCAATCGTCTTTTACCTCCTCCCATCTCCATCGCCATCTCCATCTCCATCTCCATCTCCTCTCCCCTCACCTCACCTCACTACCTTACCGCGTCCATTTCACGTCTTTAAAACCACAACCACTCGCACTCCTCCTTCCTTTGTCTCTGGCGATCAATCGCTCGCTCATTCACTCACACATTCGCAACAATGGAGCTTTTCTACATGCTGGTCTTTGGTGGTCTCGCTGCCATAGTCGCAGTTATTGAATTCAGCAAGAGCAACAAAGATCGCATCAACACCCCCACTGCTTTCAATGCCTTCAAAAACAACTACCTTGTCGTTTACTCCCTCATGATGGGTAATCTATCTCATCTCTAGATCTGCCTTCTGTTTCTTGTCTGTGTTTCAATCAAATTTTATGTAATATGGATGTTTGATTCGTATGCCGACATGGGTTTGATCCATTCTTCTTACTTGTTTGTGTGTGGGTGAATTATGATGCTTGTTTTGTCACTTGTGTGTGCTCGCCAAGTGGCTTGTTGGTTTTGATCTCTACCTCAAATCACTCCCCTTGGTCCGTAGCTGTGCCTTGGTGTTTAGATCTGTTGTAATGTGTGTTGCATTTCATAGGTATATTTTTTAACTGATTAGATTTGCTTCCTGTGTGAAACAGCGGGTGATTGGTTGCAGGGGCCATATGTTTACTACTTATATAGTCAGTATGGTTTTGGAAAGGGAGATATCGGCCAGCTTTTTATCGCCGGATTTGGATCTTCTATGCTGTTTGGGACAATCGTGGGGTCTCTAGCTGATAAACAGTAAGATCCTTGTTCCGATTTTGTTCTTGTTGATGATTGTAAATCCTTGTTCCAGCTGTGATTTTGAGACGAGTTTTGTGTGTCAAATTCAGGGGGCGGAAGAGAGCTTCTATCACTTACTGCATTACTTACATACTGAGCTGCATCACCAAGCATTCTCCTCAGTATAAGGTTTTGATGTTGGGACGTGTGTTGGGAGGCATTGCCACATCTCTGCTCTTTTCAGCTTTTGAGTCTTGGCTTGTTGCTGAACATTTTAAGGTGTGTGACATGATGTATCCGCCAACCCTATCTAAAGTCTTATCTACTAATCTGTAGTGGTCTTACGGGTCATCTCTCAATTTTGCAGAGGGGTTTTGATTCACAATGGTTGTCACTGACATTCTCTAAGGCAATATTTCTTGGCAATGGCTTAGTTGCTATTATCGCTGGGTTGTTTGGAAATGTCCTAGTTGATGCATTGGCACTTGGCCCCGTTGCTCCATTTGATGCTGCTGCTTGCTTTCTAGCTATTGGTATGGCAATCATAATGTCAACTTGGCCTGAAAACTACGGAGACCCTTCTGAAAACAAGGACCTACTTTCCCAATTCAAGGGTGCTGCTGTTGCAATTGCGTCTGGTGATTTCCTTACCAGTATTTCATGTTCTACTCTTGTATAACTTACGTACTCATGCCAACACAATCATCTGTCTCTTTCCAACTCAGTTTCGGTCTTATTCATTTGATTGATAGCCCTTTAAATTATATGACAAAAATTAGGTATGCATGTCTGTTGTAGTTGTGACACCTTCGTCTGATCTTGGTGCTGGATGGAACTATGCTAAGTATTCAGGAAACCATGAGAGAGAAACTTTATGGTTTTACTTATTTATCAAATCTATTGCTACCTTTATGCAGTCTTTTGTTTTCATGATTAGTAATGACATCTCATTTTGTTGCTTATGAAATTTGCCCCGTCTCCTGAAATATGTACAGATCAATTTTATTTTCATCTAAAAAAATTATTAGGTTATGTGTTTGGAATTTGCTTCATGGTCTGAAACACTTGAGGACCTTTTCTTTGAGAAGAATGAAATATATTAAAATAGCATGCCTTCATTGTGATTTTCTTTTCATGCTTTTCTCCTCATTTTCTTTTTCTTTGTTCTGATTTTTTTTAACTGATGTTCCATACTACGTGGAATCAGATGAGAAAATTGCATTGTTGGGCGCCATACAGTCCCTATTTGAAGGTTCAATGTATACCTTTGTGTTCCTGTGGACTCCTGCTTTGAGCCCAAGCGGTGAGGACATTCCTCACGGTTTCATTTTTGCAACGTTCATGTTGGCTTCGATGATGGGAAGCTCCATTGCATCTCGACTGATGGCTCGCTCATCGCTCAAAGTTGAGAGCTATATGCAGATTGTTTTTGTAATATCAGCAGGAGCACTTTTCCTTCCTGTTGTGACAAATGTATGCAGGAATTCTCCTCTTGTTCTCTTCATTAATACCATTACCGTATAAAAGCTTCATGTGGATAATGTCTGACCCTGGTTTTTTGCAGTTCCTGGTAGCACCTTCTGGAGTGAAGGGTGGGAGCATCTCATTTTCTGGGTGTATCCAGCTCCTAGGCTTCTGTGTATTTGAGGCCTGTGTGGGTATATTCTGGCCATCTATCATGAAAATGAGGTCCCAATATATTCCTGAGGAGGCTAGAAGCACCATCATGAATTTCTTCCGGATACCTCTCAACATATTTGTGTGCATCGTGTTGTACAATGTGAGTTGCTTTCTTATTTACGATTTTTGTCATTGTCATATTAATACCAGAATTTTAAAATAAATATTCTTGAAGACACTGCTATTGATAAGAAATGTACAGCAAGGTTGAATAAACCCTTTCAATGGACACCATGTACTGCCTTTTCTTACCATTTCTGTATTTTAAAGGTGGTTTATACTCATCCCTGCAGGTTGAGGCCTTTCCCATTGTTGTTATGTTTGGCATGTGCTCCATTTTCCTCTTTGTGGCATCCCTTTTGCAAAGGCGGCTCATGGCCATCGCTGAGAACCAAAGACCTAGTAAGTTTCTAGCTGGTTTAGAGCTTGCATTTCGCTTGAATTTTAAGGATATGACATAGTAATTAATTTGATTCTGGTTTGTATGTTTGAACTTTGAAGGGCATTACTAAGATGTATTTTAGAAATGTTGAGCACCCTATGCATCCTTCTTAAGACGCCAACATCCTCGGGTTCTTTTTGTTTGCCAAATTTGTTTGTTTATGAGTCTGGGTTTGATTGTTTATTGTAGAATCACAAGATTGGACAGCAATGAAAGAGAGGGACACGGAGGAAGAGCCATTGAATGTCTGATTTTAGAGGAATGAACCTCTGAAGTTTTTGAATGGTTGTCAGCAGCCACCTTTTCTTCTTTAGTAGTCCTTGAGCTACAACTTGGATGGCTGTTTGCAATTCAATCAATAAGAGAGGAGTGTGATTGAGTATGAATTGCGCAAAAGGGTAACCCGATTTCTACAGACAAAGAAAGAGGTAGTGAAGTATTAAAAAGAAATGATTACTAGGTCAATGGAAAAGATTAATAGTACTGTTCTTAGGCCGTATTTTTGCTGCTACTGTAACTGGCCGGAGTAGGGTTCGCTGTTGCTCCGTAGAGACTATTGCAGGAAATTTGGTGTTTTTATATTTGATACTATCAAGATAGGTCTTCATTCAGCAAATTTCTAATTCATAGTAGAGAACACTATCCATGATTGCAATATGTATTCCTTGTCTATTGCTCTTATTGTATTGGGATCTTTGGTGATTAGAGATTTGGACAATTGTCATTATTATTATTAAACAAATTATTAAGTACCCGACGAGCACTGGTTTATGTTCTATTCCTTGGATCCTTTTGGCTTTTTGTTGCCTGAAGTGGCCATGATTGTTCCTATAACGCAATTGAGTTGCTTCAGGCTTTCGGGCTTCTGATACCCAAAATGGTGGTGCACTCTACTGTCTTTTGGTGTAAGCTACTGTGTCATTTTGCCATATTCCATGTACAGAGAATTACTACCTCCATTTTAAAATAAATGTCCCTTGAAGTTTGATGATCGCTTGACACTATTAATATTTTTGATCCGATGAAAAATTATGATGTTTATAGTCAATTTTTTATTTATAAAGAAAACCAGAACAAAACAAAACAAACTTAATTTGTCACAGCAAAGTATAATTCTGTTGTCACTTGATTTGTCAAGAAACAAGCTTGCTGGTCAGATTCCTCCAACCCTGTCAGATTAACTTTCCTAAGTTACTTGAATTTGTCTTACAATATGCTTTCCGGAGAAATTCCATTAGGCACCCAAATTGAGAGCTTTGATGCTTCTTCTTTTGTTGGTAACAAACTTGGCGGACCTCCTCTCACAAAGAGTTGTAGCACAAGAGATGTGACAGCTCAACAGACACCGACAACCGCTACTGATGAGGAAGAGGAAGAGGAAGAAGTGGATTGGATGATTGTTCTTGCGGTGTTAGGATTTGTGGTGGGTTTTGCAAGTGTTTGGCTTCCGTTACTATTCAGCAAGACTCTTAGGATTCTATGCGGCTCAAGTTCGACAATGCTTTTATTGGCATCTGGTTGGGATTGAAAGACTTGGTTAGTTGATGCAGGGGGGATGAGATTGGCTTGTATATTTCATATTTTTTGAGTATCAAATCAATTTTTCATTGGCAATCTTCTAGTCAAGATGTGACTCAATCTCCATTCTCCTCCTCTCCATGTGAGAGAAGACAAGCCTGTCGGTTCCCTCATTTCCCACTTCACATGGTTAGAAGTTAGGATGATAACCAAGTTGAATCAGCCACTCTTTCATACACCAATGAGTTCCAACCTTGCAACGACAAAATTTCTTCGACTCCAACTGGCCCATGTGCCATTGTTCACACTATATCATTCGTTTTTGTATATGCCCTAATTTATCACCCTCCAAATTCCTAATCTAACTAGTTGGCCGCACATTGTATTTATTTGCCATTAATTTCTCACTAAATAAAAATTTGCTTAGATATATTTCCACCGTTCATTTACTAAGAGTCTCTTTGTAGTCGCTTTCTATTTTTTTTCTTTAAAGATCAGACGGTCAAAATTATTTCCAATACAAGTATCTTATTTTTAGTAAAAATATTTTATTTCTACCGGAAACACATTTAATGGATAGATTTGTGGTGGGGAAAAGAAAAAAATAACCTAAAAAGACGTTAAACTACGGATTAAAAATAAATGACACTCAAGTGAAATCACAATCAACTTAATTGTCCTTTTGTGCCCCTCTACTTCTCTATCTATTTAGGTACTTAAAGCCAATATCCCCTCCACCTCCACTCTACTCTTCCCACCTGGCCCTAAATTTTGAGAAACACAACACAAAAGAAAAATGGCCAATCTTGCAACAAGTCCTTCATTCCTAGTCCTCTACCCTTTCCTTCTGTTTCTTGCAATATTGCAAATTACACAGGTTTCTTGCTACCAATACAAGGTTGGAAACTTAGATGCTTGGGGCATTCCCACCTCATCAAACCCTCTAGTCTACACCTATTGGTCCAAGTACAACCATTTGAAGATTGGAGATTCTCTCAGTAAGTACTACTACTCCTCTTGCATTCTCTCTCCCTTTAATTTCCACCATTGTGCCCGGTAAGTCGAAATGGGGTGTTCACACGAACGTTTTCTTGTTCTTGTTCTTGTTCTTGTTCTTCTTAATTTGGCAGTGTTCTTGTACCCACCAAGTCAAGATTCAGTGATTCAAGTGACGGAACAGAACTACAACTCTTGCAACCTTAAAGATCCAATCTTGTACATGAACAATGGTAATTCCTTATTCAACATTACTGAAGAAGGAGACTTTTATTTCACCAGTGGTGAAAAAGGGCACTGTGAAAAGAAGCAGAAGCTGCATATTAAAGTTGGAAATGCTACTTCTTCTTCTGCTGCTGCTGCATTTTCTCCATCTTCTGGCCCAACAAGTGCATTGCCTGACTCTTCTCCTACCAATTTTGGATCAATCCCACTCCCTCCCTCTTCTTCTCCTCCTTCATCACTAAACAGCTTCTCTATCCTATTACTATCCGCCATTGTTGGAGCAACAATCTGTGCACTTTTCAATCTGTGAACATAAACCAAATGAACATTCATTCATTTATTATTTAATTATTATTATTATGTTTTTTTCTGTTTGAAATTTTGGGTTTCTTCTTGATTTTCGTTTTTGTTCTGGTAGAAAAAGAAGCGCCAGTTATGCATTGTAATGTGTATTCAAATCCAACTTTTATTTACTTTTATGTTGCATAGCGAATCTATGATATGATAAAGAGAGATTTTTTTTTCCTCCTCTCATTCCCCTCAATGGTTTGGTCTTTTTTATGTAAGAAAAAAGAACAGGAAAAGCTAAGCAAATGTGTCCAAAACATTATACGCCTCCCCATGTTGTATTAATTAAAAAAACTAACGGTAATTGCCAGCTATTTGGATCTTGAGCATTGTGCCGACAACGCCTCTCTATTATACACATACATCATTGTCACTCAGAGGGTACGCTTCTCGATCACCAATGAGTTTGTAATTCATCAGTATTTTGTACTTATTGATCACCAAGATATTTCAATGAAGTTATAGGTAAGTGACATGATCTAGTGTTCGAATCATAGAAGATATATATATAGGTAAAGGAATGGCATTATAAGAATGGAGGAACTTCATTTCATTAAGAGAAGAAAAAAGAGAACTAGGACAAGTGTTGGCCATAGCAAGGATCATCTGAACTAATGACTCAACTCTTGCAAACACTACATGTACTATACACAGTAGTCTGATCTAAATGTGACATTACTGCAGCTACTTTGCGCAGCTCTTCTCCTTATGGCCAGGTTGCTATCCTTCTTCTACTCAAAAGTTATTATTGGATGCAACAGATCAGGACTACTAATAAAACAATTGGATGTTTGTTTAACCTGCCATTTCGGGGTCTACTGCCATTGGCTCTGGAGCTGTATGCTCTGGGAACTGTGCTGCACTAGACTTAGATTCCGCCGTTGAGAAGGGGCTCCTCATTTGAGGAGCAGCTGAGTCTATTTCCATCGTGGAAGCCCGGGGTGGGGAGGACGGGTGCACCGTAACTTCTGGGTAAGCAGCCTTAAATCTAGCTCGCAGGCCATCATCAACCAATCGCACTCCCTCCAATTGATTCCCAAGTGACATCCACCTGATAAAGAAAAGAGGCTTAGGAATAGATATAGCAAAATGTGGTCAGATCCTCATTTACAACAAGGATGCCAAACTCCACGCCTGATTTTCAACTGGAAAAATGCCAGAGTCAAGGACCTAAATACTGCTCCACCACAGTAATAAATATTTCATCTATTATACATCACTCTATCATCTCATGTTATCTCTACCATGTCATTCAACACATAAAAATGGTTCTCAGCAATTGATCATTACTAAGTACAACTATTGGCGACCTCATCTTTTGCCAAAATCAGTGCATGATTATAGACACATGCTACATTAAAACATGCTTAAATATAAAGCAAAGATATAATTGAAAAATGCATACCCTGCTTGAGTATTGTGCATCCGAGCAAACAGTTCTAGCTTTCTTGTTCTTGGACTTATCCTCTCCAGCAAGGAATACATCTGGGAAAGAACAAATAGAGATATTTTAACTAATATTGCATCTGATAAACCTGGAATTGAATTGTTTTAAAAAATACGGAGAACTTCTTTGTATACACTATATAGTGCATGCAAGCTTTCCTTGTTGGTAAATACTTGCCAATAGTGATGGATTTGAAATGCTTAATAGCAATAACAATGCAGAAGGTAGTAACAAAATCATCAACATGCTTAAAACCACACAAATGGAATAACTACTTCACAAGAAAGAACTCTAAAAAGGGTAGAATTGACTGCACTAGTGAACGATGGATTATTTCTTACACACCTCATCTGGCTTACGGCTGGTCTCTCGAACCTCAGCAACTAATACATCAGTATCAATGTTCCTGTTTACTTCTGGATTTCCCTTTATTCCAACAAGACAATGCTCCTTGCTATGATTAAGCCAATGCCCAGTCCTGCCTGTTCTAATTATTCTCTGCAGTTGATTCGTCTTTACCCAAATGATTTCTTCAACACGCTTGTACCCCCAAAGTTCTAAACTGCAGGAAACATAAATCATATGAGCATACAGCAATAGTCACTTGTACCTCGTGCTCAAAACTCACAAAACTCATCATCACTAGTGATTAACAAATTGTAGACTAAAAATGCATACCATTCACGCCCAAGCTCCATTGCACGCCCAGTAACCCAAAGGAAAATTAAACCATCAGTCTGCAACACAGGAACATTAAGGTTGCGCATTTCATCATCAGCCATTGTCCCATAAGGCAGTTCCATATGAATGTCCCATGGAGGGTCGGCCATTATAACACCATACTGCCCCAAAATCTCCATTTTAAATGAACGGATATCACAATTAATCCATTGTGGTTCCCCAAGCTCTACTTCTGAACAATATTCAGGGCGCTGAGGTTTTAAAGGTTTTGAGGGAGGAGGATTCATCATAGGTAGCACATCAGGTGTTGGGTCAAGCTCATAGTGAACATATTTGCATGTCTACAAAAGAAGACAACGATTATGTAACTAACTCACAGTAGAAGTCGTCAAAAAAAGAAACTACTAGACACCATTAAAGTCGTAAAAATGGAGTGGGGAAAGCTTACCTTCATGTGACGGCAAGTGTCTAGAAAAGAACAGTCTCCTTGACTGACATCAGTATGAGGAGAGATGATTCGTCGAAAATGAACCTACAAACAGTTGAAGTACCAAAATGAATATGGATTGTGATCATCAACATTCAGTAAAGGTGTTACTACAACTTGACAAACTGCGACCTTGAACAAACCGAGATAAGTATTAGACTGCTAGGGATTGCATTCAAAATGTAGTACACACAACTCAGAGTATACAAGCGTGCCACAGTAACATAGCACCGATGTAATAAATGCACCAGCCGGACAAGCAAATGCACAATAGAACAACTTATCAAAGAATTCTAGCAATTAGGGAGATGCAGAAATTATTCATTGTCAAACAATCAGCACAAGTCGCATATTTATGGACACCCATACACACTGGACAGTGGAAACAAGGGCTAATCCTAAAAGTAACTGGGATAAAAAATGCCATGCCAAAACAGTGAAACTCCAAATGATGCATTAAGTAGGTTTCGACTAAATATAAAACTCCCATCTAGCTTCTTTCTGATCGCATATATATTGTTGTATGCTGAAAACTATAATAGCATAACATACTTCTATCTCACCTTCTCGCATGCTATAAAGGAACCAGACTGACGTCGGCAATCCTCTTTTGTTAGAGCGGAGCAGTATTCCCTCAGTTGAGAGCCACCTTTTGATTTGAACTGAAAACAAACAATTTAAGGTTGTCATCATTAATTGATACAATTGGTTAACAGGGGTGTAAAGAGAAAGGACATAGAAGACAGGGAACTAACAAGACTATGGAAATCCATATGCATTCTCTCATCCCGGACATGGAAAGAAAATCCATCTATATGTGATAAAAAACACAACAATTCAAATCTCGGTGCTTTAAATTTCGAAGCCATGAGATTTACACCATAGTTGGCACTTGAGTTGATGAGGATCTAATTGATACTTCCGTCTTAAATGAACCCAGCGGCTTAATGAACTATACATATATCACCATCACAAAGCATGAACAGCCATAATTGCAGAACATTAAAAAAAAAACAAGTACCTTAGCAGCATTGGCAGTTTCTTTGTGTGTAGGGTGATGAATAAGGTTATATAGCTCCTCTCCAGTCTTTGATTTCTCCAGCTCCTTCACTGATTTTTTATCCAACAGATCCTGCACATCTTTCATATCTTCCTCCTCGGTCCTATGCTTTTGCAGCTGTTGCACAGGCATCTGCAATCCCACATTATTCAGACCCATAGGTGGCCTTGGCATCATCCCTCTCGGCCCCATCATCATCCCTCTAGGTCCCATTATCCCTCCCCCTGGCCACAAATCTCCACCCTGCCCCCCTCCCATCCACATATCCCCCAGCATTGGCCTTTGCAACACTGGCCCTCCCATCCCGTAAACCACATTATTCATACCACCACCATCACTCCTATTCTGATTAAAATCACTGCTAGCATCTGCTAACTCTAAATTCTGCTGATGCTGAGCACTTTCTGGCAATTCTTTCACCAGCCTACTCCTATCAATACCCAATACCATAACTCTAGACTTACCACTTACCACAAACTCCTCCAGCTCAACTCCACAATTCTCCTCTGCCATCGACCTCAGTGCCATCTCCACCGCCAAAATAGCGCCTGATTCCCCTCCCACTTCCCTCAATGCAGCCTTCTCTGACGCAGTGATATTCTGATCATTCTCCAACTTCCTCAACACCGTACCCGAATCGATAGCATTAAATGGCACCCTCTGCAACAAGCATTCCGCAACCATGACCCGCACAACCCCAAGTGGACTCCCACTCCCATGACCCTCATCATCACTCATCTCGCAATCACCAACCCCGCTGTCAACACCATTCCCACTAGCGTTGCCACTCCTTTCGGGTATTCTCACGGCGGGGTGGAGAGAGGGAAAATCGGGTTTTGGATTGGAAGTTTCAAGCTTTATGGTGGTGGTGGGAAGAGGAGGGGGAGGGGGTGTGGGGATGAAGGGTTTATGAGAGAATGAAGAGACAATTTGGAGAGAAAGGTCAAGGGAGGAAACTATGTCAGGGACTATTGATTGAAGAGAAGCTAAAAGATCAAGCTGGGTGGTGTGTTGGGTTTGAATACGAGATTCTAGCCGAGACCTCAAGGATTTGATTGTAGTTAACGTTGAATCGCCTTCGCCATTGTTGTTGTTGCCGTTGCTGTCAGTATCGATTTCCATGGATCTTGCGGCTCTGAAGTTGGGTTGAGAAAAAGAAAACCTGAAGTTAGGCTTTTCGCAATGGAGACTCGAGGCTTTATGAGCGGTTGCAGAGTCGTCGGAGATGAGAAAGGAAGTCGACGAGGACCAGGAAAGAGAGACTTCGATAAGTGTTAGAACTTAGAATTTCGAAATTAGAAAAGGATGAAGCCCAGCGCGCAACGTTACCAACCTTATAATGGGCCTGCATTTGCGTGGCCACTGCGGCTAGAATTTAGAACTCATGATGTTCTACAAAATAATAAAAATTAATCATTCAGGGCGTAATTATAATTTATAAATGTACTAAATTAGTACTAATAGCATAATGTTAGATATTTTTAATATTTAAATATCACAGTCCACCGTAGTAATTGCTAGACTACATTTCTGAGTAACAAATTATATTTATTATCGACATAATTTTCATTATCCATCTCTAATGTGTGTATAGTAAAAATAGTAAATTTACACTAATGCTTTCAAAAATAAGAAAGGAACCAATTAGATCTCATTTGGTATTTGTAAGAGTTAAATTCATCCTCCTAAATTGTTACAATTCGCTACTTTTCAACAAGTATAATAAAATATCATTAGCTTTTACACTGCCTTAAATATATGAAAGAACAACATAAATTCTTTGAACTAGAGTTGGAGGGGTGCGCCAGGCCAATGCAATAGTGCAACGCAGTGGCGACGCGCGAGGACCCCAGTAGCAAGCTACTGTAGTGGGCCCTCCCCCTTAAAAAATTAATTTAATATCGTGTGGGCCGATGGCCCACATATCAGATATTAAACTGATAAGAACAGATACTACACTTGATCTTAGCCAAAAGGCCGAGAAAGGTATGCCTAATCCCTTGGCCCATTTCCCATATTTATACCCACGTCTCCACGCGAGCCATTTGACTTGTCCGATGTGGTATTTATTTTTATACAACTTCAATACAACAACTTCCAACAGTGGAAAATTCTTTGTGCAAATTTTTAATTGTACATTTTCTCCATTGAAATCTCTAGCTGAAAACAGGACACCCTTCAGTTACAACCCCTCTAGCTGTAGGACAAGAGGCCAATGGACACCCATCAAGGTCATTACCCCACCAACTAAGGATAACATTTTCTAACCCCAGGCAGAAATATATCAGCACACCCATAAATGCAAGGCCAGCATCTAAAGACCCAGAAAGTACATAATTGTATCTCTTCCACAAATCCGGTCTGTATCGATACGCAACGAACCCCGACAGGAATCCTGCAATGACCCAAGTTGTGTAGTTAACTGCAGTTGCTGGTGGCATCATCCCGGTCGCACCTATTAACACCGGCATGTTAATGAGCCTGATCCATTCCTGTCCAGGGAATGCCTTAGCAGCTAACCATACTAAGACAGGCGCGATCGCTCCGCCTACGAAGAACCAATTGACTGCTGCATATGTCCCTAAATCTCCAAATATCCTTCTAGGACCAATCAAACCCCAAATGACCGACGCATCGTAGAAGACTGTGTCACTCGGGCAAGTCCAAACACTGTTGGAGGCTGTTGTGTCACAAATTTCTGGAATGGATTCGAGTAGCCACCATGCTGTGCTTAGGTAGGTTAAGCAGGCTATGATGGTCCCTACAATCTAATTAATTAAGCTTTTGAGAATACAAATCAAAGAAAAATTTAGTCTTAGAGAGGAATTAGTATTACATTAACAAGTTAACAACTGACCTGTGCCATAAACATTGTTCTTGGAGGAATTTTCATGTAATGACCAAGTTTGAAATCTTGCAGGAAAGTTATGGCTTGTGTCATACTTATGTAACCATAAACCTTGAAGCACATATTAGCAACTGGATATCCAGGATAGATGTACCCAATTATGTACTCAGTGATGACATTCAACCCTGGCGCCTGTCATCATCAACAAGAAATAAAATCAATGTGTAAAAACTGAAAATTACGCGTATGTTTCGTCAGAAAATTTCAAAATGCAGTTCATGTTCTAATTAAGCGCTTACTTGATTCGTTAGTGCAGTGATTATTCCAATAGGTAGAGTGAATACAATGGCAATTGTGCAAGCCAATATAACACCCCACCAAGGCAACTGAAGCTGGTCTTTGTAATATTCGCAAGCGAAGATCGTCGCTGCAATGTTAGCCAAAAGAATGCACACGAACCACGACTCGGGAACTTGGTTGTACTTGCTCATTAGTCTTGTGTGTATGTCCATCTTTTTATCCTGAAAGCTTGCCTTGCTCTGCTCATATATTTCCCTGATCAGTTTCACAACACACACAAAAAGCAAATTTAAACCCGGATTTCGCATCGACTTTACATTTACATGTTTTGATCTAATGAGTAAAGATTTTGTACCTTCCATGAAAGAGTGCAACATGTACAATTGTAGCAGTAAGTGCAGCAAAACCAACCCCATATGTCATTGCGAAAAATGTGCTGAGATAGAGGGGACCTTCACGATCGTACGCTGCATAATCGAGGTGGAAATTGGAGTCGATAATCAACGAAATGTTGTACTCTTTGCCGTTGGATGTGAATAGATTGTTGGAGAATATAGGGAAGGTTTTGGCGTTGAAGACATCAAACCAGTAGCATAAGGGAGTGAGAATGTACATCACAAAAACATATCCTGCAGCAACATTAGCAGTGGCAAACCATGGGCTCGCAAGTGGGCTTCCGAGGTAGGAGGAGATGGTGGACCAGTCAAGCCCAAATGAACCAATTCCAAGCCCATAAAGACCAGAACCAAGTTGTTGGGCCAGAATTGATGTAGGGAATATCCAGCAAATCCAAGATAAGGATGTGAGCATTTGAAATAGATAGCCTGGAAATACATAGTAGGCAAAACTGGAAATGAAGGCTATTATGAAGAATTGGGTACGAGTAACACCGCCTTTGGTCCGTTCTTCTTTCTCGTGTAGAGCCCTATAGCAAAGCAGGTGAGTTCTTTCTCTCTATTGCAATGATACAAAAATAAAGAAAAGAAAAACTTATTGTACTTGCTGCCAATCAGTCAATTTCACCAAAAAGACACCAAAGCACCAGTTGCTATTTATGCCCCACCCCCAAAAATAGATTTTTTATTTTATTTTATCATGTAGAATCAAGGACTAGTACATCATAATTACCTGAACAAAGAAACTTGAACAAGATTGGCTGGCCACCACATGGCAGCAGGTTCCACAAGGTATCTTCTAAAAATCCCAGCCCAACCAAACCCCAACACCTACCGTTCAACAACAAGAAAAGAGAGTATTAATTAGTAAAAATAAATTCGCGCTCGAACGAAATTAGTTAATTAATTAACTGACCTGAGTGGTGAGGATGACAATCAAGGAGATGAAGAAGGTGATTTCTTGTTTATAAAATGCCTTAACAACTGTAACAATATGGATGGCATAAACACTTCCAGCTCCAGAATTAGCAAAGATTGTAATAAGCACATGTTCTTTGACATTAAACGGCCCTGGATTCAGAGTAAATTCCCATCCTGTCCCTTTGAAGAATCTACGGTCGGTGATCTTTGCCGCCATCAATTGGCCGAGCGGGACCACCGCAATCTGGGCGGAGATGGCGGTGATGGTCAGCGGCTCCGTCCGGTACCAGAAGAATTGGTTCAAGAACGACAAGAGGATACAAGATAGTGTGCCCAAGACCCACATTCTAAATGTCAAAACCGGAAGCGTCGGGTCGTCCGTCGTCGGCACCGTTAACGCAACTTGCTTCACCGGTGAGTTCTCCTCCTCCTCCTCCTCCACTTGATCATTATCAGCCTCGTGAGATTTTGATGATGAGGTTGCATCATCATCTCTGTAGACTAAATGAAATTAAAACAAAAAACAAAAAACAAAAAACGAAAAAATTAATATGGGTATATAAGTAATTAAATTGATGGAACAAAAAGAAGAAGAATATAGGTAGAGAGATGGGGTGAATTACTGAGAGGGGTTGTAATATCTTCCTTTGGCAACTCTGCCATGTTTGGTTGCTTCTCTCTCTCACCTTCAGGACAGGAAATCAAAGAGAGGAAGAAAACCAAACCAAACCAAAATGACAATAAATAATTTTGGAGAAGTCGTTGTTATTAGTTATTACAACTTGTGGAACATGGCCAACCTGACAGGATGCATTGGGTAATAGTAATTACTAGTACTAATTACAGCATGTGCAAACTAGCTAGTATAAAATTTGGACTTCACATTTTTTTTTAGGTAGGGTTGTTGAACTTGAATGAATCTCACGTGATTTATCAATTCCTTCTTTCTTCTCTCGCATTATATTATTTTCCGGACTTTTTGGGTGTCTGATTTTATCGGCTCTTTTAATCTTTTCTCAATATTGTTAGAGTATTGCTGCGACTTAAAAAATTTGACTTTGATTTTGTTCAATTCTTAAAATTTGAATTTAAAACTATTTTTTTTAGGATGGATAAATCTCATTTTTACTACTTGACTACAATCTATATTTATCACGCTTTATTTTAAAGTAAGAGTGTTTACAAGTAGGGTTTGATCATCTTTTGTTAAATCCTACATCCAACCTACATTTAGTTCATTTTGAAGTTAACATATAATTAACACCAAACTTTCAAATATTTGTAAGGCGTCTGGTTGAATTGGGTCGAATATTTTTTAAGCGAATTAAGTAAATTGAGTTGATATCAATTTTATTTTAGTCACAATTAGTATATCTTTTTAAAAAGTGATTTATTATAAAGTAAAGTTTAAATTGAAAAACTTTAAATACATACAAAATATGTCATTATTGTTATAGATTCAAGATTCGAAGAGATTTTTTTTTTTTTTTTAATAAGCAGAGATTATATTAGAAACCTGTCATGAAGATCATGACGAACATAACAAAAGTCAGCTGTCCAAGCTAGGCAGCACAAGCAAAAAACAAAACCAACAAACTAAGAAAGCAAGAAAGATAAACCTCCGGGCTCAGGAAACCACAACCTGACTACTAAAAAGCCAAGCCGGAGTCTGCATCATATCAGCTAGACTGAAAGCAAATGAATGATCCTTACTCTTTAGCCACCAATGCCATAAAGAGAATATCATATTCACACACTGTCATTCCGTTACCTCTTTCTGCCTAAAGACCTTCGCATTCCGGCGTTTCCACAGGGACCAAATCACCGCGTAGAACAGAGTTGCTCATTGCCTGCCAGAGAGCTTGTCGTGGCTTGGAAGATAATGTCCCCAAGATCTCCAAAGTCCCGCAAGATCGCGAGGTTGGCACCACACCACCCGAAGCCAACGCATGATCAACTCCCAAACCCTCCTGGCCACCGCACATCCTAGGAAGAGATGAGTAGCATCTTCCGAGCTGTTATTACACATTGGACATCTATTCTGATCTTCCGTGATCATGTTACGTCTCTCTAAGAACGTCCTGGTCACTATTCTTCCCCTCAAAGATAGCCACAAGAAAAACTCAACCCGAAACGGAACCAGCCCCGTCCAACAGGACCGAAGTAGGGGTATGGAATCGTACCTTGTTGCCTCTCATTTCTTATACCCCGAATGCACCGAGTATTTCCCGGTTTGTTTGAGATCCCAACGGAGCACATCCTGGTGGCCCCCCTACGCGGAGCCGGCAACCGATCACGTAAGCTCGCCCACTCCTCATTCTCCCACTCAAACAGCCCGCGCCTCCACTCTCTATGCCACTCCCAGACCGTCCCTTCCCAATGGCCGAAATCCTTGACAGTCCCCTGCTGAGCTTTCGATAAATGGTACAGCCTCGGATGAAGCAAGGCCAACGGCTGTTTAGCAGCCCACGGATCCCACCAAAAGCTCGTGTCTTTGCCCTCTCCAAGCTTAAGCGTCAAGTGTTCAGTCCATAGGTCAAAAAAATCACTACCCCGCCCACATAGTTGAATGATATCGCTCCAAATAGGAGACATATGCTTCTCACGCTCCTTCCATAGGTCGCCAATAGACCTCAAATTATATTGCTTGCGAACTATCTCGGCCCATAACTTACCGTTGCCCTGCACCACCTCCCAGGCCCATTTGAAGAGTAAGGTCACGTTCCTGTCTTGCAATCTCCCTATTCCCAGCCCCCCGTGTGTCGTAGATCTCGTCACTTCCTCCCACTTCACCTTTCTCAACCCTCTTTTATCGTCCTTCCCACTCCATAAAAATCACCGCATCACACCCTCACATTGCTTGACCACCGCTCTAGGCATCCTGTAGATCGACATGTTATAGATGGGAATGCTAGTTAACGCTGATTTGATCAAAGTCACCCGCCCCCCCACAGACAGAAGATGACCCTTCCAAGTGGACAACTTTTTCCTAAGCTTCTGAACCAAGAACTGCCACCCTGCTATCCTACGCGGCTTAAAGCCAACCAAAGAACCCAAGCACTTGAAAGGGAGGGCTTCATACTTACATCCTGCCAGCGAAGCTAGAATTCCACCAATTTGATCACTCAAATTCACCCCCACCAGGGTGCTTTTGTGGAAATTAACCCGAAGGCCAGAAAAAGCATCAAACCACCTCAATGTTCCTTTCACCCCCTGAATTTCAGCCTCACTATTATTCACGAAAATCAAGGTGGCTCAGCTGCCACCCAGCCTCCACATTACCTACCCCATGCAGAATCCCCATTTCCTCTGCTCTAACAAATAACCGATGTAACCCCTCAGCCGCAATGTTAAAGAGAAATGGGGACATAGAACACCCCTGCTGAAGACCTCTTGCCACCCCAAATTGGCCCGACGGCGATCCATTCACTAGCACAGAGACCCTGTTAGTGCTAATACACTGCCGAACCCAACCCCTCCACTTCTCTCCGAACCCCATGTGTCTCATCACATCCTCCATGTACTCCCATTCAACGGAGTCATAAGACTTTTCGAAGTCTAGCTTGAAAAGCAGCCCCTGCTGCTTGGTCACCTGCAAATGATGAACCACCTCACTCGCTGTCATGACACAATCCAAGGTTTGGCGCCCTTTAATGAAGCCGTGTTGAACCTCGCTGACGACTGATGTAATGATCTCACTGAGCCGCTTAGCCATAATCTTGGAGACAATCTTGTAGTAGCTGCTAACCAGACTGATCAGCCTGAACTCACAGAACTGTTTAGCTTCAGGTATCTTCAAAATGAGGGTAAAAAATGATGAGTTTGCCCCGGCTGGAAGCTTCCCTGTTCTGAAGAATTCCTGAATCAACCTGCAGTAATCTCCTCCAATGATTCCCCGCGCCTTTTGCAGAAAGCGCAAGGAGAATCCATCCGGTCCTGGGGATTTCCGCCCGTCACACCCTTTAACCGCCTCCCAAAATTCAGCCGGCGTGACCTCCTTTTCCAACCCTGTTGCTTCCTCCTCACTTAACTTGGAGAACCCCAAATCCTGGATCCTAGGCCTGTCCCAGCTAACTGACCGAAAAAAAGCCTCGTAGTACTGCGAAGCTGCACTCTTGATCTCCGCTGGGGTCTTAAGAGTAGAGGTAGGAGTCACAATCTCTCTAATGGCATTTCTTCTCATATCTATCTTTGCTATCCTATGAAAGTATCCTGTATTCCTATCCCTGTGGACATTCTATTTAACTCTGTTCTTTTGCTGCCAGAATCTATCCACCCGATCCTGTTGTTCTCATAACTTACTGCGAATGGTGAAAAACTCTTCCTGCTCCGCCTGATTCATGGGGCGGTCATCCGCCCTGCGATCCATTGCCTCATAACTCGCCTGAAGATCTCTTAGGCTAGTCTCAACGTTGCCAAACATTTCCCTATTCCAAAAGTGAATTCTCTTCTTCAAGAATCGCATTTTACGGACCACACTGAAGTTCCCAGGAAATTCAGCTCCTGTCTCCAACCACCATCCCTTTACCAATTTTCTAAACTCATTGTCTTCCCACCAGACCGCTTGGTCTCGGAACGGCTTCGGCCCCCAATCCATCTTATCTCGACGAAGGATCAGAGGCGCATGATCTGACTCATTCTTGTCAAGGGCCGAAAGCTCGCAATGCTGAATACAACCGAGCCAACCAGCCTGCACGAACACTCTATCTATCTTGCTCCTGCTAATGGTATTCGACCAAGTAAACCGCCTACCAACCAGCGGTATGTCTTGCAGCCTACAACGGTCTACCCAACTCTGAAAATCCATCATACCCTTCGAGTAACCTCCTCCATGTAAGCGGTCGGACGGGGTCAAGATCTCATTAAAGTCACCTGCAACCAACACAGGGTGACTCGAACTCTCTATTTTCGAACCCAACGACTCCCACAGCTGCTCACGGAGCGCAGCAGTGTTAGGAGCATATACATTCAAAACAACACACCTCAAATGATTCTCAGTGAGCTCACCCTCAAGCCAGATATACATGTTCCCACCTCCGAATGATCCAACTGAAAAGTTTTAGAATCCCACATCGAAATCAACCCCCCTGATCTACCTACCGCCGGCGCAGAAGCCCATTTAGTATCATTGTCCCCCCTAACCCATGTATAAGGAAGTCATCCACCACGTCCCTTTTACTCACTTGCAGGAGGCAAAACGGCACATGATCACCCCGAAACATATTTTTGATGAAGCGTTGCTTCCTACTAGACAAAAGACCCCTACAGTTCCACGAAAAGGTGCACCATTGGACTACTGTAGAACCCGCCCCTCCCACAACCTAACTTCGAACATTTCTCACTTCCTCTCCAACCCTCTCTCAATAAAAAATACGTAGTGCGTCCTCATTTACCTGATTAGTGATTGACATAACGCGTCCAATTCCCCATGTATCTGTTTCCACCATAATCGCCTCGCGCAACCTGTTCATACTAAGAACCTCACTATCCTCTACCTGAAATGTGTCCGAGTTCCCCGATGTGTTGGCCGAATGTAGGTTGCCCATCTCTGCCATAATCTGCTTGGTCTTCCTCTCTTTTTTTCTCATTGTAACCAAAGGAAAAACACCCAATTCTCTCTCAACCGGCGCCCGAGATTCCATCTCCGTTAGGGGCGTTTCCTTAACCTCACTCTGCTGGTCTTTTTCCCTCGGATCAGCCCCCTCCTTCTCCTCAAAGCCCTCGGCGTATATTTCCTCATCCGAGTCCTCCTCCACTGACTCCACTCCTAGTTTCCAATCAACATTGGAGATCATCCCCTGTATTGGTTCCTCATGACAATCAATTAAATGGACTCTGTTCTCCAATCTTGTCTGAATCGTACCTTTTATATGTGGCTGATCCGTTGATATGAGGATCCTTGCCACGTCAAACCTCTTCCGAGCTAGAGTGCAATCGTCCACTGCCACTACTTTCCCCAACTGCGCTCCTAACTTCTCAAAGGTCTTTAGGCCCCAACTTTGTACCGGGATCCCCGAGCATTGAACCCAGCACAATCTGCCAACCTTAGATAGACCCTCGGTCCAAGGAACCACCTTGGAAAACACACGGCTAAATTCCTCTGAAGTGTTCGCGAGTGCTTTCTCTACATCCTCCTATTTTTCAAACTCTACCCAGATCAATCCCCTCCCTAGGATTCTGGTCTCACAAAACCAACCCAACTCAAGCAAAAGTTTCCTAACATCTGGGATATCCTCTATCTTACGAAGAACTCCAACCACGCTCCTCGCTAACCAATCTCTATTTTCTGCCGGAACTTAAATCTCAATCAATTCCCCTTCCTAAGCGTCAACTTCCACGTCCTTGGCTAGCGGTTAGACCTTCTCTACCTTCTCTACTGTCTCCTGCACTTGATCCCGACTTGGTACCTGACCAACTTCCGGTCGAGCCTGACCGTCCGTGTCCCGTTTGAACTGTCGGCGCTTCCTAGGGTCTTCCTGGCTGCGACGCGCTGTCCTCCCTTCCTCCGACCTCAAAACTTGTGAGGATGGCCTAGCTATGTTTGCCCTGATGGCTGAAGCACCTATACATTGACGATCCAGCGCCAATTCCATGTCAATTCTATTCACTACCCGGTCGAAACGAATGAAGCCAAACCGTTTCCCACTTCTATTTTTCCTTGGTGGGATAAACACGTCCATAACCCTACCACATGGAGGCAATCTCCACCGTTGCGAGGCTAAGTATCGAAGAGCCCGACGATCCACGTGCAACGGAAGATTCTCCACGTAATATGTCACTGCCGACGGCGACTCCCTCTTCGTGCCCAACGGCTCCCTACCTGGCGCCATTATCGACTAAATAATGCGGACAGGTGGATATTTTACGCCAACTGCAGTAGGCAGCTGGTATTTTGAGGACTCCGGCAGCAGTGGGCTGGCCGGAGGGGGTGGGGCTGACAGCGGTAGTCTGCCTAACGGTGGCTAAGATATCCTATTTTTACAGTTGAGAACTTTTTAAGGATTTTTTATAAGATTTGAAGAGATATAGATTCAAGATTCCATATATAATAGCAATTTAATTTATTTAAGTTTTATTTTTATATTTTTTTGCGATGAGGCATTATGGAGCCACGTTCCTCACGCATCAATCAGTGAGCAAGTTTCTTCCGTCCACACAAATCAACAATCAGTCTATACTCACGTCACGCATCTATCTACTTCACAGGTGGAATATATATGAAATTTGGGCAAATGACAAATTTGTTCATTTTTGTTCACACGATTGGCTGAAAATCTTCTCAATTAGCAAATTAATTAGGTTGCAATATTTTAAATGTTTAAATTATCGTACCAAATTAGTCTACTAAATAATAAAATATTTCCAGCAGATAATTTCTTAGTATACAAATATTAAATTTACGATCTTTTACTTAAAGGATGAGAGTCATTTTCGAGTGATACTGTTTGTGTATAGTATGCCTAACCAATAACTATTGTATTGAGCAGATTGTTTTTAGCAGTGTTATTAGAACTGGACCGGCCCGGTTGGTTCAACCGCTAAATTTCAGATTTTCAGCTCGATTCAACTATTTGATCGGATATGTATACGAACCGGGTTCAATCGTTCGAACCGGCCAATTTTTATACAACCGGCGATCAAGATTGAACCGGCTGGTTCAATGCTTATTCTTCAAAATGAAGTAGTTTTGGTATTTTATTTTTTAATTTTTTTAATTTTTTTTTTGAAATTTTGATGGGTCGGCCTGTTACAGACATTGACCGGTTCAATGCGTGAACGGTTCAAAATGGTTCAATGAGTCAATCCGGTCGAACCAAAAAAAAATTATTTACGGTTCGTTGTCTGATTCGGTTCTGATAACATTGGTTTTTAGAAACTAAAAACATTAAGAGTGAGTTTTTTTTGTAACACTAACATTCTTTTTGCGACTTGTTTTTCTTAGAAACTTAGGCCCGCTAAAGGATAGGCCTTAAACCATTTAGTTAAGATCCAGCCCGCTAAAGGATGATGAGTTTTAAAATTTCAGCTCCAGGTACGAGATACACAGCTCTGCTGCTGTACCTCCCGAAAACACTTTGTGCACATTTTGCTTCTTTTACCTTCTTTCTTTAGACCAGTAATTATGCACATTTTGTGCACGGTCCTCCTTAAATGTAGGGGTAAGTATGGTTCAGTTCGGATCGAATTTGGGTTAGATTAGATCGAATTCGGGTTCAATCTATTTTGGTTTCGGATTAGATCTTTCTCATCTCCAACTAATTTACAACCAAAGTAGTTCGGTCAAATTAGAAGGATAAATTCAATTAATAACCAATCAAATGAAAATGGAAATATTTTGTGGGACAGTCAGATTGTTTGGTTTTTCAGTTTGGATCGGTTACTGACCGGTTTTCGACACTGACCGGCGTAAAAAATGAAATGTCCTTCCTTGGTAGAATAAAGAAAAGGAGGTGGGTAATGGCAGGTTTGTAATTTAGCGCAGAATCGAGTGTGAGATTAGCCTCACGGCTGCTCCTAAATGCAACATGTCATCTTTCTAGTCAGGAGTCAAGAACTCTGACAAAACCTCACACAGCTAACTCATTGAGTCCGCCCTAAAAAGGCTTACAAGCTAAAAGCTCTCTTCTTTCTCTGCTATTCTGCACACCTTTACTTCATTACATGGCACAAAATTGGCAGGTTAGTTTTATTAATATCACAATCGAAATTCTCTTTATTGTTGTTACTCTTTCTGCAAATCTTTCATATTCTCTTATGCGTTGATGATCAATATGATTTTAATATGATTAAAGCTGGTCAATTTAGATACTACCAGGACTTGTCTTTTACTGGGTTTTACTTCCTTTTTTGGTCTTAATCATGTCTCATTTCTAATTGGGTATTTTTTTTGTTTTTGTTTTTTCTTGCCTTTTATTGATCCTGGCTTGATCAAATACTGGTCAACATTACAAACCCTTTACCAGCTGATTTGACCTTAAACGGAACATCTGATATTTTTCTATTCTTCATTTTCAGGTAAATTGTTGAAGGGAAGTTGACCAATGGTGTGTGTATAGCTTATTGAGCAAAGAAGTGAGCTTCTTTCTTTCTTTTTTGTTGTTTGGTTTTGATTCCAGTTCGATTTCAGGTGGATTTTAATATTGTTTTCCATTCCCATGATTTCCCAGAAAGGATCTTGATTTTTGTTGAACTACTTTGGGGTTGGAGGGTGGGGAGTGTTATAATCACTCTTCAATGGCAGAGGTGGTTGGGCCAAGGTTGTATAGTTGCTGCAACTGCAGTAATCATGTCGCCCTTCACGATGATGTAATTTCCAAAGCTTTTCAGGTGAAAACTCGTTTCTGATTCTTCTTTGGCTATGCGTTTTTGATGCATCTGCTTCATTCTAGCAAGTGAACCACCTCAGGGTAGGACTTGTTTTCGATAAAGGAAAAGAATTTTAGTGTCGATTAGTTTATGTGAGTGTTATATTTAGGATTTGATGGGGTCATTGGTTGAAGGTGTTCATAAATATAAAACCAGCATTAGTAATGAAATAGTAAAATTGTTGTTTTGTTACTCTAGGGAAGGCATGGACGAGCTTTTCTGTTCTCCCACGCGATGAACATCACGGTGGGGCCGAAGGAGGATAGGAACCTGCTGACTGGTCTCCATACAGTTGCTGATGTCTATTGCTGCGACTGCCAAGAGGTGCTTGGTTGGAAATATGAACGAGCTTATGAAGAAACACAGAAGTACAAGGAAGGGAAATTCATACTTGAGAAGTCAAAAATAGTGAAGGAAAACTGGTAGCAGCATTCACAAGGTGTTCTGTTCTTCCTTTCTGTTGATGATTTGAGGGTGTAAGTGCGTTCATGTCAGTGCACCCATATTCTGGAAAATCCTGTCAGTTCCTGATATTCACTTCTTATTCCTGGATGTGCATTCTTGTTTGTGTTTCTTGTGTGAATAATGTACTGGATATTGATTTTATCAGTAAAGTGTGCATAATTCTCTGTCATGACTGTGAATGAATTTGAAGTTTACTGTTATTCCTTACGTGGATGAATTTGAAGTTTAGCAACTTACTCTTTCCAAACTGTCTCAGTTATGGATTAAGGGTGCTGATGGTATTGTGCTTCAAAGTATCTATTCTGACGTGCTAACTTTGTGCATTTATTGCTAACAAGTATGCCAAGATACAGAATTAACTTCGCTACAATTTCCACTCTGATACAATTGCAGCTTGTCGACCGTTTTATGTTGAATGTATTGGTTGATTTTTTGGGTCTTGGACAGGATGCTGCTAATTGATAAGGCACTTTTATGTTTACAAACTGGAAGGCGGCTGTCGTTCATGTTGGAGGTAACTGAAATACATTGCTTTATTCTGAATATATAAAGATCATGTCTCCCCAAAAACTATTTCAACCAATCATGAGGTGGACGAATGGTGCACTCAGTGTATCTAAAAATATTACGATAGCGTCACATAACGAGCCAGCTTGCTGAGTTGAATGTACTGCAGGATATTTGCATGTCTTGAAACTTGAAGTTGAATACTATTATACATAATATAGATTGCAGGGAGCAGTTTCTGTCCTGGCAAAGCCATTTCTAAGAACAATGTGATTGAGCTAGTTCCGGAACTTGTGAACCAGAGAAGCCCGAATACGAATTCTTAAGGAAACATTGAAATAACATGTGATGAGAGGTGCGAGTTGAATGCATTTTTTGGCATAAATTTGACTGCAGAGGATATGTTGTGGCATTATGTGTTAAATGTTCTTGCTGTTTAATTAGATGATAAAACAGATGAGCTTGTTGCAAGATGGCATAATGAGTGGAATTAATTAACTTCTAATATACAAATGCTTTTATAATGTGATCACTGAACTAAAGAATGTGGTTTCATTCCGTGACATTCTATAAGCATGTTATAATTTTCAGCTTATGAGAAAAGAAACGCAATTCCCTTCATGTGAAACATGACACATGACATTTTGAGAGCGCACTATAATTTTTCCATTTTGGAAAGAGGATGGATAGTATAAAAATCAAAAGATCATAATGAAGTTATGAGCAAACAAAAACCTGTCAGGAATAAGATTATAGTATATTAATAATCTAGAAAAAAACCAGAAAGACAATAATTGTAGTGTGGATAATATTAGTAATGACAGAAGGAAAAAGTTAATACTTGTACTGCTGCTCATGGCAATCAATGAGAAAACATATTCCAATGTCTGGAACATGCTACTGAACAATTTATTGGATGCGTAATAATTATGTGTACTGAATTTGTCTGATTAGCCTCTTAACTTCCTATTAACTCCAGTGATTGTTGTCCTGCTTTTAGCTACTCAAGAAAGGCAATTGTCCCCACATTCAGGAAGCTCAGTCGTTAGAAAATTAGTAGCATTTATACAGTACAGTTTTGAGTGTTTGTCATCTGCTCTAAATTATATACAGATGAGCACTAAGAAGACTAAATGGAATAATATTTTTTTTGACTTTTAAATGACATTTTATATGAGCACTAACCAAGCAGCAACCTCAATGTAACTCATAAAATCAAGGAACAATTTTTAATTCCATTCCCTTCCCAACTCCTAATAAGCACAGAAAAGGGTTGAAACGAAAACTAAATGGCTGGTAACAAAACGACCACTTCCACTGCAAGAGTCTGGAGATGAAAAATAAACCATGTAAAGCAAAAATTAGCGTATGAATGAGGTTAAAAGTTAAAACTTCCTAAATTGAATGCGCCAACTCTTGTATATACAAAAGAAATAATAACATCTGCCCCCAAATTTCTCAAAATGGGTGCAAGATAAAAACCATCCAACCAAGCAAATGAAAAAGAAATTCTTGGAATCTAGTACTATCACATGGCAACAATCTTTTTCCTCGATACCCACCTCTTTTTAGCAACTTCTATCGCTTCCTCCCCTCCTCTTCAACAGTTCCTGGAAACAGTGATTATACTGAGTATCAATCGCATCAAGCTCCAGCTTCAGCTCATCATCTTTGTCTTCCAGGGAAAGAGAGCAGATACTGGACAAGCTGAAATCTTTCGATGTTCCAGAACACGAACCATTCAAAGAGCTCCCGAAACTTTTGGTTGATTTGCTATGTTTTGATATAACATCGTCAAGCATCGAAAAATCTGAATCAAAATCGTACCCATTGAATTCATAACTGCAAGCAGAAGATCCCATAGGCTTGTTGATACTGCTGTCGGATGCAACCGTCATATTAGATTCAGCTGATATGTCTGACTTGAGTGAATCTTGAATCTCTTGTCCTTTCACATTAATAAATGGTGTGATATCAGGTTGGGTAATGGCCTCCGAAGTTGCATTTCCATGTAACTCAGGGTAACCATTTGGTTCAGTCAAAGTGTTCCAGCAAGGAACAATCTTTGATACCAAGCTATCAATCAAATCAGCAATTAAGGTCACGTCTTCAGTTTTCAACTGAAGTTGTTCAGCCATCTCCTCAGCTATCGAAGTTGCAGTATCCGAATCAGGGTAAAAGGTAAAATTAATATTGTTTGCTTTTCGAACTGTTGCAAAAATAACATTATTTAGAATGCCACTGAGAATATATTAAGAAAAACTAGTTTGTACAGAAAATTTGCTCACCACATAGATCAGCAATGCGCAGCATCAATTGAATTGTACCATCATCATCATTTTTCTCCCCTCTTAATCTGAATTCCTTGTTCTCAGTGTCTCTCTGAAGTTCAAATTCAATGGTCCTTTTGTTACAAGAGCCTATTGAAAACTTGCAGTCAGTATCAAGTTCCATGGGATGAGACTCGGATTGAGGCAGGTTAACAGGTGTGGTTACAAGATTAGGCAACCGCAAGGAAACAGAAACATGATCCTTTGAAGTTTCAGTAACGAGGAATGCATCTTTCAACAGCTCAATTGCTGGCAGCCTTAAAGGTGCAGGAACCAGACACTTCTCTATGAATTGCTTAACTTGGGGATCATTCACCTTAGCCAGGGAAGCGGGCTTTATGCCCTGCAACAAAAGAAGTAAAACATAGCTATTAGAACAAGCAGGGACAAGTAATTGAAAAGCGACTCACATTACGCAAATGGCAAAAAACTCACCGAAGTGACCTTTTTATATATTTGTGCTGGATTTTTGCATTCACTGTACGGGTATTCACAGGTAACCATCTCTAACAGGCACATTCCGAAAGAATAGATGTCGACAAGTTCATTGTATTCCTCTTCATATAGCTCTGGAGCCATGAATTCAGGAGTACCTACAATAAAAGGAGGAACATAACTTTAAAATTAAAGATGTTTGACCAAGTTTTACACCCATAATAAACCTTGATAAAATGAAGCTATTACCTATAACACTTCGGGCAGTAGGCTGCTGCATGACAATTGCTAACCCAAGATCTCCAATTTTCACCTCACCATTGTTTCCATTCACAAATATATTGTCGCATTTCAAATCTCGATGAATAATAGGAGGGTCATGACTATGCAAATAGTGTAGTCCTCGTAGGATCTGCCTTGCCCAGTTTTTGATGGCCTTCAAATCAACAATCTTATGCTTCTTACGGTACCTACATCCATGAAACCACGAATTAAACAAACATAAACCAACACAAAACCTCCACATCAGGAAGTGTAAGAAATGAAACTCACTTCCTCAAACTCCCAGAAGTGAATAACTCTGTAATTATATTAATAGTCTTATTCTTGTCATACACCCAAGAGTTATAGAACTTGATGATATTTTCATGTTTCAATGACTTCAGCAAATGAACTTCTGAATACAATCTCTCCAGCTGTTGCGGTGACTGTAATAAATCTTCAACATTCACTTGGTTCCAAGCAACTTCAATTCCATCTACTTCATCAAATGCCTTATATCTGCCCCATTCAAAAACCACAGATTAGGAACAGTTCTGACTCAAACCTGTTATGCATAAAAAGAAAAAGAAACTAAAAACTACTAAAGAAGTAATAGGTAACGGGAACCATACACAGTCTTGAAAGCTCCTCTCCCCAAGACTTCATCATACTGGAGCAACATAGTAAAACAGCCAATCAAAAAATCATATCGCTCAATATCGATTCAGTGCTTATTAGAAACAAAGCATAATCAATCAACACTAAAATAATCAGAAACAGCCTATCCGATTGTCTCCAACCCAAACAAGCCGTAAATAAGCCCCAAAAAATCCAACAACAAAAAAAAAATCCAAATAAACAGGAAAGCAAGGAATCATACCCGAATGTAACGACCCGTCAGATCTTTTTCAGCAAACTCAGCATCATCAGACGAACAGGAATCCATTGAATCGAAAAAAACGAAACCCAAAACACTCCAAAAGAACGCGCAAGGAAGAAAAAAAGAACAAGAGCAGACTTTTTTGTTTATTGGAAGAAGAAGAAAACTCTATTAAAGAGCTTCGATTATAACGTCGACGGGAAGGAGAGGTGAGCAGTGTTCAGAGAAGGCTTCACAAGCAACGGAATACGAATCGAATGCCGGTACGAATCGGAACCGGCATTCAAACGCCAGGAAAAGAAGTCTAGAAATCTCCGATTTCAATCTGTCCATAGCGCAGACGAAATCCCTCTCCTTCCACAATATTGTGCCGCCGTTGGTTAGCATCATACAAGCCCTAGAATCACCCATCTCGCAATCCACATCCTTGTGATCGACTAATCTCCTAAAACTTCTAATCAATAGATGAATCGACGCTCAAAAACCCTAGATTATGGTGGGATTTGAGAGTTGAACTAGCTGGGGTAATTGAGGCCTGGTAGGAGTTTGAGGCACACGTGTGATTAAAGGCGCGTGAGCTTGGAGAGGATAGTAGAACTTTTGAGAGGAGTATTGTAGGACTTTATATATAGTTTTGAGAAGGTGATTAATATAATCACGAGATAAAGGCAAGAGAGTTATTATTCAGTTAAAATACATTTGTATTTGTCTAATTGTTAGTTAGTTGGATTAGGACTAGGAGTCTGTTAATTATTAAGATTATTAAGGATTAAAAATTTAAGTTAAAGAAGGATTAGGACTAGCTAATGCAATTTGTGTGGGATTAGGAGTCTGTATTAAGGATTTTTTACAATCAAAATAAGTACAAAATCAATTTTAAATTTGTAAGCAATTAAGATATGCTAGTATTTGATTGTCGTTTAGATTTGTTGGAAACAAATTTACATAAGTACAACACAGGTTACACTAATCTGGAAGACTTTCAACCTATCTAATTTTAATTTTCTCCTCAATAGAAAAAAACAAATTTTGAATTTTTGGTCGACTGGATTTAGTTATAAACGGAAACGAAATCGTATTAGCACAAATTTCACTTAATAAGGAGCAAAGGGAGGGGAGAAAAAAGGTCTGCTGCAAGAATTCACCAATAGTAGAAAGAAACATTTGGTCCCGCTTTCTCCGAATCCGAAAAATACTATAACGAGATTAATTTCCGACCCGTTCCGACTAAAAGATGTCGGAACTACACTGGCTTCACGTGAAGAGGAGAAAAAAAGGAAGTGACAGTAGAAGCCAGTAGGTATAGGACCAACAACACCTAGAAAGGCTAGAATGTCTAAGGAGTTAGCCAGCCTGTGCACTAAAGGAAAACATGCATCCTCCACTGTAAAACGCAATGCCAGCTGCATAAATATACACATTATTCTTACTTCATTGCATTCACATGACTAAAAAAGAATACACAAAGCAGAAACCCGCCTATCCGAGTTTATTACCAAAATAATATGTTCAATCTGGTCTTGCAATCAACTGTAATATAAGGCTATTTTCTTTTCCCCCAAAGTAACCTGTGCGCAAAACAGTATCATTATTTCAACCCCATCTTCCACTATATAGCTCGATTTGATTGTGTTGGATATACTTGCATTGAAGGAAAATGAAACAACATCCACATACTTGACCTACCGACGCACACCTATATCTAGTTTGTCTATCATCACTGCTAATCAAGTTAAAGCGGGAGGAAAGAACAACAGAATAACCTATTTGCGGTCACCAGACTGCCACTGCTTGCCATTACACTTAACTAGTTCGGCTCCACAAAAAGACTGGCCTGCGGATGTAGCCCTGCTTCTTTCAAGGACAAAGAGAGCTTTTCGAATCCATATACCGTGCGAGGAAAATTGGAGACTAGGCTGTAACTCTCTACCTCTAAGCAACCCAAAGAGTCAACATAGTCGTATAGAGACTGGATAGTAGCAGTACGGTGGAACCTTCTCTCTTTGCGTTCACCAGCAGGGAACCGAACTAAGACCTATCAGAAGTAGTAACAAATAGGTAAGTTAGCTTGAAAGATTACATCTCCAAGAAACAGAAAAGGAAAGAAATAGAAGGGCATTAGAACTACAGGACAGAGTGCAAGTCCTAGAGAGTAAAGGTAAAAAATAAGGGATTACCTGAGTAACACCGGGTCCTTTTTCAGGTTCAGCACCCAGAGCCAGGGCTTTCTCTTGTCTCATTCTTGCCAGAGCAGCTGCTTTTTCTTCAGCCTCACGCGCTGCCCTCTCCTGAGCCTCTTCCTCCTCCTTGCGTTTCCTTTCTGCTTCAGCAGCTTCCCTTTCAAGACGTTCTTGCTCTTCTCTTCTTTGACGTTCCCTAGCCTAGTGTGACAAAGGATTTCAGTTAGAACGAAAAGAAAAGGTGATAATTAACCAATCATTCTCCCAGCATTTGGGAGGGGGGCATCATATCTGGACCATGTAAGCAAACATAGGGGGGGAAAGAAAGAGAAGAGCACAGATTAAAGAAACAGCATACTTGATCAGCTTCAAGTGCTGCTCTGTAAGCAGCATCTTGCTCCTCTCTCAACCTGATGTTGTTTCTTCTCTCTTCTGCTTCAAGCCTTGCTGAAACAAGAACAGGGGCACTTTCTTCTAGCACCCTCTGTAATGCTGTCAGCATTTCTTCAGGAGATTTAGGACCCTCAACCTGCAAAATAAGAAAGATGCAACATATTTGTCATAATAAAGCTAGTATGTAAGTCACTGGATAGGGAAAGTGGTCAGGGTTTATTTAGGAATAGGTCATCAGTTCAAATCCTTGCAACACTGAAAAAATAACTACTAGAAGACCACACAAGCACTAAGTTTAATATGCTTGAATTCATCAAACAGTACCATTGGTTCATTATGTGGCAGCAACCGGTACAATTAAACATAATCATCATATTAATGTAAATAGGTGTACTGTAGTTTCTCCTGAGGCTACAAAAAGTTACACAGACAACCATGTGTGACTCATCAAGAGCTATATGTCCAAAGCAAAACATTGTACCTCTAAACTTCATCCATTCTGAGTACAAAGAGGGGAAGTTCAAATACACAAAAGAGAAGGGGGAGACCCAATGGTATGTGCAACTGGAAAATGTGCTAAAGAGCCTCAATACAAAGAATTTAATACTAGCAATCCTCAGCAAACATGATTATCCAGAAATGACTATAACTTTAGGAACACACAACTAGAGCAACACATTTCACTAATTTGTTGTGAATGCATAACTACAAAGATCATATTAGTCTGATCACATATAAGCAGCCCAACTACATGCCTTGAGACTGAGAGTTTTAATCACACCCATCATCCACCACCTTTTCTCAGTTCAAGTTCAATCAGCTACCCAAAATTAAAGAATCAAAAGCTTTCATCCACCATAACCAAAAGTTAGATGAAGCATAACATGAGAGGTGAATCTTAGAATTCTATACATAACATGTAGTTAAAGCTCAAAAAGGAAGGAGGCCATGACCAAACTATCATGCTAAGATTAGTCAATCAGCCAAACATAGACAAAGCAGGAACTGACACTATTGAGTATTAGTAAGGTTGACAACAATACTGAATTATATCTTGCAAATAAGCTCTCCTAACACGTGCATCCTTCCAGTTTGTAGAGAAATTGTTACTCTCAAAACCACTAAGCTGAATGAGATTCTATGTTAGAGTGGCTAAACCTGGGGAACTTCTTCCCGCTTAGATGGAAGAGTAGCACCAAGAAGAACATTGTCCAAACAAAAAGAACATTGTCCAAACTTTTAGCACAGAAAAAAATCACCTACTGTTAGGTATCCAATCCACCCAGATAATGAACATCATCCAAACTTTTAGCACACTAACACCTAATGAGCTCACCTTTCAACACAACACAATAATCCTCTATTACACAACACAGCAATTTGAGCACAGTGTACATATTAAACATCACAACACCCAGAATGCTGATTATTACCTGTTGAAGCAAAGCAATCCGTTGATTTGTGGCAGGCATAACCACAGCGCAAAACGGAAACCTCGAGGCCTTCAAACTGTTACTCATTTTAAACCCTTCACTAGCTTTAACACTCCCTCCCCATGCCACGAAGTTCTCATTAACAAAAGCCGCAAAAACCTCTGAACACAACGTCCTCTCGCAAAAGCCTGGCGTGTCAGGATGATCCGGTGAGTGCAAATACACAAACAACAATTTATACGCGTTCCTTGATCTTTGTAGAGCGTCCATAAAACCCTCAGTCACAAAATTCAACCTCGTGGAACCACCGTACTCTCTATCAAAACCCGCTACAAACTCCATCGCTTCTTGCGCCGCAGGCGACACTGGAACTAATCGAGCGGATGACTCTTCAGTCCTGCTCGAAGTCAGCCCAATCATTCCAAGAGAATACGACAAAATACCACCGGCAGCCCATAATCCGAACCCGACAGCGCCCGAGACAAGCCCTAGACTTCCGGAGATCACAGAAATAGGCAAGGTAATGAGTTTCCAAGCTAAACCGGGAGCGGCAGCAACGACGGCAACGGCAGTGGAATCGTTGTGGCGGTTAAAGTTAGGCGGTGGCTCTACAGCGGTGGTGGTGGTAGTGGAGGTGGTTTCCCCGGTGTCGGCTGCGGTGGTGGAGGTGAAGGAAGAGATCGCGAGCTCGAGGTCCCAGCCATGAGCTTGGAGGATCTCGGTGCACAAATCGGGATCGTCGAGACCGGTGATGGCTTGAAAATACGCCAATTTATCGGATGGTTCCACCATTTTATCGTGTGTTGGTTTTCTGGTTATATCTGGAAAAAATAGTTTTCGATGATACAATGATCTGGAAAGGTTTTTGTCTTCGTGTTTACGGTGGTTGGAGTTGAGCAGGAGTGGCGGACTAGATTAGTGCGTGTTTTTCTTGTTGCGCGTATTGCCGCGAAGGGTATGGTTTTGCCTCGAAATTACGGGACTGGCATTCCGTGTGTGTTTGAAACGTCGTCGTTTGCTTCTAGTTACTTGGAAATTGCCGAATGGGAAGTTGGAACTTGGAATTTACTTGAATTTATTATTAGTCGATCAAAAAGTAAAGAATTTAATTCTTATTAATATATTGTTGTGGTCGTTGTTATTGTAATTATTTTAATAACAAGAATGGCGTTTTCTGCTCAAAAATAAAATAAAATAAAATAACAATGACGTTTAGTGGGCCAAATATTTAGGGATGAATAGCGTCTGTCAACTGCCGAAGTCCTATGGGCCTCTCTCGTTTAGGTTCCCGATGATAGGCCACTGCGTATGTAGAGTAGGACTACGGTTCAAAGTATATACCGGTAGTCATCTCCAACTTACTCTCAGAAGTGAGATGTATCCGGTATCAGAAATTGTGTCAAGTATTGGAAGTTATATCTTCCGCTTATGTATCTTCCCTCTTGAAGTTTACCTGTAAAGTTAATTTGAAGTTGATTTTTTTTTTTTTTTTAAAAGTCAAAGCATTGCAAATTTGAAATGCTTAAATCTCTCTTATTTGTCTTTTTGAATTGGAACCATGAATTAAAACTCTTCCTATGAATGATAATACTTAGTAGCAGCCTAGTTAGTTGGTGAAATGAATCACTCCATTTTGATGACTCTTCCTACTTTCAGTGTAACCTTCTCCATTCACGTCTTGTATACAATACGTGCTATCTCTACAGATATATCTTCTGACCATAGCAAGTTTTGAGTTGCAAAGTTCAAACTTTGAAACCATCAGTAAAGAATGTCATACACAGGGACCTGTATTCAGTATATGTTAAAAACTTTGCAACTCATAAGATTTGGTTTGTCCCTTACCGATACTACTGTACACAGGGATCTGCATTTTCTGTAATGATACAACAAAAACAAACAGACAAATCATCATTCAATCTCCTGGATCAAAACTTTTCCCTTGGTTACTGCTTTACTGCTAGCTTTCACAGGATTCTTTCCGATATATTCCATTGCCGAACTTTTCTCAGCCCTCACAATGGTAGCTAAGGAAGGCCATGCTTCCTCCGGCTGCTCATGCACCCAACACATTATGAAATAAACTTTCCGGTCAGCCAACTTCAACTTACTCCTGATTTCTGACCTTCTCGAGTTTCTTTCTTTCCCTGCTTTCAGTTCCCTCTCCCCGGCCTGAACTATCCTCTGCAGATCACAAAGCATGCAGATTAAAGCAGGAGATCCCAGAGAAAGTAGGTTTGTTACATCATCAACAACAGCCAGTCCAAATTGTAAGCCACCCATATGCCTATACTCGGGAGAGCAGGTTCTCTCCAAGCAATAAGACATTGCTTCGGACACCGATTCTGGCTGCCCAGCTTGACCTAAGACAGAGGAGACACTCAACACCATGGTTGCCGACCCTATGGCGTCTGATTGCCAATCTCCATTATAGAGGCGTAGTGTGAAACAGTAGGTATATATAACGTCAACCAGGTGAATAGCCAGGAGTGGTGATGGCTCTGCGGAAATTAGCTTCCGAACTGGAGGTAATGGGGTCTCAGGGCCAGGAGGAATCTCACTAGCATGATCACTAACACTACCATCCTGGGATGCAGATGATTCTTCCTGCTTGGTAATTGGTTGAATAAGCTGAGTTCCGTCCTTGCCTAGAGAGATTGCCCTAGCAGAAGATTTCAACCACCAAGGGTCCCATGGTTCAATCAACTTGCTAAGTTCCCCAGATGCCACAGCTCTCTGGAACTGTTTCTTCTCTTCTATAGATAAATCATCAAAACTGATTGTGCCTCCTGCATTGAGAAAACCAGATAAGTTCCACAAGCTTTCAGGACATGAAATCCACAGAAAGCAAACCACCACAAGACACAACAAACAACCTACACCCCACCTCGAGCATTGAAAATGAGATCTTTGATACATAACTCAAAATTCAGAGATGAACGAGAGGAGTTAAAAAATTAGCTGAAATCTACCATTTATTTTTAAGAATGCACGTGTAAATGGCGGACAGGAACATACCAGACAAACTCTTTTGAACAGTCTCCTCCGATAGAACAGAATCTGCTACAAAACAAAGAGAGAAACTCAGTAAGGCTCTTTTATAATGAAATCGACAAGGTAGCCTGCAAGTGAATAATTAAGTTTCAGATGATTTATAACTTATAACCTACCATTTCACTAAATTAGTAAAAACACGGGACCAGTTTAATGTAGGTACTCATTAGAACAACTAGATAATTAGAACAATAACCACACATTTCACTTTCAGTAGCTCAAGAAATTAAACTTGCAGTGGCAACCGGAACAGAGTGTAGCCTATATTTACTTCTAACGCCATCAACAAGATCACAGAAAGTTCAAATTTAGGAAACAATTTATATGGATAAGAATCATACCATCTTCCTCCATGTCATCCGTTTCTTCCTCTGAATGAAACCGTTTCAATATCTCCAACATTTTTCGCTTTGTTTCATCATTTGCCTGCATTTGACGCATCTCCTCCGCTACATTTTCTTTCATAAACGACTCTGTACATCTAACACTATGAGACTGCACCCAAAAAGTAAAAAAAAAAAATGAACAAACAAAAATTACATAAAATTGAAATCGCTCAAGATCACAATTTCTGCAAATACCTTGTAACAATGGAGTGAGCAGTAGCGCGAATTGCATCGAGGACACGTGTACTGTGAAAATTGCTTCTGGCAACTGCTCACTCAAGAAAACAAAAAAACGCTACTGACATCAGTATGTTAGAGTAAAGCGAAGAGATTACCAAAGAAAAAAAAGGAAGAGTAAGGAGAAGAAGAGCATACACGTGGCATACGATGCGTGAAGGAGGATCAAGAGGTGAGGCGGTGGAAGGTTTATCGGAGGTAAGGATGGCGTCCTCCATTACTGCCGGAAACGACAGTGAAATTGGTCGAAGATTTATCGTTTATGTGATTATTATTGAGTTTCAAAACCCTAGAACATTCCGGGAAAATTTCGCACTTATTGGAGGCTTGGGTTAAATTTGAATTTTCAATGTGCCCTGCGTTACTGGGCTTTTTGTGGACCCGGCCCATTTATATATGGACCACAACAATGTTGTAAATCTGTAATCACATGTTCACAACCCTAGAAGGGTAATACGGTATTTTTAAATGCAATTTCTTAGTACATACTCAACAAATAAAAATAAACAAAATATACATTTTATTTCAAACCATGTAAATTTTGTTGAAAGCTCTCTTATATATTAATTAAAATATGAAAGGTGTATAATATCTTATAATTGTGGCAATATACTTACTAATAATAACGGGAGTTATTTAGGGATGGCAATGGGTACCCATACCCGCATATCCGCCCATAACCATACCCGCAATTGCGGGTATAGATAATATCCGTATTTATAATTGCGGGTATGGGTATATCCATACCCGCAACATACCCGCAAAATGCCTCTCTCTTTTCTCCTCTCTCTTTCCGCCACTCTCTCTCCTTTCTCCTCTCTTTTTCTCATCTTTTTTTATTTTTCTCCCGTGATAAAAACTCAATCTCTTCCTTAATGCTTGAACAAAATAAATTAAAAATTACAAAAATATAATATTTATCTTAAGATGAGTAATTACATATTCACTTTTCATATTTTTCTTAATCTTTTATAAATGAGTTTTTTTTTAATCAAATTGTTTATATATATTTTGAATTAATTTAAAATTTTATTAAGTGAAATAATTAATAAGTATAAATGAGTTTCTTTTAATCAAATTATTTAAATATATTTTGAATTAATTTAGAAGTTTATTAAGTGAAATAATTAATAAGTAAATGTAATTGGATATCCATTACATATCCAATTGGGTAATGGGTATAGTGAGTATGGATAATAATAAATATTTAATTGCGGGTATGAGTGGATATTTATGCATACCTGCCCATACCCGCATAATTATCATCCCTAAAGTTATTGAGATATTGAAGAAAATTAACAGTATTTAGAATATCACCATTTTCTAACATTTGATAAATAGGAAATAATAGAACGGAAAAATTAAATTTTAAAGTATTAAAAGTTACAAGACGGAATAAGACAATTTTGAAAATTAACCATCATAGGGTAGCATATCTCTACACAAAGCGAGGGTTGGGTTAACTATTTATTACCCAAAAATGGTCATGGTACTGAGACTTGAGTTAGCTATTACCCAAAAACCCACCCTTGCCGGGTCCCATCGGCCCACCGCCTCCTCCACCACCGAGCATCCCTAGTATACCCGGTAGGATGGTAATGAAGCGGATTTGAAAGCTGGTTGAGCCCTTCAAATCCTCATTTAATTTTAATGCGAATTTACTCGTACCCGTACCCGCATTCAAATAAAACAAATTTATAAAGAGAATTTGTATCCGTAAATATATTCACAAATACTCACAAATATTCTTTTTTTTTTATTGCAGCAAAACTCATAGTAAGAGAATTAAATGGTGAATGAAAACTCATACTCATACAAAGATTAGTTTAATGGTGATATTTTTTCCTACCGGTGGAAGTAGAAAAAAGATGAATGAAGTCTTAGTTTTTATAGGCAACTGAAAATATCCTAGCTTTACTTTTTCTTTTCTTTCAAGTTTCCAGAGAGGTGTGGAAGTGCAGAGGTAAATTTAACCTATTCAACTGAGGAAACACTAAATAAAGAAATCCTATAAATTTTAAGAATTCAAAATTAAAAGTATCAAATTAATATACATAATTATAGAAAATATTATTAAAAAATATAAATATATGTGTTTGTGGTACACATGCGGGTTTGTGAGGTGAGTTTAATATATTCATACCCGCATTCACTTATTAAAACCCGCACTCATAAAAAATCCGTAATATGTTGGTAATATTCATCCCACATAGTGGGTACCGCACCGCAAATATCCGTATACACGAATCTAATTGCCATCCCTGTGCCCGGCGATCCATCCCGGTCATGGGTCCAAGTGGGCCGCATGCTTAACCCATGGACCGGATTGTATTACCCATTTATTTATTTATTGGTCTCAAATCAATATTATACATCAAGAATTTAATTGGATAGTTATATTCTTTGTATAAATAGGACTCAAAAGCATCGTAATGATATCAAACAGTGATAATCAAAAACGGTTATTCTTTCTCCTCCTCCTCCCTTTCTTCTATTCTTCTTCTTCCCAGTTCTGATTCTCTTTGCTGCGCAATCTCTCTGCAAATTCCCCATTCTCATTCTCTACTTGATCCTTTCTCCAATCGAGGAAAGATCGTAACAAAGGCTTACATCGAATTTCTCTTACAAATACTGATTTCGGATATCTAAAAGTTGAGTTTCAGATGTCGTTACAAGAAAGTTTAGATAGGTTCAAAAAGCAGCAGCAGAAGTGTGCAGCCACCCTTATCAGTGCTTCAAAAACAGCATCTTCTAGTAAAACTGCAAAACCCCCGGCCGCCGCATCACCGGTGGTTCCCTCCGCCCCCGCCCCACATGTCAAGTTCTCTAATGATACAGAGAGATTACAGTACATCAACACCATCCGCAAATCCCCTACAGGCGCTCAAATCAAGCGCGTCATAGACTTACTTTATTCGGTTGAAACTTGCAATCCCTAAATACCCTCCTTGTTTAATTTATTTAATTTATTTTGCCTTTTGTATAAGAATAGCAATGCGTCAGTACCTGTTTGCATTTTGATCGTTGGGTGAAATCTTCTTTGCTAGTAGGGAATAGTGGTGTTGAATAAGTTTGCCCGAAATTAGAATGAACAAATGATGTTTCGTGTAGAGTTTGTGTCTTCTGGTTTTTTATGATCGTTGGTGCTGAATGAGACATGCAGGAATTTTGATTGTTTGTTATCTACTCCTTTGTTTATTGGACTTACTTTCTTTGTTTGTAGATATTGTTGGTTATGTAACTTATGTTTGAGAGTGAAGTTAGATGGTTGCTCATGTTGGCGTGGTTGGAGATAGATTCTAAAATAAATTATAGGTGTGGAAATTTGTAAAGAGTTGTGTTGTTTGATGTGCTGGAGTCAGAAATGAGTAGTGGACTATGCATGCACACAAGCGAAAGTAAAACTGGGAGTGTTATGGTAAATGTCTGCATGTTGTTTGATAGAGTCGTCTACTTCTTATTAGATTTTGCTGTATTTCTCTTGCCATTCTCCCACGTTTGCTTTGCTGCTTATACTTGATCATACACTATGGTTATATGCCTGTCAAAATTATGATCATTTCCTATCCTTTCCACTATTTTTGCTCCCAAGTGAAATTCTTGGGTGATGTGAAAGGAAAAAAAATCAGTTGGGGAGTATTTTCCATATTGTTTCTTACTTAATTTTGCATGTTTGATTTGCTTTTGTCTATAATTTAATTTCTTTCTAACTAGAGTTATTGATATTTGTTCTCTTTACTCCGGAGCTTCATTTGTAGCTTGTGTTGGATAGTACCCTCTTGTTTTTTAGTGCACTATTTACCCTCAGGAAAAGCTTTTACAGTGTTGCCAGCTTGAATTTTTTCATGAACCTCTCACTTATGTATTGTCTTCTCTTTCTTATAGATCTTTTGTGAAATTTATATACTATTGGAAGTTGCTAGAATATTTGTAGAGCTAGTTGAGTTGCACTGACAATGGCATCACTTATTTGTTTTTGACTTTTGTAGAAAAGGGAAATCCTTACACCAGAAGAAATAAATGAAAGATGTTATGTTGACATAAACTCCAACAAAGCTGTGTTTGACAGTTTAAGGAACAATCTAAAAGTCAGATATGACCGCGGGAGATTTTCATACAAGGTGACTCAAAATTATGCCGTGGAAATAGTGTTGCACAGTTTGGATTAGTGATTTAATTGTGTTACTGATCAGTGGCAACGTGTGTGCTTGTTCTGCTTGCTTAGAGGATGACATTCTGGGTTTTAAACTTTTTATAGGCCAAGCATGATTTGAAGGACAAGGATCAACTTCTGCAGAAAATACGGGGGCATGCTCAGGGCATTGCTGTCATTGATCTCAAGGATGCATATCCAACTGTGATGGAGGACTTACAGGTACAAATATTAATGCTCAATTCCCAATGATTTCTCTTAGGGAAGTCCAATTGCTTACATATCCTATAAAGTTTCTGTTCTTTTGTTTTTACATTTTATTGTTTTTGCTCATTGTAGACGGATGTGGGATAGATGCATAAGTGAATTATGATGCTACTTGTTGTTTTGTTGTGGAAAAAAAAAATATTACTCCCCAAACCAAAACTGGAATATTTTCAGGACTTTAAGCGTTTTGTCTTATGAAAATGCTTTTTCTTTTTCGTTTTTGTTGGTCTTTAGCATTCCAAAGAGCAGAGAGAAGCGAACTTTTAAAAATGCATGAGGTGGATGATTTTTAGGGCTTGAATGACCTTGCTTGATAAATGCACTGCACAGAGCAGAGCTCTAAAATGGTGAATATTTTGATCAGCTGGGTTTCGGTTGACTTGATAAAGCTTGTAGAACTCAACCCAGTTTCATGACCATTTTCAAGACTTTTGAGCTTTGCTATATGCTACATAGAAGTATTTCATGGCTGGATTCAATTTCAAGTTTTTTTAGAGCTAGCATTAAGAAGACAGGTATAAGAAATTCTGTGTGCATCCATACTCAATGGTGTTAAAATTTATTTATCCCCCAGGCCTTGAAAGCATCTGGCTCGATTTGGCTGCTGTCAAACTTTGATTCACAAGAGGACATTGCGTATCCTAATGATCCCAAGATGCAACATATGAAGGTGGATGATGAAATCAAGAAGCTCTTTCGTGAGATTGAATTACCTCATGATATGCTTGACATTGAAAAGGATCTCCAAAAGAATGGGATGAAGTCTGCTACCAACACTACAGCAAGGAGGGCTGCAGCCCAGGTTCATGGCATTAACCCCAAACAGAAGAATAAGAAGAAGAAGCACGAGATCAGCAAGAGGACTAAGTTGACTAATTCACATCTGCCAGAGCTTTTTCAACACCTTGGTGGTTCTTGACATTTCAGTGCTTAGACTGAAACTGAACTGTTGTCGAGTTTACAAATGAGCAGATGATTAATTACTTGCAACCCTAGATGCAGCATACTCTTTTGTAAGAGCTTGTTGTGACTTTTGTAGATATCATGTGTTACATTGTTTTGATTGATTTGTTATATGCGATGTGACTTCTTACCCATGGAACACGGGACCCATTTTAGGGTTCTCGGCTTCTATAAGAAACCTGTGCTTAAGTTGTAGTTAGGCAGTTTCATTTAACATTCTTGTAGTCTATTAGTGTGATGTTCCTGGTGCCAGATAGTGCAGCAGAATATTCTATAACAAGGGCAGCATCATGCAGCAAGAAATATATTGTATAGTCATTTTCATTTATTTTATAAGGTCCCATTTCATTATTCTCATCTGTCACCATGTGTCGACCCATATCACATTGCTGGATTTCTGCCTCTTTGCCTCATGTCTCCCATACGTTGGACTATTCAATTTTTAAACTCAACCACATTTAGTAGCAAAATGGACGTATAATTTTTTTTCCGAGATGGATGAGAGTAAAATGATGAGAGCATGAGGAGTAAGTCAACATGATTAACGGTGTAGATTAAGTGGTGATGAGAGTTTTAATTTATTTATTGCTACTTTCGTTATTTGCATTAGTTAATTAATTAGTTATCAGTATTAGTTTTCAGTCTCCCCGGTTATCTTTCAGATTTTGTTATAAAGTTAGATTAATTTTATTCAAATATTATAATTTTTAAAATTATAACTCTTTAAATGATTTATTTTCGAACTCGAAAAATTAATTATCCATGGTACTGGATTATAAACAATATTGGTATTATTAATAATTAACTTTGTGGAGTTCGGAAACGAGGAGGACAGGTGTTGCTATCCTGATAAGATCTGCCATCAACTAAGCAACTGCCAAAAGTGTTCTGATATCACTCCATATGCAACGTTTGATTTTGCTTCTCTAGACCCGTTAGGAGTTGGTGACAGAATTACAACTTATATGCAAAATATTGGTTGGGAATACCTACTGCTGGTTTTAGATGTTGCTTATTTTGAGTTTTGTTTAGAATTCCATACTACTTTTTGGTTCGATCATAAGAGTCTGTCTATTAGGGGAAAAAATAGACTGGATTTTGATGCTCCTGGCGTTGTTAACTTCAAGTTGTGTGATGTATGAAACCATTTCTCAATAAGTGAGTTCAATTTGTTGCTTGCATTTGTAAATGCGGATGAATTGCTATCCCCTGATCATTTGAATGCATTGTCTGATTATCCCAAAGATTGGGATTTTACTGCCGCATATCAAGAGTTGACTGGAGACCCTACGACTGTCTTTGACAAACACTCCAAGGCACACCAAATTAGAGACTCAGCCCTTAGGATGATCCACAGAGCACTAGCCTTTAACCTCGCTGGGAAAACTACTATGTCTGGAAATATGTCCAGAATTGAGCTATTCTTGTTGTGGTGCATGGTGCATAAAAAGAGGGTCAACCTAGCATATTGGCTAGCTAGGTAACTGCATGCATGCCATCAAGGGGCTAAGATGATTTTGGGATCCTTGATAACCAAGATAGTTGTGACTTCTAGAAGCTTACATCTTGAGACTACTGATCTCCATAAATACTGTGATGTTAAAGTACTTGATATGAGAGCCTTCGACCAAATGGGGTACTTCCATTTGGTAGATGGTTATGTTCATTACAATATTGGATTCACAGATGTGGAGGAGCACATTTGGGGGAAGAAGTATGATGGCAGACACTTCATTAGATCAATCGTTAATGATGAAATACCAGAGGATGGGATCGGCCACGCCAGAGACCAAGCCGGATAAATGTAGATAATTGCAATTTATTGGATCTTCGTATGAAAGTGTTTATTCTGAACGTGGCTAGGCCTAGAGTTAGAGATTAAGTGTGAACCATATTGGATCTTCGCATGACTTAGAGATCTAGTGTCAGATTTATAGGAAATATTGGCATCTGGCTAGGCAACTGGCTAGGCCTACAGAATTTCATTATTTCACACATTGAATAAAAGATATGGGGAACAAGGATTAAATCAAAAGTCATGAACCATACAACCTTTTTCACAAAAAATCCAATACTTCGCGAAAAATAAATTGCACATTAAAAAGTTAAAGAACACTGGATTGAAGATTAAGAAACAATACAACAATATAGGAGTATCAAAGCAACGCAATCTACTCATTAGTGGGAATCCCAGGCACGGCATTGGCAAACCTATTCATCTCAGTCACGACCTCGTTCACAGCTTCTCGCGCCATCCGTAGTGCAGAGGCCTTCTGCTCCAATTGTGTAGCAGCAAGAGAGAGATGCGTAATGCAGTCAAATATTACGCTTACAGTCTCGAACGCCATGTAGTCATCCGCAAAGAGTTGATCCTTGCGATGTTTGAGATCCTCAATCCTGTCCTCAATCCGCTCAATTTCGGTGTCCGTCGAGATGAGATTGTTATCCAACAACCCAGTGTCACGTTGGAGGGTTCTGCTGATGACGGCGTATGCTTCTAATAGCGTTCTTTTGTCGTCACGATTCATTGTTGATAGGCGGCGACAAGAAATGTAACAACCTAAACAAAAGGGAAAATGAAGAGCAGAGGAGGAAGGATAATGAGAAAGGTGGATATGATGGATGCACCAGTAATGGAAAAGTATATGGTTTAAATAACTAGGAATTCCCAATTTTGTAATGATCGTTATGGGTCAGACGACGTTCAATTGGTGTCGGTTATGGTAGGGGGGGAAGAATTGATTCTCTGTGGTGTATTGGGAAGCAAAAACCTCAGTTTGAATTTGAAATCGTGAAACGTGTCCACCGAGAATTGCTCCATCAACCACCTCTGTTTGATGAAGATGGAATCCAGTCAGCTTTACATAGATTGTTGACCGAAGGACACCGATTGAACACCCCAAGTGCATAACCAATAAGTGGGGCTGGTTATGAATCTTTGTGGATCAGGGAATAACAACTGTATAGAGGAGAAGAGTGAAAGTCCAAATAGTGGTATTAAAGATTGTTTATTTATTCGATTGGGAGCTTCAGTCTTGGCCAAGCCCTAGGCCAGGCTCGGGGTCAAGCCCTGAATTAAGGCTTAAGTGACAGAGCTAGGCCAAGCTCATGGCCTAGCTCATGAAGATAACAATACATTACACAAGGTAAATAAATAACCAACGACAACATGGACAGATCTACTCCTCGGCAACCATCCTCCTCAGGCACAACCTGGCCATCAAGCAGACGATCATTAGCCTCTTGCCTTTCAGCTGGATTCATTGGGGTGGACTCTGAAAGAAAATGAAGCAAACAGTTTAAACAATCTCAACCGTTGAGTCTTTTGGGAAAGTGAGAGAACACTGAAGCATAATGGGGTTGATGTTAGAATGCTGAGGTAAATCATTATCATGTAAACCTGCAGAAAACTTACCTGAAATTGAGCTATATGATCATCAACATCATCATCATCAACATCATATAACAAAAAATATTTCATGTATTATCATCATCTGCAACCAATCTCAGAAGAATTTGGTCTATACAATCATTATCATCATCATACAATGCATAAATTATCCATTCAACCACTGCTCAGAAAATGCATTGTAGTAGTATTTCCCAATTAACAAAATCCATGATACAGGTTTAGACTATGACAGTGTTCACCTATACATCAACTACTGCCCAAGTAAATGATCTTTACTGATCATTGCATCATGGTATACCACCTGTACAACCTATCTACAACCCAAAAAGTTGCTATTTACTGCTGACTGCAAATGCAAACACTTAGATTGATGGATACCGTGATCATCATCATTACCCAAAATATGGATCACTTATATAATTACTTCTCATGCACAACCTAAAATCCCATTCCACTGTCTACCACAGTACATGCTGAAATCCTCATGTATTCCTGCAAGCATGTAATAGAAAATTAATCATACCAGATCCATAACCACACAAATAACAAAAACAAAATGATTAAGTAAGATTACTTACAGGCTATGGGAGTAGATGAGCCATTGCATTTGCAATGATTAAGGAGTCACATGACAGGACTAGAGGGAGCAGCCCTTGCCTTTCCAAAGACTCCTTACTCATGTGAGGGATTTTATAAGTGTTATCCCCAAGAAGTTTCATAATTTCAACAATACAGGGCTGAAGAGTGAGAAATATATAATTACACTTGATATCAGAAAACTCATTAAAACTCTTATGTACGGCTGCAACCAATTCAGCCACAGACCTAGCACATTCCTGTTCTTGGAGAGATTGTATAGCCCTAAAGAACCCAAGATCAAGGATATTAAGATCAGGAGAATTAGGGGGTTGACATGACAGTATAACATTTAATCATAGAGAGGTAGCAGCTAAAAAGAATTCTTCATCATTCGGCAGGATATGAGTCTTGGCATTATCCTGTTGGATAATGATTGGATCTCCAATGTTCTCTACAGGCCACTTAGCCCTAATTGAAGGCAAAACCTTATCAATCATGAATTTTCTAATGACATCCCTATCTATCTTTTCAACTGGCTTCAATTCCATTGACCCTGTCGGTCTGTTTACACTAGACCTAACAACACAAACTTCATCTACCAAAGGAAATATACCTAATTTTTCATCAAAAGTGCATCTACCATCAGGCGCATACCTAGGCCTAGATACAGCTGCTAGAAACATAATTTTTGGAATGAAATTAGTGCTTTTAAGTTTCCTTACTGGATCATCCTCGTCTGCCAACAAGTAGTATGTTTGTGTCTTCTTTGTCATGTGAAACCACTTCTCGTCGATGTGCACCATATTGGTCATATCTTGGAAACTCTGGTCAGCAGGAGTTGCATGTAGATCCAGCATTGAGAGGCAGAACTCAATCCATTTAAGTCGATTAGCATCAGTCAAAATAGGCTTTATGGCATTAGAATACCGCCTGATCTCTCCACTCTTCAAGGCATATGACAAACGTCTCCTGGGCACTTTTAGTGTTGTGGCGAGATTCCTCATAGTGGTCCTCTTCCTCAGAGGAATCTCCCGGAATTGCTGCAAGTCAATCTCAACCCTTCTCCTCCCACAATTCTTGGCTCTGTTGAGGCCAACGTTGTGATTCATAGACTCTCGGGCCCGTTTCCACAACCTCTGGATAGATCAAATTGAAATGTTGAAGGCTAGAGCGACCTCACGTGTTGAATATTTCAGAAGCTTCTCGTTCTTACTCTTCTGCAACAGAATCTCATATACCGCAACCTGTCATCGTCACCCAATTCTTTGCGCAATCTGTTGCCTAAATGTTGTCCTGCAACTCACACACACAAACATACTTTGGAAAATGAAAACAAAATTTATCTATGATCATACACAAAAACAGTTATCAACATAAATATGGATGACCTTCATCTTCACTTTCCGGCTGAGGCTCAATGTTTAAGTCTGGAATGTCCTCGTCATCTCCGCCCTCGTCATTTCGGAGCTCCACGAACTCCTCCTCTCCGTCATCTGAGCAAGCTTGGTTGTTGCCGCACTCGAGTAAGTTTCCTAGATAACCAAGTATGTCAGGGTCTCCGTAAAGGTTAAAGAAAGGGTTAAAATCACCAGCCTCCATTGATTTATGCAAGTTTTTTTAAAGAGAGGATTTTTAGGGTTTGAGAGAGCAAACAGAGGTAGGGATTGAGGACTTTACAAATTTGAACAGAAATTGCTTTCCCCACATACAATCCCAACACAATGGCGGGAAATTAAAATTCTGCCAAAATTTTGTTCCCATTTTTTGCGGGAATGGTTTAAACTTTCAATCATTTGGAAATTTAGGGAAGATTGGAAATGGGGGGAGATGGGAAATTTGGAGCCGATGGCTTACCTTCCTTCATAAGACGTTGTCGTTTCTGCCAACACCAAACACAGCCCAGCCGACTGCACACTTTGCCCAACTTGGCAAGCCCGGCTTCAAGCCAGCAGCTCTCAGAATTAAGCTACCCACCAGTTGTAAATAGCTAGGGAGGCTGGGAGTACTATGGTCAAAAAATGCCTTGTTTTCTCCCCACCAATCATTTTCTTTAGCCACGTACAAGGAGCTAAAACGATGTTTAATAAACACCGGAGGAAGTAGAATATTGAGCAATCGAGATGCAATTCGGGACCGGTATTTTGACTGGGATCAGAATATTTCATCCTAGTAGCAAAACCGAGATGATCATCGAAAAGGGACTGACAACTTTGGTATCAACATCAATTGTATTAGCAACTAATCATAAATATATCAATTTGTATCTCTATTTTTCTTGTTGCTCTTGATGCAAGTTTTTTTTTTTGTTATATTTTAAATAGTTATACCGAGTGGTTTTTGTTATATCTATTTTCTATCCTAGTTTTTATGGTAAAAAATCATTTTTTAACAAAATAATGCTACCAAGAATTATTTTAGTACCTCTAATAATATAAATTTATTAATCTTAATAATAACCGTTAAAACTTGAAACTAGTAAAAATTAGAGACTTTATTCTCTTTAACAACCGAGTCAAACTCTTGAGTTAGGATGGAGTCCACAATTGATACTATCATGTTCATAGCAAATATCAGGAAAATATATACATAAACTCAGACTCTTTGCAGAGCCTTCATAGTTTTTTCCTCATCTTTTAATTGAGTTGGTACGAGTTTACCATCCATATCATTATCTTGTTTGGATTCTGAAACCTCAAAATCAAAATCAGCTAACTTTGCTAGTTGTTCAACTTCATCAACGATCGTTTGGATCCTTCCAGCAATTTCTATCAGCAATGATGCTAAAGTTGCCACAGAAATAACTTCCAAGACATCAGGAATTGTATCCAATTTTGGTATACCAGAACTTTCCTCCGTAGTGTTTTTTATATCAGGTTGTGCAAGTTCTGGCGATGATTTGAACAAATTTGACAGGGATGACAAGTCGTTTTGTAGCCCTTGTACTGCACTGTTCATGTCTTGGACCAAGAAAACTGAGGAGGGTGATTTTTTCATTGTTTTGATGGTTTTTGCCAGTTGTTTTATCACAATGGAAGAGTTGGAGCTCACTCTTAGGCAAATGTTGCTTAGCTGCTTCTTGATGAATTCAGGAGCCTGTTTTGTTTAAAAACACCTTGGATTAGCGTGACATGTCACTAATCTTTTGTAATCAGAAAAAAATTAGTATGATCTTGGATTAGTGACCTGGTTGTCTGAGTTGATGCAACTGTAAAGGGCTTCAATGCAGCAAGCGCAGCTGCGCATCGATGCTCCGATCTTGATGTACTGCTTCCATGGATGTTTGAAGCTAAATCGGCCATGTGCAGGCTCCCATCTTGCGAAATTCGCCTGTCGGAAACAATGCCATACACGATTTCAGTCAAAGTTCGCGTGAGATTCGAGGGTGTTTCGATTTTATTAGTCCTTAAATTATACACTTACCATGGATTCTTCAGCAGCCTTTGAGCTTAGCACACATTTGTACCCAAGCAGTTTCTTTCCAGCTTGTTTTTCATCGCCTGTAAGCTCTCCGTTTTGATCGAAATACATCGCTACACAACCTGAAATGCAGTAGGCCTGATTAGTACTTGCTTGTGAGTTGAATTGGAAAAATGTCATGTATGATTAGTCCTTACCCTCTAAGGAGTTGGCAAGTTTGTCCATGTTGCGACCGATCAGACTGTTCAGCTCCTGACCGGCCCAGATGGGGCAGATAAGCATGGTTACAAGAATGCACAAGGAAGTGCCAATGATGATGGTATATATTCTGTTTTGTGCCATGTTAAAGAGTTTATCCACTCGGTAACCGGACACAGTTACCAAGCTGAAAGTCAGGATGAAAATCATGGCACCATAATCAAACCGCGCCTTGAATGAGGGAATGAATCTAGTGAACGTTGCTGCAGTAGCTGAAAAGAAAAGAAAAAAAAGAGAGCAACAACCAGTTATTAAATTATGAAAAAGATGAGTTTATCTGTATTCCTTACTTGTCTGATAATACACACCTAATAAGAAAACTGAGGCTCCAACGATTATGGGCTCGAACTGATCTCCTGATTGACTAGCCACCCAATGGACTCCAAATGCAAGAAATCCAGCAAGAGAAGTACCAGCCACTCTATTCAAACTCTTACAGATTGTTGCACCTGCAAAATCATCAGGTTTATTAGTCCAATGACAGTAGTCTAGATTGCGCTTACCGCATTAGATTAGCCTAATGCATGGAAATTATGAAAATAGCAGAACTTTGGACACTGATATGATTAATGTTGTTATCATGTGCAGGAACAAAAAGGATGTTTTTCCTTTTTTCTGTTCATCAACTTATAATGAATGTTTCACCAGATTCGGAAGACTTACTTACCGACAGTGTTTTCAAAGACAACTACAACTGTCATGATAGCCCACATTGCATTCCCTCCAACACCTTCGTACAAAGGTCTCAAATAGTAAAAGAGTGAGACAACAGTGAGTGCCATCCCTACTTTTAGACAATGGATCACTTTTCTAGGGTCATCTGCCCCTAAATCCCATGCTTTCTCCAAAAACCTCCACACTTTCAATACCAACTTTTCTATCAGAAAACCCTTTAGCCCTAGCCAAGCCCTCTTGCCGAGCCCCGTCTCTGGAACCAAACTCTTTGATAGCCCATCTCCCACATCAATTGTCCACTCCACGCCGCTCGCTCCTCCCTTCACTTGAGCCATAGTTTGAAATTGTACACAAAATGTTTGATTGCTTGGATAACTTGAAAGCTAGAAAGCAACAATATTTCTGATATGGGAACTTGGAGAGAAATGCTAAAAGATGATTCCAAGAATTATTCCATACAATGGGGAGGAGATGGTTTTGATGGCCTAGGTTGAGTAACTATTGAAGAACTTATATATAAACTGTAAAGGAGTTAACTAAAGTAATAGTAATTAGAAAAATTCCAATTGCATGGGAATTTGACAGGGCTTTTTCTTAATTCTTATTTTGGTAGGTCAGATTGACATCAGAGGACAACTATATGCGAACATCTTACGTAGTTTCGTTATACTTTTCGAAAGAACCATATACTTTTTTCAATTCGTATAGAAGAATTACTGTCATGTTATAATGTTTGAAGTACTAACAATCTAATGCTTTTTGTTTGTGCTTGAAATGTCTTTCCAAATATAGTCCCGTGGTTGTCTGCCGATAGCTGAGTAGCTACAAGGACTCGTGTTCGAGCCTCAGCTCCGCTCATAGGGTGAGAGGACAAACTAGGGCTAGCAGATGACATAATGTGTCCCGGCCGGAAGGAAAAGCTGAGCATCATCATAGTGATTTGGACAAATACCAACCTTAAATTTTTCTGTTTTTATCTGAGTGGATCTTTGATCAGCTTCCTCTCTAATCTGTCTCTCCATTAGATAATAAAATTAGGCCACAGCACCAATCAAGATAACTCATTTTTAATATATACAGATATTTTGTGTTTTCTACAATTTGTGAAGAGATATACTGGTTTTTTCTTGATTTATCATATCCTCAGGGTGGTCCAATGCTAATGATCTTGAACCCTATCAATGCTTTTGTGGTTCTAAAGGCTATAGTTCCTTTCCCTATTCCGAAAGGAAAATGGTCTAATCTCATTTCTGCTCTTTGTACAAGATTCATAGATGGATTCTCCCAAGATTACATAACAATCATGGTTTTTTGTTTTTTTTTGGGAAGAACAGAAAATGAAAAGAAAAAAAAAAAACATTCATTTGTCATGAGAATTCTACTATTATTTTAGTATTTAATTTTCAGGTGAATAGCTAGACTTGAACAATCAAACATTGTCTAGTGCAGGAGAGTGTCATGTTTCACTAATTATTTAGAAAATGGACCTAATGCTTCTACTTTGCAGAAAGAAAACAATAAAACCCCTATCTGGCTACTGCTCTGGCAACCAACATGACCAAATTGCTTGTAGTTTAAGGTCTAGAGTTCATTCAAGAGTAGGAATGCCATCAAAAGACTCTTTGACAGCAAACAACAACCTATGGTTGGTGTAAATTATTTGACATTTTTATCTTTTAAGTAAAAAATTCCTGAAAACACTAGGACTCCAAAGTAAGCGACTCCCTCCATTCTCCATAGTCGAATCTAATATTTGGGTTAAAAGTGAACGAGATCTTTCTTACTCAACCACAACCAATATCGGTGCAAAAATCATATTTAATTAAAAGTGGAGTGTCCACGAGATTGTAGAAATTGTTGTATAGTATTATTGTAGGGTAGGACAGATAGAGTAAGTGGCAGAGCCATGCGTTTCTGATATGCAAAAAAGAAAAAACAGGTGATGAAAGGTTCACATTCTTATACTAATACTAGTACTGCTTTCTGCATATCTTCTTCCAAATTAGGTCATGACTAGGACTATATAATTAGGGTTTAAGCAGGGTTTTGATTGGCCCTATGCTCTCATCTGATCACTTTGAATGGAAACACCACTTATCTCCTAATTATGTTGGAATCTTCCAACAAAATGCACTTATTTGAAAAGCACATTCAACTATCAAAAGTTAATTACCTCTCATATCCCTAATTATAGTGCTAATTCTTGCTTTACCAAAAGCTTAACATTAATAAAATACTTAAATTTAAACTTGAACTAATTAAAAAGTTGGTTCTTCAAATTTGGCAATTTCTTGGCCTAACGACTTCAAACAACAACAGATAAATCCTCTAGCCTCCACGTTAGTGTGAGCAATCACATCCATATATTATATTTAAAACAAAAAACAAAAAACAGAGTGTAATTAGGAGGTGGAGGAGCAACATCACATTTCTGGCTGCATTCTAATAAAAGAAATTCTTTTGCCTTTTGAAATACAATATATAAACTTCTCTCAAAGCTTTTAGGAACAAGAAAAAGATATAGTGACATTTTGAAAATATTTTTTGTGATCTAACTTTGATCATACAAAATGGTGGAAATCATACTCATTTGCTTGCTTGGCAAAACTGGAAGCCTAACAGTTTAATATCTGCAAATTAAATTCGGTCGGCAGCATAAGAAGTAGTACCTACTGGACAAACGTCTGTGAGTCATTTATTAGTGCGGGGTGATTAGTTCAATGTTGATAATTGGTGGTAATAAATGACTGGGTAGCTTGTGGCCTAAGCTACACAGGTTTCACATTAATGGTGGTGATGATGACACAACAAAGTACGGTTTTGATATTGAAAGCAGTGTACCATTAGCCATTATCAACCATCAAGTTTGTAATTTGAATCCATGACAGAAACTTCTGCCCTTCTGTATAAACAGGAGAGTCTCTGTAATTTATTCAGTTTCCATTTAGACAGTAGACTAATCTCACTCGAACATTATCCGATTTAAAGGTAGATGACTATCCCAAATTTCAACATGGTTTTTTCCATTTCTCATATTTGAACATGAAACTTGAGTCAAAGATGGACAAGTACCTTGCCACTCGAACACTAGCATCGTTGTTAATACGACGATTACTTTATTGTCACAAATGCTTGGTAGATGGATGATCATAAGTATACGTAATGGGTAACTCTCTCAACAACATTCAAAATGCAACAGTTTTAATTTCAGCCTCATACTTGAAGACTCTGAACTTTTAACTTTATAGACCTGCCTGTGTAAGCAAACCTAATAAATTAACAGCTTATTACTTGTAATCTGTAACCATCATTAGCAAGCAATTACTGTTAAAATTATCTGTTTTTTTTTTCCACAAATCATAATCACCTTTTAACATATACCAAACATAGAAAATAGCCTACACTATGGCTATAAAGCTACTACATGATCTACTCAACAACAATTGGCTGTTAGCCTAATACTAACTTGTTTCTGCACTGGAGACTATAAACAGGTTATGATAGTAGCAACCTAAGACAACATAAATACAAAAACTATTTCCCTACTTCAACTAGTGGAAGAGAATGGAGAATCTCATTCGCGTTTCAGTTCCCTTTCCAAGATTGTCAGAAGAGAATGTGAGAGCCCTTCTTTTCCTGCTCTAGTCCTGGCTCTGGAAATCAGAACGCAGGATCTGAGCAGTTCTGAGATGTTAATGCTCAAGGAGTTTAAGAAATCTTGCGAATGGATGAGGTAAATCATTGAAGTGTGTTAGCCAAGCTGATTGGACATGGGAGTGCAGACATCTGGTAATTGCTCAATAGAGGAATACCACTACTCACAGCATTTACGGGCTGATTCATTGACTCGAACGCACTAGTGCCTGCTCGATCTAGAAGCTGCGCAAGGGACCAAAATATGTCCATCCTCGTTATATGCATCTTTGCCTGTAAAGCATTTAAAACATAAGTTCTTTGACCAAAAGTCACCCCCAATCCATTTCTCAAAAAGCAAGTATTGATGTTTCAATGAAGATACCTCAACAATGAAGCGCGCCCATATCTTATCCTCCCTTGTTTCCATAACTCCCTTCAGTATATTCAAGCCAAATCCTTTAATTACATCTGCTATCTCAAGGAAAAATCCTCGATCTTCGCAAAGCATCTGTAAAAGCAAATATGGAAATACGATCAGTGAGTTCACTATAATTTGGTAATGACATAATCATAAGACACCTTTTCCCTTCCTTCTCCATACCTCTATAAACATCAGGCCAGGTGGACTGAGGTCCTCAACAATGATAGGGCAAACCATTGTTTCATCTCCAACTTCCAATGCCCATGTTTTACCACCACTGCCCATGTCGTTGCCTTTCTGATTCATTCTGTTTTCCTGACCAATCAACTATACATGCAAATTCAAATTTACTGCGTCAGTTAATGATATATGCCACCAAATTTAAGCTTTTCTAATTGCCTGAAAGAAAAAACAACTGCTTACCTTTGATTCATCAGCTTGTTTAAGCTTGTCAGCATATTTTGTCACATTTTGCAAGAAAAGCATGTGTTTGATTGTGAAATCCAACAAAGCATCAATGCTACACTGTTGCATCAACAAAGAATGCATCGATCAAATTTATTAAGAGAAGTAAATATAACCATCAAAATCAATGATAACCACCGTATTCCCTTTCAAAAAAAAAATTTGATAACCACCGTATTACAGAAATTTTGGTACACCCTCAGGATTTTTTCTTACCTTTCCACCATCAGGGATGATCTCTCTCAACTCTTTAAGACGGTCTTGGATCTGCTGACGGTCTTTTGGCCTAGGTCGAGTACTTTCCCCAGGCTTGGCTCTCTTTTTGGTGGTTTTGACAGGCATCTCAGGCTTCTTGGATTTTGACACAGCAGTATTTCCATTACTGGCACTATAGCTATCATCAATCCATGAGCTTACTTGCGATTTTTGGAAAACCTCTGTTTTTGGTATAAGAGTGTCTCTCTTTTCTAAGTTATACTCATGCTCCATCTTGGTGCAGCCACTGGAGTAAGAAAAATTGGCTGACTGAACTTGATTACTAATAACCGATGAACCTTCCACTTTCCTTCTCTTGGTATTAGACAATTGATCATCAATGCTACATTTCATGGAATAATTAGAATTACTAATACCATCTAAAAGCTCTTCTAGTCCTAACTCTGAGAATAATCCTCTCCTGGGTGCAACTGAGGACCCAGCATCCAACTCTGAGACACATTCCGACACAACAGTGCTGACAGCCATGTCACCAGTACTCAACGCTGGAGTCATCATATCTTGCCAGCGAAGCCCAGCCTGTAAAGCGACTCCCAAGCCTTCGAATAGATCCTTTTCAGCACTATTAGCAACTGCAGATTTCTGGCTTCCACTCCAAGCATACGCATCAGTGATAGAACTTTGCAGTGAAGTAGTTGGTTCTTCGAATGGAATGTCAAGTAAAATGTCTCCTATCAGACCTGATGATGCTGAAGTGACTCCTTTAAATTGTGGAGTATTATTATTCAGAATGGTTGCCATTTCACAGATACTAGGCACTGATGAAGGAGAGAACCACTCAAGAATACTATCTACTCTGTCAGAGTTAGAGAGATTTGTGGTTAAATCATCTGACTTAAACTCTCCAAGTAATCTATCTAGACTACTTTCTCTTTCTGGATGCCCACCACCACTTGCATGAATTAATGAAGGCGACTGCTGTTTGCTCACCGATTTTTCAGAAGGTTCTTGAATAACTCTTCCTACATCAACGAATCCTCCCATACCACATGAGGAAGCTGTTGAGTCCAATTGGAAAATGTCTGTATTCTTGCAAGATATTGAAGTATTTTCCATCGTAGAAAATGCATCAGGAGAGTCTTGGGCCCTCATTTCAGGTTGGAACTGTGACTCTATTGAATTCAAAACAGAACCTCCATTGCTCCATGTACTGTTGCAAGGGATTTTACTAATTGACTTGACCAACGCAGGAGCAGATTGAGAAGAAACCTGCTGTAATTGAGTGTAAGGATTACTGGATAATGTCACTTGAGCCTCATTGCTTGCTGGCCGCAAATGGTTGATGAGTTGAGATGAGTCCATATGCGAAGTGTTCATCCTATCTTGCTGAACATCCGATGTGAAAGCAGACAGTTGAGAATTAATAGTAGCATAAGCTACATCCATTAGCTCATTGCAGCTGCCACAACCTATGGGTGTGATATTCCCATTGCAGAGAGAATCAAACCACTCATTCAGATCATAACTTTCACAGTTTAAAGATGAAGATGGACTATCCTTGAAAGTAAGCCTATTAACATTTTCCATCTCAGTGAACACTTTCTTTGCCTGATCCAAAAATCCTCCTTCCTCCAAAATCTGCAACAGTGATAACATTAGAGTTGGGGAAAAAAACCTACATGTCAATAAGAAAACTTGTGCCTTCAAGGTGGAAAAAACAGACAACAGTAATACAGATGAATGCATAACAAAAATGAGTCTGTGCGAATAGCCTATCGTGATAGATGACACCTGAAAAAACTGTCCCCTATTTATACACTTCCATGACAGGGAAAGGCATTTGGTATAATCTCAATGCACTAACCTTCTTGGTGGATCCAAATTCTATCACTCCTCTAGAATCCACAGATATCACTGCGATCGTCTGCAAAAGGCATTCGATAGTTAATAAGAATGGCCAATGAAACAACGAAAACAAAGAAAGATAGGCTAAGGTGTTGCATGAATAGAAGAATATGCAAAGATAGCTTCAAATGGTAGTGGCAAACAAGTTCAGAAGCCAAAACAGATTATTTTAGCATAGACAAGCTTTAAAAGAGAAAAATATAACCTTGAAATTTTCAAAAAGTACCTTTATTCCAGAAGAAAAGTGATTGTGAATTGAAGAATCATCCTGCAATGAAAAATAAATTTCCAAATAATTACAAAGAGAAGAACTGAGATGGTAATTAATGGCGTAAAAAGAAGAAGAGAGTAAAAGGAATTAGAATCTGAAATACATTTTGACTTCCAACAGATCCATCAGCATCTGAGAAAATCCAGTGGTGGCTCCCAGTGGAAGCAGCTTGCCCAACAATCCTGAATTAGACAAGGACAACAATTCATTATTAACCCTCCTAAAGGTCAAGCAAATGCTTTAATCTTGGTAAATTGTTAAAAAAACTAAAAACTTTAAGGACAAATTTTGGAGATTTACCAACAAAATTTGTCATTTTACAGAACACACTGCATAACAGAAAACCTAATTGAGCTTACCCTTCACCCAGCATGTGGACTTGTTGCATCATTTTATTAACCACAGCCCCCATTTCCTCTTCATAGTAGGCATCTTCTGCGGTCAGCAACCTGGAAACATCTCAAAGAACAGATTCCCCAAAGTAAGCAAAAATGTCACTGTCATAGGCACCAAAAACCAGACACAAATGTGAAACCAAGAGAGACTTGAGCCAGAGAGTAAAGTTGAAAACTTGTGTATTCCTAAAATAAGAACTTTGATCTTAATTTAGAAATGCCTAAATGATTTTGGTAGAAAAAATGATGTCAAAATTGGAGTTGGAATGAAAACAAAACTTTACCATAGCTGGTCCAGCTCAAGATTAACACTTTTGTTACCAAATCGCAAATCATTTCTTGGAATTAAAATGATGAACCAAAAATGCCTCATTTTTTTGGTAAAAATAAAGGGAGATAAATCTCCAAGAACTCAAGTCAAGTCAAAACAAATATTTGACAAGAAGAAATACAGAATAGCTAATGCGCACAAGAAAAAGATCAAAACTTTGAAAGGAAACAAAAGAAAAATCCAAAAACAACAAAATAAGATGAAAATCAATTTATTTTTTTCATCTTAGAAAGACACAAAAGAATGGGAAAATGAAAAGAAGCTAAAGCACAAAAGCAAGCCATAAAAAACAAAGGAAAGGAGCAAACTTACATGGAATTTCTCTCATCAAAGCGCCAAAAAATCGCATGACACCACCCGTTACTGCAGCAAAGACTCTTAAGCATCTCGTTTAACCCCAAACCCATCTTTCAATCTTTACCTTCTCCCCAAGAATACAACAAAAATCTCAGCTTTCAGGAGCTAAAGAACCCATGAATCACCGAGTCAGCTGAGTCACTCAACACCAAAATGCCAAGAGACCCAACAAAGAAAGAAGAAGAAAGACAGTTCCTTTGCAACAACCCAACGAAGGGAAAACAATTTCTTAGAGGAAAAAGACACAGAAAGCAAAGAAGTGTAAGTGGAGCAGTAAAGTAGTGACGCTTGCAAGTTAGGAAAAAATGTGGAGAAACTAAAGCTGTGTTTTTCCGTGAAACAGAGTCTGCTGCTCTGCTGGTTTGGTTGTAAGGAAATACTATATGAGAAAAAGAAAGCGATGATGGTCGGTTCGAGAAAGAGGAGAAGAGAGGGTGACTGGGTGAGAAGAATAAAAGCAAAGAAGGGAGACTCTTATGTTTTTATATACGTGTAGAGAGACTAGAGAGACGCTGGAAAGGGAGAGAAACAAAAGAAGGTTCAATTTTACTTTTTACCCACACACAAAAAAAAAATTGGTTTTCAGTTTTGTCTCTTTTTAATGAACATTTTTTTATTAAAAAGAGAAAGGAAAAGAATTACAAATTTATGATTATATTATCCCATGAATTATTTTCACGTTTGATTTTAATTATTTCAAAAGTATTTAATGTGTTTAGTTCAAGAAGAGCTTTCTAATTTGTTTTTTTATTTTACTTTTAAGGCAGCATCTCAAAGGATTGATAAGAAATTATACATAATTTGACTAATCAATTATCTTTAGTTAAAAAAAAATTATAGTGTAAATTTAAACGTTCTTAGATGATTAGGATCAAAACTATAGTAATTTTATCATTTTTGTTCAAATTATAGTACTCCCTCCGTCCCTCAATGATTATCGTTTTAGCTTTTGCTTTTACTGTTTCGGCACGTATCTTAAAACGGCCGGCAGACGACCTATTTGAGACAATTTTACCCCTAATTTTTTCTGGGAAGTACGTTAATTAACGTACGTTCAAAAAAAAAATCAAATTTTTTTGGCGTCAAATAGTACCTCATCCGGCCTCCTCGATATGCGTTCTCTACTGAATATTGGGATGCGAGGAAGACATTCATTGAGGGACAGAGGAAGTAACATTTATTCAAATTCGTCTAGAATACTATATTATTTAGGTTAGTATGTAGTACCCGTTTGGGAATGAGTTTAGTCTTTATTTTGAAATTAAATTTTAATATGATCTTATATTTTCTCTATTTAGGTAGAAATTGATATTTTTCATACAGATAAATTTTAAATATTACAAGTTAGAAGACTTGAACTTAAAACTTAACACTTCCTTAACGTTATTTTTACCTTCTTAAAATCAAACTAGACTCGATTTGACTCACTTCTAATTATTGTTTTTTTTTAATCTAACTCAGCAGCTTATCGAGAAAAGAAAAGAAAAGAAAAACATTCCATTTGTATCTTTATTATCGTCTTGTTTTTTGATTGGTGCGCGCGTAACTAATGTTTCCGTCGATGATCGGTTTGCTTCTTTCTAATTCCTTGCTTCACGGGTTATAGCCGGTCATGTTCTTCTCACGAGAAATTGATTAAACATCTCGTGTCTTGATGGGGTTGTAGTCATTGTACGATTTTACAAATATATAAATAATTAGTGCATAAATTGAGATTGTAATAGGACTATAAAAATGATACGTAAATAATGTATTCATGGTGGTGATTGGTATTAATTAGTTTTGGATTTGGATTTGTTGATTAGAAACTTTAGAATATTGGGGATAATTATAGTAATCAACGAGGGTAGTCATAGTTAATGGTGGAGATTTTATTTTTTTATTTATTTTTTTGGGTTTAAACAATGAAAAATGATGGATCTTAAGTTATACGCTACTTAAATTTAACCTAGTTTAAAAACAAATCAATCATCCCAACTCTATTTATGCTAGGTTAATAGTACTCATGAACTAACGATGATCATAGGTTAATATGATTTGTGTATTTAACCAATTGAAAAGGAACAAGAATTGTCAAGTACATCCATCATTTTTGCATTAAAAAAGGAAAGGTGATAAAATGCCATCAATATTTGTGGGGTGTGGTCCATCTATTACTTGTAGTAAAATTATTTCCTTCTTTTTTAGGGTTGAGTATATGTTAAGCCAAGCAGTGGTGATAACTGATAACGGTACCAGCCACTACTAACAGGACAAAAGTGGCTAGTGGCTAACCGGGGCTCCTCCACAGAAAAGAATATTCCGACGAAGTGGGTGTGGTTGGCTAGGTGTCTGCCTATAAGTGGCTCTCCTTGGGAAGTGTAACTATATATTATCATTATAGAAGGGAATGGCATATTAGTAAATATGGAGATGTTTAGAGGAGAAATTCGAATTAGGGATTTGATTATGAATTGATATATTTGGCACAACCAATAAACTATAGTTGGGTTGATATTAACTAGTAGTTTTAATTTACCATCTTGATCCTTCTCTCTCTCTCAAATTCTATACAAACTGCATGATAGGAGTGCATGGTAGGGTATATCCAATTGGACCAAACTGTAAAAAGCTAAGGGGGACATGCATTATTCTTCTTCATAATACAAATGAAAAAAGGAAAGGGATGAATACCACCACACTGCATGAGAAAATGGGTCCCCGTATATATGTTTTAAGCTATCTAGCAAAATATACTATAAGCATGAGAATATTGACTTAATTAGCCCGCCCCTAACATATAACACCAACCAACAACCCAATTATCTTACTTGGGTTGCCCTAGTCTAGTACTACATGTCATACATGCACCCTCTCCAACGATTTCTTTATCTTCTAACTAATCACAACCCTTCATCTTAAAAACCCCAACCTATTCCTCGTCAGGATCAAATAGTTACGGACCACTGTTGCTAATAATTCATCTTTAAACCAAATATTATTGGTACTTTTCGCAAAGCTGAGAACGTACTGTAACAAACGTCCTAATTTCTCAAGTTTGAATAGCTAGTTACATTGCTCTATATATGTGATTCATATAGCTAAAAATGATTTATGAATATGTGATTCATTGGTTGTATGTTGATGATAAAGTATCATTATATCGATTCTGATTCGAATCTGTTGTCTCCTTATAAAAAGAAGAACAAGAAGAAATATCTAAAAGTATATAAGAAACCACTAACTAGCATGCTATTACATAAATGCTTAAAAAAACAAGCCGCGTACTTACTTATTTTGAGAACACATGATTGAAATATAACCCTTTTGACAGATTTTTCCAGAACACATTCATTTCCATGTTCATTGGGTAGTTAACAATATAATTGTTAATATCAAGGAATTTGTCTTAATTAAAAGGCTTAGCAACAAAATCTGTACAGCGGGCAATTTTCCCATACAAAGAGAGTCGATGATCGAAAGAGTGACCCACAAGGATATTGCATGGTCGACGCAAAGTTGCACCACTTTGATCACAGCCCTTCATCTTTACAAAGCAAATTGCTCATCAATGATTCTGTCTCCTGGAAACAACACACGCTTAATCATGGCCGTCGAGAACTTAAGTCAACGGCATCTAAAAGATAACCCATCTTTTCTTTTCCCTTTTTCTCTTTTCCTTTATATTAGTCTCTCTTTTAATTACAATTAAACTAGAAGGATTAAATCCGAGATCAAGATTTAGTTTGTTCATTGCGCATACTTTTCTTGTTTAATTCTCCTTTTTGCTAATAAAGGAACAAAGGCCAGCTGCCATTTTTTTTCCTAGTCTGAACCAGTGCCACATGTGTATCTCTAAGCCTATTTTAATCAAACTAATTTTATTTGTAGCGAATAATTTCTTTATATACAATAATTGAACATTCGATTGAAAAAGCCACTTACATCGATCAACACTACCAGAGCTTTTTTTAGGTATCAAATTACCTCAAGTATCTCTAAAGCTCCGAGTGACAAACTAATATTGTCTATACCGGCCAGGCTATTAAAGAATACATACAATGTTTTATGTAACTAAGTAAGTATCGAACCAGCAACAAGTGATTAAAAAGGGGGTCCTACATATTATGATTGAGCAAACAATTAATTGTACTTAATTATTGAACATTTTGCTTTGGTGTTATGGAATATGTCGAAGCTTTTGATTCTCCAAGGAGAACGGGTCGTGCTCTAGTAGAGACATATGCCAATAATGCCATGCATGATATCTTTTACAGATGTCATTGCATCCCACTACGTAAGTTTTGACTTGTAAAGCAGCAAGGTTAATCTTTAATTATCATCATTCTTTTATGTGCCTCGGGAATATTTTACTATAACAATGTAATTAATACGTAAGTAACTTTTTTTATGACCAAAATTGTACTCCCGGTGGACCCTTTTTTTCCATTCACAAAGTGTCTACTGCAACTTAGTATTTCCCTTAATTTATTAGCTGTTTATCTATTATAAGAATGTTTGTATATATTAATAAGAGTTTTAATCATTGAATGACGTTTTAATCACTTTAAAAGTCTATACTTTTAGAATTATAACATCATTAAAACTTTATTTAATAGCTAAAACATTCATTCTTATATGCACACGTTATGAAAGATACAAACTTTAAAATATTTGTATGTTAGACCTAATCTAAACGAAAAAAATGATCACCTAATGTGATGACCTTTTAAGTTTTAATAAAGAATGGTGGTGCACATAGTCAAATCTTTGACATGAAGTGCTATAATTCCACGCATATTTTTACTAACTAGATGCTCTTCTAGTATACGAGAATCGTGAAACTTTACTAGCCCAAAATGTATATGATTATCATGAAAACCAAAAAATTATTTCCAATCGAATATATGATGGATTTAAGTTGACTTCTACACATACACTTCTCATTGTGTTTTCTTCATCAAAGAATCTCCTCAACATTTGCAAATTGCAAAGTATACTAATTAAGTGACAAAAAGTAGCATCCTAGGAATATCAGTATATAATACTCCCTCTGGTCCGAAATGTATGACTTCCTCGCATCTCAATATTCAGTAGGGAACGCATATCGAGGAGGCCGGATGAGGCACTATTTGACCCCAAAAAATTCCGTATTTTTTTCAAACGTACGTTAATCCTTAACGTACTTCCAAGAAAAAATTCGAGGCAAATTGTCTCAAATAGTGACTGTTCCGACCGTCTTAAGATACGTTCCGGAATAGTAAAAGCAAATGCTAAAACGTCATACATTTCGGACCGGATGGAGTACTCCCTCTATTTCAATAAAAAAACATTTTAGAAGAAATATGTTCTTATTTGAATTTTTTACGCAATTTTTTGATTAATTTTTCAGTTTTATAACTAAATTAGAAGTTAAATTTGAATTGGAGACTATAATAATAAAAAAATACCAAAAAATTAGCAAAAAATGATTGTCGTGATCTATCAATTTTCTCTAAAACAGCTTTTTAAATGTAAGGAAGGGAGAATTACTGCTTGAAAAATCTAAATATGGATGCATCTCATAGTAAGATTTGTCCCTACGCAAATTAAAGAATAGGGAGTTGTCGCTATAGAAACTGTTGCCTTTATAGAAAAAGCTTACTACGAGTATGGAATCTCACTCCTTTTTTGAATTAATGCGAAAGCTGACAAGCAAATTGATTGTACCGCCACATAGGCTTTAGACTGTCTAATAAAACCTTGACACATGTGCTAATCTTGCCGACTGGCAGACTCCTGCACCACATCCCTAATTAGTAATTAGGACCAACTAATAATGAGGGTAAATTAGGTAAAGGAAAAATCTTAAAGTTTAGGCATACGAACCACATAGTTTTTTTAAAGTACATCTTCAACCTTTCTAATAGTTTAAATTTTTTTTTAAATTACAAAAAATTATAAAAATTGGAGTAAAAAGTAATAAATATAGTAAAATCCACTTTAAAAAATTATGAAAAAAATATTAAAAATACCAATAAAAGGAAAGAAATCGGAAAAAATTGTAAAAAGTTTGTAAACTAATATTGTTTTATGAGCACCGTTGTAGTACATACTAACAAAAATCTTATAAACTTTTCATATTAACTAATATGTCAAAATATAAATGATCTGCATTAATTCACTTAAGAGCCTCATCACTTAAAGCATATTAATCATATTTTGACACATCAGTTAGTACGAAAAGTTTGTAAGATTTATTTGTATGTAAAATATTTTCTTTGTTTTATTTACTTATGCCCTATCATATTTGTTACATTTATTTGTCAAAATTTTAATAATTTTACGCAGTTTTTTACTAATCTATTTAAATTTCTTAACTACTAGTATAAAAAATTTAACTGTAATATTTAGAAAACTGTACGATTTTTATTGTGAGTTTCAAATCTATACAAACTGAAGTAGGGTTTTTTTAAAAACTAAGGTTTTTACGTAATTTTCCCTTAATAACTAACCACTAATCCATTAGATTTTTTATATATAAAAAACACTTAACACAATCTTTTATTTAAGAATTCTAATCTCTTAATGTTAACTCAAAATCCAATAAAATAATTTTAAATGATTAAAAGTTTGGGGTTGAGTGACCAATGAAAATGAAATGAGGCGATGGGGATCACCAATGGATGTGTGGATTATGTGCCCACAAAACCACAAACCACCAACTAGGAAATGGATAATTCACTCGTAGCCAATAATAATAAAAAGCTAACCAACTTTTTAATGGAGCATTTTCGCACAAAAAACTGATACTCGCAAGTAAAATAAGAAGCCATAGGCTGCAAAGACCCTAGCCCACTGCAGCGTTTATTAGCAAAAGTGTAGTTATTGGGAGCTAACTAAGCCATTAGTAACGGTCCAACCATGAAATTGTTGCAATCAAAGGTGCAGCCCCGCGTTGGTGGGTTAAATTGCACTATTGCGTTCTTTCTTCTTCTCCATATACTATTGCTCTCTCTGCTTTAGTTGTTTTGACACATTTTATTTTTATTTTTACATTTTTAAAATATTGAGTCCTTTTATTATAATTTAAATAATATTTTAAAATCTTGATATATTATAATTTAATTGATGAAATAGTTTCCTTTTTTATCCCTTAGATTTAGATAAAGACATGTCAACAATAAAGATTTAAAATGTTATTAGAATCATAATACATTGACTCAATGTGTCGAAAGTAATTAAAGAGTAAAATGTGTGAATCTTGAGGAAGCGCGTTTGTTGGGAGAGGAAGAAATCTTTACGTACAATTCCTTGAACTTCAGATTAGTCGGCCCCAATGTGGGTACAAATTACCAAGGGTGATAAACCAAAAAAATAAGTAAAATGTATCCAAATGAGTAAAGTATAGATATTAACAATACAAATTAATTGGTGTTACTTGTCTCAGGTGACCTCGTAATTTAGTAATCATGCTTTTAAGGCAAGTAGAGATAATCTTCCCTTCAAAGATATCCACTTGAAGATTGAAGTGACCGATGTTAAGGAGAGCAATATATACTCCCTCTATTTTTTAATACTAGACGTTTTAGACCAAAGCGAATTTAGGTGATTCTCTTATGGAGAAAAACGAGAAAACTTTATTCAGTTTATAAACAAAATTGTACCCCACCATCAAAACTAGTTGCCTGCCTTTATATGTGGCTGTAAATTCATATTTTATTTTTTAATTGAAATCACTCTCCTTCCATTTTATAAAAAATGGTCCTCACCACTGATATATTCTTTTTTCACCGAACATTGCATTGAGAAATATAAAACGTTAATTAATTGTGTGCAAAATATTAAGTTTAAAACGTTCATTATTAAAGAATGAGTAATAATTAATTCGTCAACCACTTACGAAGACAATTGAAGACAAAGTTGTGTCCAGCCAGAACCGCTTTAGATCGACTGCGATCTCAGTGATTGAACTGCAACGAACCCCGCCGAGCAGCAAGGTGGACCGGACCGTCGAGGTTTGGGCATCCAGTTGTACATGACTCTCGTCTCATCTTCCACACTAGTAATTCACAGTCCCAAAAACCCAGGGCTAGACCAAGGTAGGGTAGGTTAGGCCCACCACCGAAATTACCCCGGTCCCAAAAGCTCGTTGCAGTGGGCCCCACAGTTTCATTTGGAACTAAAAGACACAAAGAGAATTCTTCCCATTTCCCCACTCTAAAGTCTAGAACTTTAAAAAAATTAAATTGTGACCAGAGAATGTCTACCCTCCTTCCTACAGGCCTCTGTTGTTTGCTTCCATAAATTCCAGTGTCCTACTCTCCTATGTGCTTGTCCATCCCTATGAAATTACGAATAGACAGCCCACTATTAAAACTGTAAAAAATAAAGAAGGTAAAACTGTAAATTAAACTGCAAAAAATAAAATAAAAAATACAATGTAAATCAAGAAGTAAAAAGACACAATATATATTGTATTAATTTAATTGACCACCCAACTGGGCTACTAAACTTTTTTTTAAAAAAAAAAATTATGATACTAAAGTTATCAAAATTTACTGCTAATTTTACTATTCTAATTGCGAAACACTCATAATACTCCCTCCGTCCCCTAAAGCTTGACGCTTTAGGCATTGGCACGGTTTTTAAGGAAATACTGTTTGCCATTGGAGATCACGAAAATGCCCTTCACACACTGCAGTGTTCCCTTTCCTCGCTCTTCTTCACATTTCAGATCTTGCCTTCGTCCTCCCGCCTGCTTTTCAATTTTTACAAAAACTCCCTCCAAAATTTTGGGTTTTTCCCTTTGAAATTGCCCCCTTTTTTCCGCTGAGAGTTTAAACTATCCCATCAAAATGGTCTCTCACCTATTTCTTTCATTTTCCCACCCATTTTCGACAGTGTGTGCAGTTCTAACGTCTGTTTCATCGATTTATTCTTCTGGAATGAAATGGCTGAGAACGATTTCAACCCAATCCAATTGTTTCACAACAATCCTTGCACACGGGCAGACATCGATAATGCCAATGCAGGCGACGGATCCGACGATGTATACGATGTTCAAACCGTTGTAGAAGCCGCCGAAGCACAAGCCCCAACTGCGGCACATGTGGACGACATCCATGAAGCTTTGACAGCCGAAGACCTAAACCCATCACATGATAGTGGGGTTGAAGGTGAAGTCAATTTAATTAAACCTTTTAATTTTGATTAATGGGATTGTCATATGTTTTGGTTGGTTTGCAATTGTTAAACACAAGAAAACTCAGAATGCCTTGCAATGATAGTTGATGTGTTGTGATGATGGTAGGTCCAATATCAAGCAGGAAAGAGCTGTGCGAGGAGGACAGAACCGCAACCTATAATTTGCTTCTACAGAAGAGTGTTAACGGGAAGCTTAAAAAATACTCGACAAGAGAAGTTGCTGATACATTCGGAGTCAAATTGCGATCAATCCAGCGGCTGTGGAAAAGGGGAAGGGACTCTCCCAACCACAACATTTCGCAATCGAGAGTTAAGAATTGTGGGAGAAGAAGGATTGAATTTGACTTGCAGAAGCTAAGAGATATTCCTCTCAGGGATCGAACAACACTAAGGTCTTTATCTACAACTCTGGGGATTTCAAAGTCATATTTGATGCGCAAATTGAAAGGAGGAGAATTGAAGCGACATAGCAATACCATCAAACCAAGACTGACAGAGGCAAACCGTTTGCAAAGGATGCGTCACTGTCTTGCAATGATTGATCCAGAGTCGCTTCCGGCAGCCAACCGTTTCTACAACATGGAAAATGTGGTCCACATTGACGAGAAATGGTTTTAAACAACACGGAATGTCCAAACGTACTACCTACTGGCTGACGAGGATGAACCTGTAAGAACTATTCAAAGTACCAATTTCATTCCAAAAATAATGTTCCTTGCAGCTATTGCTAGACCTAGATATGACTCACATGGTAGTTGTACGTTTGATGGAAAATTAGGATTATTTCCATTGGTTACTAAAGTTGCTGCAATGAGGTCTAGCTCAAATAGGTTAGCTGGAACATTAGAGGTTAGGCCAATTAAGGTGATTGATAGGCATGTAATTCGGAAGTTTATGATTGACTACATTTTACCTTCCATTAAGTCTAAATGGCCGAGGGATAGCCTCATGCAGGAAATTATAATCCAGCAAGATAATGCTAAGACACATATACATGATGATGATAGTGAATTCTTAGCTGCTGTAGAGAATGTAGGTATGAACATTAAGTTGTTATGTCAGCCACCAAATTCTCCAGATTTAAATGTTCTTGACCTTGGCTTTTTTCGAGCTATCCAATCATTGCAAGAAAGGAAATGTGCAAACAATCTAGATGAATTGGTGGCAGCAGTGAACCAAGCTTATTTGGAGTTCTCTGCTTTGAAGGTTAATAGCATCTTCATCACTTTACAAGCATGCATGATTGAGATTTTGAAAATTAAGGGATCGAATGTTTATAAAATACCTCACATGAAGAAGAAACAACTAGCTACGCTTGGTTTGCTTCCCTCCTCATTGGCATGCGATCCAATCATCCTTGCAACTGCTGCTGCTCATATTCCATATTAACATTGTAAGACATGGTTTCTTTTTGTTGAATAAATACAATTTATTGCTTGAGGAACATTGACATTGATTCCTGTTATTTGTATTGCAGGCAACAGATGGTATGAGACCACCTCTAAGTTCCCTGCTTATGTGTTTCAACAAATTCAGTTTTGATAGAAATATATTGACATTTCTTTCTGTTCTTCTATTGCAGGAAATAGTTGGAATTTTTGGTTTAAATTGCATGAAATAGTTGGAATATTTTGGGATACAAGGGCCAAGTAGTATTACCATGTAATCTACTGTGCGCATCCTTTAGTAATTATATAGTTGCCTTAGGCGTGCAACAGATGGTATGAGACTACCTCTACGTTCCCTGCTTATGTGTTTCAACAAATTCAGTTTTGGTAGAAATATATTGACATTTATTTCTGTTCTTGTATTGCAGGAAATACTTGGAATTTTGGGTGTAAATTGCATGAAATAGTTGGACTTTTTGGTGTAAATTGCATGAAATAGTTGGATTTTTTTGGGATACAGGGGCCAAGTAGTATTACCATGTAATCTACTATGCATCCTATGGTAATTATATAGTTGCCTTAGGCATGCAACAGATGGTATGAGACTACCTCTACGTTCCCTGCTTATGTGTTTCAACAAATTCAGTTTTGGTAGAAATATATTGACATTTATTTCTGTTCTTGTATTGCAAGAAATACTGTGAATTTTGGGTGTAAATTGCATGAAATAGTTGGAATTTTTTGGGATACAGGGGCCAAGTAGTATTACCATGTAATCTACTATGCATCCTATGGTAATTATATAGTTGCCTTAGGCGTGCAACAGATGGTATGAGACTACCTCTACGTTCCCTGCTTATGTGTTTCAACAAATTCAGTTTTGATTGAAATCTAATGACTGCTAATGATGTTCTTGTATTGCAGGAAATAGTTGGAATTTTTGGTTTAAGTTTGATGGAAATAGTTGGACTTTTTTGGTTATGAGGGCCAGCTGGAATTAGTACTATGTTATCTAATTTTAGGGGGTTCCTTTAGGAATTTGACAGTTGACGTATGGATTTTAAAAAGGGTGAGACTACCTCTACTTATCATGCTTATTTCTGTGAAGCAAATTTTGAATTGGTTGATGTGTTGTGACAGTGAGTTATATTTCTTCATTACAGGAAATTGATGGATTTTTTTGTAGCAAAGGCCATCTAGTATTAGTCGTATGTTATCTACTTTTAGGCGGTTCCTTTAGTAATTAGACAGTTGACGTAGGGCTTCTAACAATGGTGAGACTACCTTAGTTTTGCATGCTTATGTGTTTCAACAAATTTCTATTGCTTGATGTGTAGTAACATGTCTGTTTGTTTTGGCTTGCAGGAGACTGCAGGTTCTTGATTTCCACTCCAGGAAAACGTTGGATTTTTTGGTTGATCTTGACGAATAGGTTTAGGTGTCGTAGTTGTGTGTATATAGTTGATATTGATGCATAGGTTTAGGTGTGGCAGTGGTTGTAATCTGTTGTAGAACACATCCGCTACCTTGTTACGCTTAAAGCATTGAATATATGCATGTTCCATTTACAAGACGCTTGATAGGAATACGATACTTATTGGATAGCTTTGCATGCGTGAATTAAGGTGTTTCATTTGGTTTTTAACTGCAACACTCTTCCAATTAATTAGTTTAGCAAATGCCACACACCAAGTCAGCCTTTTACATTCCCAACAATGACTCCGTTTCAACACTTAACCGGTGCCTCCCTTTCCATTATTACACCATCACCTAACCCTAATTCCATTCTATAAATACCCTAATTTCCATCCCTCAACAGCCACCAAAGCATCATCTTCTTACCCACAAAACTCATATAGAACATTCTTATTGTGTGCAGGTTTTCAACGATGGATGTGAACGACAAGGCAGCTCTCCACACGTTTGCTGCAAGGATCTCCACTCACCTCAATGACCACAGAGTCCAGCTGGAGCAGAGGGTTGTCCAGAGCAATGAAGACCTCGATGACATGAATGAGAGGCTGGAGACTTTGACGCAGCTGATGGACGACGTGATGGAGGATGATGTGCATGAGGGATTTGCCCTGGCCACTCTTGCAGCCTACAGTAAAGCCATCTCACATCTGGATCTCGCAATTGCTCATATAGAGCAAGTGAGAGATGTGGTTAATTTGGCACTAAGTAGTGTTGCCGCTGCTACACATGAAGTAAACGGATTTGCAAATGCCATACCAAGCATTCCAACTACTCCTGCAGATGATTAGTTTACTGAAATATGCATGTATGTTTTTTCATTTCCCTAATCTCACCATGACAATGTATTGTGATGTGTGCTAAGAATAAAATGTGTGTTTGTATCAACAGTTGAAGTTTTGTGCATGTTTTCATTATCTGTTTTGCATAACATATTAAGAAAATTTTCGGCAAATAACCATGAAGCAGTATAAGTTTCAGTTTAAGTTTATCAACACAAACCAACATTAATCACACAAGAAATGGAAGTAGTTTATGCATCATGATTTCCAATAGAAGAATAATTTGAGTTTGAAACAAAGAATTGCAAGTGTTTTATTCACTGGCAGATGAAACAACAAAACAGAGGGCACATTGTTCAAACTAAATCCAGTCAAATTCCGGCAAGCTTGCAAAAGAAATCCATAAAATTTGGCAACAGAAGCTAACATTGACCACCCTAAAAGGTGCAAGAGCTGATGCATCATGTAATCAACAATAATCATGGACATGAAACAAAGAATTCCAAGTGCTTGATTCACTGGCAGATGAAAGAACAAAACAGAGGTGCAATTGTTCAAACAATTTCCAGTCATATTCCGACATGCTTGCAAAATAAATCCAGAAAAATTGGCAACATAAGCTAACATTGCCCACCAAAGAAGGTGCTAGAGCTGATGCATCATGTATAATCAACAAGAATCATGGACATTAATCAAAGAATTGCAAGTGTTTAATTCACTGCCAGATGAAACAACAAAACAGAGGGCAAATTGTTCCTTACATTGCCAGTCATATTTCGGCAAGATGGAGGTGAAATTGCAGGGAAATTGGCAAGAGAAGCTAACATTAACCACCCAAAAAAGTGCAAGAGCTCATGCATCATGTAATTTGCAATTAATGGCAGCATTGCAAGTGCTCCATAACTTGGCATATGAAACAGCAAAATGGAGGGCAAATTGTTCATTACATTGCAGATCAAACATTAACCACCCAAAAAATTCCAAGAGCTCCATTCATTGCAGATCAATCAACAAAACAGATTTCATCCGGCGTACAAATTTCCAATAAGAACTACCATTAACCACAACAACAATTTGAAACAGAGTTGGTTGATTAAGGTAAATAAGAAACCATTTACATTCACATTGCCTCAATGCGTTTAATTACAAGTACAAAAAGTTAACCCTTTATACAATAGCCAAAATATGACCACAACATACTTGATTTCAACATAGAATCTGTGGCCAAATACAAAAAAAAACCCAGCAGTGTTCATGATCATTGCACCCCATTAACATCCACACCAAAAATTCGACTAATACGGAATTAATTCACATCAATAATATTCCGGGAGTAAAATACGCAACATTAATGTGAGATCTGGTTCCCAGGTTGGGTCTGTCAACTCAAACATACCTGACATTGGGAGCTTGTTGAGGTCAAAATCTCTTGCAACTTCGTACTTCGCGGCCATCATTTTCTGCTCAACTGATTGTTCGTTCAAGTCAAAAGGGTGAATCACTCTCGGAGGTGCTTTACCTGGCCTGACCTTGAAACGCCTAGAGTTCACGATTGGCTCGGCAGTATCGTCTGTATCGTCGCCGGAATCCTCCACGATTGGATAGGTTTGCTCAACGGAAGCGTCCTTGGTCATCATCATTGGGTCGACGGTTGCCTGACTCTCCTCGCCATATTCCTCAACGATTGAATGCGTCTCATTCACGGAATCCTCCACTATTGAACCCATCACACCGCTGGACGCCTCAACAACCGCATATACGGCCTCTCCCCGGCCGACAATGGATTCTGGAACCACCATGCTCATGGACCCATCAACTTCCACCATTGAATCTTCCAAATACTCGTTGATTTCCACGACGGACCTCAAAAAATCGAGAAAGATTCTGAGTTTCTTGGAAACTGAAGGTGGTGTAATGAAGAAAGAAATTGAATAGACAGTGATTGACAACCAAATTTTCCATTTCCCACCCAATTGAAATTTCAATTTGCCTCCCAATTTTCCCATTAAAATTCGAATGAAAAGAGTGAAACGAGAGAGAGAGATCAGAGGGAGATGGCGCTCGCGCGCATCTACAGTGCCAAGGGTAAAGAAGGGAAATTTGGGGAGAAAGATGATCGGAATCCGAAAACGTCATATAATTTGGTAAAAGTGAAAATGGCTAAAGCGTCAAGCTTTAGGGGACGGAGGGAGTATATAATAAGGTAAAATTGATACACTTAGAAAAAAAGATAAAATGACGCTAGAATAATACGCTTCACCCCCTCATTAGTAACTATTCAAAGCCTATTGTCTTGATGCTATTTTAATAGCTTAATGACACAGGAGTTTCAAATTTCTCTAATTTTGAAAATATAACTAGTAGAAATTTTGAATGAAAAAAAAAGAGAGAGGAGAGAGGACCAAGTCAGCTGCAGACACAGGTACACATGGCAATGCTCAATGGTCATGATCTTAAGGTAACTTGGTTGCTACTCGATAAATGGGGAAAAACAAGCCCTTTCTTGAAATAACACAGACACGTGGCCATTCCTGTTGACGTTGATTGACGCGTTCATTTCAGAATCAAACGGCGCTTAGTTTGAGAAAGGGAAGGCTCACTGCCGGTGATGGAGGGGACAAGTGGCCGGACGGTTCAGAATTCAGATTGCTTTTTTTCTCATGTGGGGCTCACCTTGACCTTTACGTGGCCCACGTGAGATGTCTTCGCCATCCATTGGCTTTGTTTCTGCCACGCCATCCGTTACGTTGGGTGGAATGATGACTGTCAGGCATGATGATGGGATGAAACGTAAGCAGTGATCTTTTTTGGTTTTGGTGGTTTGTTTTTTCCTCGCCATTCTTTATTTCTCTCTCTCTCTCCACCTACCTTTCGAACACGTTCATGGGCTTTGGAAATGGCCCATTTTTTTTAACATTCGAGTCCACAAAACCCAATTCAAGTGAGCCTGAGCCATTCCAGCCTGCTTGGTATAAAATCAAACGAGAGCTCAATTCATTTGATTCACTAGAGTTCATTTAACCCGTTACAGAAATTAATTGATATAAATAACCAATGAAAACCTGCCTTAATATGTCTGATGGCTGCGACATTTTCACGAGCTTCTTCTACTGATTATTCACTTTTCGCAAATCTAACTCGAGAACCAAAACTTTCATCCTCCCCAACCAGACTTTCATAACACACACATGATTTACTTCAAACTCAATTCTAAACGAACTGAATTCTCACATTTTACTATATACCAAACAGCTACTTCAAGAGGAAAACAGTAATCAACAATTTCAAAGGGATTGGTTAAGAAATGAGACCAGAAGCAAAACAAATCCCAGGAATGTGTGATATAATATAAGTCGGTCCTGGTTAGCGTCATTAAACTTGACAAATGATTCTAACATGATCGAAACAAACAATCTCTTTAAGATAAAACAGCCACTCTAAAACAACACATACTTAACACCAAATCAGATCAGAAAGAGCATATGTTTTAACTGCAAATCACATTCTACTATAGATCAGGACAATATTTATCAACCAGAAACCTCTCTTTTCCATGGATTAAAAGGCTCACAAGCTTCAAGAACTAACACAAATACCTCAAAAACAATGTAACCAGGCAATAGAAGTCACACATCACTCCAAAACTATGGTACCGAGAATGAAGTTATTCCAAAACATAGCCTTCTAATGCAAATTAGTATCCTTCTTGATAGTTTTCATACCACGTCACACCAAAGAGTGCATGTTTCAAGAATCATTTGCATGGGAAGAGATTAATTTCAAACATTGTCATGTTATAAAGTTTTTAATGATAACATATAAAGGAATCACTTAAGATAACCTAAAGATTATAAAATGTTCTTCATCAATTAGTTATTTTAGTTGGATAATATTTACTTTTTAATTTACAATAAGTTTGTGATAAGTTGAGAATGTTGAATATATAATTAAGATTTTTTTCTTTAAAAATTAAAAATATATAATTCGATCCGTCTAAATTATATAGTGATTTTAAAATGCGGATTGAGTGTAATTCTATAAGGTTAGAAGATTTCACTTATAGCTATTTTCGTTGTCAACTAGACATTCAAATAAGGTTAAAAGAAAATCATTTGGGAGCAAATATCTACACATAAACAAAAGGATTTTAAAATAAAATAAAAATAAGAAAACAATGAAGATACTTTTGTGGCTTTGCCATTGAAAGATACTCAAATTACATTGCTTGCCCCTTTGGTTTTACCAAATCCTCTCTCACATCAGACTGTTTCAGTTTGTTGTCCCTCATAGGGTTGAAATTGTCATTTTAGTTGCCCACTCGGAGTTCTCAATCCTCTCTCCACCGAAAGCAGAAATCTCCAAAAACCTAAAAACAGCTTCGCGGATAACAATTCTCTGCAATTCGGTCTCACCACCACCACCAAACTCAAACTAGCTCGCTCCACAAATCATAGATCATTCTACGTTTCAAATAAGCTAAGGTGGGTCATTTTCTTTTGCTTTAAGCTTCGTGTTTTGACTGTTTTGGTTGATTTCATTTGCGTTGAGCTTGAATTTGATTCTGTGTGAAGATTAAGCATTTGTAAAATTGCCCTGGTTTGGTTCCAAGACTATAAGATATCATGTGTTGTGGTTCTTGAAATTGTTGAAAACTGGGTAAGATTGATTGAGCTAAACATTAGTGTCAGTTACCAAATCTGGTAAAGAATCCATTGCTTAATGAATGGATATTTATGATTTTACCGATTTTTGCTTCATATTTCTTCTTTTTTGGGAGTTTGTTTGTTAGCATTTCCATGTAGAATTATTTGATTTGGTACAGAATGTTGTTGTCTGCCATCCTTACAGGTTACAGTAGTTGAATTTATAATGATTATCGAGTATCATTTCCTATTACACAGCGTAAAGCCCCTCTTGTTCTTTCTTGTTGAGGAATACATGGCTTTGCAGCTTTTGTAAAATGTGGACTTTCTCATTTTAGAAATATTTAGTAAGCATGATGTTAGTTCATGCAACCATTAGGACCTTAGCATGCAACTTTCCTCTTTTGCAATTTGGAATTAGATTTCCTACTTTATCTGGCGATCTTTACATGCACGTATCAACCGTTGTTAGTGCAGAAATGCCTTTTTTCCCCCTCTAGTCTCAGATTGTCATATTGTTGACTCATTACAGAGATCGGGGTTCTCCAAATGGTTCAAGATTGTTCTGATTTAGTGGAAAGCGAACCGTGTATCTCAAACTTCATGCACATTAATCGCTATTTCTTGCATGAAGCATGAATTTTGTGTTTCCACCTTTAACACATGGACAAAAGTGGAGGAGAAGGCAAGCCTTGCAAACTTGGAGAAACTAGCACCAGTGATGTTGTTGTATGGTTGAAAAATAAGGAAGGAAGGCCTGAACTTTTCTACTCCCACTCCTCCATTCTCGTCAGTCAGAGCAAGTTCTTTGCGGAATTGATCTCTCATTCTGAATCCAGTAAATGTGTCGAAATTCACTGCTCAGAGTCCAATTATGATCATCATTTTAACTTGTTGAGATTGCTGTACCTCCCGGTGGACTTGGTTTTGGATTCTCTGGAATCTGTTAAATCTGCTGTTGGGATTCTTGAGGTATCGGTTGCTCTCAGCTGTGAAGAGATCACAAAGTTCTGTATCCAGTACTTAGAGGCTGTGCCCTGGGAGGACAAAGAAGAAGAAGTTATCATAAAAGCAGTTTCACAACTAGGGCCGGTTGCGATGCCCATACTAGCAAGGATCCAACCAGTAGAGTTAACAGCTACAAAAGATGTTTTCATTTCTGCTGTTCGCTTTGCGACTTCTATTGGAGGCTCATGCCCTCCATTTGGTGATGAACTTAAAACTTCTGCCCAAGAACAGGTAGAATATATGTTAGGGGAGGATGAGGATACACCATTGGTTACAGCTGATGATGAAGTACAGTCAGTTGCTAGACTGGGTCTTTCGAAAACTTTTTCTTTGTTTGGAGAGCAGCTGACCTCCCTTCTTTTGGAGTCTGACCTAACTTCTGAGACAGCCGAGGCCAAAATATTGCAAGGTGTATCAGATCTTGAATGGTTGTGCAACATACTTCCCAAGATGGATTTAATGAAGGATTTTGTCTCAAAATGGGCTGAAATCTCCGTAAATACTGTGGGAATAATTGAAGACAATAAACTTCAATCACTCATGTGGGGTTTGAAAGTAAAGTTGATTGAGGTGACTGGGAAGACACTGGAAGCAGTTGGCTATGGCAGTGTGATTCTTCCAGCAGCAATCCGGGTGCATTTGTTAAAGACGTGGCTACCATACATAAGGAAGATGAAGCCTCTACTAGATTCAAAAAGCAACAACGACACGAGTTTTCCACACAAGATGGATGAAGATTTGTGCCAGAACATAGAAGGTACGATTGTCTCGATAGTATTGGCATTGCCGTCAAATGACCAAGCCGATATTCTTGCTGATTGGATGGAAGGTGGTAACCAGGTAACCTATCCGGACTTGAGTGAAGCTTTTGAAGTTTGGTGTTACAGAACCAAGTCAGCGAAGAGAAGATTGGTAGAGGGGTTAGACAGAGTTGGCAACACAACTGTCTCCCTTTGACTCATTGCATTCTATGTTGTTGTAACAGCATCTTTTTTCCTGTCTTTTTTTATTTTATTTTTGGGAATGGAATTGATGTTACTGATCCAATTCATGTAATATTGACACAAATCAATTGTCCATTATAAATTTCTAAAAGATCTTTTCGTTTGCAATCTTAAATTAAAAGAGACTCTTCTTACCAAGTAAATTTAGCAAAAAACTTATATGCTGCAAGTATTTAACAGATTAACATAACAAATGCCTTAATTAAAAACCGAAAAATTCTCACAAGCAATTTCAATTGGAGATTTACAATGGGCTGGTTTCATTAAAATAAAGTGCAAAGAGAATACAAAATTTCCTAATTAAATTCAGTACCATTACATTCTCAACGCATCAAAGTAGGTTCTTCTTCAACAGTAGACGTCTTCATGCCGATTTTCGACAGAATCCTCAGCCTAATTTGCTCGTTCTCGAGTTGTCGTTTGTTGCTTGCCATCTCTTCGGTGTTCATACACACAACGCTCTCTGGCTGCACCTCTCCAAGCAAAATTTTCCTGCGAAACTCCTGGTTTGTAGGATCTCTTAGATTGAACAAGATAGATTGCCACTTGCACTTGTTGGCGCCGCTGAAAGGTCCCAACTTTCGGAACAAGACGGATTCAAGAAGCCCGCCAACATAAACCGGGTCGCGTCGTGCCGCGGCTTCCTCGTATTCAACTTCCTCAACCACCTTAGAGAGTGCCTCCACCAAACGGAACCGAATCTTGCTGCGAACGGCGTCTTGATGATCACCACAAGCGCCTACTTTCTTGGAAACAGGAGCGGCGACGACTCCTCTTACTCTTTTCAGATTTTTAACCTGTGCAGCAATCTTGGTAGTAGTAGTGGTCTTGGTCTTGGGCGCCGCCGTTTTGGTGATGCTCGATTCTTTGATCAATCCTGTGCGCCCTCCGCCATCATGATACAGCTTCCTGATCCAATTATTAAGAAGAGACGTAGCAGCTGTTTGGATGGATCGGTTGGGGTGGTTTGTGAGACGATCAAGCTCGGCCGCGATGGAGGTTGAGAGAAGATCATGGGTTGTGACGGGACTGCTCCTGATGCGATGCAAAAGAGCAACGCATCTGGATTCTTGATGAGCTGCTTGTGCAGCCTTTTTTGCTGCCTCAAATAACAGGAAAACTTGTTTCTTCATCATCATCATCTTTAGATTAGATTAGATTAGCTTCCAAAGAATTCTTGATTAGGAAATATGCAGAGTTTAGGTTGCACGACCAACGTTAATATATGGAAAGACAACAAATCCTAATCGAGTTCCGATTCGGATTCACGAATTCTATTACCTGCAGGATTTCTGTAAACAAATTATGAACCAAAACTGGGCCTAACTCTTATTGGGCTCATTTTACTACTGTTTGGTGTCTGGGCCTCTTGCTTGATGTATTTTCAAGCCCTGGACAACAACAATTATTGAAGAGAAAAGGATGCTTAATTGCACTCTCTTTTTTCCCTGTAAAAAAATTATCTTGGGTTCAATTAAACTCCAAATTTAAAATTAAGCTGGAAAAAAATGCAAGAAACAGTAAATATTATATAAATAAATAAATAGTGGGTCCTATTATCCCAGTCATCATATTTTCTACTAGTACTATTTTACGCGATTAGTTATAATATTAAAATAAAATCAAGATTAATAATAATTTTAGATGTGAACCGTAAATATTTATTGTTCATTATATTAAGGCTAATTATAATTGCATCAAATTAACTTATTACGTAAATAGAAGAAAAAAAAGTCAAATTCACATCCATGCGACCCAACTTTAATTAACAACAAAAAAAACTATACTACAAGAAGGAATTATCGTCCCTCAATTATCCCTCTCACCTAAAATTAATCCCTTTATAATCTCATCTTCTCCCGGTGGAAGCACTCGGATCCTTTCCCCTCCATTGTCGCACTTTCCTCTCTTCTCCTGAACTTGTTTCTCTCTCCCACATCACAGCCTAAATCAGAACAATCAACGACGCATAAAAAACCCGAAATCCAGCCTCCCATCTCACCACTTTGACCAAGTCCACCATTTTTATCTCCCATCAGCTCATTTTTTATTTTTCCCATCGTCGTCGTCGTCAACAAGAAATACAATACCAAACCGAGGAGATATGTACGTGAAAGCAGAGCCGACGACGGATGTGAACCGGAACACGGAGTGGTTCACGTATCCGGGAGTGTGGACTACGTATATGCTCATCGTCTTCATTTCATGGCTGGTTGTTCTCTCCGTCTTCGGTTGCTCTTCTGGCATGGCCTGGACTATTGTGCATCTCGCTCATTTCTTTGTATGTCTTTCTACTACTTCATTGTTTGTTGATTTACTTGGATCTGCTCATTGTGTTGGATTTCTTAATGTTCTGGATGCTTCGTTTTGTGCTTGTAATCGGCTTGTTGATGGAATTTTGTGTTGTTAGGGTTTGGTGTGAGAATTGAGATGGTAAACAAACAGAGCAATCTGTAAGTAATCTAGGTGAAGGTTTTCTCTGCTCGTAGGATTTGGATTTGAGGAGGGCTGATTTGAGATTTGTTTGAGTAAAGAACAAAAAAATTGCTCGCCATTGCAGTGTTGCCTTCTGTTTCAGTAGTTGGGGACAGTATGTTTTCTGTTCATATTTGCATTTATTCGAGTTTGTTCAAAATAAGGATACGAATTTGCATTAGAAGGCTATGTACTAGAATAATGGGCTCCCATGGTTTTGGAGTGATTATATGAGTTCTATTGCATGGTTACATTGTTGGTGAGGGTATTTGTGCTACTTCTTGAAGCTTGTGAGCCTTTACTCCATGGACAATAGTACGTTTCTGACTGATAAAACCACACAGGTATATATATTTTTTCTGTTAGGAACAAATTTCTTAGTTTGTTATGTGTTATTTGAACACCTTTGACTAACACTCGAGCATCCTGTTTTGGTTTTGTTGGAATGTTTTAGACTGATTGAGATACTGTATGTACTTGGTTCTTAGAACACCTCCATTAATAAAGCGTTGGATCATACTGTAAAATTTTCTTTACATGTTATGCCTTGTTTTAGAATGGCTTTTTTATCTTGAAGGGATTGTTGGTGAAGATCATATTAGAATCATTTGCCAAATTTTAATGGTTCAGACAAGGGCATACTTACGTCATATTCCTTGGCTTTATTTTGCCTCTCTGGTCTCAGTTCTCACCCATGGCATTGATTATTTTGAAATGGCTTCCGCCTGGTTTCAGGTTACTTATCACTTCTTTCACTGGAAGAAGGGAACTCCATTTGCGGATGACCAAGGTATCTACAACGGTTTGACTTGGTGGGAGCAAATAGAAAATGGCAAACAACTCACACGCAACAGGAAGTTTTTGACTGTCGTGCCTGTAGTGCTGTAAGTGTTTTGCTCTTCGTTTTTCAAGGGGTTTGTACTTTGTAGCACTCAATTGAGCAAAAATGTGAGACATACAAAATATTCTAGCATTTCAGAACAATAACCAACCTCATCCAGGGTTGAACTCTGCGCGTCCTCCTTAGATTAGAGTTATAATTAATAGGTAGTCATTTTCCAATAATGTTCCTCTATTCTTCTATGACTGTTTAGAAGTCGGATTTGTGTTTTAGGATTCCCTTTGCCCATTGAGCTAGCACTGGGCCAAACCACCATACTTATTCCCATCCAAACTAAACTACTACCTCATCCTCTATTGAACTATAATGGCGTCCTTAGATGACTAAGATGAGTTATCCTACTCAGGCTGCATAATAGCTGGTGGTAGGATCTGTTTATATGTATTTTGTTGTTTCATTTTGTTGGTTGAGCTAGTCATGGTTATAGGATTGGGCTAATTGTAATGCAATATGATTTAGTGTTTTGATGAAAATATACACGACACCACAAAAAAATGCTCTATTGTGCTATCCCTTGATAATTAATGTGTTCTGCACTGGAAACAGAATTCTTGGTTTGTCACTGGAAAGTTATCCTGCTTCCTTTACCCTGCCTGTTGGCAACATAATATGGCCCCAACTAGTAAGCAAAATCATAGAAGTTTAAAGTCCATTCCTTTAGTTTTAAATAGATAGCGTTGTTAGGCCTGCTGAATACTAGGATTTTGATTGTTGGGTTAACTATTAGTGGATTGATGTGGCGCGCTTTACATGTGAGGCTTCAATCAAGCCCTTCAAAGTTTGTCTTTCATGATCAGAAGCTGTTTTTTTTTTTAACAATATGCTTTGATTGGCAGGTACTTGATAGCCTCGCACACAACTGACTATCAAAATCCAATGCTCTTCTTCAACACATTGGCTGTATTTGTGCTGGTGGTTGCTAAGTTCCCACACATGCACAAGGTCCGGATATTCGGAATCAATGCTGATAACTAAACTTCCAGGGAACCATTGCTGGTGTTTCATCAGGTTTTTAACCATTTTTGCGCTCCTTTTGTGATGGAAATATCCCTGTACAAATACTGAAACTGGAAAGGGCTATTATGATTTCTTGTTTATCAAGTGAAATATGTATACATCTCTTCTTAGTCACATGTTGGGAACATTTGTTACACTATATCTTCTATTCCTTCCAGTTGATGCTGTTGAACTTTCGGAGTTTTGGGATCGGTAGTCTCGTTAGATGCTAACCTCATGACTAGTTTCCTGGATGACCCAACCCAATGGCTGGGTTAATACCAAATCTGCTCACATGATAGAGCGATGCTTGCCCATACCTAACAGCCTGGCCTGATGAGACAAACATTAGGTATTGTTTTACTCCATCAACCGAATGTGACCTAAACATAATGCTAGTTTAACTGCCACTACCAAAAGAATCATGGACCTGAAATTCCTGTAATTGTGACGTGTCTGCCAATTCCTCATAATCCCAATTTGATTCCATAGAGCCTAGCTCCATTCATTTCCAACCAAAACAAACACTCAGCATGTTGGCTCAACTGTTTCCCTTTGCATCTTAATTACTAGTATATAAGAAAATGAATCAAATGTATTGATATTCCATTCGTTTTACTGTTTTTTTACTTTCTTTTTTTAATTAGCGGAGGTGAGATATAAACTCGACATTTTATTCATTTTTTCCCCTTTTTAAAAAATGCTCAACATTAAATTTATTTTATTTTATTTTTTTAACTCGGAAGAAATGGGGCAATTATTTTTTTCGTAAAATCCACTGTTTTGTGTTTAAGTGCGGGAAACAGAGATGCACACAGTATGTGATAGATGAAGAATCGAATGGTTTGACATTTGACCCTATTGGTGGAAGAATCTCAGAAACCGACATGAGTGACAAAATAGAAAATGGCACATACATACATAAATCTTACTGTATTTTATTAATTTATAGGAGTTTGCAAACGTATGACTTGGACAATAATGTTCTGTAGTACAGTGACTACCGTCTGTCGCTTTTTCTATGGAAAGAAATTAGATTAACCTTGTTGTATCTTTTCTTAAATCTTAAGAGATACATAACAAACTTATCTGTTTATAGCTATTCAGAGTCATTTTTGAGCTACTAACTCATGCATCTATAGAATAATTTGTACTATACTCGAGTCATTTGTAGAAAGTATGAGTGAACTATATAAACTCATTCGTCGTCTTAGCTTGTACTGTACTCGATCGAGTCATTTACGGGAAGTACTGGCGAGCTATCAATCAAAAACATTAATCCCATGTTAAAGTACTTGCAAAGCTGGTCGGTTGGTCAGGTGGGTTCGAATTTAAAGTCATAGGTTTACATAATTTAAGTGTAGTAGAGCAAACTTAACAACCACGTTCTTTCCTCTCTTTTACCCATTTCCTTTTTCCAGTAACAATTTCCAGAAATAGCAGAGTTTTTGAAGAAAACATTTTTTACCTCAAGAGTGTATCCTTAGCAATCAAGGACTACTAATCTGTCAATTTGAGGAGATATTTTTAGTAGTACGTACTCTAGCTAGCTGCTGCAACAAATGGTCCTCCACAACAATTCAAAATGTTTATTATTAAGGAAGGATTAATTAACTAAGTGGGGCATATTTCCCTTAATTAGGGCACCATACCCTCTAATTTGGCAGGAAAATGACCTCCACAAGAGAGAGAGGGTAGTGTCATCAGTCATGCATTGCACACTAAGTGGCTTACAGCAAAGAAACAAGAGAAAAGGGACACAAAATCTATATATTAAAAGGAAAATAAAATAAGGTCTAGATCTAGATTTAAGAATTGGAATTTGGATGGGTGAGAATGAGATTGTTTTTTTATATTTTCTTATAGTGGAGTGGAGAGTGGGGTGTATTATTCTCTCTAGCACACTTGCCAAGGAGAATGTTTATGGGTCCCATAAAGAAGGCTAAAGAAAGAAGTGTTTGTCAGGACTTTCTCAATCTTTCAATCACTAGAAATTCAGAAAGAAAAAAAAGAAAGGAAAAGAGAGGGAGCATGGAAGCAATGATCACTTGTAATGGATTAGAATTGCTTACTATTACGTAGACTCGAACGAGATCAATCTTTTTTTTAAATAATGTTGGAAGTATCCTTGATTAATTGAATAATTTTTTTTTAAAGTTCTAACCCTATTTAATAAATTTAGAAATTAAGATATCAGGATCAGAATTCCTACCTGGCTCAGCTTCTCCTCCAACTCCAACTGCCACACTTCAAGAAGAGATGAATGCTTTTAATGTTCTGCCAGGAATCACAGACTCAAAACCTGCTCACACCCAAATTAAATTCAAATAAAAAAAAAAAAGAAAGAAAGAAAGAACAGAAAGAGGCTGACACAATCAAACAAGAGAATCAAACTCCTTACAAATTTACATTATACAAATTAAATAGTACTGTTATTTTCTCCTCTCCTTAATTTGTACCATTACCAATAACCAATGACACAAAACAGTAGTAGTAAGTAGTAATTATATGTAGTAGTGGGTAGCTAGCTCTCTCTCTCTTTTCTTTCCTTTTTTTGATAAAAGACATAATCAAAATGGAGCAAAGTGCAGACAGTGCATGCCCTTTTCTACATTTGCTACCCTATTCAAAAACAAAAACAAAAAAACAAAAAATCTGGGCTTAGCTTGATCATCTCTTCTTCTTCCATCTTTCTTCAAACATCATCCCATTGTAGATGAAGCCAACTTAAAATAAGCTTCAAATCCATCCCCACAATTTAAAACTAAAATTAATTAATATCAAACCAAATCATGCTAGAGAAACCCATTATAACCCATGTATCCTATCATCTGTTAGTAATGAAGAATTCCATGCACCCACCTTAAGAAATTAACACAAAAATATTTTCTCAAAACCAAGAAAAGAAAAGAAAAACAGTACTGATATTCCTGATCTGCTTTTACCATGATCCTCCCCCTAACATCCCAGTCCAATATCCACTATGATCTCCTCCATGTTCGGCTGCTGCTGCTGCTGCTGTTGTTGCTGTAGTGGTGGTGGTTGATGACACGTTCTTCAAATCTTCGAACGGAAACAAAGACCTGATCATCCCATTATTACCACCACTTTCTTGAACCCCATATGATCCAGTAGCAGTACTGTTCTGATCAATCCCATCAAGAGAGAAATTCAAGCTTGGTTTGAAATCTTGATGATTCATAACAGGAAACCCAGATGTAAAAACCATATGGTTGGTTGGATCTTGCATGGGGAAAGAACTCAACCCTCTGGAAGCGGATGATATCCCAGTTAACAACTCCATAGCTGAGATTTGATTCTTACCGCTGCTGCTATTGTCGTTGATAATATTAGGAAGTTGCATCAACTCAGAGAAACTTCTGATCATACCAGTAGTAGTTGTTGTACCAGCAGTGGTGGATGGGAAAGCAAGATTTAGATCCTGCCCTTGATGGTGATCTTGTTGGATCATACTTGGGTTTTGATGGTGATCGTGATGATCTTGAATATGATGAGAATTATGACCTGTAAGTAGTTTCTTGGACGATGGATTGTTGGTGTTGTTATAAGATGAGGAGGTAGAATTAGGAGAAGAAGAAGATGATCTCTTGTTTTTTCTGGAACCACCACCAACAGGGATGTTTCTTAGGGATCCACCTTCAGTCCAATACCTTCTACAAGTCTTGCAAAAGTATCTTGGCTGTGTTAAGCTGTAGTTGTTGTAGTAACAGAACTTTGTGTTTGTTGAATTGCACCTTGGACAGTTCAAAGCTTGCTCCTTTTGAGGACCTCTTGTTTTCCTGTTCTGATCCAAACCACCACCTCCTCCTCCTGCTGCTGCTGCTGCTGCTGATGGTTTTGTGACTATCTCTTCTATTGGTTTCACTACTATCTCCTATATAATACAACAAACAGTAGTGCTAAAGATGATGAATAAATTACAAAAAGAAAGAAAGAAGAGTATAAAACAACAAATTACTAGCTGTGGAAAAGATAGACATAAAGAAGGGTAGCAGCCATGTTCATGTAATAACTTGAAGATCAAACAAACAAAACAAAACAAAACAAAACAATTGTCATCTACTTTTTACACTTTTCAACACTACTACTACTGTATCCACCACAAAAAGGAAAAGGGAAAGAACCAGTTTGTGCATCTTTTGCTTTCTCTTTTATCATCACACACACATATATATATATATATATATATATATATATATATATATATATATATATATATAAAGATAAAAGTGGTGGTGTGAAGAGGAGAAGAAGAAGAAGTGATAAAAACTAAATCCAAAAAGAGCACAAAAAGGAGAGAACCCATGTAGAGCAATTAAACAAACAGATCATCAAAATTATCAATCATGAAATAGATAGATCTACATAGATATATGACTCTAGCAAGCTCTACCTGTGGCCACTGAGCAGTATCCATGGATGAAACACTCAAAGATGAAGATGGAGAAATAGTTATATATATATCTTTCTTCTTCTTCTTCTACCAAAAGGAAAGAAAAAGAAAAAGGCAGACCAGACCCTTTGTTGATGAGACTGGTTTTTTTATAAAAGCAAAGGAAAAAGAGGAATGTTTAGTGTAGAATGGTTTTGTGAGGAAAAAGCCCCCTTTATGTATATGTATGTATATATATATATGTATACACTACTACCACCTTCGTTGCTTGCTTGCTTTATGAGTTGTGTGAATGGAGCCTACTACAGGCTATAACCATAGAGCTTAATTATGGATATTATAATAATATCCTTTCTTGTGGGAGTGTATTTTTATTATTAATTATATGAGTGGGGGATATTTGTCTCTGCAAAAATATAAATCTATTATTAATGTAATCTAAACTACGGTGTATACGAAATCTAAAAACTGCGATGTACACAAAATTATAATTCAAATAATTAGTGCATGTCATTTTTATAACGTAAGTTAGTATGGGAACTAAAGTGCACAAGGAAAAAGAGGGGAAATTTAACGAGGTAAAGGAAAGGAGAGGAGAGGAAGGGAAATAATTTTTTATTTCCTTTGTATGGGTGTCATTTTAAGGAGAGAGAAAATAAGAGAAAAAATGATGAGTGAATTTACTTTTATATTTAATTGAGTACCATTAAAAAGATGAATTTAAGGGGTTAAAATAGGAACACATGAGTTAAAATTTTAATTTCCCTTCATTTACTCTCATTTCCTCCCACTTATGGGAGTAAATATTTTTTAAGTTAGGAGGGAAGTTAAGTTCTAAAATTTACTTTCATTCCCCTTCCTTTACTCTCCTTTCCCTCTTTTTTCATCACTTATTTTTATTCCTATACGGAGGAACTTTAAAAAGTTCTATCACTTTCCCTTCCTTTCCCTCATCCCATACTAATCCTAGAAGTTTTGATGTCTCCTATTGTAACTATAATTAATTACTAATATATTCCTTGTGTGGGGTGGGTTTAACTTTGTACTACATGAGATGAGTACGTGGCTTTCTTTCTCTTTTGCTGACCGCCCCAAGACTTTGAGAAAGTCAGATTTCTACCATTTTTTTAGCTCATCACATTCTTCCTTCATCCTTGTCTGTGTGTTCCTTCCTTTGGGCTCACAACATCTTGGATATTATTAGTAATTTTTTGTCACTCTGTTTCTCAAGAATTTACAATTTAATCCCTATAGTAGATAGTTTTGCAGCTTAATTACCTCCTGTGTTTAAGCAACTTAACCAAATCTGAATAATAATTCAAACATTTTCAGAATTTTGAAATATATTCAAGAAAAATAAGTAATAATAAAAAAAATTAATTGTGACCTGGATTCATAATTATTATTCCAGTTGTTTAATTAGGGATAAATGCATAGATTGCTTCAGTAATCAATCAAATAAACATAGGGTACATTGTAAAATTATTTATTTATCGTCTAATTTTTAAATTTGAACAATAGACATGATCAAAATTGTTAATACTTTTATTAACTTTTTTAATTGTTAATTTTTTATCTATAGATTTTATAGGTTTGAAATCTAATTAGTTTTAGTTTTGGAACACGACTATGTTCAAACGAGATTAGTTTTATTCTTTGTTCTTTTGCGAAGAAGCAGTTAAACTGTTAGTTGAAGATAATTTTCAGTGGTTTGACGACATGTCTTTCAAAAAAAAAAATCTGAAAAGAAGAAGAAGAAAAAAGGCCCCTGAAATGAATGTAATGTGATGTACAGTGATACTGAAAAGGTAGAATTGTTGTCTAGAAGGGGAGAACGAGTTGGAGAGACGATAGAGTGATGCCCGAAAACGTGGACATTAAAGTGACTTAACTGCACCAACAACTATCTTACATCTCTCAAAACCTACTTTACCACCACACAACCATTCTTGGATCATTTCGTGAAAATATATTCAGACACAAAAAATGTGCTGAAAATAAACTAAAAATTATTCTTCAAAATTCAAAATGATAAATTTTTAAAAAGATGACAAGCCGATCTCATACCCACACAAAAGAGAGCCGCTAACTATATATAATCAATATCTTGCACATTCTTAAACCAAATCGTGTCCTCTAACCACATCGATCCATGAACGAATAAGAAAATTAAGTTTGGACGATCATCACCCTTTATGTTAATTTGCGGAGTAAATTAGCAACATCTAATCAGTTTTTATGCTCAAAGCTAATTCTTGAATGTTTTATTCACAAAATCCTTCTTCTTGTTGTTGTCACAAGGCGCATAATCCTTCTTATTTTTTGAACAAACTGCGCGCTATAATATCATCAATTCATCATCATGATCATCCCACATACCTAATCATAACAAATTATCAACTCATGAAATGTACCATGTATTTCATTAAAACAAGAAACAAAAATGCATTCAATTTTGCCACCCACAAATGGCTTCACTGCTTCAATCATAACAAGCCATTATTATCACTTAAATTCATACTAATGACACTTACCTATTTGCCATTATTATCACTTTAAATTTAATTATCTATTAATTTACAAACAGTTTTTGCTAATTAAGCATGCTTAATCACTTAGGTAACATTAATGAGTTGACCCGTCAATAAAATTCAACAAGTGGTCAACTCATTAATGAGTTAAATTTTTAATCTCAACCGTTCAATAAAATTAGACGACTCAGATTCTTCCAACATAATTGATCATGTTAGAGGAAAAATTAGAGGAGAAATTCCTAAAGTAGTAAGTTGTAATGTAATTCTTTAATAATTTAAAGAAAAAATTCACTAGATAACTAGGATTGATGTAGCGATGAAAAGTTGAAAAGAGCTATAAAAAAAGTTACTCATCCTAAGTAGAAGAAAAAAAAACCATACCACTGCATAGTATTAGCCAGTTAGCTAAAAACGAGTGGGCGGTGGTGGGTTGTGGGCTTTTGTTGGGTGGGCCCTTACGATGCGCATGCCATTTTTTTCCAATTCCATTCAATAACCTTCCCAACGAAGCAAAGAATCCAACCACAGCCGTCTGATTCAGAAACTTCCACCTAGCCTACCTATATCTTCCCTGATGATGTCATCTGATTGGCTCCCCCCTTTGACGTGGACCGCATGTGCTAGTGCGTTCCACGTAACCAAAAACAAAACAAAAAAATACAATTTGCATTTACTGCATACGGAGTAATATAACCAAGTTGGTCACTCACTTTTGTCACATTCAAATATTAGAAATCCAAAATAATGCTTGAAAAAAGATTAATTTTATACGTAAAAATAAAAAATACACACCATAAACTAAAATATGGTATGGTCAAATCATGTGAAAAAGGATCACAAGGTTCCAACCATCCGATTGGGCATCAATTGTTTTAAAACTTGGGGAGGATATTTTAATGGGACCTACTAAATCTTTGATGAGCAACATGTCCACTAAGGTTTATTTTATTTTGGACTTCCCTCTTGTCCTCGCAATATGAAATCTAGAGTCTCTGTAATTAACTATCTTATTATATAGTTTTAAACCAAAATTATATTAGCTAGAATGTTTATTTTTTACCTTGTTTCACCAACATTCTTCATGAAAAATTTACTAATCAATATTGTATTTTCCTTTTTAAATATTAAAAAACTCTTCTATCTTTTAAGTGAAAGAAAGAGTATAAAGTATAAAGTAATATATAATTGGTGTGAGTGACTCGACGTTCTCATTTTTTAAATAAAAAATTATAAATTCGTCTCTTATATGTAGAAAATTTAGTGTGAATAAAATTTTGATTTAGGCTAGAAAAATAAAAGTTAAGGAAATTTGCATGTCGAGTTTAACTTGGTAAAACTCAGATATACCAATATTGATGTAGCTCTTAAAGCTTGGTTTATTGAATGGAATAGATGGCTTTATATATAGCTAGTACAAAAACAGAAACTGAGTAAAATAAGGATCCATGACTATAGCATGGCTATCTCTACGGAAGAACAGGTCAATCCTATTGAATAGGTTATTTGAAACAGAAAAAGTAAGCAACTAACTCTAACAAACCCTCCCTTAAACTGAACTGTTATTCAAAGACAATCAGTTTATCTCTTCAATGCTGCACATTCCAAACTTTTCTCTCAATTTCATGAATATCTCCAATTTCAAAGGCTTGGTCATGATATCAGCTAGCTGATCCTTTGTACCACAGTGTACTAATTCAACTTCTCCTTGATTTGCTAACTCACAAAGAAAATGAAATCGAACATGAATATGCTTACTCTTACCATGCATAACCGGATTCTTCGAAAGTTTAATAGTTGAACTATTATCACAGAAGATGGTGCACTTACTTTGCTTAATCCCCAAACTCGCAAGTGTACGCATCATCCAAATACTTTGAGCAGCACAAGCTGCTGCAGAGATAAATTCAGCTTCAGTGGTGGATAGTGAAACCACAGGCTGCTTCTTAGAACTCCAAGCAACTAATCCATTTGATATCTTAAAAATATAACCTGATGTACTTTTTCGATCTTCAAGGTCTCCGGCATAGTCACTGTCACAGAAAGCTATTAAATTCTCTCATCCTTCTCTTTTGTAAAACAACCCCAATTCAGTGGTTCCTCTCAGGTAGCGCAAGATTCTTTTCACAGCTTGTTGATGCATAGTCGTTGGATATTCCATGAAACGAGCCACCAGACTTACAACGTACATCAGGTCCGACCTAGTAACAGTTAAGTACATAAGACTTCCCACCATTTGCTTATATACAGTAGCATCAACCTTCAAACCTTCAGCATCCTTTGTCAGCTTGCAACCTGGAACAATTAGATTTTTGACAGATGAGTAGTTTTGTAACCCAAATCTTTCCAATACTTTATTGGCATACTTTCTCTGACATATGAAAATTCCATTTAAAGTCTGTGTGACTTCCATACCAAGAAAATATCTCATGCATCCCATATCAGTCATCTCAAATTCCCTTTTCATTGAGCTCTTGAATTCTTCAAACATTTTCTCACTATTTCCTGTAAAAATGAGGCCATCCACATACAAGTTCACAATAAGAACATCTCTTCCCCCTTCCTTCTTTGTAAACAAAGTGTGATCGCTTGTGCTTCGTTCAAAACCTTCCTTGACAAAGTATGATTCTATCTTGCTGAACCATGCTCGAGGGGCTTGTTTAAGTCCATAAAGAGCTTTCTTTAGTTTATACACTTTTCCTTCTTCACCGGTCACCTCATATCCCTTTGGTTGTTCCACATATGCTTCCTCTGCTATCTCTCCATGTAAGAATGCACTCTTGACATCGAGTTGATAAATTTTCCATCCTCGACTAGCTGCAATTGACAAAGTTAGTCGAATGGTATCCCATCTTGCGACAGGTGCGAATACCTCAGTATAATCAATTCCAGCTTGTTGAGCATACCCCTTCGCCACAAGACGAGCTTTACATTTGTCTACTTCTCCTTTTTCATTCATTTTGGTCTTAAATACCCACTTAACACCAATCTTCTTTGCTCTGATTGGCAGATCTGTTAATTCCCATGTTCCATTCTTCTCAATTGCTGCAATCTCGCACTCCATTGCATCCCTCCATACTTGACTTTTGGCTGCTTCCTCAAAGGTGGTAGGATCATTTGACACAAACATAGCAAGTTGCTGCATCTCTTGGGTGAGCTGCTCCACTCCTTCTTCTTCTTCTGACAATCCGGCTCCAGACTCATAATCTCTCATCCATACTGGTTGCCTTCTTCTTCTCCTTTCAGGAACATTGATTCTCTCATCTGCTATAGCTTCTTCTTCCTGATCATGATCTGCTGAATTGTCAGCTTTTGAATCTTTATTATCTTCATTTTCTTTGCACATAAGATCAGGAGAATTAGTCTCTCCTGACTTCTTCCAATCCCATTTTTCCATTTCATCAAAAACTACATCTCGGCTGATGATAATTTTCTCTGTTTCTGGATTATACATTCGGAAAGCTTTGGACTCCTCACTGACTCCCATGTACACGCACTTGATGCTCTTCTCATCCAGCTTCTTCCTTGTGACATCAGGAATATGAACATGTCATATGCATCCAAAAACTTTGAGATGTTCCACTGATGGTTTTCTTTCCTTCCACGCTTCTTCAGGTGTCATGTTTGGTAATGTTGAGGTTGGACATCTGTTAAGAACATAAGTAGCCAAGTTTGCTGCTTCCGGCCAATACTCCTTTGGAACATCTCGTGCTGCCAACATACATCTCACCATATTCATCAAGGTTCGATTTTTTCTTTCCGCAACTCCGTTCTGCTGTGGTGAGTAAGATGCAGTGATCTGCCTTGCAATTCCATTGGTGCTACAATAGTCATTGAACTATGATGAAGTGAACTCTCCCCCTCTGTCGGTGCGCAAGCATATTATGTTGTATCCGGTTGCCTTCTCAACTGATGACTTGAACCTTTTGAATGTATCAAAAGCTTCAGACTTAGCATGCAGAAAGTAGGACCACATTTTTCGGCTATAATCATCGATAAAGGTAATGATATACCTCTTATGACTGTGAGATTCAGGAGTAATTGCACCACATATGTCTGAGTGAATGAGTTGTAGAGGTTTGGATGCTCTCCAAGTGCTTTTCTTTGAAAATGGATCACGTTGCTGCTTTCCTGTCATGCATATGGTGCACACCTTGGATTGACTCTTCAATATTGGTAGGCCTTGAACCATCTTCCTGTAGGCAAGAGTCCGCAATCCTTTCATGTTAAGATGACCGAACCTTTGATGCCATAAACTTGTGACATTATCAGACGTCACATTGAAACAAGCTGCTTTCGATCCATTAGTAGAGACAGAGGGAATAGAAGCCAAGAGTACAAACATACGATTTGCAGATATCATAGTCCGTATGATCAGGCCTCTAGTATTATGATAAATGTTGCAACATCCATTCTTGATCAATATAGATAGACTTCGTTCTTGAAGCTGACCAATGCTAAGTAGGTTTGATTTGAGATCAGGAATGTAAAATACCTCTAGGATGACCACAAGTCGTCCGTCTATTTTCATTCGAATATTGCCTTTTCCCATAACAACCAATTTGGAGTCGTTTCCCAGCTTGACACTATGTTTAAATGATTGATCAAGCTCATTGAACCACTTCTTGTCTCCACTCATGTGATTACTGCACCCAGAGTCTAGAAACCATACTTCATATCGTGTGGCTCCTTGCATTTCCACATATGACATGAGCAACATCTCACCATATTCATCAAGGTTCGATTTTTTCTTTCCGCAACTCCGTTCTGCTGTGGTGAGTAAGATGCAGTGATCTGCCTTGCAATTCCATTGGTGCTACAATAGTCATTGAACTATGATGAAGTGAACTCTCCCCCTCTGTCGGTGCGCAAGCATATTATGTTGTATCCGGTTGCCTTCTCAACTGATGACTTGAACCTTTTGAATGTATCAAAAGCTTCAGACTTAGCATGCAGAAAGTAGGACCACATTTTTCGGCTATAATCATCGATAAAGGTAATGATATACCTCTTATGACTGTGAGATTCAGGAGTAATTGCACCACATATGTCTGAGTGAATGAGTTGTAGAGGTTTGGATGCTCTCCAAGTGCTTTTCTTTGAAAATGGATCACGTTGCTGCTTTCCTGTCATGCATATGGTGCACACCTTGGATTGACTCTTCAATATTGGTAGGCCTTGAACCATCTTCCTGTAGGCAAGAGTCCGCAATCCTTTCATGTTAAGATGACCGAACCTTTGATGCCATAAACTTGTGACATTATCAGACGTCACATTGAAACAAGCTGCTTTCGATCCATTAGTAGAGACAGAGGGAATAGAAGCCAAGAGTACAAACATACGATTTGCAGATATCATAGTCCGTATGATCAGGCCTCTAGTATTATGATAAATGTTGCAACATCCATTCTTGATCAATATAGATAGACTTCGTTCTTGAAGCTGACCAATGCTAAGTAGGTTTGATTTGAGATCAGGAATGTAAAATACCTCTAGGATGACCACAAGTCGTCCGTCTATTTTCATTCGAATATTGCCTTTTCCCATAACAACCAATTTGGAGTCGTTTCCCAGCTTGACACTATGTTTAAATGATTGATCAAGCTCATTGAACCACTTCTTGTCTCCACTCATGTGATTACTGCACCCAGAGTCTAGAAACCATACTTCATATCGTGTGGCTCCTTGCATTTCCACATATGACATGAGCAACATCTCACCATATTCATCAAGGTTCGATTTTTTCTTTCCGCAACTCCGTTCTGCTGTGGTGAGTAAGATGCAGTGATCTGCCTTGCAATTCCATTGGTGCTACAATAGTCATTGAACTATGATGAAGTGAACTCTCCCCCTCTGTCGGTGCGCAAGCATATTATGTTGTATCCGGTTGCCTTCTCAACTGATGACTTGAACCTTTTGAATGTATCAAAAGCTTCAGACTTAGCATGCAGAAAGTAGGACCACATTTTTCGGCTATAATCATCGATAAAGGTAATGATATACCTCTTATGACTGTGAGATTCAGGAGTAATTGCACCACATATGTCTGAGTGAATGAGTTGTAGAGGTTTGGATGCTCTCCAAGTGCTTTTCTTTGAAAATGGATCACGTTGCTGCTTTCCTGTCATGCATATGGTGCACACCTTGGATTGACTCTTCAATATTGGTAGGCCTTGAACCATCTTCCTGTAGGCAAGAGTCCGCAATCCTTTCATGTTAAGATGACCGAACCTTTGATGCCATAAACTTGTGACATTATCAGACGTCACATTGAAACAAGCTGCTTTCGATCCATTAGTAGAGACAGAGGGAATAGAAGCCAAGAGTACAAACATACGATTTGCAGATATCATAGTCCGTATGATCAGGCCTCTAGTATTATGATAAATGTTGCAACATCCATTCTTGATCAATATAGATAGACTTCGTTCTTGAAGCTGACCAATGCTAAGTAGGTTTGATTTGAGATCAGGAATGTAAAATACCTCTAGGATGACCACAAGTCGTCCGTCTATTTTCATTCGAATATTGCCTTTTCCCATAACAACCAATTTGGAGTCGTTTCCCAGCTTGACACTATGTTTAAATGATTGATCAAGCTCATTGAACCACTTCTTGTCTCCACTCATGTGATTACTGCACCCAGAGTCTAGAAACCATACTTCATATCGTGTGGCTCCTTGCATTTCCACATATGACATGAGCAACATCTCACCATATTCATCAAGGTTCGATTTTTTCTTTCCGCAACTCCGTTCTGCTGTGGTAAGATGCAGTGATCTGCCTTGCAATTCCATTGGTGCTACAATAGTCATTGAACTATGATGAAGTGAACTCTCCCCCTCTGTCGGTGCGCAAGCATATTATGTTGTATCCGGTTGCCTTCTCAACTGATGACTTGAACCTTTTGAATGTATCAAAAGCTTCAGACTTAGCATGCAGAAAGTAGGACCACATTTTTCGGCTATAATCATCGATAAAGGTAATGATATACCTCTTATGACTGTGAGATTCAGGAGTAATTGCACCACATATGTCTGAGTGAATGAGTTGTAGAGGTTTGGATGCTCTCCAAGTGCTTTTCTTTGAAAATGGATCACGTTGCTGCTTTCCTGTCATGCATATGGTGCACACCTTGGATTGACTCTTCAATATTGGTAGGCCTTGAACCATCTTCCTGTAGGCAAGAGTCCGCAATCCTTTCATGTTAAGATGACCGAACCTTTGATGCCATAAACTTGTGACATTATCAGACGTCACATTGAAACAAGCTGCTTTCGATCCATTAGTAGAGACAGAGGGAATAGAAGCCAAGAGTACAAACATACGATTTGCAGATATCATAGTCCGTATGATCAGGCCTCTAGTATTATGATAAATGTTGCAACATCCATTCTTGATCAATATAGATAGACTTCGTTCTTGAAGCTGACCAATGCTAAGTAGGTTTGATTTGAGATCAGGAATGTAAAATACCTCTAGGATGACCACAAGTCGTCCGTCTATTTTCATTCGAATATTGCCTTTTCCCATAACAACCAATTTGGAGTCGTTTCCCAGCTTGACACTATGTTTAAATGATTGATCAAGCTCATTGAACCACTTCTTGTCTCCACTCATGTGATTACTGCACCCAGAGTCTAGAAACCATACTTCATATCGTGTGGCTCCTTGCATTTCCACATATGACATGAGCAACATCTCACCATATTCATCAAGGTTCGATTTTTTCTTTCCGCAACTCCGTTCTGCTGTGGTGAGTAAGATGCAGTGATCTGCCTTGCAATTCCATTGGTGCTACAATAGTCATTGAACTATGATGAAGTGAACTCTCCCCCTCTGTCGGTGCGCAAGCATATTATGTTGTATCCGGTTGCCTTCTCAACTGATGACTTGAACCTTTTGAATGTATCAAAAGCTTCAGACTTAGCATGCAGAAAGTAGGACCACATTTTTCGGCTATAATCATCGATAAAGGTAATGATATACCTCTTATGACTGTGAGATTCAGGAGTAATTGCACCACATATGTCTGAGTGAATGAGTTGTAGAGGTTTGGATGCTCTCCAAGTGCTTTTCTTTGAAAATGGATCACGTTGCTGCTTTCCTGTCATGCATATGGTGCACACCTTGGATTGACTCTTCAATATTGGTAGGCCTTGAACCATCTTCCTGTAGGCAAGAGTCCGCAATCCTTTCATGTTAAGATGACCGAACCTTTGATGCCATAAACTTGTGACATTATCAGACGTCACATTGAAACAAGCTGCTTTCGATCCATTAGTAGAGACAGAGGGAATAGAAGCCAAGAGTACAAACATACGATTTGCAGATATCATAGTCCGTATGATCAGGCCTCTAGTATTATGATAAATGTTGCAACATCCATTCTTGATCAATATAGATAGACTTCGTTCTTGAAGCTGACCAATGCTAAGTAGGTTTGATTTGAGATCAGGAATGTAAAATACCTCTAGGATGACCACAAGTCGTCCGTCTATTTTCATTCGAATATTGCCTTTTCCCATAACAACCAATTTGGAGTCGTTTCCCAGCTTGACACTATGTTTAAATGATTGATCAAGCTCATTGAACCACTTCTTGTCTCCACTCATGTGATTACTGCACCCAGAGTCTAGAAACCATACTTCATATCGTGTGGCTCCTTGCATTTCCACATATGACATGAGCAACATCTCACCATATTCATCAAGGTTCGATTTTTTCTTTCCGCAACTCCGTTCTGCTGTGGTGAGTAAGATGCAGTGATCTGCCTTGCAATTCCATTGGTGCTACAATAGTCATTGAACTATGATGAAGTGAACTCTCCCCCTCTGTCGGTGCGCAAGCATATTATGTTGTATCCGGTTGCCTTCTCAACTGATGACTTGAACCTTTTGAATGTATCAAAAGCTTCAGACTTAGCATGCAGAAAGTAGGACCACATTTTTCGGCTATAATCATCGATAAAGGTAATGATATACCTCTTATGACTGTGAGATTCAGGAGTAATTGCACCACATATGTCTGAGTGAATGAGTTGTAGAGGTTTGGATGCTCTCCAAGTGCTTTTCTTTGAAAATGGATCACGTTGCTGCTTTCCTGTCATGCATATGGTGCACACCTTGGATTGACTCTTCAATATTGGTAGGCCTTGAACCATCTTCCTGTAGGCAAGAGTCCGCAATCCTTTCATGTTAAGATGACCGAACCTTTGATGCCATAAACTTGTGACATTATCAGACGTCACATTGAAACAAGCTGCTTTCGATCCATTAGTAGAGACAGAGGGAATAGAAGCCAAGAGTACAAACATACGATTTGCAGATATCATAGTCCGTATGATCAGGCCTCTAGTATTATGATAAATGTTGCAACATCCATTCTTGATCAATATAGATAGACTTCGTTCTTGAAGCTGACCAATGCTAAGTAGGTTTGATTTGAGATCAGGAATGTAAAATACCTCTAGGATGACCACAAGTCGTCCGTCTATTTTCATTCGAATATTGCCTTTTCCCATAACAACCAATTTGGAGTCGTTTCCCAGCTTGACACTATGTTTAAATGATTGATCAAGCTCATTGAACCACTTCTTGTCTCCACTCATGTGATTACTGCACCCAGAGTCTAGAAACCATACTTCATATCGTGTGGCTCCTTGCATTTCCACATATGACATGAGCAACATCTCACCATATTCATCAAGGTTCGATTTTTTCTTTCCGCAACTCCGTTCTGCTGTGGTGAGTAAGATGCAGTGATCTGCCTTGCAATTCCATTGGTGCTACAATAGTCATTGAACTATGATGAAGTGAACTCTCCCCCTCTGTCGGTGCGCAAGCATATTATGTTGTATCCGGTTGCCTTCTCAACTGATGACTTGAACCTTTTGAATGTATCAAAAGCTTCAGACTTAGCATGCAGAAAGTAGGACCACATTTTTCGGCTATAATCATCGATAAAGGTAATGATATACCTCTTATGACTGTGAGATTCAGGAGTAATTGCACCACATATGTCTGAGTGAATGAGTTGTAGAGGTTTGGATGCTCTCCAAGTGCTTTTCTTTGAAAATGGATCACGTTGCTGCTTTCCTGTCATGCATATGGTGCACACCTTGGATTGACTCTTCAATATTGGTAGGCCTTGAACCATCTTCCTGTAGGCAAGAGTCCGCAATCCTTTCATGTTAAGATGACCGAACCTTTGATGCCATAAACTTGTGACATTATCAGACGTCACATTGAAACAAGCTGCTTTCGATCCATTAGTAGAGACAGAGGGAATAGAAGCCAAGAGTACAAACATACGATTTGCAGATATCATAGTCCGTATGATCAGGCCTCTAGTATTATGATAAATGTTGCAACATCCATTCTTGATCAATATAGATAGACTTCGTTCTTGAAGCTGACCAATGCTAAGTAGGTTTGATTTGAGATCAGGAATGTAAAATACCTCTAGGATGACCACAAGTCGTCCGTCTATTTTCATTCGAATATTGCCTTTTCCCATAACAACCAATTTGGAGTCGTTTCCCAGCTTGACACTATGTTTAAATGATTGATCAAGCTCATTGAACCACTTCTTGTCTCCACTCATGTGATTACTGCACCCAGAGTCTAGAAACCATACTTCATATCGTGTGGCTCCTTGCATTTCCACATATGACATGAGCAACATCTCACCATATTCATCAAGGTTCGATTTTTTCTTTCCGCAACTCCGTTCTGCTGTGGTGAGTAAGATGCAGTGATCTGCCTTGCAATTCCATTGGTGCTACAATAGTCATTGAACTATGATGAAGTGAACTCTCCCCCTCTGTCGGTGCGCAAGCATATTATGTTGTATCCGGTTGCCTTCTCAACTGATGACTTGAACCTTTTGAATGTATCAAAAGCTTCAGACTTAGCATGCAGAAAGTAGGACCACATTTTTCGGCTATAATCATCGATAAAGGTAATGATATACCTCTTATGACTGTGAGATTCAGGAGTAATTGCACCACATATGTCTGAGTGAATGAGTTGTAGAGGTTTGGATGCTCTCCAAGTGCTTTTCTTTGAAAATGGATCACGTTGCTGCTTTCCTGTCATGCATATGGTGCACACCTTGGATTGACTCTTCAATATTGGTAGGCCTTGAACCATCTTCCTGTAGGCAAGAGTCCGCAATCCTTTCATGTTAAGATGACCGAACCTTTGATGCCATAAACTTGTGACATTATCAGACGTCACATTGAAACAAGCTGCTTTCGATCCATTAGTAGAGACAGAGGGAATAGAAGCCAAGAGTACAAACATACGATTTGCAGATATCATAGTCCGTATGATCAGGCCTCTAGTATTATGATAAATGTTGCAACATCCATTCTTGATCAATATAGATAGACTTCGTTCTTGAAGCTGACCAATGCTAAGTAGGTTTGATTTGAGATCAGGAATGTAAAATACCTCTAGGATGACCACAAGTCGTCCGTCTATTTTCATTCGAATATTGCCTTTTCCCATAACAACCAATTTGGAGTCGTTTCCCAGCTTGACACTATGTTTAAATGATTGATCAAGCTCATTGAACCACTTCTTGTCTCCACTCATGTGATTACTGCACCCAGAGTCTAGAAACCATACTTCATATCGTGTGGCTCCTTGCATTTCCACATATGACATGAGCAACATCTCACCATATTCATCAAGGTTCGATTTTTTCTTTCCGCAACTCCGTTCTGCTGTGGTGAGTAAGATGCAGTGATCTGCCTTGCAATTCCATTGGTGCTACAATAGTCATTGAACTATGATGAAGTGAACTCTCCCCCTCTGTCGGTGCGCAAGCATATTATGTTGTATCCGGTTGCCTTCTCAACTGATGACTTGAACCTTTTGAATGTATCAAAAGCTTCAGACTTAGCATGCAGAAAGTAGGACCACATTTTTCGGCTATAATCATCGATAAAGGTAATGATATACCTCTTATGACTGTGAGATTCAGGAGTAATTGCACCACATATGTCTGAGTGAATGAGTTGTAGAGGTTTGGATGCTCTCCAAGTGCTTTTCTTTGAAAATGGATCACGTTGCTGCTTTCCTGTCATGCATATGGTGCACACCTTGGATTGACTCTTCAATATTGGTAGGCCTTGAACCATCTTCCTGTAGGCAAGAGTCCGCAATCCTTTCATGTTAAGATGACCGAACCTTTGATGCCATAAACTTGTGACATTATCAGACGTCACATTGAAACAAGCTGCTTTCGATCCATTAGTAGAGACAGAGGGAATAGAAGCCAAGAGTACAAACATACGATTTGCAGATATCATAGTCCGTATGATCAGGCCTCTAGTATTATGATAAATGTTGCAACATCCATTCTTGATCAATATAGATAGACTTCGTTCTTGAAGCTGACCAATGCTAAGTAGGTTTGATTTGAGATCAGGAATGTAAAATACCTCTAGGATGACCACAAGTCGTCCGTCTATTTTCATTCGAATATTGCCTTTTCCCATAACAACCAATTTGGAGTCGTTTCCCAGCTTGACACTATGTTTAAATGATTGATCAAGCTCATTGAACCACTTCTTGTCTCCACTCATGTGATTACTGCACCCAGAGTCTAGAAACCATACTTCATATCGTGTGGCTCCTTGCATTTCCACATATGACATGAGCAACATCTCTTCTTCTTCGTAGAGCTCTGTATGTTCTGCATAATTTGCATAGGTAGGACATTCGTACTGGAAATGTCCCAACTTGTGACAGCGATAGCACTCGATTGTTGATTTGTTGAATATTCTACCTCTCCCTCTGCCTTTGCCTCTGTATCCACCACGCCATCTGCCTCTGTCATTGAATCGCTCATCAAATCGTAGAGTAGAGCTATTTCCTGTAACATTCAATGCTTGTTCAGTCACTTCCTGCCTTTTTATCTTGTGTTCATGTACCAGCAATGAACTGTGCAGCTCATCTACTGTCATCTTGTTGATATCTTTGGACTCTTCGATTGAGCATACAATGTAATTGTATTTGTCAGACAGTGTGCGTAAATTTTTCTCAACAATATGTCCATCCTCCATGATCTCTCCTACTCCTCTCATGTCATTTGCAATTAACATGACTCTAGAAATATAATCATTCACGCATTCACCATTTTGCATTTCTAAGATTTCAAAATCCCTGCGTAGCCTTTGAAGTTGAGCTCGTTGAACTCGAGCATTCCCTTGATATTTCTGCTTCATCGAATCCCAAAGTGCTTTAGAGGTAGCTTTGTTGGTGATTGTCTTCAAAATATTCTTGTCAATAGATTGAAACAGGTAATTCTTTGCCCTCAAACCCTTCAAATATTGCTCCTCCAATGCTTTACGTTGTGCTCCTGTGAGTGACTCAGGTGTTTTAGACTCTTCATAGCCTTGCTCCACCAAGCTCCAGTACTCCTTTGATCTTAGCAAGTTCTCCATCATCATAGACCAGTGATCGTAGTCTCCATCAAACTTCGGAATACTGAGAAAATTATTGTCGTCAGCCATGTCTTGTAGTTGTTTCTTCTCCCTCTGTGTTTTCACTCAACCCTCTGTTGTTTTCACTCAACCTCTGTGTTTTCACTCAACTCTCTCTGTTAAATCAAGCCTTTGTAGTGGCTCCGCTACCACTGTTAAAACTCAGATATACCAATACTGATGTAGCTCTTAAAGCTTGGTTTATTGAATGGAATAGATGGCTTTATATATAGCCAGTACAAAAACAGAAATTGAGTAAAATAAGGATCCATAACTATAGCATGGCTATCTCTACGGAAGAACAGGTCAATCCTATTGAATAGGTTATTTGAAACAGAAAAAGTAAGCAACTAACTCTAACATAACTTATATATGTTGAGCTTTTTTCTTTTGTGGTCAACAAAAACAAGTACAAGATTCAGCTGAGTCGCTGTCCAGGAAAGGGAAAAACATAAAATGAATTTTTGAGATTTAGCTAGGTTGACGGACTTTAATGATGTATCGTTTATTAGACCGTCCTCTTTAATTCGGTGCGTTTAAGTATTATAACCCAGGTCTCCGAGATCAATTTTAACTGAGAAGATACTCGAGAATAAAAAAATAAAAAGAAAAGAAAAGAATGATATTATTATTACTATTATTAGTTCATCGGGTAATCCGATTCGAATTCTGTCGAACTTTTAAAAGAAAATGGCTCTCCCAATATAATTTTTTTCATTCTCAAGATTCGAACTCGAGACATTAATAAAGTTCGGACAAAAAATGATATTGTTATTAATATTATTTTAAAGCGTGCTTCTGGTTCTGGTTGGTGGGATGAAAAATGAAAAAGTTACATCTTATATGTGGCCTTGCTTTGCCACTTTAGCAGGCTGTATTCAGTAATAATTGTAGCGAGCCGGAGCCCTTACAAACCAATCATGGGCCTGTATCATGATACTAGCCTCAGGGCTCAGGTATCGGCCCACTTGGAAAAGGGACCATATTCCCCCACTTCGTTCATATAACCAAATTTTGGCAAGCCTATAAAATATATTTACTTCATTTAAAATGCCAAAAATAAATAAATAAATATTAGATACATCATACATAATAAACATAAAATGAGATTTTATATATAATAGAATCTTTTGATTTTAATGACATTTTATATAAAATGAAGAGAGTAGATTAATAATAAAAACACCAATATTAGTTGTATTTTGTTGTGGATTAAAATATCCGTCCACTCTTAACTTAAATCTTTATTAAAACGTGGAAGTTTTGTACCCAAATCATGTGTTCTTTATTAAAATAAAAAAAAGTGTTTAGATATTGCGAGTATATTATATTATCCAACAATAGTATCAGAGCCTCGATAAATTATTTTATCCAACCCAAAAAGAAAAAAAAAAGGAAAAAAGACTTTGAACAACATGATCTGCTCTGCGAACAGTACCAACTACAAGGCCTGCCATCAACGACTCAATGGAGCCACGTTTTAGTTGACAGTTGACACCAAAGGACGAGTCTCCAAAATACGAAAACCCAGCTGTGGCACTTTGAAAGAGCCACGCCAAGTTTCTACACCCCATTTAATATTTTTGTCTTTTTTTCTTCCCACCCGATACTAATCCAAATTATGGTAGATCTTGATTTTTTTGTTGGAGTCCAGCTCATATTGGCTGAAGGAGATTGTTGTGGGCCTAGCCCAATTAGGGTTGTTTATTTTAGTTTGATTAGAAAAAGAAAAGATTGGAGTATGACTTGGAGTAGGATTGTGTAACCTAATTAATTAGGTTGTCCACCAATATATATATATGGTGGCTCAGGTTGTGAGAAGAAACATAGAGAGAGAGAAATGTGAGGGGGAGATTTTTATAGCGTGGTCTTCTCAATCTAGATGTAAGATTGAGTTGAGAAAGATTGTAAAATCGCATCTAAGAGAGATTGTGTTAGGGTGGTTGCTGTTGAGCATCCTAAGAGATTGTGAGAGGGTTGCTGTTGAGTATCCTGAGAGATTGTATTAGGGTTGCTGTTGAGCATCCTGAGAGATTGTGAAAGAGGGTTGTTGTTGAGCATCCTGTGAGAGAGGAGAGAAAATAGATTTTCGCCAAACGCGGGAGAATCGTCGCAGCGACTTCGTTCACCATTGGATCTGGGTGAAATTTGGACAGCAGGTGCGCGACTTCTGGTTCTTCAATCTGAACGGTTGGATCGGTGAGAAGTTGTCTGATGTGGTAGAAATCATGTCCCGATTGAAGCAGTGAAAATCTGGTTTTGGTTCTCTATTCTCATATCTCTTGTTTTTCTCGGATTGATTGATTAGATTGTTTGATTGGTACTATTGGTGATAGTGGTGTATGTCAGATTATTCCTATAGTTGAGATAGAGATTTTGCTTGGTTGTACACATTGATCATCATATAGTGGATTGACTGGCTTGGTCCTGTGGTTTTTTACCTGTTGAGGTTTTCCACGTTGTGTTTTTTTCTTGATTGCTTTTGATTGGTTTGATAGCTAGGGGTTATCTTATTTTTGGGATAAGATTGTTTAGTGCGCAAATTGATTGTCGATTGGAATTAACCCCAATATTTTTTTCATATACTCCCTCCGGATTATAAAAAACGACGTCCGTACTGTAGATACGCATATCGAGGAGGCCGGATGATTCACTATTTGACCCCAAAAAAATTCGTACTTTTTTTTGAACGTACATTAATCCTTAACGTACGTTCGAGAAAAAATTCGAGGCAAAATTGTCTCAAATAGTGAGTCATTCGACCTCCTCAACATGCGTGCACAAATAGTAAAAGTCGTTTAATAAAATCCGGAGGGAGTACATAATGTGATGTTTTCGTTTTCTTCTTGAGTCAGTTCAATTCACACCCTATTGTATTAGAATTCGAAAACGACCTAAGATAATGTTAGATTTTGATCTTAATGTTAACCAAATGGAGATCCTACAAATTTTAATTATTATTTAACGACAAGTGCATGCTTATGGTCAAATCATGCCATTTTTCCTCCTTTTACATCACATCTCTTAAAAGTTCTCATTTGATGGGAAATGCCACACACATACTTCTAAATTAAATTAGTTGTTGAGCGTGCAAGAACACGCAAATACAACAACACCAGAGATTTGTAGTGCACCAACTCGACCCAACCAAAACTTTCTTCAAACAATTAATTAATTAATATGATGATGATGATGATGATGATGATGATGATGATGATGATGATGATGATGATGATGATGATGATGATGTATGCAAATCCAAGTCATACGATAAACAATCCCAATATCTGTAAAGATCCAAACCAGGTATACTGTATATATATACATGTTACCAACTAATTAACACAGCTAGTTAATTATATATAAGATAATTCTAGTGATTAAATAAGTAATTAAGTAGGGATATAAAATTATAATTCATATAACACATCGAAAAGGATAAGGGTGCCTAGTCATTATTTCCTTTTCTTAATTTTATCTTCTAGTGTATTTGGCACGATTAGTTAATTTCATAATTTTCTTATACTACTTATCTAAGTTATAAAGATATACGTTCAATAGTAATTAAAAACGGACTCCCTCCGTCCCCAATTAAATGTCTTTCTCACATCCCAATATTCATTAGGGAACGTATATCGAGGAGGTCGGATGAGACACTATTTGATCCCAAAAAATTTCGTACTTTTTTTCAAACGTACGTTAATCCTTAACGTACTTCCGAGAAAAAATTCGAGTCAAAATTGTCTCAAATAGTGACTGTTCCGGCCGTCTTAAGATACGTCGAAACAGTAAAAACAAAAGCTAAAACGACGTTTAATAGGGACGGAGGGAGTATAATTTTTGTTTTTTTTTCTACTGAAGTGGGACCTTGTTATTGGTACGAGAATTTTCCCTTGACATCATTGTACTGATTTTGTTATTCCAGATTTTTATTCTGCAAGTCCCACCACGTGTGCCTCTCCGTACCTAGTATCCTTACATAGTAAAAGTGCAGTAACAACTTAAGTATCCTTAAAATCTTGGGATTATCCAAAAATTAAATTAATGATTGTCGGGACAATGTTAATCTTTTTTCTGATTGTTGGTCCAATTTTTTTTTTAGATGTTTAGTTTAATAATTTTATTTTATTAGTTGTTCATTTTTTATTTTCAATATGATTTAGTTGATTTTTTTATCTTTTTCATAAGTCGCATAGTCTAATTCAATCAATTTTAAGTTAACCAACTTAACGTGGAGTAATTAATATGATAAAAATAAATAATTAATAAAGTGTATCTATAATCAAAATTAATGATTATTTTGATTTGTATAATTATGATTAAATAAACAATTATAAACAAAGAATTTTGCCATATTTTAGGGTCCTGCTCGACCTATGTTCGGATTAATCATTATCGGATGTTTTTTGAAAAAAATAAAATAAAGTAAATAAAATGTCAATACTCCTTCGGATTTGGGCCAAAAACTTGTCTTAAAAAGAACGTCCAGCTTCGTGTTTCAAAGATTGCACTTACAATTTTAATTGGGTAATACTAATTACATGAATAGCATTAATATTCATTCACCTTGAAAATCTTGATTTACGTTTCAAACAATTAAATTGGGCAATTACTACATGAATACAATTAGGATTAATCAATGGATCAAGTGGTATTCTTATCACAAGGATATTAGTTAGCCGAAAATTAGGAAGCCTTTGATATTTAATTAACATGAGCATATCTTAGTTTTTCTCCCTAATCGAAGCAGCTCCACTCCAACACATATAAAATGAGTACACCAACTCATAGATCATACCCAACACTGCTGCGCTCCCTTCATCACAACCCTCTTTGACAGCAACACTACGGCCAACATCTTATCAATTCCTCTAAGCCGCACAGGAGCTCGCGACAAATACTATTGGCACTTTGCAAGTGAAATTAGGATACCAGATAGCTTACAAACTTCGCAAGCATAGACCCACTCCCCAAGCAAATGCCAATAACATCAAAGAAGTAGATTGGGGTCCAATCTGGAAGTTGAAGGCTCCCAACAAAATCAAAATATTCCTTTGGCGACTCCTACATGACAGCCTAGCTGTGGGAAGAAATGGAAAGCTGAAGACATAGCTCGCAAAGCGGCACAACAGCAAGCAGAATATATAGACAACATCGCTACTACTAATCAAAGTTCTCCAACTTCAATTACACCACCTCCATCTTCGCCACGCCATAACTCAACTTGGATTCCACTTTCCCCGAGCTACATCAAATTCAACACAGACGGCGCGACCGACTCTACGTCGCACATGGGTGCTATTGGTGTAGTTGCTAGAGACAACTCGGGATCCATAATTGGAATCATGACACAACGCTATCCCAATCACCTCAACGCAAACAACTTGGAGAAGCTTGCCATTAGAGATGCTTTACTTTAGGCTCAACACAAATGTATGCGTTCGATTATAATAGAAAGTGATGCGCATAAGATTATTAACGACATCAACAAAGGAGAAGGACTATGTAGCGTAATCATCGACGATATTCTCTATCTCAAGGGGTAATAGTTATTAGGCCCCCTGTACTATTTTTTTAAACAGAAACCTCCCCTGGACTAAAAAAATTCAAATCCGGGTACCATGTACTCACGGTCAACGCGATCCCAGTCCATTCCGTCAGTCAACCCTACCGTCCGTTACATTCCACTTGCTGCTACCCGTTTCCCTTCTCTTCAAAGCCGGTCACCTTTTGTATTATAATTTTTACCAAAAAATAAATGGTTAAACAGATAAAAGTAACCAATTGGAACTGAAAATACTCTCTCAAGTTTGAAAATCAACACCGCGTCACGAAGGTTGAAGAAGATTGTGTTAGATTGTTGGCATTTACAGCGCGATAGGGTTCGGTTTGGGGTTGAGCATTGTTTTCGAAGAGGTTTGGTTGAAGGAGCGCGGTAGGGTTCTGGGTTTGAAAGAGTAAAGTGTACAAATTGTCGCGACGCAGGAAGGTAGGACCACCTGGTTAAAGAATCGTGTTGTCGCTCTCATAAACCAGGTCAGTGACTTGTCTCTGTCATTTTGAGGGTTCCACCAAAACGAAATGAAGCGTTTGAAAATCTGTAAAATATTTATTATATTATTTTCCATTATGGGTTTGAATAAACAAAATTGCAAGTTGTTGAGGTGCGTTTAGGGTTTCAATAAACAAATATGGTAATGCGGTTAGGGTTTTGAAAGAAGACAGATACAATATATTTATTGGGCTTTTTATATTAATTTTGTGTTAATCGATGTCAGGATGTTGTTGAATGTCAAATTATTCATGGGGGGAATTTGGGTCTTTGCTCCAAAGCTGAAATACGAGATGCAGTGGAAGTTTGTTTTAAAGTTCAGCATAATAAGCTTTCAATTAAGGACATTCATAAAAGAGTCGAAAGCAAAGGTTATCTTCATAATGTTGTGCATTATGATGTTAAATATCCACGGGAAGAAATGGAGGAAGGTATTAGACCATTGAGGAAGGAAAAACACATGAAGAGAATTATAAATAGGATGTTACTGGATGGTGAGGACACGGTGGAAGTGTATGTGGAACATGGAGTCCACACCCCAATATTTGTTCATAATATTGATACTAGTAGTGATGAAGAGATGGAATATGTTTCAGATTGTCATAGCACAGAAGTCAGGTGTTGTCCTTTAATGCTTACCTTTGGTGATGTAGATGACAGTCATCCTGCAAATGAGAGTGTTGTGAGGGTTGAACCACATGCAGTTGAGAGTGCTGATGGGGTGGAGGCAAATGTGGAGAGTTGTGTGAGAGTTGGTGCAAATGCCAGAGCAAGTGTTGTTTGTGTGAGAGGTGATGGGGTGGAAGGCAATGATGATTCTTGTGGTGAGGGTCATGGAAATGCAAGTGCTGATTGTGGTGTTATGGGGGAAGGCAATGCTGATACTTGTGGTGAGGGAGTTGGAAATGATCCAGCTGATAGTGGTGATTGGGTAGAAGATAATGGTGAAACTTATGGTGAGGGCGTTAGGAGTGGTGAGAGGTTTGAAGCAAATGGGGAAACTTATGATGAATCTGATGCAGATGATGAAGGTGGTTATGACAGCCATGCCGATAGAACATACAGTTTTGAAGTGGATGGTGAGAGCATTAATGGTGATGAGGAACTTAGTGAATTTCATGATAGTGAAGATGAGGATGAAGAGGAACTTTTTGGTGATGGGAATGAGGAAATTGGTGTAGATTTTGGTGATGTACATTTAGGAAGTGAGCATGAAAGAAGTGAGCGGGTCAATCGGCCACCAGGTACAAATTTTGGTCCCAATGCGCCTGATATAGTAACTGACTATGAGGACAGTGATGTGTTAGAAAGTCCCCCTTGTTCAGATAGTGAAGAAGAACGTGGTAGGTATAGGTATAGGTACAGAGAATTCAATGAGAGTAGAGATATGAATGGGGAGATTAAGTTGGAGGTTGGGATGAGATTTGCAAGTCCAGCTGTTTTTAGGAAGGCTTTGATGGCCTACTCTATACAAATTAGACATGACTACATATTTGAGAAAAATGAAAAGAGTAGGATCACTGCCCACTGCAAAAAAAACTGTGGATGGAGAATTCATGCTTCACCATCAGCTGATAGGACTTCTTTCCAAATAAAAACTTTCAAGATGGTTCATTACTGTGGCAAGGATGTAGTGCATAGAAGAGCAACCGCAAGATGGGTTGCTCAAACATATTTGGCAGATTTTAGGGGTAATCTGGACATAGATTTGGAGATCCTTGGCAATAGGATCAGAAGGGAGAAGTTCATTTCAGTTTCATATTTCAAGTTGGTGATGGCAAAGAAAATAGCACAGTCCATGATTGAGGGAGAACATGGTGAGCAGTACAAGCTGCTGTGGAGATATGCTGAGGCCATCAGGATTTCAAATCCTGGTAGCTCAGTGAAAATAAGTGCTCCATATGGGATTTTTCAAAGGTTGTATATGTGTCTTGCGGCCTGCAAGCGGGGATTTTTGAAAGGTTGTAGGCTATTTATTGGTATTGATGGATGTCATTTAAAGGGAAGGTACAAGGGCCACCTACTGTCAACAGTAGGAAAGGATGCAAATGGTAACATATTTCCTATTGCTTAGGCAGTTGTGGACTCTGAGAACTAGGACAACTGGTGGTGGTTTTTGCAAAGATTACTAGAGGACATTGGCCCCTTAGAAGAATGGTGTTTCATGTCAGACAGGCAGAAGGTAACTTAACACTGGTTCTGTCATGCTTATTATCCATTTCTTGTAGACCATTGAGTAACATTCAAATGCGAGTAACTTTCAAATGTTGCAAAATCGGTTTGATACTGTTTTGAAGGAAGTTGACCATAGATTTTGTGTGAGGCACATTTGGAACAATTTCAAAATTGAGTTTGGTGGGGGTCAGTACTTCAAAGGCCATCTATGGGATGCTGCAAGAGCATACACAGAGGCCAAGTTTAACATACACATGGAGATGATAAAGGCTGAGAATCCATCTGCCTATGCTTGGCTCAAGAGAATACCCCCACAGAGGTGGTCACGACATGCGTTCAATACATGGGTCATGTGTGATCTTCTGCTGAACAATCTAACTGAAAGTTTCAATTCTTACATACGGTAATATATTCAAATTCCTATTGTTTTATTTTGTATTAGAATAATATTACAATTTGTCTCATCAACTGGATCTGCAGGGGCTGTTGACTATGTGTTACAATTAGTTTCAATTCTTACAATTCGTTACAATTAGTTTCAATTAGTTTCAATTCTTACATACGGTAATGACTATGCAACTGGATCTGCAAATGTTGCAGCAACTGGATCTGTAGGGGCTGTTGCTCATGGAACTGGATCTGCACATGTAAGTGTTAGTGCAAGTACAACTCCGAGGAATACAAGGGCAAGTGCAAATGCTAACTGGATCTGCAAATGTTGCAGCAACTGGATCTGCAGGGGCTGTTGCTCATGGAACTGGATCTGCACATGTAAGTGTTAGTGCAAGTACAACTCCGAGGAATACAAGGGCAAGTGCAAATGCTAGAGCTAGAGGTAGTAGTAGTGGTAGTGGTAGTGGTAGTGGCAGTAGTAGTGCTAGTGCTAGTGCTACTGCTACAACTACTGCTAATGCTACTGCTAGTGCAAGTGCAAGTGTGCCTTCCCCTACAATTCCACTAACCAGGAGAAGGACTTCATTGCTCATCCCGGCCCCAGTGCATGCAGGTAGTAACGCTGCTCAGACAAGTAAGAATACTAAAAAGAAGATTTGGAGACCAGTAGGACTTTCTAGCAATTGCATCCCTCCTAGGCCAGCAAATGGAGCAAGTGCACCAGAACCACCTCAGCATTTGACAAGATTAAAGAGTTTTTCACAAAATCACACCCCTGCTAGGAAATGGATTCCTTGATCAATATTTTAAACTTCTGTGAAATGCTAATGATACTAACTTTCGTATTATGGTGTGTTTGAAATATTTGGAAGTACTGTGTGTAATATTAATGTTAATCATCATGCAGATTGGGAAGGCATTATGCACTTATGGATGTAATATTTGGATATTTGTTAATGCAGTAATGTTAAATATTAATGTTAATCATTATGCATATTTGTTGAAGTAATGTGTAATATTAATGTTAATCATTATGCATATTTGTTGAAGTAATGTGTAATATTAATGCCAATGGTTTTGAAGTTTGATTTGCTTGAAAGGAAATTGTATCTGTTGAAACTGCATTTCATTACCAATCTACACGTCAAGCATTAGACTGCATTTCATTACCAAACTGCATTGTACTTCTAAACAAAAAAAACCCCAAACCATTTGTGCATTACATTCCCTAACCAAATCGCATTGCATTACCAAACTGCATCTGTTGAAACAACCAAGATGCATTACAATTGTTTGATGCCATTGTTCCAAGTGTGAAGTTCATTAAAGCAACAAAAATTACACTAAGAAGAGAAAGAAGGACACAACACAAATTGGCAGTAGCAAACCAAACTTCATTAAAATGACAACATAAATAAGCACAAACATGATTAAGCACAAACATAATTAAGCACAAACATAATAAACACAAACATAATTAAACACACATAAATAAGCCATTGTTCAAGGCAGTTACAACATTCCAGCCCATCCTGGGCAACACAAAACAAACAGAAATATAAATTGAAATCAATCAAACTTCGCAGAGACCTGACCTCTTCATCATCATTGGACTTCTCCCTCTTCCTCTTCCTCTCAGGCATATCCTTCACATCCCCATGGTAGGCATCACAAGCATCGAGCGCCTTCTACGCCACCGATATCTCCATTTCTGCTATGCTCTGCCATTGTTCCAAAAGCGTAATGACAACCTTGATGCTCCCCAACGCCTTACCAATATGCTCCAGATAATCCCTCACAGCCTTCGTGGAGAACCAATTTTGCATCCGTGCCTGCTCCTGCAAGAAAAAAAGGTGATGGTTCCGCAACTTCTTCAGGTCTGCTTCAACGTGACGTTTCTTGAACTGACAAATTGTCCCTGCCTCACCAGCGTTGTTGATGGCAATAAGAGACTCCTCAAAAAATTGTTCCTTTAACCCCATGTTAATCATTTTTAACAAAACTAGAGTGGAAAAAAAAAAGAAATGCAAGTGAGGTAGGACGAGGAGTAATACAGACCTTTTATAACATGGATGTGTGTCCTTTGGCAATCAAGAGACGCCTGGGGAATTGCAGAAGACTCGTTTCCCACCGATAGCTTTGCCGCCGTTTAGTTTTCCAAAACTGCTAGTACCGATGCGACTATTCCAGGTAATGATAATTGCTACACAAATAAAACCGTGAAAGACAAACAATAAAAGCCAAACAATCATCATAAACCATAAAAAGCACGTTAATTAAAGCCGAATCCCAAGTGTCCAAAATACAACCCAAACGTCAAACTCTAGATTACAACAACTAATTTAACCCCTACAAATTACAAACACATTTAAACCCTACAAATTTCCAAACCCTAGAATTTGGAAACCGGATTCAAATCTTAGAAATTAAAATAACAAACAGAACAATTTGGAGAAGAAGGCCGAGACATATGACATTAGACGAACAATGATATCCCTTCGGTGGTGCTTCTGTTGTACGAGGTGTGTCGAAAGCAACATCCTTCAATTGCCTGAGCATAACATCGCTTTCTTCCCTCACAACATCGATAATGTCTTCCTTAATCTGACCCCAATCGTTAACTTCTTCACGCGACACAGATCCACATTGCGGATTGCACCAAGCCCAGAACCCACACTCACCACACCCACACTTATAATACAACCTACCTGGGTTAGGCGTCGATTTTGAAATCTTAATCATAACTCTTACTCCACACTTGCACATTCTGTTCTTGTATTGTAGCTTCGATGCTGCGACTTTTGCTGACACGCAAGTGCCGGACGACGAGTATGACTGATTGTTAGAAGAAGACATGGAGATGAAAAAACAAATTAGATGGAGATGGAGAAGAAGACTGGTTGCGAAATTTTAGGGTTCTTGCCAAAGTTTTAGGGTTTGTGCGAAATTATCCAAATGCAATGCATAAAAATCAATTAAATGCATTATGTCTTTTATAGCAAATATTTAATCAAACATTTAAAATAAAATACTTTCAGTGGTTGCCGGTTGCAGCAACGGGTAGCAGCAAGTGGAAAGTAACAGACGGTAGGGTTGACTGACGGAATGGACTGGGATCGCGTTGACCTCACGGTTTTGAATTTTTTTAATTCAGGGGAGGTTTTTGTTTAAAAAAATAGTACAGGGGCCTAATAACTATTACCCCTATCTCAAAGGAATGTTTGCTCATTGTGCCTTCACATTCAAGCACAGATCAAGTAATTGGGTGGCTCTAGGGATGGGCATGGCGCAGTTAACCGTGTTTAACCGCACCACCGTTCACAATTGCTAATTAATGACATTAAGGTAACCGTTGGTAAATGGTGCAGTTGTGGTTTTGAACATATAATTAACCGTGGTTAGGTTGTGGTTTATTACCTTAATAACCACAACCGCTTAATATTTATATACATTTTATATTTTTATAAATATATTTAATAAAATTAATAGTTATAATAATAGATAATACATCAAATTTGACACCTAATTTAACATTTGAGCGGGAATCATCCAATTTTTTCACTTTTTACCAAAACACCAAACCCTTTTGATGAATAATTTTTTATTTTATGTTGGATAATATTGTGTGATTGTTGTTTATTTGGATAATTTTTATTGTTATGCGAATTTTGATAGATATTTTCAATTTTATGTTTGATGTTTTAAAGGTTATGAAAAATTAATTGAGTATTTTTTTTCATTGATGGATAATTGCGAGATAACCGTTAAACGTGAATAGTTCACGGGGTGGTTATGGATTTAACATACTATAAATTTCGCGGTTACGGTATGATATGATTGTGGTTTGGAGGGAAATTAAGTGGTTAGGATGTGGTTTGAAAGCTGATTTTTACTTCAATACTCGAGTACCCACTATTTTTTCCCACCTATAAACTATAAAGTACTAATAATTATGGGTATTTTAGTAAATTTAGTCCAAATTTTAGTTGGAGAATAGTAAAACGTAATTTAATTTGAGACGAATTAAAACCTAAAACATAGTTTAATTTAAAATGGAGAGCACCTTAAAATATGGGATTGTTACTGTACTCCTTGCGCACAAAAGATTTAAGAATTAGCAAAAGTAGAAAATAAAAAATAAATTGATGAGAGTCAAATGTCCCTATTATTGACCAGTTGCTTCCAGTTGGGGCGTAGACGTCGTTAGACGACGACGAAGTCCACATTTTGCATTTCTAATTTTTTCTGAGTATTCATATTATTATTATTATTATTATTATTATGAGTCAGTCAATTGGACCAAAACACTTCCATGTCTTTTAGTGGAATACCATTTACTGCCTGGACCGGTGTCACTCCACTACTTAAATAAAACTAATACACTAATACTACTAGTGCTTCTTAATTCTAATCCATTACTATATCTTGTTCACAAGAAGACTTACTATAACCTTATATTATTTTATAAAATAAATTGTAAGATAACTACATTTTTGTTTTTTTAAGAGTTTTTTCATATTTTCTTTCAATGGGAATTAATCTCGTTTGAGTTTTATTGGGTTTTTAAAAAACGATAATTCTCTCAGTATGATTTTCTTCATTCTCATGATTTAACCTCAAGATTTTAATTAAAGGTGGATAAATCTCTCACTATTTGATCATAATCAATAAAAGTTTTTAGGATAATTGTTGATGGGGTAAAAATAAATTGTATAAAATAGCTAAATACTCTCTCCGGCCATAATTAGATGACGCCCGCACTATAGATACGCATATCGAGAGGCTAGATGATGCACTATTTGACCCTAAAAAATTTTGATTTTTTTCTCGGACGTAGGAAAATGATTAACGTACGTTTGAAAAAAAGTACGGAATTTTTTGGGGTCAAATAGTGCGTCATCCGATCTCCTCAATATGCATATCTACAGTGCGGACGTCATCTAATTATGGACGGAAGGAGTAAAATGAAAGGATAAAGTAAAAGTGGGAAGCATAACATAAACCTCAAAGCACACAGTAAGTTTTAACAGAGTTGAAAATAATAGGAGTGAAAAATCGGGTAGGAACAAAAATATCACAATCTACTAACAGGTTTTCGAGTAAAACTTCAGTAGAACGGATGCACCGGTGCATCTTCCGTTGAGATGATGCCACATGTACAAAAATAAACTATTCTGTACATGTGGCATCCCATCAATGGGAGATGTATGGTGCATCCGTTCTACTGAAATTTTTTCCCAGGTTTTCGGCGAGTGATTATTCATTAATGTAGAGATTAGCAGTTTATACCAAAATATAAATATAAATATATACATATATGTATCAAAATCTAAAAAAATGGACAAGAAATAGGCAAGGTAGAGTAATCAGTTCTCTCAATTAACTTTTATCTAATTTAATGTTATGTTTAAAAAGATATTAGTTCGTTCAAATTTAGTCGAATAAAAATCGAGTTTAAATTTGAATCTCTTTCTCTCAATAAATTAGAAGAAAAAAAAGTTGAGAAAGAGTAAAATTAAAAGGACATTATGCGAAACAGGTAATATAAAGTGACATCAGATTCGAATCATAGTATTTTAATTTGTAATGATAATAAATAATATAATTATTTTTTTTAATAAAAGAAAAACCATAGGCCATAAGTATGTATGACCCAACCCAAACCCAATCCAATGCATACCATAAATCACTGTAGAAAAAAGAGCTTAAAGACAGCATTTTTGTAAATTACACAGACAGACACCCACCACACCAGACCCACAAACAACAACGTTTTACCTCTCGGATCTTCTCTTCCCTTTCCCTTCCTCTCCTCTCTCGGTTACCGACACCATTATCGAGGTGTCTTCTGGCCTATCTCTGCTTTTACTGATGATTCATTTCTTAAATTAAAATAAAAGAAAGGGGCTCTCCTCTCCTATTCGTTTTGTTATTCATGAGATTCTTTGCCTCCCTAAGTGGATACTTGTGGGATTGGACTAGAAGTTATCTTTGACCTTGGTAGGTTTACTCTTTCCTCCTCTTCCTCTCGTTTTTTTCCTTCTCCTGTTTAATGGGTTATGTAAGCTGGGTTCGTTTCTATTTTATGGATTTTGTGTGTGTTTTGCTTTGGAGTTTGAATTATTTGCAACTATGCAGGATCTGGGTATGTCTTTATTTTCAAGTTTGTTGATGAAATGATGATCTTGGTTATGGCACACCAAAAAACTGCAAATTTATGCTATTTGATTGACTGTTTTGAGGCTAGTTCCATCTTGCTTTCGTTACTTATTCATTTATTTTTGTTATAATGATTCAGGACTTAGTTGGTTCCTTGCTAAACTATAGTGGCAAATAATGAGGAGTTATGCGGAGGAAGAGGGAGAGGGAGAGGGGCAATTTTTTGATAGCCGAGAGGAGATGTCGTCTGTTTCAGATTGCTGTTCTGACTTTTCTGAGGGTTGTAGTTGTTCTGGTGCTGATATTAATAATGGCTGTTCTCATAGTTCTGGATATGAGGTTTGGGATAAGAATCCAGAAAGTGTTAATGATCGCCGCAGGAGGTTTTTAAGCTGGATGGGTTTAAGTTTGGATCAAAGTTTCATTGCCAGTGAGGAGTTGGGAGATGAATGTGATGAAAATCTCCAACTGGGTACTGATAGGATAGTGGATAATAGTGGGGCAACTTCATCGACATCTCGAGTTGAAGGTCCTTCTTTATCCACTCAATCCTCAGTGTCTTCTCAGTCAAATCATGCTCACGTCTCATTTAAAAATGGTGCATTGGAGTGTACTTTTGCATGTAAAATTAAAAATTTAGATAATGGAACAGAATTCCTTGTGGATGAGCTGGATCAGGATGGAATGCTCAGTAGATTGCGTAAAGTGGGCTCAAACACGTCTTTAAGTTTTGACGAGTTTCAAAGGACTCTTGTATCTTCTCCACTGGTTCAGCGGTATTTGAGTAAATCTGTAGATGAGAAGAGGTATGCTGTGGAAGTTAAAAGGAAAGACAAGAGGAATTGGATAAGAAAATTGTATTCAGTGGCGCGAATAATTGGTAGGCATCGTGCTGCAGCCTCGAAGCCCAAAGATGTTGAATTAACTGCAGGAACAAGGATGCAAAGAGTCAAAGTTTATCCATCCAAAAAGCAGTCCAAGCAATTGTCTTCACTCTATACTGGACAGGATTTTTTAGCACATAATGGGAAAATTTTGACAATGAAATTCAGTTCTGATGGTAAATACTTAGCTAGTGGTGGTGAAGATGGTGTTGTGCGTGTATGGAAAGTGGTTGAGGATGACAGATTGGATCAAGCTGGCATCCCACCCAGCGATCCATCTTGTCTATATTTCACAGTGAATGATACTTCCAAATTAGCTTCTCTTGACATCGATGAAAGGAAAGTTGAGCAAATGAAGAAACACCGACCATCAAATTCCACTTGTGTAGTTTTTCCACCAAAGCTCTTCAAGGTATTGGAGAAACCTCTGTATGAGTTTCAGGGACATAGTGGTGAAGTTTTGGCTCTCTCATGGTCTAAGAGAAAGGTTAATATCCCCTGCAGGAACTTCAGCATTTTTAAAAATTGTATTCTATTTTTTACAATTGCTTTATTTTGTCACTGAACACTACTGATTACCTAGACTCAGGCGAGTCTAATATATACTTTCTTTGTTATAATTTCTGCAGTTCTTGCTGTCATCCTCTACTGATAAAACAGTTCGTCTCTGGCAAGTGGGATGTGACAGATGTCTGAGAGTCTTTTGCCATAATAATTATGGTGTGCTTCTTGTTATATGTTTGAATTTGTTTTGGGCATTTCTATGATCAATGATTTGGTTGCTTTATTACATTTGTTTCATTCAGATCTTTATCCTTTGTTCTGTCATGATTGCAGTAACTTGTGTTGATTTCAACCCCGTGGATGACAATTATTTCATCAGTGGTTCGATAGATGGAAAAGTTCGTATATGGGAAGTGGTTGGTTGTCAGGTTATTGATTATACTGATATCAAAGAGATAGTTACTGCCGTATGTTATCGTCCTGGTGGAAAGGTTGGTAATTCTATTGGTTTTAGGTCTTGGGTCTAAAAGTTTAATGAATTTTGCTTGAAAGATCTCTTTGCTTGAATCTTACAGGGAGCAATAGTTGGCTCAATGACTGGAAACTGTCTTTTCTACAATATCATAGGTATGCATTTATATATGGCTTAAAGCCAAAAGTACAAATCTAATTGTTTCGACCGAGATTCTTTTTTTCCTTTTTTCTAGGACGTATCATTGTTCCTGCTTTTAGATTGTTGAGAAGAGCATGGCATTTTCCTAATGTTATAAGGCAGCAATAAGTCTGTTATAAGATATTGTTATGTGAGAAGCATGTAGTCCGTTCAGGGAAAGTGTGGCAATCAGCAAAAGTTGTATCCATATGATATAGGAGCATAAAAAAACTGAATGAGGAAAGAGAAAACCTCAGCATTCAGATGGTATTTTTGCTTTTGCTTGGTATATATCTTATTTTCTAGATGTGAGACTTTTTGTTTGATTATGCTTTCAACAAATTTTTTTTCTTTCTATTTTGTTAAGGAAAAGACTTATTATGTAATTGGAAAAAAAGTGGGAATGTTACAGCATTTGGAGCTCTTTGTAGTTTTTTTTTGTTTCTGGATTAAGCTTAGTCAGAAGATTGTAACCTTTTGAACATTGTACGTATCCAGTAGGAATGTTCACATTACCAAATTCTGGTTCTTGCATTGCATAAGGTTTATTTTGATATTTGGCTGGTTTAGGTTTGATGAGATGGAATTTCTATGTTCAGATTGATATCGAATTTTCTATTTATTGGCTCATGTTGTATGCACACGAATCAACCTGACTGATAACCAATTTATCATGTTTTTTTTTTCTCTTAATGCAGATAATCAGTTACGATTGGACTCTCAAGTGTGCTTACACGGCAAAAAGAAGTTTGCAGGCAAGAGAATTACTGGCTTCGAGGTGATTCGAATTTGTCCTTCTTTTTCTCCATTTGTTTTATTAAAATCTTTCTTTATTTGCAGTTTTGTAGTTCGTAGGCAATGACTAAATTGTCTGATTTTATTTTTCAGTTCTCCCCAAGTGACCCAAGCAAGGTAATAGTAACTTCTGCTGATTCACTGGTACGAGTACTTTGTGGCATGGATGTCGTATGCAAATTTAGGGGTAATTATATGTTCCTCCCAACTCATTGTTCGTATTTTTCCCTCTTTGTTTTGTCCTATATGGTAAAATGGTCTTGTTTGGTTGTTTTGTAAATTGGTTGTTAACATTGCTGTTAACTTGTTCTTGCTTTCAGCATCAGGCCTTCGTACTGCAGCAAGCCAGATCTCTGCATCTTTTACCTCAGATGGAAAGCATATTGTCACCACAACCGATGATTCTAATGTCCACATCTGGAACAACACTATACCAGAAAGGAGCTCTTCTCATGTTAAGACCATTAAATCTTATGAAAGCTTCTCATCTCAGAATGCAACGATTGCTATACCTTGGTGTGGCATTGAAACAGTTCCGGGAACATTTATATCTCCCACATCTAGTGGGGATATTCTTGGATGTGGTGGCAAGAATGTGCATACCCATCGAAAATTTTGTGGGGAGTTAGACCATAAAATGCCTTACTCTTCACCAGATTGTCTTTCTCTTACCCGTTCATTTTTTTCAGATACCTTGACCAAAGGAACTGCCACATGGCCTGAGGAGAAACTTCCCGGTTCAAGTCCATTGGCTGTTTCTTCTGGAAAGTATAAATCTGAGTTAAAGGTTTTGAAGAATGCTTGCCAGAGTATGTTCAGTTCTCATTTGTGGGGTCTTGTAATTGTAACTGCTGGCTTGGATGGGCGGATTAGAACATATCTCAACTACGGGTTACCTCTTCGTCTTTGAAGGCCGGGGGTTTTGCAAAATGAACTTGGCTTGTTTTTGTCAATGCTAAGCACCTGACCAAGCATCGATTCATCGTCCTCTGGCTGGATGGTACGTATACTACCGGCTCACACTTGTGACCCTTGGTAAACTAATTATAAGTGTATTATAGTTGAACTAGGCCACTTCAGGTAGCATATCTGTAACCCTTGTGTCGATAAGGACCAGGGTTTGATTTTACGGGAGTGTCGTATACATGTTAACCATATGATTCTTTGATTCATTCACTCTCTGTCAGCTTAAAATTCCTGCCTGTATTTTCATCCCTTGTGAAAGGAATTTTTGGCTTTGTATAAATTGGTCCCTTGTGTATTTTGAATGTAAAGGCAAAGGATGCATTTTAACATAATTTGGTCCATTGTGTATTTAACTATCTTGAATGTAACATACTTCTCTGGCTCTCATGAACGGCACCAGACTGGAACTTCTAGGGCTCAATCTGGATTGGTGAAAGCTTTGGCAAATGGGTATTATTTTTTTTGTTTGCTAGACAAGAATGTAGATAAGGAAACTTGAATTCGAGACTTTCTTAATTTTGTAAGTACTACCGAACTATAATCTTATTGATCTGGGCAATAATCAAGACTTGTCACACATGCTTAAGGTTAATTTATTCCAACGTATTACCTATTTACAACTTAAGTTTCCTTTTAAGACTGCTAATCAGCCATTGGGGACCAACAAAAGAGTCAAAAGAACACTATTGATACAGTGTTAAATAAATACATCAACATTAAAGAAGTGGCAATGTTAGCATCTAACATTACAGCTGTGGCGACTAATACATACAAACTTGATTCAAAAGGGCCACAAATCACCCCAGAGAGATTTCCGAGCTTGACGATGTAAAGTAGGATTCTTACTCCGTGTGAGAACTCTACGTTCGAAAATGCCCTCCGTGCCCTCCCGATTGGCTGATCGACAAACATCTAGTGAAACATGCCTACCCCTTCGAGCAGGTGAGAAAATTATCCTTCCCCAACCTCCCCCTACATCAGCATGACCGGTTTCTTCTCCCTCATCATCTTGCCCTTCTTCAATTTCATCAAGCTTGTCAGTTTCTTCAACCGCGTCAGAATCATACTTTACGGGATCCACTTCTTCATTCGGAACATCATCAGCTTGATATTGCTTAATAAAGTCCTCTAACAAGGTCAAATCCAAATTAATCAGAATTCGGAATTTTCTAACTTAGGCAGAACTAGCATTGTTGCTGCCCACCAATCAAGTTAAGCAAAATGAGTTTGCACGAGAGATTTTAAGAGACTGTTGAAATGTACCATAATCAATAACAAGGTCGTCTGGGTTTCTTTTAGCATGCTGCTCCTTCAAGGTCTCAAATTCCATTCCATCAAGAGGCCAAGATTCCCTTTCAAGACAAAAGCAAAACAACTTTATTTCAGAATGTTTCTTATGATTAATATAATAAAAACTATTCACAATATACAACATCAACATTGGGAGACAACAGAAAATGAACAAAAGAAAACTTATATGAGTTTGTAGGCATTAAAATTAAAATTTCTTCACAAAAAAAAAAATCAACTCTATATTAGAATCTTTAATTTCATGCCAAAAAAGAACAGAAGGATTTCACTAAACAACATTAGTCATGCGTGGGAGCAGAATGGTTAAGAATACCAACCGAGGTCGCTGTCCTTTTCTGATAACAACAAAACTAAATTTCTCATCCTCAAATCCCCGCAAAGCCTCACCACCCTTGGAACGCTGGACCACAGTCACAAGCAAGGCACGGTTAATACCCTGCTTTAATCTCTTATCCAACAATGAAAAGTTCTAAGTTCTCTTATCTATAATAAAAATGTTTAAGGCAACTGTAAACAATTAGCAGTTTTAAAATAAACAATAAAAATGAACTCAAAGGTGGATTTGTAGCATCCATATGATAAGCACGAAATATAGAACTTGAACACAAAACGTAGGATGCGAACCTTGTATGCGCGTTGTGATGTTGTCCTCTGCAACCGCTGAACAAAGTGACAATATTTGCCAGCTTTCTCTAAAGGACAACGCCCGTCATGAGAACACTGCATGAACAGCACTGTTCAAGTTTAAAAGGAACAGGGAAAAAGTTGGCAAACAGAAGTTGCTCAATTGTCAACAAAAGAAAAAAAGAAAACAGGGATAAAGCTTATTATACTCACAGGAGCAACAATAAAAGCACCATTTCTGACGCACACTAAATCCTTGCAATTTTCGTTTTTTTGTGCATCATATTTACGACATTTCTGAAAATTTGCCAGTACAATTTTTGACAGTATGAGGGATATCACAATCATAAACTGAAAATGAAAAAAAAATACCACTAAACACCTATTATATCTTACCCTTTTTTCCATCCATAGTATGTGAGATCGCATCTGAGATATGATGTTAAATCCGTGAGGTGATCCTGGTTCAATTAAAACCTGCTCCACATTTAAAGTTTCAGAAAAACTAATATTTGATAATCCTTCTATTTCCTTCAGAACAATGTCAAAATGGCACAAATAAATATGCACGTTGAGACATGAAACTGATAGCAAGTATGGGATCTACCAGAACATCCTCCGTAAGATCCCAAAGCTGGCGAACGACTGTAATTCGGTCCTTCAAAGATGGTATCTCTCCAAGCACATAGGACTACACAGAAATTGCATTTAAGATCAGTTAGTCCCAACTACATGGTAAGCTAATAAGAAAAACAAACATCATCTGATGTCAGGAGGTGAAAGAATATACCCAATAGAACAATCAGTGCACATGAACAACTTCTACTCAGTATACAAATTTGAAGGATTTGAGGAACAAAACTTACAGCAATTACAAGGTCATGTTGCCTCTCAGACTTGCTGATACTTTTACTCAATGCTTGAATGCTAGTATAGCTATGAATAAGCGGTAGATCTTTCATATCTAAACAACCATAACATGTTAGCATCAGATTCTCACCCAAATATACCTTATAATTCCACACCTACCAATTCAATCATTTCAAGAAGATTTCAGGTGTTATCTATAAGGGCACCGAATATCATTCCTTGGTAAGAATTACCCCATAATGGTAATAACCGTAATATACCATGCAGAAGATAACTACAGCAAGAAAAAGAGTTAACACCAACAGCCATAAGAGAAAATCATGCCAAATCCCACAATTCACTAGCTCACCACTATTATCAACTCACTTCTGGAAGTGTATATATATATAACAGTAAAAATGCATACACTAAATAATAGAAAAGGAGAAAAAAGGAGCATTCATAAATTACCTTGTATGAGACTCCTCCCAGCCCGCTGCATTGATTGTGATGGCTCTACTAAATTGACCTTCGCTATTGAGTTTGGCCACACTTCCCTCATTGCCCTGCAAATGTTTCACCCCACATGATCAAACTCACATTTTTAATTCACAGCACCACCTTTCACTAAGGAAAAGAGTAACTACAATAGTTAGTTATCATGTATATACATTCTCCCTCAAATTCAAATAGGGTCGAAAGGCAGCTATAATCCTACACATAGTAACATAAGGTGAACATACGCTGAGAATATTTAATTAATCTTGCAGAAATCCACTCACCAGAATGCTGAACCCGTACCTGCCCCAAAATCCAAAACCTTAGCTGGCTCAAAACCTGGCAACCGTCTCCGAACCTGAAACGGATAGCTATATAAATACATACATTCAATTTCTACTTTAAAATAGGAGTAAAATGTAGATGCTAAACGTTCCATTACACCATAGTTTAAAAATTCTCATCATCAACACTACAATAAGTCAGAATGGGCCCCAGAAGGAGAACATCAATAAAACAAAAATTGAGCGGAAAAACTGCCCAACAGTGGATAATTATTTAGACAACAATCCAGATCATAGGAAAATGCAAACTACATAGTTTATGTCTATAAATTTCAAACAATCAGAAGGCAAATAAAACATTCTGCAAACCATTTAGTAAAAAATGTAATGCCACAAATACAACCTATTGAACAGAATGTTTTAGCCAATTTGATGAGGTATGATGATCATGCATCAATGGCCACCAGTAGTTTCCTTAAAAGTATCTCTGAATTATTTATACATAAAGCATTTCTCCAGTAAATTGCCTGAGGTTACCTCACTGAGCACACGGTAGCATGCAGAGAAGACTGCTGGCATACGGGAGGCCACATAGGCAACTGTCTCATCATTGTGATAGCTAAGGCCAATGTCCCCATAAGAGGATTTGATTTTCCATCGTTTAGAGCGGTCCATGGACTTAAAAGGATCCTCAACTAGCTCCTTCGATGTTGTTGTTGCCAGCAACAAGTTCACATCCTTGATCGACTTGAATGACTCTGATAGCCTCAATACCTTCCTCTTCATATGGGGATCCTCTTGCTCTACAAAAAACATATAATCACATGTCTTCACAATCCACCCTTAACTCTGCTAGCTAACATGTTACATGGGGTTCCCAGTGGCTCAAGCACTACCTAGAAGCCTAACCTGATATACACCTAGCATATCTCCTAAAAAGGATGCTGTTTCAGTCCTCTAACCTCCACCACGTCACTACCTCATTCATCAATTGATCACCATCAGAACATTAAGTTACAATCACTAAACATCAAATCATAGCGAATAACATACAAATTTCAACAAATAACAAAGCTTCATTATGCATTGGAATCTCCTCTGCACTACCATACAAAGTAGAAATGGTGGCACTTTCATTCCATTTGAATTCTCAAACCTTTAAATTCCTTAAATTCCGGAAGTATCAGAAAAATTATCAAGAGATTCGGGAGTGTGGGAAGAGAGTGTACCTCGGATGTATCTTTTTATGGCCCGGCGGAGACGGACGGGGACGACGAGGCAGGGCTCGGATTGTTTCGCGGCCGAGCGTAAGGTCTCCGGAGTAACGATCTTTTGGGTGGTCTTGGAAATTAGATTCGCCATTTCCCTGGATTTGTGGATGGTGAAGGAGCTCGAGCTAGCTTTGGGGGTTTTAGAGATGGTAGGGTTTTGCGAAAAAATTTAAAAGAAAAAAAAAAAGTTAAACCGTTTCGGCCATACATGATGGAGGGAAATAATCGAGTCCATTACATGTTGGGCTACTATTGGGCGGGAATGAATTTTGTAATGGAGGACTCATTATTCTGGGCTCTAAATGGGCTTTAAGCCTTTTTAGCTATTTCCTTTTCTTTTGTTTTAAAGTATTAAGTGTGTTTACAGTAAAGTTAAATCTCGGAGTATATAGTTTAGCACGTTTCGCATTTGTTCATAAAAATACTAGAATAAAATATATTTTTCTCTAAAGTTTATTATAACAATAAATAAAATCTTAATCTATAAATAAAAAATTTAATATAATAAAATTATAGGTCAAGACGTGACTCAAATCTTAATTTTACTGCTATTTAACAAAAAAAAACAAGTCCATATACTTTTTTTTAATACTATATATTTCATTGTACACCAATATTTGCATTAAGAAAAAGTACTAGATTTATAATCTTAAAAAAAATCATTCTATTTTAATTAAAACAAAATACAATTATTAACCAAATAATTTTTCTTACTTTATTTTTCAATATAACATAATATAATGGAGCCAAACACATTCTAATTCTAATAAACTAAAGAATCATTGCTTTTAAAAGAAATAAAAAAATAAGTGGATCTTTTATGAAACCCACCAACTCTTTTTTTTGTCAAAAATGGAAGCAATCCATACAATTTGCATATGTTCAAGTTTTATCTTGTTTCCTTTTCTTTCTGGGGACCCGTTAAAGATGAGATGGGAAGAGAGATGTGAAAGATTGGATCCTACCATTATTTTCATTTTGAATGGGCATGGAAATAATATAATATAATCACGTAGTTTAATTAAAAAATTCAAATTTGAGTTTTGGATATTTATAAGAGAGAGTTTAACCGTTTTTCGAGTTCTACGGAACTCTATTTTAGAATAATTAGTAGCAAATGTAGTGATCAAATTATCAGATGTTTAAAAAAAAAAACAATGCATGTGCATTCGTGGATGAGAGGGACCTATTTAACCCAGCAATAACCCATGGGCCTTAAAGTAAATGTAGGGCCCATTTTCCCATTTCGTATTGTTGCCAAAGAAGTTTGAAAATGGTATGTCATTGGGAAATGAAAAGAACATCATAAGAAGGTGAAATTGAGAATAGTGGGGGGATTCTAGAAACCAGGCTTCTGCAACTGGCCTTCACTAATGTCCTTTAATGTCCTACGGTTCAGGCCTAAACGACGTAGCTTTGCTGGATAAAGTTTTGATAAGTGAGACCAGCCAAAAAATTATTGAAAGACTCGAGCAAAAGTTTACACATACTATTAAACTAATCACTTTCACCAACTATTTTAATTTTGACTCCTTACCTTAAAACCATGTCTCCCTCCAACCCTCAATTCATTCCTTAGACGGTGGGGCCCTAACCTAACCTACAAACAACACCATATGGCCTCAAAACAACCACATGCTACAAACACCGACCCCACGTTCTTACATTTCCCACATTTTCTCTCTCTTTTTTTAATTATATTCAAATTTGGAGTCGAATTTCTACCGATACTTTACTAATATCAACTCTATCTACGTCAACGAGTGCCATTCATATATTTAGTGGCACCCGAAACTACAGCACAATTGGTAAATTCACCTCTTTATAAAATATGTTTTAGTAGTGACACTAAAACTATTCAATCACTTTCTCTTGGGATCAATATCCTACTCCATAATCAATGTATAATCATCACAAAGCCAAAGCCAAAGCCAAAGCCAGTACTCTGATTATCACTTTTGTTTATCGCACAACTATTTGTATTAATTAAATAATTACCAATACAACAAAGACGGATAAGAGCGACTAATTAAAAAATGTACATGATTAATTAAAAGAAACCATCTACTATAATATAAATATAAATAGTACGTACATATCAAAACGGTATATTCTTAATAACCACCTACCATATTTTATACATTATACTCTCTAAATAATTCGTATATTCTAATGGTGTTTTGATCTCCTTTCTCTCCCCCATAATTTGTGCGCTAAATATATTCTTCTCTTTTTGAAACTAATTAAACTTTTCTTTTTGTGCATTTTTAAAATATTGTTTTTGGTGGTTTATTATTTTATCTGATAATTGTAATGAATGCGGTGAGTGGGTCAAAAACCACTTTTGGGTGGGTCTGGGTCGAAACCATGATTTCAGAGGCGGACCACAATCGAGTAGCTTCCGTTGGGCTGGATCCCAAGTTCGACGTCGAGGCCTCGTTGCAATCTGCGAAGTACTTCCCACTCGCATCTTTCATCCTTGGATGCGTCGCAGCGAAACAAGTGGTCGCTGCAGCCTATATACAAAAATCATATTCGGAGAGTTATTTCTTTTTAGAACTCAAACACTCAAAGAGATACCGATATTATTCAGTTCAAATAATAAAAGTACCTGGGGGATCGTCTTCAAGAGCTTAGATGTCAAGAAAAAAACAGTATCTGTATGTGTAAAAGAAAGAGCAGATGAGACTAATACTGTACTGAATATTTATGTTTGTTCTAATTATTATTAAGATTTAACTATTAGTAATAGTATTTCTTTATTTTAATTAAATTGTAAGTAATTTAGACACCTGTGACAAGGCCTTCACGTTCTCTGGTGAGTCTGGTTCTGACGATTCCAGGATGAACACAATTCACAGTCACGTTGGCCTTCATCTCCTGCATATTAATTAATTATAATTATATAATTACATTTTACCGCGTGGTGATGATATGATGTTTATCAAATGATATTTTAGTATTAATATTGAAACATTTTTTTAGATGAGAAATTAAAGGATATGATCGTTTAATTACGAATTTTACGACATTTACACACAAAAAAACATACATAAAAAAGTAATTAAATAAATAAATAATTTATTAGAGTGATTAAATAAAATATTAAATTATGGAAAAGCAAACAACAATAACAACAGCAAAAAAAAATCTTGCATAATAATAATTCTCAAAACAACATAAAGAAACACTTTAATAATTATGATTATGACAATAATAAATGTACCTTGAGTCTACGAGCAAGCTCCTTGGTGTGCAAAACGTTAGCGAGCTTCGAGAGAGCATATGCACGTGTCGCGTCGTATTGACTATAGAGAGATAAGATAAAACAGACGACCAAAACCAAGACAAAAGAGTAAAAAAATCATCAGACAAATTAAGGTCAAACCCCTCCATGTGCATTCTCTAATCTTGTTTCTATCCTGCTACTTAATTACAATCTCTGCAATTAATTAAGTTCGGTAATCTCACCAGTTGTTTCGGGATATCTCGCCCAGATATCGGATCATATCGCCCGAAAACCAGCTGTGGATGCTCGACGATACGTTCACTATCCTGCCTTGAACCCCACTTGCTTTCGCCGTCTCCACCATCTTCTCCAGCAACAACTTCGTCAACAAGAAGTGCCCTGAAAAAAAGAATTAGTAATTAATTACATATACTAATTAAATAAATAAAACTTTTAAATTGATATTAACGAATTAATTAACCAAAGCAAAATATTACCTAGATAATTAGTAGCAAACGTCATCTCTACTCCATCCTCCGATATTGCATGCTCATGCGCGAACTTGCCAGCATTATTTCTATCATCATCATCACCACCAAAAATTAAAACATCCACAAACTGAAATAAATAAATATTTAATTATTTAAATTAAAAAAAAAGACAAAAAAATCTCATATTTTGGAAGGTACTAATTAATTGCTTTTTGACTCAGACAATTTAATTATTATTAATAAAAATGAAGTTAAATTGAGGAGTGTGTTTTTTAGTAGTGTACTTACATGAGAAGATTGAGGGGAAAACGGAGCGATTCGAACTTGGAGACGAAATTTCGGACAGAGGTAAGGGAGCTGAGGTCAAGATGCATGACAATGATGTCGGAATCAGGACATTCCGACAGAATCCGAGCCCTTGTATCCTCCGCCGTCTTCAAGTTCCGAGCCGGCAGGACCAGCTTCACTCCTCGCCTAGCCAACACTCTAGCCGTCTCAGCCCCTATCCCCGACGTGGCACCTAAACATATATTTCTTTTTTTTAAAAAAAACACCATAAAATAACAAATCAACGGTGTTAATTATAGGGTTGCTAGCTAACCGGTGATGATGGCGGTGATGGAACGTAGATCGGCGCCGTTTTGGGTAACTTCCTCGGCGGTGGATTTGGAGCCGTAGCCAGTTGCGCCGGTTGAGCCGAAGAGATACTTGACTGTTTCTAACATTTTTCTTTGGTTTTTTGGATGATGGAATCAAATGAAAGGAGGGATATTTATAAAAAGGTAATTTAATTTGTTGGGGGGAGTGGTAAGGAATTTAAAGCCTTTCCTTTCCTCGCCAGATTTTGCAGGCTACGCCGCTTTGCATTAATGTGATCGCAGGAAATAGTTATGGTTATGTATGGAGGTTTTTTGGTTGTTTGGTTGTTTGGTTTTGGGGAGTCTGGGGGAAAAGGAGGAGAGGGGGATTTTATAATGTGAAGAAAAAAAAGCACTAGCAGTAGCAGTTGGTGGAGAAGAAAAAAGAAAAGGTTAATTAACTAATTAAAAAGTAAAGAGATTGGTTGGGGAGGATTATGTGTTTGTCATTGATTGACGACGGAGATTAAAATCAAACGTGTGAATGATTGAGATGCTCGAGTTTAGTATTCCTATCGTTATTTTTTAAATGTCAAATTAACAACAATAAAAAAATACGTGTCTTGAAAAATGAGAAAATTCTGAAATTAAATTGCTTCAACCATACCTACATGAGCCAAATGTGCATTGTGCCCATGTATTTAGACAATGAGGGTGTTTCTATTGTGCCCAATTCTACATTTGGGTGCCCATATCAAACCAATTTAATTAGGAAACTAAAAAAAATAGGTCTGAGTATTGTAGAATAACTGAGAGATGAAAATATTGTGGTTGATTTCTCACTAAATTAGACTTCATGCCAAACTAGTTCCATATTTTTCCGGTCATACCCCTTAGATCTCATTCCATATTGCTGATAAAATCTCAACAAAATTCGTGAGATATCACTTTGCTATTCGCTCATGAGTACCAAAAAAGAAGAAGGCATAAATGTGCAAGATTGCAAAATCTAATCTATATAGGGATTAAATTATAAATTTGGACAAATATGATAACTAAATTATGAGTTTTGTTAAATTTGTATAGTGTTCTTTTGAAAAAATCGGGAATTAATCGGCTACATATCAGGCAATTAGTACTAGTACTAGTAGTAGGCTGTAGAACTGTATTGTTCTTGGGGGATTGGGATACTGCTTCCGGCAACAAACAAACGGTCAAAATTGCCTTCCATGTTACCTTCTCACCGGACAATATGACAGACTGATGACGTCTAAGAAACAAGAAGATAAATTTTAAAACTCTGTTTGAAATTCATGCACCAAATCACAACATACGCGGTCAAGGTACCGTATATGTTGAGTAAAACTAAGCAGTCCCTCGAGGGTAATAAAGGGAATTTTGCGAACGCTATCGAGCCTAGGTTATTTTCACAATTTTAACGGTAGTATTTTACCTACTTTGATAAAATAACAGTTCATTTAATATCTAAGTCATAATAAACAATGCGCATTGTTCAAAAAGTTAACAATACGGACATTTTCTAAAGATAAATGACAAGATTCTAACTCAAAGTACAACTTAGACTAACACAAATTTTTTTAAAAAAAAAGACTAACTCAAGTTAAAAAAAATCATAAAAAACCCTAATTTCACAATCAAAATACCCCTTGTTTTTAGAAAAAAACTCAATTGAATACAACATTTAACACTCCAACAACAATACTTCCTCTTTCTTTTGCTCAATTTATCACAATTTAAAGTTATTATAAAAGTTCATATATACACTTCGCTAATCACACTTTAATCCCTTATATGAACACTAACTTAAATTTTAAGAGTATTTATTTTAGGAGAAATTCTAAAATATTTCAAGTTTATACCCCATAGATAAGCCATGAAAAAAGAACATGATTCACATCCTATCAAAGAAGATCAAGTTAAGTTTACCAAAATACCCCACTCTTATTTCCAGAAGTATCAGAACTCACTGTGTTTATAAGTATTTTATGATATATAAAAAAATGATATGATACCTCAATGTAATATACTTTATTTTAAAAAAATAAAATAAAAAATAGAATATCATGATCATCAATTTAACCAAATTGAGAAAAGAGTTTGGTTGATCAGTTCTAGTTATTTTTTTATAAATAAAGACTCCTTTCGATACTTCACCAATGACGTTTTCATCTTTCAAAATAAATTTACAATTAACACCCTACTTTTTTTAATTTTTGTGAAATTCTCCAAACGTCATTTGTTTAGTGTCGAAGGGAATATTTTTTAAAGAAATTTCAGTAAATTTATTTTTTGATCATGTTAAGCATCCAAGGCAGATGAAAGCTTATGAACAATTAATTCTTGGCATTTAAAAGAATATTAATGGTAGTTAAGTTTGATTGTCTTGTAGTCTTAACATACTTATAAATACGAAACAGAGAGCGGTCAAAGCTACCCGTTCGGTTTTTCTAGGTTAATTCAAAACTCCAACTTAATTAAATTAAATTTTAATAAATTACTTTTTCTTTGACTGATTATTCAGGACAAAGATACCATATGTAATTGTGCCGGAGGGTTATTTTCTTCTCCTGTCGTTTTTTTCTCAATTCGCACCATGTATGAATCAATCTCTAATTGTACTTTCTATTTATCAAATGTGTCTCCATATCTCATTTTTATACCGTGTCTCGCATTAGATTTGTTTTCGATATCGATATACAATAGATACTCATACGACACACTCAAATTTACCACTTTCTTATTGAGTATGTAGTGTAGATTATAAAGTATAATTAATGTGGCAAAAATAGAAGAATTTTTTTAATAATATGCAATTAAGAATTTCATTAACTTAAGGTGCAATTTAAGAAAGAATGAATTGACGAATTCATATATTTCTCACCTAGTTACGGATCAAATTCGTAAAAATGACATGCAACACTATTATTATCGGTCCTAACTATGGCTAAATTTAGAGATGAAGTAGGAGTTAGGATCGTTAAACAAAGCAAAGAGTACTGCAGACTTTGTAGTAGTAGAGAGATGCGATGCGAGTCTGATTGGTAAATGTGTCGCGTGTTGGTTGGTTGGATTGGAGTCGGCGATTTATTAAAAAGGAGAAATCGTTGGCACGCACGAGCGCGAGTGAGAGATAGTGGAGAAAGAGAGGACGAGTGAATCAATTTGAATCGCGAAATGGAATCGCACGTGAGGCTTCCAATATTCCATTGATCAGTCAATCCTACGGTCTCTCGAATCTGGCTGTTCCTCGGGATTTACATTTTTCCGGGTCAACCATTCCTTGTTCAAAACCTCCTTACCTAAACTCTTTTTATTTATTTATAATTTTCAACTTGTAATTGGACTTAGATCAAACAACTTGGTGACTGATCACTTCAATAGTTAACTTTTTGTGAATTAATTTGTTAACATTAGAATAGACAATCATATTGATTGAATTTTTTTATTAGCAACCTATCAGGAAAATGGATGCAAGAATGGAGAAGAAAGAATAAATAAGTGTGGCACTTCCTCATCAGAGAAAGCGCCTGAAAAAAACAAAGAGAAACAGCAAACCTACCCTATTGACACACAACAGACTTGGACTATCACCCTACACTACCCCAAGACAAGAGCCAAGTAGAAGACAACAACATCGTTCCTAAGCTGTAAGGAAACATGGAATCCTTGCTCCTCAGCCACCTAAACCATAGCGAGAATGAGAAATTGACAGTGTGTCTCGTACAATGAGCTGCGATTTGAAAAACCACCTTGTTTCGCTGTAGCAAAAGACTCCACACCACTGTTTAAAAAAGATATTAGAATGGATAATTACTCTTATTTCATTTTGGTTTTAGACAATTGCTCTATAGTTAATTTAGGAAATATTTATTCTCTTCTAAGTCTGCACCCAATTGAACCATAACTAATTTTGTACGCAGTGAATCTATTCATAAAAAATACATATACATAATATATTGATAGCTCGTCCTATACACAATAATCTTCAAACGAATAATTTAAGTGCAAAATCACCCATACGAAACACCTCTTTTAATTAAATACACACAACACTAAATAAAGGCATTCAACTCCATTTGTAATTATTATCAATAATTGTACACATAATTGAACTACATGAGTTGTTATGGATTCGATATAATTAATTATGTGATCCAAATTCAGTATTTTTTGTTCATAATATTATCGGTACTTAGTACTCTAGGTGAGTGTTTTAACGATCTATTATTGGTATAACTAATATGATCAATTGCTAATCAAACTACAAAGAACAAAAAAAAAAACAAGAAAACTGGAAACTCGAGGAGACAAAAGAGTTTTGTTCTTTTAGAACACAGGAAAAGAAGCCTTTTGGAGCACTTTGTAGGGTATGTATTGTACAGTGCCCGTGCCCGTGCCTGCATGCGGGCCGGGGACCTTACATGACACCATATTCCTTCTCCTCTACAACTCTGCTTAACTATTTTTCTTTTTAACTATGAATTTATGTTAAAAACAATTATTTTATAAATAAAAAAGTATGAGTGGGAGCCTTTCAAGTTTCAACCCAATCTTATCACAATAACTTTATATAACTTTAATATTGAATCGAGCCCCAAAATAATTAAATAGAATAGCTATCATTTTATTAGTTTCCTCATTTATCTCATCTTTAAATTTGGTTTGCCGCGTTTACATGTAAGTGATTGGTGTGAGTGATTTATTATTATCATTATTTTTTAAATAAGAAGTCATATGTTCAATTTTTACGTGTATATAAATTATCTACTGAAAGCATTTTACTTTTTAGTGGGCTAACCCGATGCGAACAATATTAATCTTAACTCGGTCGACTTAGAAAACCTATGATAATTCAAACCTACAAAAAAAAAATGACTCGTGTGTTAAAAGATGGTCAAAACGCAAAAGCATATACACCATATCGATAAGATAAGTCTTGACTCTTGAAGTCCTATTAGATTAGAAAAAAAAAGTTTTTTTATAAGCGAATATGAGACTCGAACTCGAGACCTTATTAATATTTTTAAATATAAGTTTTCTTCTAAAAGAATTTCAAACTATATTTATTGTTATTGTCTATTGGAGTTAATTAAGGTAAATTTAATTAGGTTTTGTTTTGGAGAAAGGACGGAACCCATATATATGTGTTCTTTAGTTTTCTTCCCACTTTTTTTGTTTAAATTAATTATTTAATTGTAAGATTGGAAGGAAATTAGGGATAAAAAAAACGATGTGATTAAATATATTTAATTATGAATTTATAAGGCACCTAGGCCAACAATGGGTCACCCCCCACCACCTACACATAAGAAATTTAAAGTATGGGATAAAATTGTGGGGAATTCAAGGTAACGTAGACCTTACTGCTAAAGGACTTCCAGGTGTAGTGAGGATTGAGAAATATGGACTGATGGGGCATCTGGTCGAAAATTAAAAGTGGATCTTGATAGTGAATGCCATACAATACATACCCTACAAAAGTGTCAGATCAATATGTAAAGAGCTAACGCCATTCCATCCATTTTTCATACTATTTTACTTCGAGCTCGATCTTAAAATGAAATATACTAACCAACTTGATACGGTTAAAGTTAATCATGAGTCTAATAAAATCAAAGTATACAATATGCATGTTTAAGGTATGTATATATTTTTTCTCTATCTATCTTTCTTATTTTTTTCCAAAAAAATTATCGTTTTCGTATTTGCTATCTTCTTTTTTTCTCAAAGGTAACTTTAATAATTGAGAGAGTATAGTTGCAATTGCAACTTGCAAAAGGCAATAGGCCTAGAGCCCAATACAAGCAATATCAACAAGTAATGTAGTACCCCTAAAAAAAAGATAATGTAGTAATATTTATTTTTTAATTCGTCTATACATATACGAGATTAATCTCTTAGATATACAATATATAAAAAAAACCTAGTTATGTCACTACTTGATAGATAAAAATATTTATATTACGAATTGAAATATTAAAAATAATTTCTTAAATTTAAATTAAATTTATTAGGTTAAGGTTGATCTCGTTGATAATCAAGCTAACGATATGATATAGGTTATTTATCAAATAATTATAGACTTCCCACCGGGATACACCTAATTGCCAAAAAGTTGATTGTATAGATCAAACCTTGGATTTTGTATAACAATTAAGTATATTCTAATTATAGTACTTAAGTATACTCTTTCTTTTCCCCTCTTAGTTTGGTGTTGTTAGCCAACTACATTTGACTATTAAGATGCACTTAAAAAGGGACGAATCGCATGAAAGTACTTACTTACTTACTTAATTAATCTATTAATTATACTGTCATTGCATATCTTGGTCATTACTTCCCACTTACTCATTTTCATAATCTAAAACGCAACACTTTATTTAAAAAATGTATATGATAAAGAAATACTCATGAATTGTACTATACAATTTCAATGATTGCCAATTTGCCACTCTTTTTTGGGAGCCCCGAATCTTGAAGGACCCTTTGCCCTTAAAATTAGGGCTGTACAGAACTTCCATATTAATTTTAATATTATTATCATCCCTCCACTTTCTTCATTTAAATAAACTATTTTCGCTAAAATATTAAATATATTTTTGAAATTTGTTACTACAATTTTTTTCAATGAAACAAACTTGTCAATTTTACACACCATGCTGCAGCATTTTCTATTTCTATAATGCACCAGTACTACTTAGAAAGATGCAGTAGTCCATCAACCGCATCCACCCAAAAGTGCAGTTGAGAAACAAAAAGAATATGGCAATATTAAAAAGAAAAGTATAGAACAATCAACAAGAGATCAAAACCATGGGGAAAAGACCTTTTCTTCTTTATCATTAGCTTTCTTGATTTAACTCTCATATGATTAGGACTGTATGTTTTATACAACATATCTCTCTTAAGATGAATTCTCTATCGATTATACTCAAATTCGAGATACAACTTATTCTAATTAATTACTCCCTCCGGTCGCGAAACAATGTCATTTCGCGACCGAGCACACAGATTAAGGAACCACGGTTCCTGGGTGTGCTATTACCAGCCCGCCCTTCAGCTAACGCGTGAAGATGCGCTACAGTGCTGCTTGCTCTCTCCAAAATTCAACGCAAGCAACGCTGGAGATTTCCCAATTCCCTCTCCAATTCTCTCCCAAATTTTCACCCAATTTCATTTCTAAACACTAATCCCTCCTAAATTTTGAATTCATCCGGTCCAAAAATTTTAATTTCCCCCCTTACTTCGTTGGTATCAGTTCACAATGGTCTCTTACCCCATTTGTTTTGCCAATTCCCTTTCCAATTGCCTCTCCAATTGCCTATGTTTTGCTTCCCACATATCCTCCCCTGATTCTAAAGCTGAAACATTTCTGATTCGATTTGTCAAGCGTAAAAAGAAATGGATTCTAACGAATTCGATCCTATCCATTTGTTTGACCTAAACCCATTTCTAAGTTCAGAGCTAAATCAGAGTAATGATTCACCAGTTTCGCATAACCCTCCAATTGAAGAGGCTGCCGACGTATATGACGAAGAAGGTTGGCCCAAAGCTTTCCTAAATGTGGACGACATCAATGGAGATCCTACTTGGGAAAATGAAGACCCAACACCTGACGTTGAGGTTCCAAGTTAAGTCTACTCCCAACTTCCTGAATAATGTTGAACTTGTTAAACTTTGGTGATTTTGCAATTTTTTTGTGTTGTGGTAATTGTAGGTACGAAATTGAAAAGAAAAGAGCTATGTGAAGAAGACAGAATTGCAGCCTACAATATGCTTCTTGAAAGGAGTGTGAATGGAAAGCTACGCAAGCACACAACAACTGAGGTTGCTGAAATTTTTGATGTTAATATCCGTTCAATCCAGCGGCTGTGGAAAAGGGGAAGGGAGTCCGATAACCACAATGTTTCAATGAAGAGAGTCAAGAATTGTGGCAGAAAGAGGGTAGAATTTGACTTCCAAAGGATTAGAGATATCCCTTTAAGGGATAGAACAACACTTAAGTCTCTTGCAACTGAGTTGGGTGTTTCGAAGACTTATTTGATTTCGAAGTTGAAATCTGGAGAGTTGAGGCGCCACAGCAACACCATCAAGCCAACATTAACAGAGGCAAACCGTATGCAAAGGGTTCGTCATTGCCTTTCAATGATTGATTCAGACTCTACTCAAGCTGGAAACAGTTTCTCTAAGATGCACAATGTGGTCCACATTGATGAGAAATGGTTTCAAACCACAAGGAAGGTGCAGACCTACTACCTATTGGCTGATGAAGATGAACCAGCAAGAGTCATTAAGAGTACCAATTTCATTCCTAAAATTATATTTCTTGCTGTTGTTTCTAGGCCTAGATTTGATTGTGATGGAAATTGTACTTTTGATGGTAAGATAGGAGTGTTTCCCCTTGTACACGAGGTTGCTGCTATTAGGTCCAGCGCAAATAGGATTGCTGGAACATTTGAAGTTAAGCCCATTGAAAGGATAGATAGGCAAGTGATTAGAGAATATATGATTGAACAAATATTACCAGCCATTAAGGAAAAATGGCCGAGGGATAGCCTCATGCAGCAGATTATCATTCAGCAAGATAATGCTAAAATACATATACAAGAAGATGATGTTGATTTCCTAACTGCAGTTGAGAGTGTAGGGTTGAACATTACACTGTTATGTCAGCCACCCAATTCCCCAGATTTAAATGCACTTGACTTAGGTTTCTTTAGAGCTATTCAATCGTTGCAAGAGAAGAAATGTGCAAATAACCTAAACCAATTAGTGGAAGCAGTGAAGAAAGCTTATTTGAAATTCTCAGAGGTGAAGGCAGACAACATTTTTATCACTTTACAGTCGTGCATGATAGAAATTTTGAAAGTTATGGGATCCAATGCCTACAGAATCCCTCATTTAAAGAAAGAACAGTTGGTTAGGCAAGGATTGTTTCCTTCTAGCTTGTCATGTGATCCTGTTCTGCTAGTAACTGCCGAAGCAAATCTTCCACCATTACCTTGTAAGTAAGATGCGCTTTTGTGCAAGTAAGCAAATGTGATGAAAATGTATATTGACATGTAATTTTGTAAATTGTTTTGCAGGAAATTGGGTGGTTGATGGCCTTTTTCAATGGATGGCAGATGGCTATGGTTAGTTTTTGGACATATTAAGATATGTAGTTTGTTACTTTAGGAAGTTACTCTAGCAATCTAACTTCTGATTGAAGTATTTAGTTAGTAGCCACTGTAAATTTTGGTAGTAGCTTCTGTTTGCTACTGTTAGTGAAGGTGAGTGATGTCACATTACTAACTGTCAATAGGCAAACTAATGTTGCTCTACATTACTATAATTGTGAAGAATGATGAGTATTGCATGCTGTTATAATCTTTCAATGAGTGTAGGCTTTGATTGTTTGTGGATGTTTGTGTGTAATGCATGGCTCCATCTGTTGACTGAGATTGGTTGTGATAAATGGTGTGCAGTTTGGTTACATAGTTAACGTTTGTGTATACATTGAAACTTTGTCTGAAGCTCTTTAATTCTTCCTTCACGTTTGTGTGTAATGCATTGGTAATTCTGATTTGCTTCCTTGATCTCATTGTGGATGTTTTGTGTATAATGCATTGAAATTCTAGTTGCATTCTGAAATTCTTCCTTAACGTTTGTGTACAATGCATTGATATTATGTTTTGCACTCTTTAATTCTTCCTTAACGTTTGTGTGTAATGCATCTGAAATTCTGATTTGCTTCCTCTCTGTTTTGTGTATAATGCATTGGCAATTATGTGTTGCTTCTTGATCTCTCCTTTATGTTTGTGTAAATGCAAACACAATGCCTGAATTTTAAAATAAAAAACAGAGAGGTATAGGGAAGAGGTATAGGCAAACATGCGGTGTTTACTTTGAATTGAAACATTTAACAGTAACAGATGCATTGAAGAGACACGACTTTAGTTGACACGCTGAGAAGAGGATTGTATTGCAACTGCAACACACAAAGGGAAGATATGTTTCCAACTGTAACAAGGCAACTAATTGTTGATTCCCAATACCTGTTTACATTCCCAACCCTTGGCGCCGTTGCATTGTTTCCTTTATTAACTGAACCTAACCCTTGGTAACCCCTTGGTAACCCTAATTAATTCCTATATATACCACCCTCTATGCAGAAACAATTATCACCAACCATTCACTCTCCTCCTTCCTCTCTGCTATCTGCTCATCTCTCTCTGCAGGTGTGGGACAATGGATCGGAACAAGAAGCAGGAGATCCTATATCTTTCAAGCCTCATCTCAACTCACCTGGAGGCAGACACTGTCCAGATGGAGAATAGGGGTCTCCAGACCAGAGTCGATATCGACGAGCTTGAGGAGACACTTGAGGAATTGCAGGCAAGGATGGATGCTATACTGGAAGATCAAGAGCACGAGGGACTGACGCTGAGTATAATGGAGTCATATGGGAGGGCTATAAACAATCTGACACTCGCAATTACTCATTTGAAGCAGAAGAGAGATGTTATTAATCTGGCAATTGGGAGTGTGAGGGTTGCTGCTCAGGAACTGAACAACTTTGGAAATTCCATTGCCGGCATCCCAACCATCTCTGATGCATCTGATTCTGATTAGAGTTGGGGTTTGTGTCGAATATATCATCCTTCCTTCCTCTATGTGCTCCAACTCATATTACTCTATGTAATTGGAATGGATAATAAATAAGAAGAATGCAGTTTGTGTTTGTGTTGAAAGTTCATTCCCCTGTTCGTTTACAGTTTGCCAATCAGAGCCAAAAGAAACAAAGTTGAATTCCAACCTCCAACCTAAACTCAATCAAAGGCAGTGCCAAACCCTAAATAAATTGAAAGCAAAACGTAGACAAATCCAAATTGAAATCCAAACCCCAAACAAACTGACATCCAAAGCAGTGCCAAGGCAACATAAATCAAAACCAATAAAGGTTGGCATTTGCAATCCACCGAAGTGCCAAGCCTAACTACATTCAAAGCAAAACAGAATGGCATTTGCAAACCAAGGAAGTGTCAAGAGTAACTACATTCAAACCACATTGAAACAGAATGGCATTTGAAATCCAAGCCTAAATAAATTCAAACCAAACTGAAACAAAAAATATTTCCAGCAATTAAACAAACTGAAATCCAAGGAATTACCAAGCCTAACTACATTCAAAGCAAGACAGAATGGCATTTGAAATCCAAGCCTAAATAAATTCAAACAAAAATGAATTCCAACCTCTATGTAATTGAATCAAAGGCAGAGGCAGACCTAACATCATTGAAAGCAAAACATAAAACACTTTGAATCCAGGTTATCCACCATTGCAGAATCCATTCTATCACAAACAGTGAGTAAGAACAAACAAACGTATGATCCATTGCTTATACCAGTCAGAAACAAACAAACACAAGAGATGGACGTATTAGTCCGAATCTCAATTTCTGAGAAGTACACATCATTTCTTCATCCCAAAATCCAAAATGAACCACCACTGTGGTGGTAATTTACAAAGATCCTATTTACAACCTCCATAACAGAACCCCAAAATGTATATTTACAACCACATAACCTAATGGTCATCAACAACGCAAGCTAACAACATCTATGGTTGCTTCAATAGTAAGAGGGAAGTAACAGCCTCAACATTTCAATGAAGCAAGGTTCCCAAGTAGGATCAGTCAACGTAAACATACCAGCAATTAGGAGATTGTTGAGGTCGAAATCCCTTTCCCCTTTATACTTGGCTGCCAACAACCTCTCCTCAACAGATGGCTTGTTCAAGTCAAAATCATGAATAACCTTCTCGGGTGTTGTACGTTGTGTGGACTTCAAACCCCTGAAATCAACAATGGCTTCAACAGTGGCATTTGCCTCGTCGCCGGAGTCCTCCACAATCTGAACAACATCATCGGCGGCCTCTCCACCATCGCCAATGGAATCTCGAACTACCATGTTCATGGAATCATCAAACAGAGCTATGGATTCCATCTCAAAATCCTCCAAAAAAGCAAGACTTTCCATGACCCAATTTCCCCAAATCGTGAAGAACCCTAAATTCGAAGGAGGGGACGAAGAAACTGGAAATTGAATTGAAATACTCACAATATATAGGAGGTCGGAAATGATTGACGCCCGAATTTTCCATTTCCCACCCAAAATTATTTTCAATTTCCCTCCGAAATTGAAAAGGAAGGTTGAAAGATTTGCCTTGCATCCAGTGCGAAATTGAGAGGAGAGAGAGCGAGGGTTAAAAGGTCAGAATTTGGGGAAATATTTCTTGGAAACGGAGAACGACATTGTTTGCCGACCGCGGAAGAATGTCTGAAACGACATTCTTACGCGACCGGAGGGAGTAAGAGATTCTTGGTAACTTATACGGTCCAATTTAAAATTAATTAGTAATTATTTTATAAATGTTACTTCCTTCGGATTGTTTATTTTATAGATGTTCATTTTAAAATTTCAATGAGGTTAGTTAATACTTTCTCCGTCCTGAAAATAAGTTTTTCTCATCCCAAGTAAAAAGACATCTCTTTGCAATTTTTTCGTTTTCCAATTCACTTTTCCTTTTATCAATTCTTGTATTACTAAATTATTACTCTCTCCGACTTTTAATACTTGATGCCAAGCATAAATGCACAACATTTATGAAAATGATTGGCTGAAGGAATTTGAAGTTGTTTGTGACTTATCTACCCTTGCAACTTGTGTTATTCACTCTTAACTCCTCCGCTCCACTCCTTCCTCCCAGCCCGTCTCCAACAAAATGGTTTGCCATTAATTAGCCAACAAAATGAGGGGCAAACTTGGAAAGTGAAAAAAACACATGCCTTGGTATCAGTAAAACGACAAGTATTTCTCTAAAACGTTAAGAGGTTGTTTAAAAAATCTAATTTTTAGAAAACTGAAGATATTTTTAAAATTATGTTTTAGTAACTGTTTTTTTCAAAATGGAAAAATCTCATTTTCAGAAATTTTCTAAATTAATACTGAAAATTAGAAACGTCCAAAATGGAGTTTTCTAATTTTTCCAAAACCAAATTTCTAATTTTTTTTTACTCCTGCTCAACCGACCCCATCTTGTTAATCTTAAAAATAAACAATGGGAAAAAACAACCCAAAATACTATCAACCACTCACTTTTCTCTTCAAACTATTATCCCTTTCTCCCGACCGTTCTCCCAAAACAATGCACAACTTTCTCCTTTAACCTGCACGCCGCCGCCGCCTCCTCCTTCTCCCCTGTGTGGTACTTCTGCTCTTTATGGTCTTTATTTTATTCTTTATTTTTATAATCAGTTTTATTTTTCATGTTCTTCGTATATCGATCCTCTGTTCGAATTCCTTGAAATATTGTTTCAATTGAGATGTAAATTTCAGTTTAATTGGCTGAAATTATTTTGGCTTGTTGGTTAAAGATGCATGCATGTAGTATTTTTCCCCCGAAAATGATGATAATTGGTAATATATTCATATAGATAAGTTTAAAATTATGAGAAATTGGTAGTGAATATTTGTCATGGATTTACGAATACATAATGAATGTTACCTCCTAGTTTTAATAATTGATGATTTAGATGAGAGGAAGAAATGATGGAGAAGATGAGGCTAAATGGTCCGACAAAAATGAATCGATATTTTTATCAATATTGTATGAAAGAGTTAAGAAAGATCCAAATGGTACTTCTAGTTTGAAAGCTATGGATTGACAAAATATGGATGAAGAAATGTACTTAGCTACCAGTGAACGATATGGACCAATAAAGTTGCAAGGTAAATACAATCGATATTAGGTGAACACGATTTTGAGTTTTCTAATATTTATTAATCTTCTAAAAAAGAAATAAATGATAGCATGATTTTTTTAATTAAAATCGAATTGATTGAACAAAATTAGTAGTTTTTGTTTTTAAAAAGAAGAAGAAATAGTTGTTAGATGAACACGATTTCGAGTTTTCTAAAGTTGAAAATTTTCACATTTAGTACAAAAGAAACATGATTTCTAGTTTTCTAATATTTTCTAAAATCAGAGATATTTCTGAAAAACGGAAATAGAAAAAACAGAAAATTTTCTGTTTGTAAATAGGATCTAAGTATTAAAAACTAGAGGGAGTATTATCTTTACTAGTTGTCCGAAATTATTCTCTATTCTCATCACTGATTATATGCATAATTAATTACTCCAATTTTTTTTTTAATATTTGAGATTTTGGGCTAAAAGTCTTTATTTTTAGACGGAGAAAGTATTTTTTTACTCTTTTTACATTTTTCAATAAATATCACTAGTTTTTATTTTATTTTATTTTCAACCATTGCAATAATTTTTTCCATTTTTTCCATTACTTTTAACTAAAAATAATCATTATTTTGGTATCTAAATTTTTTGTTAAATAAACAAATATAAAAAATCGAACAAAGCATAAGTAAACAATTTGAATTATAATAAGACAAACCTATAGCATGTAAACCGACTTCTTTTCTTTAATTTCCTTTAATTATTTGGTTTAAAGAAAAGATCGAGTTGTATGATCCGTGTCATCTGAGTTGGAATACAAATGGTACTTTGGTGGAAAAAACTTGAGTACATCATGATATACCTACATCATGATTTAAGATGATGACACGTGCTCCAAATAGTGTTAAAATATCACTATTCTTAATACTTTTTGACACGTGTCATCATCCTACATCATGATGTAGGTATATCATGATATACCCAAGTTTTACTCGTACTTTGATCGAGCACTCCATCTCAATCACATACTACTAATTTTCTTATAATTTAAAAAATACAAGCAAGTGTAGATCTTGCCACAAAATTAGGCTTTTACTGTTTTGCATTAACTTAATTAATTATCATTGCTTTTAAATATCTCAATATTGATTGTGTTCGACTAGTACATAAGAGATTTTTATTTTTATTCACTCTTAATCTAAAGACTTGGTTCGAGTTTAAAAAAATAATTATACATATATATTGATAGAGTAATTTTTTTTTGGAAATCCAATAGTATTTGAAAAAAATTAGTGGTAGAGGAGAGGTAGAGAAAACACTAGAAGACAATAATAGGAAAGAAAAACTGAAGTATGAACTGAATCAGGTGGACACGCCACTAGCTACTATTGCACACATGTAATGTGTCCATAAAGAGAGAAAATCTTTTTTTCTGATTAAGATCGATGTTGACACAAAGTAGGAACTAACTCCACCAGCTTAGGAGCATTATTGTTGTGTTAATTACTCATAATTGTGCTCTTAGCCTACCTGTTTGTGTGGGAAACCTAATCTTTTCCCTCTTATTTCTAATCAAATAATGGCAGAATCTGACATGCTAATTAATTAATTAATCTGAACCATTGATCATTTTTTTAATTTCACCTAGCTTCTTGTATGGACCATCGATTATATCCTATCATTTCATGCATCTTTCATTTTGTTTGAGCCCAAAAATAATCCTTCCGTTTTCGAATAATTGACACTTTATTGTTTATGTACACGTTTCGAGGAGGCCGAATGACTTACTATTTAACCCCAAAAAATTCTGTACTTTTTTTCTAACATACGTTAATCCTTAACGTACGTCCGAAAAAAAGTACAGAACTTTTTGGGTCAAATAGTGAGCCATTCGGCCTCCTCGAAACGCATGCATGAATAGTAGCCAGTGACAATTATTCGAAAACGGAGGGAGTATTTTTTTTTACAGGCCCTCTTTGTCTAATTATACTTATAAGATATTTTTGGATGCTAATTTTGGTTAAAACTTAGACCCAAAACAAAATGTGATACCCATGCAACTATTACCGGCTTTAATTCACTAGCTTTTATCTTTTCCTTTTTAAGGTATGAAGCATGTGTATTTGTAAGTCTGTTTGATTATGACTAATTATATTTGTAATACGAAAAAATAAAATACTTTTACCATTAAATTTTTCATAAACAAGATTCAAACAAACAATGATGCTTAATTCACTACTGGATGATGTTAATTAGAAGAAGGCTTAAGAGTAAAATCCTTTCAATAAATAATCTCTCCAAAACCGATGATGAAGTTCGAAACATGTTACTAAAAAATGAGAACGTCCAAAACATAGGGCATTCCACTAATTTGACTTGGTGAGTCTTGTATTACACTTTCTGCGTCTTGAGCCCAAATTTCTTTCACATGCACTGGCCCAAACCAGAGTCTACTACATGTTTTACTACATCCAAAGTCCATACCTAGAATCCAATGGCGGATCCAAAAAGAATTGGAGCCTCTCCCAAACTTTATTTAGGCCTCCTAACGCAAGAATGGAGTGCTGTTCTGCTTCTGCTGCTGAGTGCTCTACCGCGCCTCTGCTTCTTCACGCCTAATTTCGCTATCAGGGTCTTAACGCCATTTACAGAAGAACAAAAAACATTCCCTAAGGTAAAAACATATGGGGAAAAATATGGTATAATTGGTAATAATCTCTTAATTTCCTGGCGACAGTTAGCAATCTATCTTCCGTTCTTCAGGCCATCCAAACTCTTCCAAAAATGCCAACACAACCCCATTTGTCCAACCAAATCCAGTCTGTAATTGCACCATTACACAAACAAAGTTTTAAGTTAAAGCAAAATGTATATATAGCTGCGTGAAGAACACAAAGGGCCTGGGCCTGTGCATGTGCGTGTGGGCGAGCACATGTGAGCCCTGGATATAGCTTTAGGATTTTGTGCGTACCTGGGGTGTGTATTCACCACCACCTCCAAATTCTCCACACTTTTCGACATCTTGTTTTTCATGCATTGTACCTGTTTTCTTGTAGGCAACATAGTTGGTTGTTATCCATTTCACTGCTATGTCTTCTGCTAATGACCTTGCCTCATCTAATCCTGATTTCACCAGACCTTCAACTATCATGTGTTGAAGTGGTGCCCAACCATTTGGAAAATCCCTGTTTGCATAATTCCTTGTAAGTACTGTAACTTGAAAAGAAAATTACTTAAAAGCTATCTACAGATTTTTTTTTGAAACCGCTAGAAACTGATTGGTAGATGACTCTTGGAATGAACATTGAGTCTAAGCTGAGAAGTAAGAAACAGGTTACTCACCACTGCTGGCCTGAATTGGTTAAAGAAGTGGCAATTCCAAAAGGATGAAGTAGGTCTGATCTTTGAAGACTTCTCATCACATTCTCCACCAAAGTAGCATCTTCAAAATGTGTAATTCAAAAAGCATTCTTGGTATTTCATCAGCTTATAAAATGAAAAGAAAAAAGGAAAAGAAATCTACGGTGTAACCTTTTATTTCAAGACAAAAGAAAACGATAAAAGTTCTCTCATAAATCAACATTTCTAATTCTTTTGATCTGCGAAAGAGGTGAAACCGAGTAACACTAGGAGATGGAGTTTTGACAGATGAATCAATGCTGCACTTCCTAGTTAGCAGATTTCCAATTGCATTAAATTCTAGAGAACCTGGCCAAACACATTTCTCTGCGATGACTGAACTAGAGCTTAAGCGATGGTTTAGATGTGATGGAGATATTAAATGTCAGAACATGAGCCAATATGCAGCTACATGGTAAGGACAAGGACTAGCAAGTTTTTTAATGATATGAAAAGCGCTGATACTTTCTACTGAAAAGCAATATCCCAATGAACATGTTCCTCCTTCTGTTTTCTCAAGAGCGTCGAGATTACTAGTGAGTTAAAAAGCTTCAATTAGGTCACTCAACAAGTACACTTAAGGTCATAGGTAAGGTACTGTCTATCAAGCTAAGCTGATTTGAATGATGACTTGAATGAAATTTCAGTTTGCATTCAGGGTTACCGCAATTTTTGAGTCTCATGCCGCTAATTAGTATTTGTATTGGGTGTTACAAACCTGAATTGAACAAGTCTATCCACAATGGAACAAAGTTTGAAGCAAATACATTCTGATTCTGGTTACAAGCTTGCCATCTTTGAGGTTTCTGTAAGAAAGAATCGAAAGGAATTAGCAAAATTGCAGAAAGAGCTAAAACCCTCAGGTGAAAAATAAAAAAGACTAGCTAAGGGCATCACCTCACACACAGTGCTGTTATCGAAACAGTAATCAAGCCACTGTCCCTTCCTTTCATTCCAGAAGATAGAGTTGATTGCCTCTTTTCTTGCTTTAGAAGCTTCCAAGAAACTCTCTGCAATGCTCTTCTCACCAGTGACTTTGGCCAAAAAGGTAATGTCTAGTTCCATCTGGATAAAAAGGCACAACGACTCGTCATATGGGTTGCACGCACAACATACTAATTTTGTGCCATCTTCTCATAAGACTTGAGATATACCTTGAGTATGTAAGCATTTAAATCGACAGGTAAAATTGAAGTAATAGCCAATGATGTAAGCTCGGAAGAATTCCTGAAACAAGAAGATCCAACATGTAATTTTCCAAGTTTTTAGTAGACATGAACAATTCTCAGCCTTCAGGATGTACATTTTGAATTAGGAAACCATAAGATAATTTCATACAGCAAAATTTTGCTCAGAATAGTACCTCATCCATCTCGAACTAAAATCCCATCCTGATTCAGCAGCTGTAGCCAGTTCTCGGTAAAATTGCTGTTTCTCAGAGGACTTCAAGAATTTGGAAGCTAACTTCTTGTCCTGAGACAGGAAAATAATTCAAGAATTACAACTCTGAGGTTTCGTAGAAACGTAATCTGGCACAAAAATCAGATAATGAAAACTGATATGCTGGTGGGAAGAACTCACTATTGTTGAAGATTCTGGCCTTGGTTTGTTCCACATTGCATAATACCGACTTAAATTATGACTCTTTCCTTGAGAATCCTGGATGACAATTTTATGCATCTCTACAGTAAAGAAATAGGACCGTCAAAATTTCATGCCAACAAAATAGAGCAAAAGATCAAAGCAAAAGTGGTAGCAGACAATACCAGAATTCCAGAATTGATATTCCTTGACCAATACAGGCAGAGTCTTCCTAGCAAAATCCATATCGCCCGTCCTATTATATATCTCATAAACCATTGAGCTCAGGAGGGGAGGCTGGCTGCAAAATGAACCCCAATTTCATAATCTAGTCTAAAGACCAACAATAGCGTGAAAGAGAAAAACAACTAAAGACATGAAAAGAACACATGAGATATAGCAAATTAGCAATACAGATATTGGATATATCAGTAATCAAACAGACACAGATTTTAGTAATTGTATTGGCATGTTTAAAAGACGCAGAAATAGACCTAAAGCAGTTCTTCCCCAGTGAAATAAATAAATAGATAAATGCAAAAGACAATTAGTGAGAGAAGTATTACCTCCTATTGGTGTAATAAGCTCTTGCCCCATTAAGAACAAAGCCATAATCATCAACAAGTGAAATAAGATTAGTCACAATTGCTTTTGCAGACATGTACATTTTACTTGCCAGCAATCCCCTGCATCACGAGAGTTTGTCATCATCAACACAATAATCCTCTTCTACTCCACCCGGTCATGAGACTAATCTTGTTCGAAAAATAAATAATTAACAGCTAAAAAAAAAACACTCAATAGAAAACCAACCTTATAACCCAATAAGAATCCCAATAATAAACCTCTCTAAAACGTGAGCCAGGCACCACAACTGGGTTTGGTAAGGGAAGCAAGGTGTGCAATTCTGGGTTTTTCCACACCTCATCAGACACTTTTCTACTCAAAGTCTTCCATATTCCATGAACCTCTAATGCCCATCTTCTCACCTTTGTGTTCTTCACTTTGGGCAAAAACCCATCCGGTTCAACAACAAAATCCTCCGGTTCGTGTACTCCCAGATCATCCCCTGCATCCCCAAAATACAACCCAACAAAATCCTCAAATTCCTTCACCGAAACATCATTTTTGACAAGTTTGTTAAAACACTCTTCTACCGTGGACAGGTTTTGCTTCAACGACAGGTCGACGTAGCGCTTCGGATCGAAATCTTTGTCATCGCCGTAAGTTTTGAGGGCGGTTTCTTGAAGACGATCGAGAAAAGCGAGAAGAGGGGCTGTGGGCACAACATGGGCAGATGGGTCATTGCATGGAGGAGGACCAGGTGACAAAGAAAAAGGTTGTGCTATTGTCATGGTGGTGGCTAGTGAAAATGAAGAGAAGAAGAATATTCTAAAAATGGTTTGGGATGGAGAAGGGGCGGCCATTGTTGGAAGAATGAGAAGGAATCATGGTTATGGTTATTTTTATATATGAAGGTAGTGATTTTTGGTTGGATTAAGCCGGCAATTACAAGGTTAGTGAATACGACGAGTAAGAAAAAGGAAATCGAAATTATGTGCCAGACAAGACTATACAGTAGAAACTTTATAAAATAATACACTTGGGACTACCAAAATTTATTAATTAAAAGAGTTATTAATTAATCGATAAATTATTAATTATTAATTTATATATTAATTAATATTTTATTAATTTATAGTAAAATACTTAGTTTACAAACACCTTTCAAGCTTCCACTTACTGTAATTATTGTATACAATACATGTACTGTATATCAAATGAAGGACCCAATTTGAAAGAAACCTTCAATCTCCCACCTTATTATGCTTCTTGTGTTCAATGTATCACTTTATGGACATTAAAAATATTTTCTATATAAACAAGATCAAAATACTGTAGGTTAACACAAACAAATCATACACACAACATGGCTTCCCATCTTAAAGGTGTGAAAAAAACAACAATGACAGACGAGATTCGAAGAGCATTATGCAAGCACAACAAGGATAATCCAAGTCTCACTCAAAAGCAATTGAGTCATTTTTCAAGAAACCTTCATAAATCATTCATGTAATATGCTATATATAAGGAATTATTAATTTATATTTTATATGGGGTCTAAAGAAATTATTAAAAATGTATTATCTTATAATTTTAGCGAATTATTAATTTAGCACCCTATCCCCGAGTCGGGACCGGCCAAAAATATTATCTTAGAGAGTTTATTAAATAATCGAATATTAATTTATCGAGTTTCTACTGTATTTAAATATGCTTCTTCATAGTAATTACTACTCACATTTCCTCTCCAGTTTATGCGAATCCAAGCACACGTCAATGAATCAGAATTACGTGTCGATGACTCGTTGCTTGCTGTGTGTACTATCTAGAGGACCATTCTCACAAAATCAATTGACTTTGCCAACCGCCTACCACGGACAGAAAGTACTATGTTTTTATTTTTTATGTTCTTCTTTTGACCGATTTGATAGTAATTATTACCCCCAAAATTCACAATAATTTGTCTGATTTAGCCATCAAAATATAAATAGTTTCTAATCAATTTCGTCACTTGACTTACTGAATTCTTCTCAATTCGACATTTCAAAACATTTCATCTATGAATTCCACTAAATTTCAATAAAACTATCAAGCACGCATTACAGATGGACACCAAATCCATCAAGTCTTCACGCAAAATAAATTAAAATTGGCATTCGTTCTATTTTTTTATTATTCTTTTCATAATTTATTAATCCATAGTGTTCGATATAAAAGTACATTGATGATCAAAATTAAAATTAAATGAATTTAACATCCATGTATGACAATTTTAACGAAAATTAACGAAAAATCATAATTAGAGTGTTGAAATTCTCAAATAAAATAAAATAATAATTATTTAATTGACAAAATTAAAACATCATGATTACAATTTGAGAAACTATATACTTCCTCCGTCATTTTTAATGGACGTTTGAGCCGTAAATCGTTGTCCACAATTAACTGATGCTTTCTTTTTTTCTTTCCAAAATTGCCCTTTCAAACTACATGTCATTCGGCCTAGACTAGGCGTCATGCAAGTGATTAGACAGAAATGAAAGGAAAAGCCGAAGGCTGAGAATTTTGGAGGGAATAATTTTTTTAGGGATAGCGCGAAACAGAGGACAAAGATGGATGGGAAGAAGAAAAACCCACTTCATCATCTGTCATTACTAAAAATAAAACTTGAGAAGAAGAATCAAAATTGTTTCAAAGATGGATGGGAGTGTTGTGGGTGTTTATTTCGACGACTCATAGTTTGATAGCGCTTATCAATTTGATGATTCGGCCAACATGTTTGTTAAGGATTCCATTGATGTTGTGGAAGAACAACGAGCTTATGTGACTGATATTTTTGCTGCAAGCGTAAAATGTGAGAAGGATGAAACTGTGGAGGACACATATGAGAAAAAAAGATTGTGTGGAAGAGGCATGAGGAGAAGAAGAGGTTTCGCCATTAAAGGTTGTGGATGATGAAGTGGAATGTGGGCTTGTATTTGACGGAGGCATAGCCATTACTGGGGTCAGTGATTGTGTAGAGAAAGTGTCAATGGTTCCTCCTGAAAAGTCCCGTCTCCATATTGATTTAAATGAGGAAGCATTTATTGATGATTGCGCCTTTATTTCTGCGATTGTTCATGGGGGGTTGTCTTTCAATTTGAATGAACAACCTCCACAGATAAGCGAAGGCAAGGAGTTTGATCTGAACAAGTTGCCAAATGAAGGAAGGTGGAAGTTTGATGATCCAACTCGAGAAAGAGAGTTTATTGTGTTGCGATTACTTTTTCCTGATTTCCATTAGATGTGTTCTCTACCTCTTGAACATGGTTAACATTTTGTGTAATTTTGATGAGTTTTGTAACTCAACCCTTGCCAAGGTTATTTAGTGTATGTACTGGCTAAGTATAGGTAGATTTCTCTGTTTGACCATGTCCTCCAATATAGAATTGGGTAATTTTTGATGTTTGTGTACTGTAAATGTAGGAGTGCAAACAACTGTGTTGATATTGCACAAGCGTTTTAATTTTCTAGGTACAAGTTCGTTAATACCGTTTGCATCTTGAATTTAAAAGCAATTACTAGTATCCACCACAACAAACTACTCAATCATTTCACATGTAATAAAAGTAAATTAAGTTTAAAACTGAAAGTAGAGAAACTTTTTTTATTAATGATAGAAGGGAAAAAAGAAAAAAATATAGAAGGGGATTGACATAAAGACGGAGGGGAAGTTTAAAGACAAGAAGAACATGACCAAATGAAGTTAGGCCTTTGGGATGCCAGCCATCTTGTTGCCAAACTTGTCAAGTTGCATGGCAGCCTAAATGAGATTGTTGGTGGCCAACTCCACCATGCGCCTCTGCGTCTTTAGGTGACTAATGACCTTCTTCAAGGGGATGTGGGCGTTGCCTATTGTAAGGAGCATATCCCCCTCATATGAATTCTCCTTTGTGATATCATCCCTCATGTCCTTCAGTTTGGCAGGCAGCTCCTTAAGGGTGATGATGTCTTCTTGTAACTTATTGAGCTGCCCCTGCAACTCAACCCCTACCCTGTTTAGCCCTCCTCCAATCTTCCCAGCCTCCTAGAGAGTATGCTTGCCCTCCCTTGGATCCATTATGCAGCCTGCAAAAAATAGAGAAAAAGAAGGAGAAACCAAGATAAGAACAGAGGAAAGTTAGCTTTGGTGTGTTCTCCAAAGATTGTGCTACCTCTTTCATATATGACTCTGGTGCTGAGTCCTGCAGACAATTGGAAACTTTCTCTTCACTTTGATTGGTTGATTAATCAGTAGGAGTCTCTGCACCTGCAAGGGAAATAAAGTTATTGAGGCAGATGTTATCTTGGAAATGGAAACTTTTCAGAAAAGAGATTTATTTCAGAAGCAAAATCCCAACTTTTTCTCCTCACACGGCAACAAAATTAGGTGAATTAGGAGTTTGACCAAACTAGTACAACCGTTGCCTTTTATAAATTCAGATTACCATTCATTAATTACATGGTAATATCTAACACAACGGCTCAATATAACAGTTATAAATTTAAAAATTAAACCAGTAAAATTAGATAGCAGTTAACTGACAAAGGAGAAGGAGGGATAAATTAATTACATCAGTTTACACCATTGTTACCCTAAGTATGTGAGAAAAAATGGTAAACAGAGGGTGATAAGAATTAGAGAATGATATAAATAGAAAACAAAGGAAATGCCAGCCAATATATTAACAAAACTTTATTGACAAATCACACAATTTATACACTCTTACTGCCATTAAGGTTAAAGTATAAAATGGAAACATAGGATGATCAAATTCAAATAATCAAGCACACATCATAACATAATAGAAACAAAGGGAATAATAAAAATTACTCTTATTAGGAACTCTAAGGACATAAGAGAATTAAATGATTTCATACTCCTGATATACTCAATTATAGGTACATAAAAATTATCAATAGCCAACAATTATTCCTATACCAAAATCATTTCCTATCTGTGTAGCTGACCGCCCTGTCGAAATGCGTAAAAAATAATAATAATCATGATGCCTAGATGCACAATTAATTTAAGAATAGTGGTAATAGGGTCGAACCACATGGATTAAAGGATGAATCTTGCCTTAGATGTATGACAGAAATAAATGCACAAAACAGTAGCACGGAGGTGGGGTGGGTTGGTCAAATGAGTTGACCAAAAGGAATATTTGAACACTAACAATTAATAAACAGAAATAATAATAAAAGCAATGTAATAATGCAAGCAGAATGACAAAAGTAAACAAAATAACCAAGGAGGTAAAGTTAGATGAGAGAGGTTCTAAGCAAAGGATTTTCTCAGGTTGCGTCGAGGCCTAGTCAATCATCGGCACATAAATATTCTATTCCCAAGTTATAGATGTGCTATAGGGGCCAGATACGTTTAGGCCCCCTACTTTCCTTCGTACGAGAAGCTACCCCAAGGTACGCTTATGGGATATCCTTGACGCTCTGCCATCCTCTAAGGTACGTTTATGGAGGCAATACTCAAAGGCCCATTAAGTAGAGGAAAGACACGTCTAGGGCAAGACACGAAGACTCTACCCTAATTGGTCGCTTGCCCTAGTCAGATTGGACCAACTGATATGATGACTCCGAACTAGCTGTCTACTCTACCATGCAGCCTCACGTTAGTTATTACCATATGGATGACAGTATTCACAAGAGATAAACTAGCAGGTGATCAAACTTCTAATAAACCTCGAATGAAATGGCAATAAAACGGCAAGCAAGCAAATACAACAACAGAAATATATGAAGAACTATTAGGCCTCAAAACTATCCTTGCGCAACCCTTGAAATACCCTTGCTAAGAAGGATGGGCTTAGCCACTCATGTTAACAAATAAATAATAACAAATCTAATAAATAACATACACAAGAAACAAGAAATAAACAAAATGAAAATACTTAAAAAATACCAGCCGGAGTTTAAAACTTCGGATAACAAAAATGCTTGATAGCTTTGATGGAGAAAAATGAGGGAAGAACAGATCCTAATGTAAGAGAGAATGTTTGCTCCCTAAAAGAGAGAGAGTTGGCGGATACCAACCCTAAAAGAAATGTAAAAGTAAGAGTTGATGATAAAATGTTCTGAAACCCTAAAAACTAAAGGTTTAAATAACCTAACAACCTACAAAAGGACAAAGTCCAGCTAAGAGGGGTACAAAGCACGGAGGAAGCGTGTCCTAAGGGGAATATTCCCTAATGGCGATAGGGAATCTTCATGGAATCCCGCGTAGATCTTCTCTGGTACGTCATTGGACTGAAAACGTGCACGTGCGGCAGCAAGGCTCAGGCATTAGACGGCTCCTTGGGCTGGATGACTCCGCAGTAAGGGCTCGATGACATGGTAAACAGTTAGGCCTCGACGCTGGTCTTGAGGCTTTAAGATCCACGAAATTAAATTCCACCAAAAAGGGGCTGTTTCAGCATCTTTTTCTCCTTGAGCCTAGATCTGCAAAAAGGATGAATTCAAAGAAAAATTAGCAGTATCATGCTCGAAATAAGACTAAGAAATAAGAGAAAGAGACGCATAAAACGCACGCTATCAATAGCCCAGAATGATCTTAACACTTCAAACTGCATTAAAAAAATTAACATCATCAGTGGCTATATGAGTTGGGGCATTGTCTTGTTGAATAAAAATGTGTTATGTAATGTTGTCCCTAGGCCACTTGCTTACAATGGCAAGTAACACCCTCTCAATCATAAACTCCTTGATTGTTGTCCTACTGATTTTAGAAATTCGTTTTAGCTCAAGTGTACCTCGAGGCCTATTCTGACTTGACCTAATAACAGCAACACTACGAACTAAAGCGAAACTCCAATCTTGCAATCAAACATACAAGAGTCATTACAATTATACCTTGGCCTAGCAACAACAACTAAGAACATCAACTTAGGAATAAAATTGACATTTATTATTGTTCTTACTGGATCTTCTTCATCATGTTGAAGGTAATATGTTTTGTGACCACTTAGTTAGATAGAACCACTTCTCATCAATGTGCACAATATTTTTCATATTCACGAAGGTTGGATCGTGTGGCGTTGTTGCTGGATCGAAGGATGCCAGACAATGATTGACTTTGCTCCTCAGATTCTTCTCTTTCAATATTGGATGGATTGCATTGCTATGTCGCCTTATCACACCTTCTTTCAACTTCACATGCAGATACGATTTACTAACTCCCAAAGTTGCTGCCAAAGACCTCAATGTTGTTCTCTTCCTCAGTGGAATGTATTTGATTCTCTCCAAATTGAAATCAAGCCTTTTCCTACCCCAATTCTGGACTCTACTATTAGCATAATGGTGCTGACCTGAATCTCTTGTCCGTTTCTAAATCCTCTGTATTGTACGGATGCCCACACGAAACAATTCTGACACCTCCCTCGTTGTTATTGGCTTCAACTTGCCATCTTCACTCCTCTCCAGTAGCATTGCGTAGACAGCCAGACGTTCATCGTTCGATAGCTCCTTCCGGTGAGCTAACCAAATGTCACCACCAAACACTCAAATTAAAGGCAAAAATGATTGAAAATAAATTAAATATGACAGTTGGACAAAGTGTTTAAGTACCTAGTGGGCCGTTGATGTCTGGGACCTTCCGCTGCTGTGGTTGTTCATCGTCGCCGGAGAAGGTAGAGGACAACTGCTCAAGGCCAAGACAGTTGGCTTTAGGGGATTCCAAATGGGATAGTTGGGGCTGGGCTGCCTTCTGGAGGAGACCCTGAAATGTGGTTTAAGTCGGCTATGGGAGAAGTCATCCTAAATATTCAGAGAGAGGAACACTTTTACTGTTGGTGAATTGAAACGGAGGAGGGAGATGTGGAAGAAGTAACCCATTTGTAATAAATAATCGAAAATGGGGGGAATGAAATGTAATTTGAATTTGGCCAAATTTTTCAGTTAATCGAAATGGCCAAATTTGAGCGGGATCTAGGGTTAAGGGTTGGAGAGGTGAGAGAGTTGGAGGAAGAGACGAGGGTGAGGAGAGATTGAATTCTTTTTGAATGGGTTGGGTTTCGAAAATTCGAAATTTGATTTGAATTTTAAAAACCACGACGTTGGCCCATCTGCTGTGTTGCGTCAGTAGAATGTTGGGTTGGCCCACGCGGGAAGCAGTTGATCTTAATAACCGCGCTTGTGGGCCCAACGTCCATTAAAAAAGGACGGAATGAGTATATTATATATTTTGATAAAGCGAATGTCTTTTAAGAATATTCTGTCCTTTTTAACTTATCGAGTTATTGAAATAAAATATCAGTCTAACATCTAGATTTAAAAAAAATAGTAAACTCATTTTCACAACCATTAAAGTAATAATTAACTTTTTTTAATATATTTCTAACCGATCACTTTCAATCGTTTTATTAACTATACTTAATCAACACTAATTTTAATTACCTGTTAAAAATAATGAAAAACGTTATATTTTTTTTAGCCAATTAGTTAACATAATTATTACTAATAATAATGTGTCACTTACTCAGTTTTTTTTCTTCTTTAAAACGAAGCCCACGTAACTACGCAAGAAGTAAAGCAAAAACAAAGGATTGTAAAATTTTGAGTTCAGTGGAAAACGAGGAAAGGGAATTAAGGTGAAACAAAGTTGAGCTCCTCAGAGTGAAATCGAATTCCACATTAGGATTCAGGAATTGGAACGATTTTGAAATTGGAGAGGAGAGAATTGAATTCCATCATCTCCTCTACGCCTCATCATGGGAGCACAAAAATCTCTCTAAACTAAACCAGAAAAACAAATCTGAAAAAAAAAACTAATGAAAAGAACAAGAAGATCACCTGAAATTCAATTTCTTTCAGGTTTTGGGTTGGTTTGTTGAAAGTGAAGGAGATTCCTACCACTATCAGTGGTTTTCAAGAACACCAACCTACCCTGTCATTTCTGATTTGCAACTTCTCTCTTTCATTTTTCTTTTGGATTTTTTTCCAAGTCTTTTTTCCTTTTTAAGACTGCGCGCGCGGCGAAAGGGAGAGAGTGAAAAAGGTCTATGAGTAGAAAACCCTGGAATTGATGGTTACGATTTCAATTGCATGCTTTTGATCCAATGGCAGGAAATAACCGCTAATTATTTAAACTCTCTCATTCATAACCTAACTTCCATTTGAATTTGAATCAGTGATTTGAGTTAATTAATTAAATCAAAGTTAACTAATTAATGCGATCTAATTGTCTACAAATATTTAAATAACGACTAAAAAAAACTAAGAATTTAATAACCACATTGGGGTTTAGAGTATGAAAAATTGTTCACCGGTGTATTTTTTATATTTTAAAAGCACAGCAAAGTAATTTTGGCAGTAATAAAATACATCTTTTTTCAATAAATGTAATCAATCTATCATTTATCAAACTCTCTCATTCAATTTCGTAATCGAGTTTTCACAATACTTATTGTTGAGAACTAGTATTAATCAGATTTACCATCATCTTAAATGGAAACATTATAACAACAGTTTCCAAGCTATGCAAAATCAATAAAAAAAGTGGAGATTGCAAAAAAAAACCAAACTAAGATTGACCACAGAAAAACAGAAAACAGAGCGTTACCCTTGACTACAGAAATAATCTTGAAAAAATGCAATGTTTTTTCAAAATAAAAATGGAAGAAAGGTCCAGTCAAAATGACAGGCTCTTCCTCACTCAGTCATGAGATGGAAGATGGGGAAAAAAAGGCTAGCTAAGCTAACCCCACCGCCCAACTTCATCAAAGGCAGCCAGCTGTAAATTTGATTAAAAAATCCAGGAACTATAAATAACTAAGCGTTAAAAACTTAAAAAATGACTAGAAGCAAGCCAAGGCCAAGCAATCCATTTGTCTTTAGGGCAATAAATTCTGGAAAGTGGACACTGACTTGGGTCATAAAAGGACAGTTATCCTGAAAATCTGGATGCTACACCAGCTGACCGGCGAAGAAAAAAACCAGCCTGCTGTTGACTGCAAAAAGCTGAGCAGGAATCAGTAAACTCAGGTTACATTGCTGATTTCTCCCAATTATTTACTGTTTTCTAAAGATGGACTTTAATTACTGACCCCTACAAAAAGATCCCTATAGGAATGGAGGGACCTGGCTGTATATAAAAGAACAAAGGAAGGGAAAGGAGTAAAAACTAATAAGGGAGAATTGGAAGTAATGGAATTGTCAGCTTCTCAGCAAAGGAAAGATTCTTCCACCACAAATGGGCAAACCAGAATCCAGCAAAAAAACAGGGTTTTCAAGGGAGTCAGAGCAAGGCTGTATATAATCCGCCGTTGCATTGCGATGCTGCTATGCTGGAAGGAAGAGCATAAAGAGGAGTAACAACGGCAAGATAAAACATTTCTTGCAATTGTCAGCTGCTCAAGATGAAGCACATTATATATGTATAATGCAGTGAAGAAAATGTATGTAGTAGTTAGAGCGTGTTTGTAGAGTTTGATACAAAGAATGGGTGCACTGCACTTGAAGTATACTGTTAAACGAATGCCATGCAATATTTCTAAAAGCTTGCAAATTTCATTGGAATTGCAGCTAATTACCTCCTTTGCTTCAATGAAAGGCTCCCCAAGATCTCTCCATTGATGTTTTCACAGCAGCAAAGCTGACACCACATGATCCAAACATAACATGTACATTGTAGAAGGTAGTACACATGCAAATTATTGGAAAGATAAGGGGAAGGAAATAACAAATATAGAAACAATAGGCTGAGATCAAAATGTACAAAGATGTGCAAGTATAAATGAGAGTTTCCATTTTCATTCAGCTAATGCAAAGGCACAAAATTCAAGCAAACCATGTGAGATTAGAGAGTGAACTTTCTAAATGAGCTAGAGCAAAAGGAATGGTTCAACTAAAGCAGCAAGGGAGGAATAAGATCAACTGATCAAGACAATAAAAATAGTAAGCCCAAGTACTGCCATCCCATCGCTATTCATGATGCATTAGAATAATTCATGCCCAGCCAGCATTTATCAACTGGAAAACATGATATTGAGGCTGCATTGTTGCAGAGAAACTCACCACATAAACTAGGAAATCACGAAAAAACTCAATCAAGAACTCCATTAGAAACCACCACCAAAGATGGTACACAATTCACTAGCTGACCGCTTCGTTGATGAAATTATCATCACTGTGATGAAAGGACAACACGAGTATCTTCTCCCACTTTCAGACAGACCCAACAAGCTCCTAAGCTCCACAATTTCTAATCACTAGCACTAACAACCAAACCGATAACGAATAGAATGTAACATACATTTTGCCAACTAGTTACAATGCAATATATTCATCTGGATATAAATAGTTTGTTCTATCAATATATAAAAGCAAAAATCATCTCCGTGAGCATAACATCAAAATATCCAAACAACAATATGAAGTTACGGAAAATTACGAATAATTACAGAAAGAGATGTTCAATGACAATAAGGATCACAATCACGACATCACAAAATCTTTTTTTCTTTCTCGATGGAGCCCTAAAAAGATCCACAAACAGGAAATGCAAGAATACAGAGGGGAGAATTTTGATTCGATTATTTACATAGGGAGGTCAAACAGGGAGATCGGATGCGTCTTGGTGTTGATGAGGATTGGTAGAGAGAGCGAGAGGGAGATCTGGCGCTTCTTGATCATCATCATCGTCAGGATCGGTAGTGGAGACATTGACGCAGGAGAAGCGTTCGAGGGAGGAGAAGAAGGCGGAGATGACGGAGGAGCTCACCCAATTAGCCACGCTGTTGAAATTCTCCATCGAAACAATGCTGTTGTTGTTGCTGTTGTTGTCGTCATTGCTGTTCCTGCCGTTTTCCATAGTGGAAGAAGGGCCTTGGATTTGGAGAGGAGAATTGGGGATTTTCTGATAATCCCAAACCCTAATTGGAGAGGGTACGAACAGGGTAAATAACTAAAAAAGGGCGGGGAGAGATGAGAAAAATGTGGGTAGTTGAAAGTTTCAGCTTTGAGAGTAGTAGACCATGCTCATTAGTCATTATTACGGATCTATGGACTCTTTGATAATCCAAGTATCTTTGATGGCTCACGCGTTTTCCTTCGTTTAATATTTTAATTAATGAGAATTTTCCTTTTCCTCACTTTTTTTACATTATTAAAATGCTCAAGTTTTCCTATTTTCTGCTAAAAAATAAAATAAAAAATCTCATCAATAAAACTATAAAGAAAAGCATAATACAATGAGACTAGACCAAGACATTACTTTTCGTGGATAGTTTTTATTTTAATATTATTTACATTTTTTCTTCAATTTATATAATCTTTTTATTAACTTTTTAGTCATTAAAATACAACTTTAAAAAAACTACAGTACATCTAATATCTCATTGATGAGTGAGAGGAAATAAAGATAAAATTAATTAATTAATGTGGTGGTAATTAAAAAGATAGAGAAATAATTTGAACTACCATATTTATCCTCATGTATTTTAATAAAATTAATGTAAAGTAAAGGTAATTTGTGTCCAATAAAAATGGACACAATGCTAATCTGTCCGGTGGAAGTGGACAGGTTAGCAAAACCCATATTAACATTGACAAGTAATACTATATTTACTCACAAATTCTACAAAATAATTGAAAAAATAATTGATGTGTACAAAACAAAATTTTAGTCCTTGACTAGAAGTAGTAGTGGTATTGAATTGAAGGAGATTAAAACACACCATTCAAATTTTGTCTATTTGTAGCATTTGTTAAAATAACCATAACTATCCTTACGTTTTTAAAAAGCTCATCTCCTATCAGAGATCCATCTTTGATCTTTTCTTTTCTGTTCAGAATTATCATTTGTCAATTTCTGTAACAAGGCAAAAATCACCAAACACGAAACATCATAAAGCTTTGCTCGCATCACAGCATTGCTATGCTTAGGTTCCTTTGTGGATCGCTTGCGCTCCGAATAGATGCCAACTCAAAGAAGAAACATTTAGGACTGGAGTATCTTCTTATAATCTTGGAAGGTCCCATGGAAAGGTGTCACCTTTCCATCCGACACTGCCCATAGCTCTTCCACACTTCCTGATATTAAATGCTCATCGTGGCTAACCTGCAAGCCACCAAAAAACCTCATGTTACATAAAAAAGAGGGAATGTATTGTCTCGGTCCAATCACTTTATTTTGATAGGTACTACTGAATACGAAAATGTGGTTTCTCATGAGGGAATACCATGAGAATCCCTCCCTGGAAAAGAACAAGCCCTTGGATAAGCGCCTCCACTGCATCCAAATCCTAAAATTCAACAGATATCAGCATTAGAAGCAGCTCCAGTGGTGTTTATTATGTCAGACACTAAGTACAAGTATCATAGAGGAGAACGTGTGACTACTGTCAAGTAACTTCATTTACTGGTTAAAGCAATCAGATATTACAGATAAGATTATGATTGTGAAACAGACTTCCACACTTCCTCCATGACCTAATACCCCTACAAAACTATATGCAAGTTTCCAATTCCCTTAACCCAAAGAAGGAACCTCAAGTGAGAGCAGAGAATGCCTAGCATAAAATTTGCGCTCAAAATATTTCTGAAGTAAAGATACAGCACACAGTTTGGAAATAATCCTAAACTAGTTTTAATGGTTGAGAAGGAAAGAATTCCTTAAGTGTAGAAAAATGCACAACCCAAGTGAGAACTTCAACACAGAAGCAGCAGCACTTTCACCAACAACGCAAAGAGAATGGTGGAAAGAAGAAAGACTTACAAGATGATTGGATGGCTCATCAAGCAATATAATGTGTGGTTTCTTGAAAGTTATCTTTGCAAATGCCACCCTGCTTTTCTGACCACCTGGTGTATGGAGCAATATTACAATGCATGTCTAAGAAACCAGTGAGTACAGTTTCAGAGGAGAGAACCACATGAAAATTTAGACAGCATGAAGAATCTGATGGTAAATATTAACAGTAAACATCCACGATCTCGTTTAAGCATGCATATCCAATATAACAGCTGTCCACTCAAGCACTTAAAATTAATTATCGGAATCCAAGTCAAGCATCAGTTCTTGTGGAACAATTTTGGATGATGACCTTCTAAGGAAAAGAGTAAATGAAGATGGTAAAACCGCATACCAGACAGGGTGTACATTGGTTGAAGGGCAAGATTTCCAGTTACACCAAAAGAACCCAAGTGAGCTCGGAGCTTTAGTTCAGGCACTCCCTACAAGGAAAGATTCAAATAAATGGTTTGCAATGCAAAAGCCCGACAAACAAAATGGCCTCCCCAAAGAACATCTAATATAGCAACATTCATCAAACTTGACCCATCAAAGCCGAAAGAAGCTTATGCATGGTCCAGCACAGGTTGCAAATGCTGGTAAGTTACCCTCAGAAACTTTTAACGAAGGGCCGATCCAAAATAGACACCAAAACCTCAAGAATGATCCATTCATTATCGTCCTTAAAATTATAAACTGAAATACACATACATTATTCGAATATAAAAAAGAAAATGTCAATACTCACAGGGAAGCATCGCATCATATATAAAAGAGGATTAGAAGATAGATCAAGTCCATCAACATGGTGCTGACTAAAGACAGCAATGCGAACCTGCAGACAAACATTACCATTCCCCATCAGATTCAACCACACAATTCCAGTCCAATTTTTTCTAGAAACTGATCAGCCTATCTTTCTACTTTAGTATTTCCTCCTTTTAAATCCAGAACCAGAGAGAGTTCTATTGTTGATGCTTGAGACATGATCCATATTCCAGAAACACAAACCAGAAAGAAGAGAGATACCTTTGCTGAGCGGAAGACAGTACCAGAGCTTGGCTGTAGTTCCCCTGCTATTAGTTTTAGAATTGTTGATTTGCCAATGCCATTTGGCCCAACCACTACATAAGTCAGGTAGCCTCATAGTTAATCTCATGTAATGCTAACATCCACCAGCTGTTCTTATTCTAAAGAATAATGTATGGCACGATATATTTGAACAATATGCATGTAGGCACTAAATACCAGTTTGTTTGAAATCAACAAATTACATGAATGCAAAACTACAATTAGAACACAAAAGCTTTAAGAGGGGTAGCTATCCTTACTTGCTATGCGGCTGTCAAGATCTATTCCAAAATTCAGATTCCTGAATAATATGGGTCCCCCAGGATAACCAAATGATGCATCACTGTATTATGTTTAACAAACACCATTTATCTCAAGTTAGCTTCAGTCTAAAACTTAAGAATATTAAGAAGGATAAAACTAATACAGTAAATTTTTAAAATGGAAAAGAACCCTAAACAAAACACTACTAGTAAATAGTGCTTTATATAATACATTACTAATCTATAAATGAAGAGCAGGATACAATAACTTGCAGTCAACTTTGGTCTAAGACGTAGCAATATTAAGAAGTGAAAAAAGAAAAGAAGAAGGAGACTGCTTTGATAATTTATACACTTAAGTGAAGGATTCAAATAACTTGCTATCACCCAAAGATTAGTTGCTAGCAATGCATTCCCGCTCACTAAAACAGTCAACAGAGCCTCATGAACAAACAAAAATTCTGCCACATGATGTGCTAAATCAAACCTGAAACTTATAATGGGTGGACCTGGCCTGTCATCTGGAGTTGGGAAATCGAATTTGTAGCTGCATAAAAAGCGCACAATAATTATGAATAAGTAAGCTTGGGGAGAATCTACACTATCAAGCCACTGAGGAAGATGAAAGCATACTCAGGGTCATTGATAATTTGATCTACAAAACCCATTCGATCTAGTGCCTGAAAAAGGCATAGGAGATAATGAGAAAAGAGTCTACCAGGCAAAAACAACAGAAATAAAATAAGAACTTGAATTTAAGATAATTCTAGATAATGATAACAAGCACCTTGATTCTTGACTGGACAAGAGATGCCCTCTTAGCATTATAACGGAACTTGTCAATGAAGGACTGCACACCCAAACAAGAACATGTGAACAATTCAATGCCAAACACAAAATTTTAAAATATATCTTGATATAAACATACACTACGTCAAAATCCATCAAATTCCAAAGTCTATGTTGAAAGCATCGTGCGCAAAGAAATAAAGTTGATACTGATTATCATAGAACAGGAAGTGATTAACATGTTAAATTGGTCGAGCATCATGGATTATTGACTTCCGCACTATGGTAAAACTGAGAGCGAAAATTCAACTATATGATTGGGTTCTAACTCAAATGTAGTAGCACACCAAGAATGGAACACACATCTACAGACATCATAGGTTACTATGAAATAGACTTCGTGGAGATAAAAATATGAAGTTTTCTTGATAAGACAACACCGCCAGTAGCAAAATTTCTTTACACCAAAAACATAAGGTAGGCAACAATAACAAAATTTAATAGAACCAAAGATGCGCATCATAAAAACAACAAAAAAATAATGGAACAGCGTTCCCTTCAGCCAGAGCAAGATCAAATACCTGCATATGAGACCTTGATCGTTCATTTGCTTCAAATGCTTTCTGCTGGTTCTTTAATTGTTCCTCTCGTGTCCTCTCAAATATATCATAATTACCTTTGTAAGCGGTAAGCTTCTGCCCGTGTAAATGAAGAACATCCGTAACTACCTGAGGATCAAATAAGAAATTCAAGAGATTGATCAAGAATGTTGGGACAACCACTGATCATTTGTATTCTTAGTAACCACGACAAAGGTGTTACCGTGTTCAGGAATTCTCTAGCATGGGAAACAACTATAAATGTTTTTGGCCACTTCACCAGGTAAGATTCCAACCACAGCACAGCATGAAGATCAAGATGGTTCTGCCAGAAAAGATTTACAATCATAAACCTGGACATATTAAATAAACAGCTCCAATTCTGAAAAGGAAAAAACAAAAGATGCAGCACCGTAGGTTCATCAAGCAGTAAGATATCAGGTTCTATAAACAGTGCACGTGCAAGAGCAATTCTCATACGCCATCCGCCAGAAAAAGCTTTGGTTGCCTTCCGCTGCATCTCTGGAGAGAAACTGAGTCCCTGAGGAAGTAAAGCAACAGAGCGAATAGTGTATAGTATTGATCAATTGAGTAGACTGGCAACACTTACATGTTCCATACTGAATCAAGTCAGAGAATGAGTTTAAGCTTTCAGCAATCACTTTTCTGATAAGGAATGCATAAGGTGATCATGTTTAGACAACGCGTCATCTTTCCTTATTTGAATCATCTATCAAAAGTTTCTCTCTGAGATCATTGACCGTGTCTGAGTAAAGTTTCTAGACTCAAAGCCCATTCCCATTACACAATGTAAAATGCCCACAACCTTCCAATATTTACTTATGAGCATAAGTCAAGCAGGCACTGTTAGTGACAGGAAGTGTTAGGGAACTGACCGCAAGAATGGAAGCAGCCCGTGATTCTGCAGAGTAGGCATCTATAAGCTCAAGCCTTTTGTATATTTCTTCAAGTCTTTGTCCAGTTCCATCTTTGTCAACTGATCCATCTTGACCCCCTTTACCATTTTCCAGCACACTTTCAAACTCCAATTCTCTCTTCACAAAAATCATAAATGTGAGTAAGAACACACAATCCATGACCAACCAAGGTTGATAAATGAACTGAAACAAAAAAATAAATTCAAAACAACAGAAAGTAAACTCACCTGTTTTGCCAGAATTCGAGCTTCCTCTTCTAGAAGCTGAGTTCTCTCAATATCAGTGTTCAAAACACATTGCAGGGCTGTTGTATCATCACCAGCAACCTCCTGCTCCACATGCAATATTTGACAGTTTTGTGGAATCCCCTTAATAGCATGCATAGCCATGTGCCTAAGAAAAGTTGTTTTCCCAGTACCATTTCTCCCAACAAGACCTTCACAGGAAACGCAGTAAACACAAAATTATTATATTATATGTAGTGCAGCCTCTATAATTTCAGTAATCTTGCTTATTATACTATAACTAAAGCAAAATAACCCACCATAATGCCTTCCAAAAGAAAGCGTAAGTTCACCATCCACAATGAGATCCCGACCACCCACTGACACATTGAAGTTCTCCATGCGAATATCCTTTACAGTTGGCCCAGTACTACCATCATGACTGACAGCAACAACCGGCATTCCAGCCTTGACTGCCTCCATTTCTGCCACATGTATTTGGTATTGGGCCTTCACAGTTGCAAAATAAGAGAAACCCTCAGTCACACTAGCATCATAAATAACTCACTGCATACACTAGGAACTAAAATCACCACAACTCGTAAATAAACTGTTTATCTTAATTTCCTTACTTCACGCTGACGCTCTTCCTTCCTCTTTCGTCTATCTATCTTCATACGATCACGCTCAGTCAACAGAGGACCATCAACTGGCTCAGGCTTCTTTTTCCGAGCCTCCACTTCCATTCCATCATCCATCCTAAAAGGCGTCGTTAGACTCCTCACGGTCGGTTTCGGTTTCACCACATGTTTTCCGAACTTCTCCGACAACTTACTACAAACCTAGCCATTCAAATAATACCAAAAAATGCTTAATCAAAACGAAATGGGAATGCCATTTTTTTGAAGTACGGTTACGAGAAGGTAACTCACAAGGCGGGATTCGCTGAAGTCAGAGACGCATTCTGCGCCGACGAGGAGTTCTCCGATGGCGTCATAAGCGCCTTCGCCGTCGTCGCCGAAATCGAAGTCGTCGTCGGCGAGAACGTTGATGATGTAATCGATGATGGGTTGATCGACATCCTGGGCACGGCGACCGAGGACTTCGTGGACAACCGAGGTAGCTACTTCGGTCATGGCCAAAAACAACGGAACAAACCACAGAATCGGCACAGTTGAGTAAGCTTTGAATAGGTAGCGAGAAAACTGCTGCTACTCTGCTAGACTGCTAGTGCGTGATTGTGAGCAAGAGGAGAGAGGAGCTGCACTCTAAACGACGACGTTAATGCGGGGATTGGAATTGGATAGGACAGCTCCAAAATTTTAATGGGCCTTGGGTTATGAGCTTTTTATTACGTGTCAAAAAAAAAGAGGAAAATTAAGCCCATGATCAAATTTTTCCCTCCAAATGGTCATCTTTAAATTACTTTCCCACTAAATGTCAGTTTCCAATTCCTTCCCAAATAGATTTTACTTTCTCACATAATTAATTTAATGAAAACTGATTTTAATAGAATTTTTAAATTTAATGCTTCCGTCAGAACAGATTTTACTTTTTCTATCATAGTTAATTTAATGGCTAAAACTATTTCTAATAAAAAAATTTAAATTTAATGTTTCTATTAAAAGTTGTTTTGCCCTTTAGATCAGATTTTAAAAGAAACAAAATTTGTTAAAAAATTATCCCAAATAGACCCTAAATACATTTGATAAAAATAAATTAGTAAAAAATAAATAGACTTGTTTGTTATCAATTTTGTTTTTAGTTTTTTGTTTTTTTTTAAAAAGAAAACATAAAATGTGTTTAGTAAAATAATTTTTTATTATTATTATTTTTTTAAGTGAATAATTTATGAAAATAGAAAAAATAGTTTCTTATTTTCTATTTTGTGTTTTAAAAATCAAAAAATAAATAAAAAAACAAAAACGATACCAAACAAGTCATATTTCATTTAGGTGCTGTTTGGGAGTCTGGTTTCGGTACCGAAACTAGCATTCCCAGACTGAAATTAAAAAAAGGGTGTTTGGTAAACTCCATTGGAGGTGCTGATACCCAAATGTTGGACTCCAAATCCAGCAATTTCTTCAATTCAGGGCTGGAGCATTTTGGGCCATTGGCCAATCCAGCATTTCCAGCCTGAACACGGAATGGAGGGTGATTGATTTTTGGACAAAAATATCTTTCCTATTCTTAGTTAATTACGAACCTACCACGTATATAAGCACAAAAAAAATCATTCTCCTCAGCCAAACTCCTCATTCTCCACATTCTCCTCCTCTCTCTCTCCCTCACCGCACCAGACCAGACCGCCTCCTCCTTCTCCTCCGACGAGAAGAACCACGTGTCTCCTCTGGAATGGAATTGAAGGACGGGCTATTTTTCATCGCAGATCTGATTCTGTTCTCTCCCTCTGTCTCCTCCTCGATTGCAAAATCATCGAAACCAATAAAACACATCGTTTCGTATCTTCACTGAGTTCGAGTTCGACTCGGTTCTTCCTCCTCTCTGTTCACTCTCTGTCTGCTTATGTAATTCTATGGATTACTACCCGCACAAATTGCTTCCTGCTAGCTCAAATCTCACTTCTCACCCGTTGATTTTGTAGAAATCACAACACTTCCTTTCTTCTATTGACTTTTCATTTTATTGGGGTTTTTTATTTACATGAATCAGATGAGTTGGTGCCATTTGATTTTGCTCTCCGTGCCTCTGTTGTTTCTCGTGCGTGGCCTTCAAGCGAGCGCTGGTGATACTGATCCGATTTACAAGTAATTTTTACTCACGCTCTTCTTTGAGAAGAAAGGAAATTTGATCAATATGTTTATGTAAATTTGGAGGGATTTGACTAATATGAATGTATAGATATGTAGCAAATTTACTAAGCTTAATTAGTTTGTTCTGTGTATAGTTTTTCTTATACTAGTCGTGGTCTCTTGTGGAAATTATGAATTCATCGGCTATAATGTAGAAATATAGAGCCGTTAACAATATGTTCAATAGATGTATAATTTTTGATTCTGTACTTGTCCTTCTTGTTTTCCTAGTTGAAGAATCTTCTTCGTGTTGAGTTCGTCGTCATTACGGAGGTTTTCGCCAAAGCATGTATGGTTTCTCTGGTTTTATAGGTTGCTGGAACTTCTTGTGTTTGGAGATTCTAGTATTTCACGTATATACTCATTTCGTTGTTAATTTTTGGTGCCGAAAGGCTGCTCATTTTGCTGCCGAAACCATGCCCGTTTGTTGCTAAATTCATGCTTATTTTGCTGTCAAATTAGTGTTCATTTTTGCTGCCGAAAGGCTGTTCATTTAGCTGTTAAAATCATACTCGTTTGCTGTCAATTTCGTACTCATATTGCTGCTGTTTTCATGCTCATTTTTCTGTCAATGTGGTGTTCATTTTGATGTCGAAATGATGCTCATTTTGCTGCCGAAAGGCTATTCTTTTTGCTGTCAAATTCGTGCCTATTTTGCTGTTGAATCGTTGCTTGAGATGTGGCTCTTTTTGCTGTCAAAGTGCAGTCCATTTCATGCCCAATTGTAGCTCATTTCGTTGCTTGTTTGTGCTGCCTAAATGCTGTCAAAATGATGTTTAAATTGCTGCTGAAATGTTGCTTCAATGTGTGCTTGTTTGTGGCTGGTTTTCATGCTTGTTTTTCCGCCAATTTTCATGCTTGTTTGGTTGTTTTTTACGCATGTTCTTCTGCCCATTTTCATGCTCTTTTTTTGCCAGCTTTTGTGCTTGTTTCGACAGTCATCCGTTGCTTGTTTCGCTACATTTTATTTGTTCATTTCGACAGCATATTCATGTTTGTTTCATCAATGTTTATATGCTCATTTTCGCTTGTTTCGTATGTTTCTTTTTCTTTTTCTTTTTATGCTCGTTTACCTCTCTTTCATGTTCGTTTTGGCTGTGTTTACGTTGAGCAATGATAAAAATATTAGAATACATCAATAAAATTTAAAGAAAACATTTATGATATTAGATAAATATTACGTGATAGATGTTAGATTATAAATAATTTGATTAAAAACATATATTAATTATAACATTTGAAATGAATTATGCATTTTATAGTCATTTTACATGCAAACCATAGTTTTGGAAAACTGTTTTACCAAACACCTCACGTATCCCACTGAACTTTTAAAAAATTTTACCAAACAGCACACTCCGTTTCCCAAAAGTCGTTTTCCCACTGAACATTTTCCCACTGACCATTTCTAGCTTGAACTGGAACGCCAAACAGACCCTTAAGAAACATTGTTATGTTTTCACTTGTGAAAGGTATGCTATTGTCATGTAATCATATTAATCACTTTGACCAAAAATGGAATAAAAGGAAGTAAAAAAGCACAAAAGGATATGAATGAGTCGATGAAGAAGGAAAAACCCAAACCCGTCCAAGAATCCAGGATCTTTTGACCCGTTAACCCTGAAAAGTCAAAATTCATCTACATAAAATAGCACAAAAAATCCCTCTAAAATTCCCCACTCCGAAAATACAAGGCCACCGTTCCTCGACCTCCACTCCGCCGAGTCACACCGATACCGATACGTGAGAATTCCAATTCCCCATTCCCATTTCTTCTGTTTTGTTGCTGGGATTACAAGATGAGGCTACTCAAAGTCGCCACGTGCAACTTGAATCAGTGGGCGATGGATTTCGACACCAATTTAACTAACATCAAACACTCCATCACTGCCGCCAAGCAGGCCGGCGCCGCAATCCGCCTCGGCCCGGAGCTCGAAGTCACCGGGTATGGGTGCGAAGATCATTTCCTGGAGCTGGACACAGTTACTCACACGTAAGATTCCTTCTCCCTGGAAAAAAAATGAAGCCATGGCAAAGGTTATGGTTGCATTTTATATGTGGTTTGGTGATGCAGATGGGAGTGCTTGAAGGAGATTCTGTTAGGTGATTGGACGGATGGGATACTGTGCAGTATAGGCATGCCATTGATTTACGAGTCAGAGCGGTATAATTGTCAAGTGTTGTGCATGAATAGAAAGATTGTTCTGATACGTCCCAAAATGTGGCTTGCAAATGATGGGAATTATAGAGAGCTGCGTTGGTTTACTTCGTGGAAGCAAAAGGATTATCTTGCGGATTTTCAACTTCCTAAGGATGTTTCAGAAGCTATATCGCAGAAATCAGCTCCATTTGGCTATGCGTACCTTCAGTTTTTAGACACGTAAGGTTTAAATAATGCTAAAGATGCTATATTTTTCTTTCTTGTTTTTGTACTTGATGCAGCAATCTAGGATAAGTTTTAAACCATGTGTTGTTTACTTAATTAGAACATAACTGCATAGTGACTTGGTGATTGCCATAGATGTTATGTGGTAATGTAGTAGTTTATCAATCATGACTTTCAGATGTACTGGGTGAAGGTGCAATCATCCAAGGGATGTGCTGAAGAGTTTCCCTGTGTCTCATTCTTGACTTAAATTATTGCTGTCAATAGCATTGATGGTTGGATTTATATTTGTGTGTATACTCAGGTGGTAATGTTGGTGTTTTGTTCACATTTTAGAGCTGTTGCCGTTGAACTTTGTGAGGAGCTTTTCACACCTATGCCTCCTCATGCGGAGCTTGCACTCAATGGGGTTGAGGTGTTTTTGAATGCAAGCGGAAGTCATCATCAATTGAGGAAGCTTGATATTCGTGTCCGTGCTTTTATTGATGCTACTCATACTCGTGGAGGTGTTTATATCTACAGTAATCAGCAGGGTTGTGATGGTAGTCGTCTTTATTATGGTAAGTAGATGTTATTGATTGATTAGAGATGTATCAGTTATACATACGACTCTACTAGCTACTTAAAAAGATCCATCAATCTTGTTCTCCTAAAAGGTCATGGCTAATCTATTTGTTGTAGATGGTTGCTCTTGTGTTGTCGTAAATGGAGAAGTAGTAGCTCAAGGATCACAGTTTTCTTTGAAGGATGTTGAGGTTGTGTTTGCCCAAGTTGATCTTGATGTGGTATGCTATCCTTTAACTTCACTAGTGAGCATGTAAATTTGTGACATAGCAGTGTCTTTGGTATTGGATGGTTTATGCACAAAGAACCACCATAATGTATTTGGATTTTCCTTGATCACAGGTTGTCAGTCTAAGAGGATCTATAAGTTGTTTCCAAGAACAAGCAAGTCGCAAGACCCGAGTATCATCAGTAGCTGTACCATACAGTCTCTGTCACCCTTTTAACTTGAAGATGTCCCTTTCAAGCCCCCTCAAGGTTTATTCTTGAACCAATGTTATTGTTATAATGGGGTTCTTACTGCTTATCACCATACCGTCGCCTGCTTATTTTTAAAAACACTATTTTCTTACAAGCTTATTTCTTACTCTGCTTTAATTTATGGACATCAAGGAAATTGCACTTTTGTACATGTGTGCATGTGTGATGTAGCCACTTGTTGCACCTTCTAATAATAAATATGGTTAAGAGTACTGGTGCTTCCTGGTACCTTCCTCTTGGGAAACGGCCATAACTTATTCTGCTATAATTTAAATATTACGTAGGAAGATTATTGGGAGCGAAATGACAACCACGACGCTCTTTTTTAATATTTCACATATTTTGGTAAGGCTCAAATGTAGAATTTGGACAGTAAAAGATGATCATGCAGCTGTAACATGATTTTTGTAAAAAGTTTCTCTAGGAAAAAGAGAAGTTGCCATGTTTCCCTGTATTTCAAAATAAGTACACATGACAGTTTTTGCACTCTTTATAACTTATCGATCAAAAATATTACTTATTGCCATGGTCGGCGAACTATCCATGTAGGCTAATTGAGCATGGTTTATATTTTAGATAAGTTACCACTCTCCTGAGGAGGAAATAGCCTTTGGCCCTGGCTGCTGGCTATGGGACTATCTAAGAAGAAGTGGAGCATCTGGATTTTTGCTTCCCCTTTCTGGTGGAGCAGACAGCTCTTCTGTGGCTGCTATAGTTGGCTGCATGTGCCAGCTTGTCGTAAAGGGTGAGTTTACAAGTAAATGTGTTGTTTTATGAATCTAGTTCTGTCTCCCTTTTAGTATTTATTGCTATCTAAATGAAAAGTCAGTTAATCTGGCTGATGTTCCATTGTGTTGCGATCAAATTTTCTTCATGAGGAGGTGGTGTAAAAGCCCGTGCCTCTCTTATGAACCTGAAACAGTTCTCTTTAAATCTTTTGAGAAACATCCATTGGATCATGTTTGTTGCTTGCAGAGATTGCAAATGGGGATGAACAAGTCAAAGCTGATGCACTGCGAATTGGGAATTATGCTGATGGGCAGTTTCCTAGTGATAGCAAAGAATTTGCGAAGCGCATATTTTATACGGTATACATGGGGTCTGAAAACAGGTTTGTCCTGTTAGACAGAGTTGTTTCTTGTGTTACTTCATGTGTGCCTTCTTTTTATGTTTGTTGTCCTGGTAGTTAATATGGCGGGTGAATTGGTATTTTATGTTTTTCCTTGATCTTATTTTTCATCTTAGGCATTAAATATATGTTAATAGTATCTCAGGAAATTGATTTTTGAATGTAGTTTGCAACTTTTTGATGCCTAGTACTGACTTTTCAGTTAAAGAAAAAAGAGGAGTGGTTCCAACTATTGTAAATACCAACTTTATTTAGTATTATTTAAATCTCAAATTTTGCACTTAATATCTATTGTTGTCCTACTCTGGGACATTTAAGTTGTTATACAGAAATTCCATTGACCCTTAATCAGCAGTTTTATTGGATACACTTGTTGAAGTGCACAGTCCTATGCCCCTTTGGTCAGCAGTTTGGTTTGATACACACATTCCTTTTTTTCTTTTTCGATAAGTTGATTTAAACCGTAAACCCCTGGCCCAACCCCAGGACATTGTGCTGTGCCACAAGACTTGGTCAAGAAACTCCCTTATGGATGCCTGATACAAGGCTTGATGCATGTCTCGTATAAATAGTTTTTTCAAACTAAGGGCCACTGGCTGTCATTTCTTCCAAAAGACAATACATAAAAAACTAGATATCTATTAGTTTCTACCACAAAAAATCAACTTTTTTGTAAGTTGTTTGGCTACCTTACACAAGGTTTATCACTTCAGGTTGTTTGTACTCGCATTGTGTATTTGAAGTAACAGGTTGTCTTTTGCAGTTCTGAAGCCACAAAAAAGCGGGCAAAGGATCTTGCTGACGAGATTGGTTCATGGCATCTAGACGTTTCCATAGACAGTGTTGTTTCAGCATTGTTGTCATTGTTTCAAACACTTACCGGCAAGAGACCACGTTATAAGGTAAAATTGCAGTGTAGATGATGTCCCCATTTGGCACAAAGAATGGAGTCTGTTGTTTTTTCACCCTATAGTGATTTCTTAGGTTAGAAAAATTAACAATATGCATCGTCTAATTTGTACTACAACACTGCTTCGTGCTTACGATTGAAGTATTTAATAAAATATTATCATGGCCTCTAATTTTTCTTGGAGGAGAAAAATGGAGGAAATACTACGTTGATTGGGATAAAAGTTTCTCCTTTGTTGCTGGGATGTGTTTCTTGCTCTATGCAGTCCACATGTTGATGTGTGACTTAGGCCAAGTCTTCTCATACTTCTCATAATTTTACTTGTGTTTTCTCTCACAGCTAGATGGAGGCTCTAACGTTGAGAACCTAGGCCTGCAGAACATTCAAGCTCGAATCAGAATGGTGATAGCATTTATGTTGGCATCACTCTTGCCCTGGGTTCATAATAAACCTGGCTTTTATCTAGTTTTAGGTAGCTCTAATGTGGATGAAGGCTTACGTGGTTACCTAACAAAGGTAATGAAAAGTCTTGAATCTGAAAATTTCATGATCAATACAACATATTTTTTATTCTAAAGCGGGCTTCCCATCTTTTGTCGAACTTTGCAAACTTTTGTTGATCAGTGTTATCATTTTCTGTCCATATGGACTATGCATCTTTGGCCTTCTAGATTTAGTTTGTTAACTCAATTGTCTTCAAGTTCTATTGTTTTTTTTTTTCATTTATGGTTGATTGATATGATCTTTTCGGCATTGTGTTGATGTGACTATTTGTTAGTCTGTCTTAGCTATTTCCTCACAAGAGTTCTCTTTTCATCTTTATTTCAGTATGATTGCAGTGCAGCGGATATCAATCCAATTGGAAGTATTAGTAAGCTGGATCTGCGGGCATTTCTGAAGTGGGCTGCCATCCATCTTGGTTACTCTTCATTGGCAGACATTGAAGCAGCTCCTCCTACGGCTGAACTAGAGCCAATACGTTCTAACTACAGCCAGGTATCTATCAGCATTTATCTTCATTTGTAATATGTAGCAGGAAAAGAGAGTGGTGATGGACACATGATATAAAGAACGTATATTTAGAGAGCTTTTCCCTTCATGTTTTTTCTTTTGCTCTTCCTTTCTTTTCTATCAAAGAAAATGACAAAAACGTTATCATTTCCTTCTCCCGTAACCTTAAGTCACCCTAATCATTCTTGTTTCTATCTCTCACTACATGGATTGGGTTGAGCAATACCTGGAAGTTGTTGCAAGAGCACTCCTTGTTAGCTTGCAACAGTCTTAATGTCTGTATTTACGTGATGGTGCTGTATATGCTCAACTTGTAGGACTTTTTCACTTGAAAAACATCCTTATGGTTTTAGTAGCCCTAATATTGCAATCTCCATGAAACAGCTTGATGAAGTGGACATGGGAATGACATATGAAGAACTCTCAGTATATGGAAGATTGCGGAAAATTTTCCGCTGTGGTCCAGTGTCTATGTTTAAGGTGTGCTTTTGAACTCATCCTCCCATACATAGTTTATATCTGCATAAGAAGTCTCACATCTTCTGGTATTACTGTGCCTGCTCTAGAATCTATGCTACGCATGGGGTTCGAGATTAACTCCATCAGAGGTAGCTGATAAAGTGAAGCACTTCTTCAAGTACTATTCCATTAATCGGCACAAGATGACTGTGTTAACACCGTCTTACCACGCGGAGGTATTGGTCTTTTATGAATCTTTCCCCTTTGTAGGTTTTGTTCAAGAAACTCATCACTTGTATATCCGCATGCAGAGTTATTCACCAGAGGATAATAGGTTCGATCTCCGTCAATTCCTCTACAATGCAAGATGGCCTCTTCAATTCCGCAAGATCGATGAACTGGTTCGGGAATTAGACGGGGACAAAATTCCTCTGACGGAAGCTAACGACAGAGAAAAGTTGGAAACTGGTGGAGGGGTTGTGGCAGCAGGCTCAGGCAATCCCAAAGCTGGCCTTTAAATACGTTCATGTCATGTCAAGCAGTTGTGATTTATGCAATGGAAGTTACTGGAATGATTGGGTATTTCTCTTCCAAAATCAGCACCAGATGCGATGCATTACATTCTTGTGTTCAGCTATTACAATGGGGAAAGTTCAATTTCATCGTGCATGCACACAACTTTTCATCGTTAGATCCTCTAGATAATAAATTAATCGATATAATCTCGAATATTTTCTCCATTTTTTTCATTGAGTCCTGACAGCAAGAAATTAAAATAACTTGTAGTTGTACCCTTAATTTTAACTTTTCTAGAGAAAAGAAATAATAAATCACTTCCTTTTCTTTTGTATTATTTTGCGCTTCCCTTTGGACTTCCTTACTGGTTAATAATAATTTAATTTATTATTGTTCTTTTTAAATTTCTTTTATTTTTCATTTTTTAGGGAAAAAAAAACATTCACGGAAAATAACTAAAATAACAGAAAACTAATTAAAGTCAACATCAGAAAACGTCTGGTATTTATACTTAGAAGGTCTATTGATAAAAACGTGAAAATTTACGGGGTAAAATTGAACTTTCCCCTGTTTGAATATTTGGCAAATAACAAAAAAAGAGAAATTAATAAAAAAGTATCTTCCTCGAGAACTACATTCTAATACGTCGGCCGGCCACAAATGCACTGCCACTGCTACACAGTCTCATAGAAGATGCTACCAGTACTATGTACTTCTCTCTTGAAAGTAGCAGGAAAGTTACGAAAGTATACTACGCTGCCACATAAATGCACCCACTCGGTACTGAAAACTACTAACGGTATGAACGCTGCCAAATATGATGATATGGACATCGAATTTTTTGAGAAGAACATGGAATATGATATAGATATCAATACTACCGCAACACCAGAGAATTAAAGATGTTAGGACAGCAACCCGAAATATATATATATATATATATATATCATTCTTAATCATTAAAAAAAATTAGTTATATTTCTAAGTAAATGCAATTAAATTTTAATTTTAAATTATTTTTTGTTTTATAAATATATTTAGCAAGTAGTATAATTTTAGTCTTTAACACCAATTATTGTTTAGAATTAGTATGATAAAAAAAAGCTAGATACAAAAAATGATGAGTCAAACACGTATCGTGTGGGTATTTATCGTATATCGGTGTCTAAAATGAGTCAGGAAACGAGCATAAAATTTCCTCTATCTAAAAAATAAAAACTCAGCTGAGATTCTGAAAGAGAACTTGTAAAGGAAATGAAACCTGTGTTTCAAAGCAAGCAAATTAGTAAAGATTAGTTGTCATATTTAGCTCACATTTCATATTCTTGTGCAGAGAGAAGGAAGAAAATCATGTCTGGACAATGCTTAAACGGAGTAGGTTTAGATCACTTTTCTCTTCCTAATTATAGTTTTGATTTATTTTAAAACTATAATTAACATTAATATAGTTAGTCCTTTATGTAGTATAAGTCAGTTCAGTTTAGTTTATTAATTAGTTGATGTAGAAAACATGCATAAAACAAAGAACAGAATTATTGTAAACAGACGTTTCCCTTTCAAGATAATTGACAATACAAATTAGTAACACGATAAAAAATAAAGCAAAACATTTAAGAAGGATTTTTGTTCAAATGTATCTTTTAACCTCAAAAAAACCATGCGAAGGAAGGGAAGTAATTCTCCCATTTCACCCCCATCACAAAAATTACAGGATCCTCGCTTGACCTCTCTCCTCTCCCTAGGCCCTAAAGTAGTCTATATTCTCCTGTTGCCTGCTACTGCTCTTTCCATCACCAGTCAAGTGGTCACTGAAATCAACGATTTTCTACAGCTCATCATGAGAATCATCTTCACCTTCTCCTTCTCCTTCTTCCCCTGCTCCACCTGGAGCTCCACCAGATCTCTGGTACACGGCTGAGATGATCGGGTTGCATACAGCTTCAACCTCCTTGAGCTTCTCATCAAAGTCCTCCTTCTCGGCGTTCTGGTTCTCATCCATCCATTCGAGTGCCTCCTTAGTGGCAGTCTCGATCTTCTCCTTCTCATCAGCCTCGAGCTTGTCAGCAAGCTTGTCCTTGTCGTTGATCTGGTTCTTCATATTGTAGATGTATGTCTCAAGCCCGTTACGTGCATCAATCCTTTCCTTCACCTTCTTGTCCTCCTCGGCAAACTCTTCTGCCTCACGAACCATACGCTCAATTTCCTCCTGACTCAGACGACCCTTCTCATTTGTGATGGTGATCTTCTCTGATTTACCAGTGCCCTTGTCTTCAGCCTTAACATTCAGGATACCGTTGGCATCAACTTCGAATGTTACCTCAATTTGTGGAGTTCCCCTGTTCAGTCAAAGAAACAAACAACATCAGCTTCCTATAGATTAAATAGAGCAGTTCTCAGCCAGAGATGGAAAAAATTCAATCAATGCAAGCAGACCTTGGGGATGGAGGGATGCCAGACAGATCAAATTTACCAAGCAACCTGTTGTCCTTTGTCAGACTCCTTTCACCTTCAAATACCTGATATCAAGATAGAACCAACCCAACAATTAGCAGTTGAAAAACATCTTTCTTTGTGCAACAGAAGGTAAATTAAATGCAATGCAGCTTTACCTGGATGGAGACTGTAGTCTGCTGATCCTGGTAGGTAGTGAAAACTTGAGATTTCTTGGTTGGGATAACAGTGTTCCTAGGAATCAACTTGGTCATCACTCCACCGACTGTTTCGATACCCAAGGTAAGGGGTGCGACATCAAGGAGAAGGATATCTGCATACAGTATGACACAGGTAACACATCGGTTATATTGCAACGCAAGTTCTTAAATCAAAAGTACCACAACACATTCAACGATAAGTCTATATTTCCCAAGAGTTACAAGTTATCTGAAAAATACCTTTGGTCTCATCACCACCCTCTCCACTCAAGATGCCTCCCTGTACAGCAGCACCATAAGCAACAGCTTCATCTGGGTTCACACCCTTGTTAGGTTCCTTTCCATCAAAGTAATCCTTGAGGAGCTGTTGAACCTTTGGAATTCTGGTGCTGCCACCAACAAGAACAATCTCATCAATCTGGTTCTTTTGCAGACCTGCATCATCCATAGCCTTCTTCACTGGTCCCATGGTCTTTCTGAACAAATCATTGTTCAATTCTTCGAAGCGAGCTCTGGTTAGAGGCTCAGAGAAGTCTACACCATCAAAAAGTGATTCAATCTCCACTCGGACTTGGTGCTGACTGCTAAGAGCTCTCTTGGCGCGCTCAGCTTCCCTCCTGAGCTTTCCAATAGCTCTGTTGTCCTTGCTGATATCCTTTCCATGCTTCTTCTTGATCAATTTAATAAAGTATTCCATAACTCTCTGATCAAAATCCTCACCTGCAATAGAACAGATCATAAAACTTCAGAGCAATTCTTAGAGACAGTAAAGCTCACCCTACCCAATACAAAGCCCAATGGCAACAGTTTAAAAATGTTCACAAAAAGACTGGTGAAATCTAACCTCCCAAATGTGTGTCTCCATTAGTAGAAAGGACCTCAAAAACACCATTGTCAATTGTCAAGACACTGACATCAAATGTACCACCACCAAGATCAAAGACCAGAATGTTCTTCTCGCCACCTTTCTTGTCCAAACCATAAGCGATGGCAGCGGCAGTTGGTTCATTAATAATTCTAGCCACATTAAGTCCAGCAATGACACCAGCATCCTTGGTAGCTTGCCTTTGGGCATCATTGAAGTAGGCTGCATAATAAGGAGAATATGATAACTTATAAGGAATGACAACACAATTGAAGCTAACTTCCTGAGCTTGTTACGCTTTACTAACCAGGAACGGTGACCACTGCATCCTTGATTTTCTTTCCAAGGAATGCTTCGGCTGTTTCCTTCATCTTGGTCAAAATCATGGCACTAATCTCTTCAGGACTGAAGACCTTGGTCTCTCCATCCTTAATCTTAACCTGGATGTATGGCTTCCCATCTCTGTTCACAATCTTAAAGGGAAAAAGTTTCATGTCCCTTTGAACTTCTTTATCATCAAACCTATTGAAAGACAAATCTCAGTAAGAAGAAGATTACACACACTAACAAGTGCAAAAAAACAATAAAAGAACAAAAAGGAAACATACTTTCTCCCGATAAGTCTCTTAACATCAAAGATGGTCCTCTCGGGATTGACAGCCGCCTGGTTCTTTGCTGCCTCACCAATCAGCCTCTCACTGTCGGTGAAAGCCACCCATGATGGGGTAATACGATTTCCTTGATCATTGGCTATAATCTCCACGTGACCATTTTTGTATACACCTACACATGAGTAGGTAGTACCAAGATCTATCCCAATAACAGTTCCTAACTTGGTTGCCTCCTCTTTTGCAATAGAAATTGCAAACAGACATCCTATGACACAAAACACAACACATTAATAACATGAGCAGCATTCAACAAGGTTTCAAAAACCATCATATCTCATCTCAAAAGTATCCAAAAAGCGCATCATCACAAACTTAAATGAAAACTGAACTATCGACATTACACATTTAGCAGGAGATACAACCACTCACATTTTAAGCTTCATGCATTCAAGTAAACTCGCTAAACAAACCAACAAAAACATTAACTAATTACTCTGTTAATCACTAATCACTTCCGAAACCACTTCGCTACCACTCCTCCCAAGATTACATCCTCATGGTTATATGGAATAAAAGTAATCGACAGGCAATGATCACTAGCACGTGTTGAAAGCAAGGAAATGCGACGTAGCCAAAGAATGCCTTAGTACTGATATAAGAACGTGTAACAATTACGTACGAAAAATGACGAGATCACTTTATTTCTAAGTTCATAAAGTTAAGTTGTTACCAAAAACACATCAGAAATAGAATTGAAATCGAAATTATACAAACATGACGTAAACGCAACATCACTAAAATCTCAACAGATCTATCGGCACCATCAAATCTAACCGAGAACGACATAGTTTCCCAATCTTAAACAATGCCAGATCTATAAATAAGTAACATTCAGATCTGCAATCACGAAAAGAATGTAAAACTGCAACACTCACCGAAGAAGACAATTGCTAGAACAACCACGCCGCGTGCTCTCCACGAGCATGCCATCTCGCGTATAACTTCCTCCTGTTGCTGTCCCTTCTCTTGCTTCCTCTTCCACTAAAAAACGGAGAGTACTCGAGACGATGAAAGCCTGATGAGCTTGTATGGGCTTCGAACTTCGATTCGAATGACTCTGTTACGGTTCTCTGATTTTTGGTGGACTGGCGCGTGCAGGGGATCTTATAGTTGGGGGTGAAGGAGAGTTTTACGTTCTAGGCGATTCCACGGTTTGTTAAGAACAGGTCATTAATGCTGACGTGGACCAATGAGATTTTGGTGCTGGATGTGCTAAGCCAATGAAATTGGATCTCGTGTTTGGGGATCGTGGCCTTTTCTTATTGGAGGACGATACGTGTTTAAATTGGTTGACTGTTAGGATGGGTCCCGCCCGGCTTTGACGGGTTAACAGGGAAAATGTTAAGGCGGTTCCTTTCTTTCTTGGGTTGGGCTTTTAGCCCGTTGTATAAAACTAAACTACTTGGGCTTTCTCTAGTTAGATGTTGAGGTTATATACACCGGGAAAAACTCCCGCCAATAATCTTGCTCATTAGTCATTTCTAATAATTTTTTTGGGGGTTAAATCGTTAAATAATGGCACCGGGAAAATGTTTAGTTTTGGTGGAGTGGTAAAAACTAATAGAAATTGTAAGGACCTTGTATGTGTATTTGGGGTTGGTTCTTAAGGTTGGTGTCCATATGAGGGTAAGGTCTAGAATTATAGGGGAGAATGATAATGTAGTTACATGGATGCTCAATAAGTTTATGACAATTCCAGGGATGGCTATTTGAGGAGGATGATTATGCCACTTGAGGTGATATTGACTAGCTAAAAGACGCTTATTGTGAAGGATTCTACTGTCAATGTTACTTGTTACGGAGCAAAGTTGATGATTTCAGGGTTGTTGAGATTTGAGAACGATATAGAAGTGGGAGAGGAAGTTGTGTTGATGACTACTAAGAGGCAATAATTTTGGGTGTTGCGGTGCGGAGATGACCATTGTCATGATCGCTACATGTAATTATGGAACTGTAGCAAGGATTAAGAGGGTTGTAATGGATAAGCACACTTACCCAAGGAAGTGGGAATTGGGACCAAGGGTTGCCATGAAAAAGAAGTTTATTACTTAAGGAAAACTGGATAAGCATGGAAAGTCGAATGAGAATACCCTTGCAAAGTGGCTAAGAAATGTACCTTTACACGTGAGGAAATTTTGTAATTGTCAGCCTTGTTGCGGTGCTTGAACCAACTGCGGTAGAAAAGGAAACTGCTGTGGTTAAGGTGGGGAGTGGAGTAGAGAAGGAAAAGGAAAAGAGCAGAGATGATGATGGAGAAGCCAAATTGGATGAAAGTAGTGATAGCCTCGCTGCTCAAATGCTTGCAAAGAAAGTTAAACTTGAGGGAATTGACAACGAAAGAAGTGGTTGAGGAAAGTATAAATTGAAGAAAGTGAAAGAAAAAGAAGAAGAAGAAGAGCAAAGAGGAAGATGCAGAGGTAGACTGTAGTGGATGAAGGAAAAGAAGAAGAAGGTTGAAGGTGAAACACTCGACATATAAAAGTCTGAGAAGAAGAAAAAGAAGTTGAAGAGGTCGCTGGCATTAATAACATCACATGTGATGTATATAAGCTTTATGTTAGCCGCGTACTTTTAATATCCTTGTAACCTTGTAATACAGTTGTTGTTGTTTTTTCCTTTGAATTTGGCGATACTTTTCATATGATGAGTTTGGGTCTAGCTTCAAGTTTCAAAGATGTTGTCAACTACAGAATGTGGTCATTCTATTTCTGATTTGCTTCAAAACCTGACAAATTCTCTTTTTTTGCATGGTTTCCTTTATGCTAGAGGTTTAGTATTCATGATTTTGAAATGAATGAGTTGATTAATTATCAATGTTTCTCTCGTTTTTTAAAATGCGAGTGCTCTGCTCTTTTTTGAGTTTATGTATGCAGCTTTGGATCATTCTCATCATTTACAGCTTTTCTAAGATTAAACGATTAGTAGTTGTGAATTTTTCTTTTCTTCTCTTTTTCTTTTGGTAAGATAGCTGTTTTCAATCGAGCATATGCTAAAATAGTCATTGTCAAATGATGATATTATCAACATTAATCAAGGTCCTTAGCTCTTACTTGTACGAATCTACATCCTCCCAAGTTCCAACTCCAGGCGTGAGGAGAATCGTCTGATTCCACACACGCACGAAATCTCACCCGTCGAAATCAGTGGACCCCACAACTGCAATTTGCAATTCCATACCACTCGCTCATTTTCTTGCTTTCTTCATTTTTTTCTAAAACAAAAATAAATAAAAAATTAAAATTAAAAGAAACAGAAAACCGATCCGTTCTTTTCAGTTCTTTTTCAGTTAGATGCTTCTTTGCCTATTTCTTTTATCCAGTATCCCTAACCGTAAAACAACAGAATTCATTTCCATTCCAATGGCGATCGCGTCTTCTTCCACTACAGCCTTCTCTACTTCTTTCTATCGCCAACGCCCCACCGAGTTAACTCACTTAACTCGCTTCTCCTCCGTCGCGTTACCACCACGCCGTCCTCAACCTCGCCGACGCCTCCTCATTTCTTCCCGTCTCAACTCCTCCAAGCCCCCGGACGCTGGAGGCTCCATTTCTCCCGACAACGGTGGCGAGAATGATAGTATCGATGAACATTACGAGCTTCAGCACGGATTCTCATCGGGGCGGCCGCGGCCTCAGCCTCAAAGGAGGGGATCGCCGGTGTTTGTCTCTGTTCCGGCTGATGCGGTTGGGAAGGGAGGGCTCGTCCGGCGGAAGAAGACGATGCTCGCTTCCTTCAAGGCGCTGGCTCTTGCGGGAGTGGAAGGAGTGGTGATAGATGTCTGTTGGGGCCTAGTAGAGGGAGAACGACCTGGGGTTTATGACTGGAAAGGGTATACCGAGCTTGTGGCGTTGGCGGAACGATGTGGATTGAAAGTGAGGGCAGTCTTGGCATATCACCAACGTGGCATAGGACCTGGAGATCCTCACTGGTAAATCTTAATTCCACCAAATCTTGAACTATTAGCTACAATTTAGTTCGTTTACATTTCTGTATTAAAGATTCTTCAGTTGCATTGTGTAACTTTTATTCTCTGCATTTTGGCCATTGAGGTAGATATGCCTCTGGAGACTACCAGTGGTAAATATTGACTTTCTTGCCAAAATCTTGACCGATTAGCTTTATGTTTAATTTGTGTTCCATTTCTGCGCTAACTTGGCTATTTAGTTGCACTCTGCAACTTGCGTTATCTGCATCAATGGGACACTTGCCCTGGAGACCTCTAGGCGTACATGTTTATCAAAATCTTTGGTTGATAAATCTTTGATGATATTGATTAGCTACATTGCTTTTTATGTGAATCTGCCTTTTTTTAGGATCATTTTGTCGCACTTGACACTATGCAAAATCTGTTGTCCATGTACCGAATGCATGCAACAGGTGATGCTGACTTCCATTCTTTCAAGCTTTCAAACTTTCACCCAAGTGCGGGAAAGCAATGCTTTGTTTAAGGTGATGATGTTGAGGGTATTTTTTGTTGGTGAAACCTTGTTTCTTCTGTGTTTTTGTTCATTTATGCTGCTAGCTTGAGCTCTCTTATTTCAGAATTCCATGGTCTTGCACATGGTTTAGGACAAGAGTTGGAATAAAATGAAACTTCATTGCAGCCAAGTTCCTTGCTAAACATTTTTTTTTCTTTGCTCTTATTTGCTTGTAAATGAGTGGCTTCTGAGACTCTTTTTTCTTGTGTATTGAAGGGTTCCTCTTCCTCGATGGGTACTTGAAGAGGCGGACAAAAATCCAGACCTGTTGTACACTGATAGGTTTGGCAGAAGGAATATCGAATATATGTCCTTGGGATGTGATATTTTTCCTGTTTTGCGGGGACGAACACCACTCCAAGCTTATGCAGATTTCATGAAGGACTTTAGAGACACACTTAGACCATTTCTTGGTGATATCATTACTGTAAGAATATAGACACTACATCAATTTCAATCACCTTTCTAACCTTTTACAGCAATTTCTTTCATGTGGTATGTGGTCCGACTAGTGATTCCACTTTTGTAGGGAGTCCAAGTTGGCATGGGTCCTGGTGGTGAGTTAAGATATCCTGCATCACCAGAATGGGATTGGGGCTTATTTGAACTTGGAGAATTTCATTGCAGTGATAAGGTACCAAAAACAAGTGAGCTTTATTTAGTGCTTGTTAGCAAGCCTCTCACTGTCTGGAGTCTCGTTCTCCAAACTTCTTATTTTCCTTTCCCAAATGTGGTTTTACAATGGCATTAACATATTGTATTGACTTCTGCTCTTTTCTTATTGTTCTAATTACAGTATATGCTTGCATCTCTGAGTGCTTGGTATTATGATTTTCGTATGCTTGAGTTGGCAAATGGTGGCCCAATTGGTACTGAATTTTCCAGAAGTCCCGGTGGATCTTGGAGTGATCCACCGATGGGGAAGATCTTTCTTGAATGGTATTCCGGGATGCTACTGCTTCATGGGGAAAGGATTTGCAGGGAAGCTGAGATCATTTTCCGGGACACTGAAGTTAATACTTCTGCAAAACTGGCTGTCATCCCCTGGCATTACCACAGGAACACTCGCATGTCTGAGGCAAAAGCTGGTTACTACAATACTTCAACCATAAGCGCGTACCTGCCAATTGTTCGCATGTTTGCTAGGTATGGTTTCAGTTTGTGTTGTGCCGGTTTTGAAATGCAAGATGTGGAAGAGAAACTGACGAGGCCAGACTGTAGTCCAGAGGGTTTGCTTAAAGATCTTTTAGTAGCTGCTAAGATTTGTGGTATACCTGTTGAAGGTGAAAATTCTTCTGCCGATTTGGATGATGGATCATTTGAGCAGATGCTGAAGATGTCAAGGTTCTACACTTATGGTGTAAATGGACCCTCCTTTTCGTTCAACTTTTCAAGAATGGGCAGAAGCATGTTTGAAGAGAATAACTGGCGTCGTTTCTCTCATTTCGTGCGGCAACTGTCAGATGCCAACAATTATCGAGCTGGGGTAGATTTTGGGGATGATGCACAAGCCAGATTAGATTTTGGAGATGATACGCGACTGCCTTTGGAATCTGACGGTACAGCAACTGGATCTGGTTTTGCATATTGTTGAAGAAGGCCTTCACTCCATTTTTGCCAGTCAATGCAGGTCCGATATTTCGACCATGATTGCCTGATGTGCATACCTCACAGTTAGTAGTATATAGTATGACAATATATGTTGTTTGTGGAATGTGTAGCAAAAGCAAAGCATCATTGTTAGCGATTCTTGCTATTCTGGGTTTTTTTGAACCAAAAGTAAGTTCTTTGTAATGTCATATACTGCCATCCTAAGATTTTTTGAAATGGGTTGGCTCCTTAACCAAAGGTGTACATCTTCCATTTGACTTGGAAATGCTTTTGGCTGTGGTGGTGGTGAATGTTACCAAATGGAAAGTCTTATTATCAGTATAATGGAGAATAGTTCGAAACTTCCTCGTTTCATTGGTTTGTAGTCCAATGGGGTTGAATTTTCCTTTTCTTTTTTAGAGTTGAATTTTTTTTTCTACAATGCTGGTTGAAAAAGAAAAGTAATCAACAGATATATAGCTCATTAATTATTTTACTGGTAAAATTTCGAGTTTCATTTCTATCTATCTATACTATATAAAAAGTACGAAGGGCCTTATTCTTTAAAAATCTATTATACCTTTAAATTATTAAAAAACTTAATGTTGTAATAGACTTTTAAAAATTTTAATTAATTAACTTACCTATTAAATTAATTAACCTACCTATTAAGTTATTTGATTGTAATAGACTTTTAAATGTAATAGACTTTTAAAAATTTTAATTAATTAATTAATTAATTAATTTAATTAATTAACCTATCTATTAAATTAATTAACCTACCTATTAAATTATTTATATTTTTAATTAGTTCGAATCAACATCACACTTAAAAAATTAACCAGTATATATTAAAAAATTAAAATAATCAGTGATTGATAAAATAATTAAATAACTTAATAATATTTTTTACCATCTTTTAATTTTCTAATTATTAGAAAGACCGAAATTGCAATTTTGTTGCAGGCTTATATTGGAAATTTTAAAACTACTGGATTCAAAGTGGAAAATTTTGTAAACTTTAAGGTTTCTTTATATATAGTTTATCTAAAAATATATTTAATTTTTTAATCAATAAAATTAATAATTTTATTATTGTTATATAATAAAAAATAAAATGTTACAAAATAAATATTTTGAGTATATTTTTAATGATTACGAAAATATATTTTTTGAGATTTTAGTATATTTTTTTAGATAAAAACTAGATAATACTTTTAATTTCAAGCTAAACAACAACACAAACTTTTTTAAAAAAAAAATCCTATATGGGAAAAGTGGAAAGAAAATCGGATCTCCTACATTCGTTAGTTTCTTAAAAAATCACATGGGAGTAGTTTGTAATAATATTTTAAATAACACTAATAATAGTAAATTATAAAGTAAAAAAAATTATAAATTATTTTTTCAATTAAGTAATGCAATTTTATATATATTATTAAATGAAAATTATTTAATTAATAAATAATTATAATATTCATAATTTTTAGTAAGAGCTTGAAATTAGTAAATAATTTATCATAGAAAAATATATTTAGTATTGTGAGTTAAGAAAGTTAGTAAAAATAAACTATATTTGTATAAACTATATATATATATATTTTTAAATGAATTAATATTAAAGTTATGAATAATTAGTGTATATTAAATTAATTATTTAGAATTTAAATTTATACTCCCTCCGGGGCAAAATAAACGTCGTTACGCATAACGAGGTGGCCTGAATGACTCACTATTTGACCTCAAAAAATTTCGAACTTTATTTCGAACTTACGCAAATCCTTAACGTGCGTTCGAAAAAAAAGTACGGAATTTTTTGAGGTCAAATAGTGAGTCATTCGGGTCACCTCGTTATGCGTAACGACATTTATTTTGCTCCGGAGGGAGTATTAAATATTTTTTTTATAGTATGAAAAATGAAACAAGGTGATTTTTTATACCTTAAGTTATTGTTTAAAAGTCTATTACGCTCTTAATTTTCTTTTAAGTTTTTATAAATCTATTAAAAACTTTATCCAATAATAATTGTTGCTTTTAAATTTGGGAAAAAATAGTTCAGCCAATTTATCTAAAACAAAAGCTGGAAATAATTAAAAAAAATTATGAGAGCATTCAAAATTCTTAACAATAGCGGGAGTATTGATATTAATTCAGTTGATAGTTAAGTTAGATAATACATATTAAATATATAATATATATAGATAATAAAATACCTAAATACCCGGTCACTTGCGAATAGAATTAGTATTGATCCATGAGATTTAAAGATACCAAAATAAAATATATAATTAGTTTTCCAAGCATGTAATAATATAAGTAACTAAAATTAAAAACATAATTACTTAATTTAAAATGTAATAAAAATTATCTGTTCTGTTTTCGTATTTTTTAAAATTAATTTATTTTATTGTTTGTGTTTAATGATTAATATTTGTTTGTTTACATTAAGTAATTTCTAGATCATAAACCAAGATATATTCAACTTCTCTATTATATTTCGTAGTGGTAATTAGATTTGGTATTGCTTAATTTTTTAATTTTTCTCCATAACTAGCCTAACCTAATTAGCGTTAGACCTCTGGTTTATTAAATCTATTAAAATTTGCAATATAAGCCTGAAATTTGCAACGTAAGCCTGGAACAAAATTACAATTTCGGTCTTTCTAATAATTAGAAAATTAAAAGATAGTAAAAAATATTATTAAGTTATTTAATTATTTTATCATCACCCATGTCAATATCACGAACAATGATAAATTTTAAAAATATATAAAAGTAAAAGTTCATAAGAATAATTTCATAGGAAGAAAAATTTTAATATTCAAAGAGATTGTAAGAAATCAATCTATGTAATGTACTCGTGGAGTTACAATGTGAGAAATATCTTTAAAAGTTTGGAATTGAAAAATAGTCACAATGAGTAAAATATAAGTTAATCTATTTTTAAATTTAAATTATTTGTTAAATATAACATATGTATATTAATATATTTTTTAAATGTAAATTATTTTAATTATTATTATATTATTTTAAGAATAATATTCTTTATTCAAGTTAATATTTTTTGTTTTATTTTAATATTAAATTTAGTAAAGAGATTGATTTTAAGAGAGTTGAAGAAACATAAACTAAATAAAAGTGAAAAATAAATTGTAATATTTATACTTTTTCTAACATAAATTATATGGTAAAAAGAACAATTGTTTTTATGAGAATAATTGAGAAGTTTATTTATAAGTATTGACAATATTAGCCATATATTATCAAAATGATTTACATTAATTTTATTTTTATGAAAGAAATATTTTATATTGTACATAAAATATTTTTTACATGGGTTAATAATATTTATTTTATTATTATTATTTAACTATAATTTCAAGGCAGTACATGGTTTATTTTTTCAGAAAAAATTACTTTTAAAGTTAAGAAAATTATAAAAATGAAAAATAAAAAGAAAATTTATAACTTTTCCTAAAATTAATTCAGTGGCAACTGTTGATTAATGAGTTTTAATAATATAAAAGGATGAGGTTAGATATTTAAAAAAATATACTAAAAATTAATATTTTATAATCTAATCATCAAATATTTATGGTTATATATTTTTCTTCAATATTTATAAGTTTTTTTCAACTTTTTACCATTTTTTATATTTTTTAACCACTTATAATGTTTATATTAAAATATTTTAGGATATTATAGGATTTTTAATGTAAATCTTAAAACTATAGTGTCCAAAGTGAAAAAAAATTTAAACTATAAAAAATTATGTTGTTTACCTTAAAATCTATGCTAGGTAAAGTGATAAGATATATTTTTAAAACAATTGGTTATATTTTAGTTATCATTATAATATTATGGGTCGAATACATGATCTACATCATCAAAATAACATACGATATGTACATAAAATATATTAAATAAATATTTATTGTAAACTTAAAGTAGTTAGAAAGTTAAAGTTAAATTAACTTTGAAATGAGATATTGTTACAATGAGTAACCTTTTGAATCTTTAAATTGATAATTAAAATTAGATGACACAACTCTGAATCCCACCTCTAGAAAAAAACGTGCAACTCAATATGTATGAGTCATATATTAGAAAAATAATAAAATAAATTGATTAATAGTTAGTTACTAATTTACAAGTTATCATTATACCTAAAATAATTAAATAAATATTTATCGTAAACTTAAAGTCCTTAAAACCTTAAATTTAAATTATTTTTTCAATTCATAACAAATGGATGAGGATAAATTTGTATAACGTAATAGACTGCTATAAAAGTACATATCAGATCTCACTCATGGATTCTTAATGCGAGTGACGAAATGTTGATGAAGTTGATATAAATAAGAAATCATGTTCTAAGCCATAAATTATAGAAAAAGAAGCTAAAAGTTATGGATTAGATGAGATACATAAATATTCTAACGTTATTATCATATTTATCTAATAAAAAATATTTTAAAATTGGATATTTTATTTATTTATAATAATAATAAAAGTTTCATGACTTAACTCTTACTACTATTATTATTCTAATCCAAAATTTTAAGAAAATATTTTTTTTTCTTTCAAAAGATAACAAAATATAATATTATTACGAAAAGAAGAAAAAAATAAAGGACAAGTATATTAACAAAGTTATCTTTTTTATTAAATTATAATCACAATTATTTTTAGACTATTTTTTTAATTAGTTGTTGTTATTTTCTATTTCATGCATTGCCATTATTAAAATAAAAATTAGAAAGAAAGAAATATGAGAGAAAAAATAAAAAAATAAAGTAAAAAATGATAATTATTTTTAGTTAAAATTTAAAAAACTATAAAAAATATGTAAAATAAATAAGAAATTATCTTGCCTTAATAAACTATTTTTTAATAAAAAATAAAAAGAAATTATGAAAACCTTTTTATAATGTATTATTCTTAAAAAGTATATATACACAAATATTAAATTACTTAAATTTGATTTCGTAAAATTTGTAATTAAATATACAAACTATTTTTCTTCATGTTTATGTATGATAAAAAATCACATATAAAAGTACATAGAAGATCTCACTCATGGATTCTTAATGCGAGTGATGAAATGTTGATGAAGTTGATATAAATAAGAAAATTAAATAAGAAATCATGTTTTAAGCCATAAGTTATAGGAGAAAAAAGCTAAAAGTTATGGATTAGATGAGATACATAAATATTCTAACGTTATTATCATTTTAATCTAATAAAAAATATTTTAAAATTAGAATAGTTTATTTATTTATAATAATAATAAAAGTTTCATAACTTAACTATTACTACTATTATTATTCTAAGAAAGTATATTTTTTTCTTTCAAAAGATAACAAAATATGATATTATTACGAAAAGAAGAAAAAACTAAAGGACAAGTATATTAACAAAGTTATCCCTTTTATTAAATTATAATCACAATTATTTTTAGACTGTTTTTTTAATTATTATTGTTGTTGTTATTTTCTATTTCATGCATTGCCATTATTAAAATAAGAACTAGAAAGAAAGAAATATATGAGAAAAAATAAAAAAAATCAAGTGAAAAATGATAATTATTTTTGGTTAAAAATTAAAAAACTATAAAAAATATGTAAAATAAATAAAAAATTATCTTGCCCCAATAAACTATTTTTTAATAAAAAATAAAAAAAACTATGAAAACTTTTTTATAATGTATTATTCTTAAAAAAGTATATATACACAAATATTAAATTATTTAAATTCGATTTTGTAAAATTTGTAATGATAAGGAATTATTTTTCCTTAGTTAATTATCTGATTTTTTATCATACATATGAAGAAAAATAGTTTGTACATTTAATTAAATCATAATTTTTCATTAAATGTTAAAATTATTTTTTTATTGAGTTTGGCTTTTTAAAGAAAAATTCATTAGTGGTTTAACTACATAATTATTTACAATATTTGGAGAACTGGAATAAAAATAATATAAAACATTATTTTAAATATTTAAATTTCAATTTATAAAAATAAATTACTTAATTGAGTTAAAATTGTTTTAATTTTAAGAACTTAAAATTAATTATTTCAGAATTAATAAAATATTTTTTTGTCAACACTTGCATTAAAACATCAATAACAATACTAATATATTGCTTATAATATAGTTTAAATACCGTAGTAAAATTTTATGTTGATCCCATTTTTTGAGACATTATTAAAACTTTTATATTATACCAAAAATATTTTGTGTGAAATACTTTTTTATACATAAATATAATATTTTAATATTTTTAAATTTAAATAAATTTCGCACGTGCAACACCACGTTCCAAAATAACCTAGTTAAAGAAAATACACAAAACGATATGAAAGCGAAAGGGTGCAAGATATTCCATACTCAGAAAGAGGAGAAGCAATAAACGGAAAGTGACGAAAAGACAGCTGAGGAAATATGATGTGTATTGTCTAGTTGACCAAGTGAAAAATAAGTTCACGATCAACACAGAGTAGTTAGTTTCGACCAAAACAAACCCAGCGTAATTAGTAATGCGTAGCGTACCAAATTTCGCAAAAAGTAGCTTTCTGCTTATATGTTACCACAATTAGAATAATTATAAACTGCACCCGATATCATTTCGTTCATTCACATCACTTGTGGTGGGAATATTATCATACAAATTTATATAATCATCATAAAGATCTTCCATTTATGCCGTTGACATCCACTTACGTGAGCGAATGAATAAAGTGATATGGCACATAGGACTGTCAATAGATCAAATTTTAATCTGATTTGATCCTTCAGCGAATATGGATCAACTATTATGTTCCGTTAATCCGATTAAAGTCTGAACCCCTTTTATTTATTTCTTTAACAAATCAAATATTGATTTATGTCAATCCGATCCAATCTTGATTAATAATAATAATAATAATAATAATTTACTTTTTCTACTAAAGCTAAAAGAAAAAAGTGGTATTTTTTTCCCGAGCTGTGAACTAGTCTCATTCTCTTAATTTTTTTTGTCAAAATTTATTTTCTTAATATAATCAGCAGCGCTAGAAAAAAATTACCTCATGACCTCATGACCAAAATTTTATTTTATTACTTTTTTATAAACTATAATTATACATATTAATATCATTGTTAATTTTGGCCGCTAGCTATAAATTAAACCACCAACTGATATTTTATTTGATTATATATCCAAATGATATATACTCCCTCTCCCTCTGGACCATTTTAATTGATTTTCTGAAACAGTAACCTTCGGTAAAATAAATACTAAAAAGTTAAGTAAAATGTACAGCAACATTACATAAAAAAATGACAATTATTATAGTTCGGAAGGAGGAGGGAGTAATAAGTAGCATAGGTTTATAAAAATCAAAATCATCATCAGGATTTTGGACGTGTATTATTTGGACTATAGGTATGCTTAGGTTAGAGACTAACTATGTACTAGGTTGATGTGCTAAAAACATAAATGCTAATCATATCCTCTGCATATCAAATTCAGGAAAAATAAATAAACAAAACTGTTTAAGCGTTTGAAAGGGCAAACACTTTTCTTTCATCTTTAATAGGTACCCCAGTACGGCTCACCGGTGCCATAGTGATGAGGTACGGTGGCTTAAATGGCCATAATGGTGTCTGAGACTCCACTAAGATTAATCTAGATATAGCTTTCGATAACTCTACCAATATAATTTTTTTTTATTTTTAAAATTTAAATTCGAAATTTTACTTAAAGGTGAATTTTTTATTTTATTTTGTTGTTGTTGTGTTTTTCTATGTTATGACAGGCAATTTTCTTTTCCCACGACAATAACACTATATTAAAAGAGGAGAAAAATAAAGAAACATAATGCATGCGTTGACATCTCCATATGTTTTTAACTTTTTACCAACAACACCACACAGGCGACAGGCCGTAGCCTATTTTACCTAAAAATCCGCCAGCTCTTCAGCTACCTTAGATAAATTACGGCTCCAACTCTCTCAATTACCGCTACAGTAACATAATCAAATTACCAATATGACCTCAACATCTAAACAACCAAAAACAAAGAACTGAGAAGAGAAGAATTTAAGTAGAGCAATTAATTAATTGCAGAGGAGATGGACCTTGTGTCAATCATATGGCCTCACTCTCCAACAAAAAGTGTATTAAACTCTCAAGGTTTAATCTCCTCTGTCAATGACAGTACTAGTTGATTGCGGGGGCGGAGCCTCGAAGGGGCTGCCCCCCTCCCCAATTTTTTTTAGTTTCATAATAGTCCCTAAAATTTTATTCATTGTACATTAATCATTCGTGTTGCTTCCTAAAAATTTAAATTCTCCTATAACAATCCTTAAAGTTATATTATTTTTGCTTTAGTTCTTCATATTTAATTCCTAAAACTTTAAATTCTCACATAATAGTTCTTAAAATTATATTATTTTTAAATTAATCATTCATATTTGCTTCCTAAAATTTCAAATTCTCCAATATTAGTCTTAAAATTCTATTCTTTTTACTTTAATCTCATATTTACTTCTAACATTTTTTGAAATCTCTCATAAAACTCCACTACTAGTTGATTTGTGTATACAGTTCATAAAACTCTTTTTCTTTAATCAAAAAGTTGTTGGTTCAATAGATATATTTGTAGGAAGTAATAACTTAATTGAAAGCACACTTGACCCTCTGGTTGGAACATAGTCCTAACTTTGACGGTGCATGCATGGTGTTTATACTTATAGTGTCCCTAAGAAAAAAAGATGTATGGTATTGGTTTTTGGGACATGTATCATGAAAGACTGCTCTATTTTTCTATCATGCTTTTCTTAATTATATCCAAATTGAATAATCAAAGCTAGCTAATAATGCCATGGTTTTGCATTCAAATGAAGGAAAAATCACATCTTATCAATGATCATCAATAATCTGCAGCAGCTACCAATCATGACGTGGTCAGTCTTAGTTGTCAGGGCCAGCCACCTACAAAGCACCTCTCAAGCACATCATTCTTTTTCTCTTAAGGCATATCCTCATTAGTCTTACCACACAAAAAGGCTTCTAAACATAGCAATTAACATATTGTTTTTATCATCCAATTGCATGGTTGGTGGGTTTTTTTTATAAGTGGTTTAGGCAAAGAAAGTTAATTACTGTTGAAGATTTGGTAAAAAGGGGAGAGATTAAGTAGAAGTTTGTAAGAAAAAGAAAATGGATATATAGAAGAAAAAAAGGTTGAGTAGTCAACTTAAAGAAGGTGGTGTGGCTTGTTTGTGATATGACTACCACCATTACACAAAACTACAATCAATCATGATTTTAGTGCCAACAAAATTCAAATGGGTAGATGAGAAATTAGTTTTCATATTCTTGGGTCCATCAAGCTTTTCTCCAATACCATACAATGTGACCCTTAGAGGGATTGAAAGAAGTAAAATTGCACATCAAGAGGCAATATTAATCCTTAGGATATTGTTTGCTATGTTGTTTCAATTTTTATTCACGGTGCATTTAGACAATTGTGACAAAAAAATGAAATGCATCATTCACTATTTTGACTTTTAACTAATAAATATGAAGATAGAATGGGACAGAGACGTGGACTTCCTACTATTAATGGCTCTCATTGTTGATAAAGACACCACCACTCAACGGACGAACAGTGAAATAAAAGCAAGAAATGGGCATTTGCCAAAGATTTCAAAGATAGATATATAATAGAAACAGTGAATAGAAGGATGATTACTTGACACATGCATTGCATGGGGCACAGTTGATTGGTGCCTAACCCAACAATACACTTAGGGCAAAACCTTTTAGTGACAAAATTAGTGCTTTTGACTTTGTTGTGTCTGCTATTTGCCACTGCATTTTGCATCATCATTCCACAAATTAAAGCTTTTGTTGTGCATAGTTTTTGCCTTTCCTCCACTTATAAATCTAACCAAATCCACTCCTACTTAAAACCACACATCACCAATTCTCCCTGCGAAATCTAATACCAACCATGCCTTCTCCTCTGACCAAAATTATACTTATCTTCCTCCTCTTGCTCCTCATTGATTCTTCTTCAGGTAAAAACAATCTTGATTCTAGCTATGATTCTGCGCTAAAACATATTGAGTCGAATTTGAATATATGAATGTTTCGTTGGAAACCAATCTATACTTTGCTAAAATATATGTTTTATTGATCTTATAACTTGATCTGTTGTAGGTAGAGTTATTATAGGCATCAGGAGAGGAGACATGATTAATCCTGCAAATCCGGCCAATGATCAGGTCAGTATTTTCCTGATGGGTTTTCCACATTTATCAGCTAAACGGACCAATCATGACTGATAAAATATTGTTCTGTAATAGGGAATTGGCGATATTCAAATGATGAAGATGATGAGAAAGCTGATGGCAACCACAGAGATTGAGGCTATGTTGGATTATGAGAAGGATCCGGGGCCTAATCGCGGTCACGAACCACCAAAATACGGGAAATCACCAGGGACCAACACCTGATTGATCATATGGATTGGGCGTTCCGCACTTCATTCTCATTCTCATAGTTTGATCTTCATCTCTAACTAGCTGCAGTAACAATTATAATATATATATATATATATATATATATATATATATATATATATATGTTCTGATTAATCAGTAGTCGTGTTCATATATGTAATGATGACCTTGTTAATTATAAGTAGGAGGGGAAAAAGAGAGGAAGAGATGAATAAGAAACTCACTGTAGTTCTGCACTCTGCAGTGTGATCAGGTTATCCTGTAATTAAACTATTTTCTACTTAATCTTTCCCTTTCTTCTAATTACATTGAAAATAACTTAATTTTGTTTGTATCGATGTAGCCCACTAACCGAGCTTTGGAAAATTGCTCAGGAATAAACAAAACATACATGATTTGATATAAAATTAAGTAATTAACATCAAAACAATATTTTTAGAAATCTTAATCTTATTTTGAGAAAAATAAGGTATTTTGTTTGTTAGAAGAAATTTGGAGTGGTGTTTTTGATATCGGTAGGATTTGTTTAAATTGAAGTGTCACACGTCTAAACCGAAAGCTCAAATTGTAGTCTGTTACAGTGATCATAGAATTTTCTGTGTAATTATCAAATAATGTTCTCACCAAATAAAACATGTTAGAATAAGTAGTACAGCACCATCCCTATTAATTGGTTGAGAATTATTTATCAAAACTGCACGTAATTGATCCAGCAAATGTGCTGGCTGAAACACACAGGGCTAATAGCAAGTCAATTGTTAGGTTGCATGTACGTACCTAAAAAAAGGAGACGATACTTGGTAAAAAAAACCTCAAAAATAATTATAAAAATAATAATATATGTATTAAATTGGAACATAAGCTCATGGTATGCGTCAAGGAACTGAAAAATTGAACCGGAAAGGAAAATGATTCAAAAATTAGAAATTTAACCGATGTTCAACCAAGATCGAATCGAGTTCAATTTAGTTAAAAATATTAAATATTTTTATATAAATTTAAACTTGTGAATTTTTAATTTTTGATTTAGGAAGCAATTATTAATTTTAGAGTTGATTGTTAAAATATAAAAATCAACTTCATATCTAATAAATAAAACCAAAAAAAGAAGAAGAGAAAAATAGAAATATATAGCCATTGGTTTGAAATAAACAAGAATATATTAAAAAAAGAATACTCCCTCCGTCCATTATTAGATGACGCCCGCACTGTAGATACGCATATCGAAGAGGCCAGATGACGCAATATTTGACCTAAATTTGCCCCGAATTTTTTCTCGGACGTACGTTAATCATTAACGTACGTTCGAAAAAAAGTACGGAATTTTTTGGGGTCAAATAGTGTGTCATCCGACCTCCTCGATATACGTATGAACAGTGCGGGCGTCATCTAATAATGGACGGAGGGAGTACAAAACTTCAGACTCTACTTTAAGGTCATCTAGAATTTTTTTTTTTCATTTGAACGGTTGATACTCGCTCAATTTTATTACGAATATTTTCATTAAATTTGAACTCGTACGGTTAGATAAAATTTATGATCATTTAAAGTTTGAAGTAAAAAAAAAAGGCAAAAACTAAACCAGATGAACCGTAAAACTTACCCTGATTCAAGCGGTTTTATATTTAGCCAACCGGGTCAACAAAATTTTACTGGTTAAACCAAAAAATAGATTTCAAGCCAAAAAAGGAGCGAAAAGCTAATCGGTTTAATTTTTTTTTTATTAATCCGACCTATCTGATCTGGTTCTGAAAACTATAGTATGCATATATGTTCAAAAGTAGGGGTGTAAGAAAACCGGATTGAACCGAAAACAGAAACCGAACTGGAACCGGAGCATTTTGCACCGAACCGGGCCGAACTGAAAAGTTCCGGTTCAATCCAGTTCAATCCGGTTCTACTCGTAGCAGAACCAAAAAATTTCGGTTCTGCACGGTTCTACTCCTACCAAAATCCGTAAACCGAACCGTAGAACCAGTAGAACCAGAAAATATATATATATATATATGCAATCATATAACATAGGTGATGCTTTGCTTCAGTGGCGAAACGTTTGTTTCATTTTCAAAGGGAAGGAGGTTCGGGTCTGGGCTAGTTAGCTAGGACCATTGTTTTATTTTTTAATTGTTTTTGAATTGTACTAATAGTTAGCTAATAATTTATTTAATTATTTGTAATAGCTAGCTAATATTTTTTTTAATTTATAATTAATTTAATGACTTTTTAAATAATATTTTATTGACATTTGATGTGAAATTTAATATTTATATTTTATTTAATAAATTTATATATAAATTACTATTAAATAATATAATCAATAAATTTTATTATTAAATATATGTAATAATGATCCATGAAAATAAAAAATAAAATAGAAATTTACTTTCATTTTCTCAATCTTTACCATTCATACCAAATAAAAATAATTAGTTATTCAAATTTTTTTATTCTCATTTCTAGTGGTAAGATACTAAACACATTAAGACATACTCCATAATTCTCACTCCTTACCTCCATTGAATCCATTCTCATTTCTTGTGGTTTATTACGAGCAACCAAACAAGTAGTAAAAGTATCAAATGAAACATGCGTGTGAAATTGTATAAATTCACAACAAACTCTTATTATTGACAATGTGACATGTTAAAAACTTAGCTATCTAACTATTAATATAATTAACAATAATATTATCATTTTAAATTTTTTATTATTATCATTATAATACAATCTCAATTCCAATAAACCATTCGAGAGAAAATAAATACATATAAACTCCCTATAATAAAATTAAGAAATGAAAAAAAAAATTATTTCCTTTTGTTTTCTTTCAAAACGACGCCATTTTTAACCAAAACACACCATTTTAGTGTTTAACGTATTTTACCTCCAAATATATATATGCAATATACATCAAAAGTTGACTTTAGTTCAGTAGCTAAGTTATTGACTTGTCCTTTAAAGGGAGGAGTTTGAATCCCCTCCCACTCAAAATTTCCTTTTACCAACTTTCTTTAGGAAAATAATTATATTATTAAAAAAAAATTAAAAAAATTAAAAAATTTAAAAAACAAAATGGAACTAGGAAAATTAGTATATTATTTAAACAAAATTTTAAAAAAAATCGAAATTGGACCGGACTGTCCGGTTCCAGACCGGACAGAACCGGAAATTTCCGGTTCAGTCCGATTCTAAGCCTAAAACCGGACCGAACTGGACCGGTTACACCCCTATTCAAAAGAGAACTAAATAATAGAACTTAATGGTTCAGGCTTACTGTTTTAAATTCAAAGATTAGAGCTAACCTTTAAGGAATTTAAGCACAACTTTTTAAAATATAGCCAATAATCTTTCTTAAAAAATAATTTCTATTAGTAATAAACATTGGCTGTAATAAAAGGTCTTAAATACAAAGAAGAAGAAAAAAACTGAAATTCCCACCAGAAAACACTCATGACTAAACTACCAAATTTACCATACTATCCCCTGACAGGCTGACACAGAGGAAGGAATCTCAACTCTCTCATCAGACAAATTGCGCTCCTCACACGACATGATATTATTCCTAACTGTCACTCCCGTTCTGCTACCCTCTCCCTCCCATTTATTCCCTTCCTCCTCCTCCTCCTCTCCTCCGGCCAAATGCCAGGCCTCGTCTCCGTCAAGACTCCGTCCGACGCGCCCCCTCCCCGCATCTCCATCCCCGATACCCAAACCCCACCCGCCCATACCCGACCCGACTCCGCATCCGCCAGAACTCCGCCCAGTAACTCTACCCCAACCAACAGCCGAAAACCGCCGTCTCCTTCTGGTTCCCGATCCAAACCTTCACCAACCCGCTCCACTAAAAAGCCACCACCCGAATCCCCTACCAGCAACCTCCTCCTCACTGATGCCTCTCTCGACAACCCGGATCTCGGCCCTTTCCTCTTGAAACTCGCCCGGGACACTATCGCCTCCGGCGAGGGCCCTATTAAAGCCTTGGAATACTCAATCCGGGCGTCCAAATCGTTTGAGCGTTGCGCTGTTGAAGGGGAGCCCAGTTTGGATCTGGTGATGAGCTTGCACGTACTGGCTGCCATATATTGTAGCTTGGGGAGGTTCGAAGAAGCTGTGCCGGTGCTGGAGAGAGCGATCAAGGTCCCTGATTTCACCAAAGGGATGGATCACGCGCTGGCTGGGTTTTCTGGCTATATGCAGCTAGGAGACACGTATTCGATGCTGGGACAAGTGGACAAATCGATTGAAGCTTATGAGGAAGGGCTTAAGATTCAGATTGAATCTCTAGGAGAAGCGGATGGTAGAGTTGGAGAGACCTGTCGGTATGTACTCTGTATTTTACTTTGTTTTTTGGCGCGTAGTGAAATTTTGTTGTCTGTCAGCTATTTGATGAGTTCAGTTCTATGGTATGGTGGAACATATATTAGGAATTAGATCACACATTTGCGTCTGTGATTATTGATAGACTCGTTGACTTGATCAATTTGATTGGTTTTGAAGTGGATCCAAACAGTGTGGTTGGTTCCCTTGGTTAGTGCGATGAACGCATGAAATATGACCGGTCTCATTTGTCACTATTGCTCGTTTGTGTGGATTCAGCTACTACATAAATGACTCTTTCTGGCACCAAAATCAATGAGCTACCTTGATCATAATGATGCGGATTTTAGGATATAACTTATCACTTAGGTCACCTATTTAATGAGAAATTCTTTAATAATCTGATAGTGGAAGTAAAATTTGGCGAAATAGAAGGGTTGAGGTCAAATTTGGATTAGCAACCTAAAATGGAAATGTTTTGAAAAAAAAAACCTAAAATGGAAATGTTGCTTTATCAAATTATTGTAGAAAGTGTGACGAATTTGTTCTAACAATTCTTTATCTGGGTATGTGGCTGCTCTTGTTAATGATCCACCCTCATGAATGTGAGTGACGAGTGCATACAGTGGCTGTATTGGATACTCTCTAATGAATACATCATCTTCTCTACTATTCTGATGTCATCCTCCATTTCACTTAGCTTGTTAACAATCTGGTTACTGATTCTTTTAGTTTAACTGAATTTAAGAAAATTAATTTGGAAATGTCAGGTATTTGGCTGAGGCCCATGTTCAGGCTATGAACTTTGATAAAGCAGAAGAATTATGCAAAAAAACTCTAGAAATTCACCGTGCACATAGTGAGCCAGCATCAATTGAAGAAGCAGCTGACCGTCGCCTGATGGCACTCATATGTGAGGCAAAGGGAGATTATGAATCAGCGCTCGAGCACCTTGTCCTTGCCAGCATGGCAACGATGGCGAATGGGCAAGACAATGAAGTGGCTGCCATTGATGTTAGCATTGGAAACATTTACATGTCTCTTTGTCGCTTTGATGAGGCTGTCTTCTCTTACCAAAAGGCACTTACGGTATTCAAGTCATCAAAGGGTGACAACCATCCTTCTGTTGCCTCTGCCTTTGTACGTCTTGCTGACTTATACCACAGGACTGGAAAGCTCCGAGAGTCCAAATCATATTGTGAGAATGCTCTAAGGATATATTCAAAACCTGTTCCTGGGACGACTACGGAAGAGATTGCCTGTGGGTTGACTGAGATTTCAGCTATTTATGAGTCTGTGGATGAGCCTGAGGAGGCATTGAAACTCTTGCAAAAAGCCATGAAGTTGTTGGAGGATAAACCAGGACAGCAAAGTACTATTGCTGGAATAGAAGCACGAATGGGGGTTATGTTTTACATGGTTGGGAGATATGAAGAAGCAAGAAGCTCTTTCAAGAGTGCTGTAGCAAAACTTCGAGCTAGTGGGGAGAGGAAGTCAGCCTTCTTTGGGGTTGTGCTGAACCAGATGGGATTGGCTTGTGTACAGCTGTTCAAGATAGATGAAGCTGCTGAGCTCTTTGAAGAAGCAAGGGCAATATTGGAACAGGAATGTGGCCCTTGCCATCAAGATACCATTGGAGTATACAGCAACCTTGCAGCAACTTATGATGCTATGGGAAGGTAATATACAATCTTAATTACATTTACCTTGATTCGTCTGGAAAATATGTATTAAAGACTTTGCATTTTGAAGATAACTTAGTTTTTTTGCATTCTGTCTACACTGCCTTTTTTTTGAAATAAAACTGTGCTTTTGTAAAATTAGAAGATTTACCGTTGAGTTTTAATACCCCGTTGTTGTTTGATTTTTGATGCGGATATTCTTGTATAATCTTGATTTTCAATGTTTTGAAGTTCATAGCTTATAGTAGGGAGCTGAAGGGACGATAGCGATTAAATTTTGATCATCTAATCTTTTTTCTTAGGGACGATAGCGATTAAATTTTGATCATCTAATCTTTTTTCTTCACCCATGCTTAAGTTACACTTTTATAGTTTCTTCCTGTATTAGAATTATTCTGTTGGTAGCTAATTGCATATGACTATTCTGATTGGCTTGTTAATCTTTGAATACTTAGGATTTTAAAGCTTGAGATTGTTTATCATTTTCCTGATGTTCAACGTCCTGGCTTGCATTACAGGGTAGAAGATGCAATTGAGATCTTGGAGTACATTCTTAAAATGAGAGAGGAAAAACTTGGAATTGCAAATCCAGATTTTGAAGATGAGAAGAGTAGGTTAGCTGAGCTCCTGAAAGAAGCAGGCAGGGCGCGAAAGAAAACAGCAAAATCACTGGAAAATCTTATAGATCCCAACTCAAAGAGGACGAAGAAAGAGTCGGCAAAGAGGTGGCCTGGCTTGGGATTTAGAATTTAAAACAAAATATATCCTTATTTATCTACTTGTTCCATGTGCACATTTGTAACATAGAAGAAGATCATGTACAGTATCATGTTGTGATTCGGTGAGTTTTCTGTTTCTTGAGCTTTTGACGCGCTGATCTGTTGTTTTCTCTTTTTAATTGTTTTTTTTCAATTGATGATTACCTCTGTTGTGACTTCCAAGTTGTTCAATGAAAAGAAGAATGTCCGTTTGAGTGGAAATAAATCTTGAGAAAATCTCCAAATGTTTTTTCTTTTGCATTGTTAAAATACTACTATTCTCAGATTGTTTACAAAAATGTACATTGTACACCTGCTGGTTTTTAGAAAAAGATCTCAGGGAATGATTTAGCGAATTTGCTCTCATGAGAGAGTCTCTCCCCTTTTTTTTCCCATGAGATGGAGAATCCTCTCATCATGCTTCACTTTTTTTTTCCTCCATTTTTTACCATGTAGCTTATTAGATTTTTTTCATGGGTTGAGATTTGAAGTCACTATCTTTAATCATGAAGATATTGAAACATTATACATTACTTATTTATACTTTTGAGCTTAAAAAATAATATTAAATCAGTTGTATTTTCTACAAAGTGTGGATGGTAAGGTGAGTTCATATCTTCTTGTTAAAAAAAAGAATAGTATTTAAGTCGGTCGGTCTAGTCCCAGATGACTGGGTTTGAGACTGTTTATTAAATAGATGAGTTTAGGCCAATCCATTATTTTTGGGTTCAAATAAATTAAGTACATCATGGGCTGAGCAGTGAGCATCTATTTTGCCACGTTGAGCTCTAGCAATTAAGGCCGAGGTGGTCCATATACTAAACTGAAACCGAATTGAGCTATCAAGTTCTGTTTGGATCAATTGGTTTTTTGTATAAAAAACAAATTATTTCATGTAATGGAATCATTAGCCCAATCGGATGCGAATTAATTAGTGCGTTTTTGTGAGTTATAATATAATTATTCAAAATATAATGGACTCATTTAGATCATATATAATTTATGATATACTCCCTCCAGTCCGCAAAGAAGGTCGTTTAAGCCTTTTTTTCACGGTCGCCAGAGAACGTCGTTCTCCCTTTCCAACGAATCTTTCCCCATTTTCTGACCAATTCACCCTCGACCTCTCTCCTCTCTCACGAAGGCGATTGCAAGCAGAGGAATTGAAATTTCATTCGAATTTTCGGAGGGAAATTGGGAGGGAATTTTGGGGAGGAATGGAAATTGGGGCGTCATTCATTGTCCAACCCATATATATGTCCTTCATTACAAAACAATGGAGAAGTTATTTCCAGTCACTGTTTCCGATTCACTTCCCTTCAAAATTAGGGTTCTTTACTCCTTCTCCAGTTGGGTTATGCAAAGCTTCAACTTTTGGAAGGATTGTGAAGAAGAATCCATTGTTCAATTTGATGATTCCATGAACATGGTGGTTCCAGATTCCATTGGAGACGGTGGAGAGGCCGCCGATGATGCTGATTTCATTATGGATGACTCCGGCGACGATATTGATGCAAGTGTGGAAGCAATTGTTGATTTTATAGGTGTCAAGTCCAGGCTGCGTACAACATCAAAGAAGGTGATTCGTGATTTCGACTTGAACGAACCATCGGTTGAGGAGAGATTGATGGAAGCCAAGTATAAAGGGGAGAGGGATTTCGACCTGAACAAGCTCCCAATTGCAGGTATGTTTACCTTGATGGATCCAACATGGGAGCCAGACTTCATTGAAATGTTGCGGCTCTTACTCCCCTCCTTTTATTGATGAAAGCATAGGTGTAGTGATGTTGCATTGTTGATGAACATGGGTTTATGCAGATGTACATTGGTATTTTGTGAAGTTACATTTTGGGTGCAGTTTAGCCAGTCTGTAAATGTCAAGATTGTAAATTTCAACTGCAGTTGTATTTCTTTTTGGATTGTGGTATGAAGCAGTTGTTCTAATTTAATGAAGTTGTGATGATGACTAGTTGTGTTGTTGGATTGTTATGTTGGTAATAAGCAGTAGATCATCTTCATCTGGTATTGTCTGAAAATAACTTAACTGGGTTCATCTGCACCTATGTCATCTAACTTCCTTGATTGTTACCTTGTGGTTGAAAGTAATCAGCAATGGGTGGGTGTGTGGTTTGCGTGTTATCTGAACTTCTTGGCATCCCATGGCTCAGTCATGTGTTTCATTGCCACTTTGTGTTTAAATGGCTTTGTTCTGTGGTACTGTGAATTGAAGCAGTTGGATTGCACATTGGCTTTGAATTTGTTACCAATTCATTTGTTCAGTGTTAATATGTGAATAACTGGCCTAACTCTGTGCTATGCTAACCTGAAACGAGAGAACATTATGGTTTAAACTTTGAACCTTGGGATTAATCTGTTCTTGTGTTGGGATGAATCTGATGTTCACCATACCAAATGAGTATTTCATGTTATGGGATTAATCTAACACATTGTAGCCTGAAATTGTTGAGAGTCCTTTTCTGGACTGGAATTATTATGTTTTTGCTTTCAGATTGAGTCGTGCTTGCCTGATTGTGATTGGAAATGATTTGGAAAACAGAAAATAAGCAAAATGGCACATTGAACATCATAGAAACACAACTTTTTTATTCACTGCACCACCACATTACAAGGTTATGTGGTGGAGTGTTTAGGGAAACATAGGAGACAGACATGCATACAAATCTCTCTTATGCTCCATCTGAGCAATAGAAACAGACAGATGATTGATAGCCCCAGCGTATGCATCAATAGCAGCAATGGCGAGCCCTTCATGATCTTCATCTTCATGGACGCCCTCCATCCCCTGTTTGAGAGCCTCCAGCCTGGTTGTCATCTCCATTTTGTCTTGTGTGGACTGGAGGACCTTGTGCTCTAAGTGGACGATGTCATCTTGAAGGTGAGAAGCAACAGGGCCAGCAAAGTTGAGGTGGGCAATCTTGGTGTCACGCTCCTTGGACAGAAACCTGCAAAAAAGATGAACCAAACGACTTAAACTGAGGCTGTTAAGTGTGAAGATTTGTGGTTTAAAAGAGATGTATTTATAGAAGGGAATTAGGGTTAGGGATGGGTGTATTAATGGTTGTAATCCAAGCTGCACAATTGTCAAACGATGCATTAGTGGTTGGGAATATAAAAGGTTGTATAAAAGCTGTGTATCTTGCACTCTTTATCCAACTGTCTGATGCTTTAGTGTGTTTCAGTTGCAATAGAATGCCATCTCTTGCACTCTTTATCCAACTGTCTAATGCTTTAGTTTGAAAAGACAATCTCTATAACACGTTACAGACGCAATGCTTCAAACAAAACCATGCCTTTCCCTTCATTCAAACAGTTTTCAACCCCTACAACTATCCCTTTATTGTAACCCATAGCTGCTGACTACCCCTACATCTCTCCACTGTTCTAATACAATTAATCTATTCCAACTACACCATTGCATTAGACTACCAGACTAACCCTCTATTTGAATTAAACAAAATGACAATGTCATATCCATTCACTTTAACATGGAGATCAATGAAGCAGAACAGAGCAATCCATGCATTACACTCAAACTTCTCCATCAAACACAAACCAAAGATGGCCTCCAATCAAGGTCATAACAATAAAGATTTATCTCCAGGTGAAGCATACGTAATCAAGTTGATCCAGGATTATTGACCATTGCATTTGAGAAGCAGGACAACTCTCTATTTAAATTAAACAAATCATACAATGCCATATCCATTCTTCACTGTCTTATAGAGATCAATGACGGAACACAGACCAATCCTTCCATTACCTTCTAACATAATCATCAGTTAATCCATTCCAAACACAGACCAGTTAATCCATTCCAAACAATAGCAGAAAACCAACGCAGACCAGTTAACGGAACACAGACCAGTTAATCCATTCCAAACAATAGCAGAAAACAAACGCAGACCAGCAAAACAAACACCGACCAGTTAATCCATTCCAAACAATAGCATAAAACATACCATGTCAATTAAGATCAATGAATCATTCCATCAAAAGCCATGCATTACACACTAACTTAATGTCTCAAAGACAGAGTACACATGTCATATATCTCGTCATACTTCAATTTAAAACATTTCATTTAGACATATGTAGGTCAAACAATTGCCAGTTGATGAACTACCTATGTATTACACACAAAAGAGTGATTTGATATCTCTACAAAACTCATCTCCAAAAGTTAAACAACTTCACCATCACTAACAGTATCAAACATATGCTAAGTTCTAGAGCTTTACAGAGAAACCTAACAAAATACTGCAATCATTGGTTAATGAACTAGAGCCACTAAATTAAGAAACTAACTGTACAATCTAAATATGTCCAAGAAATTGCTAAATTTCATTGGGATATGAACACAAAAAAACCATCTCCCAACGATTGCATAAGAGGATCAGTCCACTGTATTTTCCTGCAATGCAATAAACAGATGAATGTGAAAATACAGACAGAAATACACGTAGAAAAAAGTACAAAAACCCACTGTCTTACAAGGCAATTGTGGTAGATGAGCAGCTGCAGTAGCTAGGATTATTGGATCACATGACAAGGTGTGTGGAAGCAATCCTTGCCTAGCTAACTTATCTTTTTTTATATGAGGAATCCTGTATGCATTTGAACCCTTAATTTTCATAATTTCAATCATGCATCCTTGTAAAGTTATGAAGATGCTGTTTGCCTTCACATCTGAGAACTCAATATAAGCTTTCTTCACTGCTTCCACTAACTGATTTAGGTTATTTGCACATTTCTTTTCCTGCAAGGATTGGATAGCTCTAAAAAAACCTAAGTCAAGTACATTTAAATCAGGGGAATTTGGTGGCTGGCACACCAGTCTAATGTTCAAGCCTACACTATCAACTGCAGCTAGAAAATCAAGATCATCCTTCTGAATATGTGTTTTAGCATTATCTTGCTGGATGACTATTTGCTGCATAATGCTTTCGGCAGGCCATTTTTCCTTAATGGCTGGTAAGATGTGTTCAATCATAAACTTCCTAATCACTTGCCTATCTATTTTCTGAATTGGTTTCGCTTCTAATGTACCAGCAACCTCAGTAACCAGTGGAAACACTCCTATCTTTCCATCAAACGTACAATTCCCATTACAGTCAAATCTAGGCCTAGCTACAGCTGCAAGGAAAATAATTTTAGGAATAAAATTGGTACTCTTAATTACTCTTACTGGTTCATCTTCATCTGGCAAGAGGTAGTACGTTTGCACCTTCCTTGTCGTTTGAAACCATTTTTCGTCAATGTGTACCATGTTTTCCATGTCTATGAAACTGTTTCCATCAGGAAGTGAGTGTGGATCAACCATTGCAAGACAGTGACGAACTCTTTGAATACGGTTTGCCTCCGTCAATGTGGGTTTGATGGTGTTGCTGTGGCGCCTCAACTCTCCTGATTTCAACTTCGAAATCAAATATGTTTTCGAGACACCCAATTCAGTCGCTAGAGACTTAAGGGTTGTCCTGTCCCTTAAAGGAATATCTCTAATCTTGGCGAAGTCAAATTCAATTCGTTTCCTGCCACAATTCTTCACTCTTTGAAGCGAAATATTGTGGTTTTCCGACTCCCTTCCCCCTTTCCACAGCCGCTGGATTGAACGAATATTGACATCAAAAATCTCAGCAACCTCCCGTGTTGTGTACTTGCGTAGCTTCCCATTTACACTATTTTGGAGGAGCAATCCATAGGCAGCGGTTCTGTCCTCTTCACAAAGCTCTTTTCGTTTCAACTTTTCACCTACAATTATCACAACCCAAAGTTATTGCAAAAGGGAGGGAGTTTAACAAATTCAAGGGAATAATGGAAAATTGGATTCGGACTTAACTTTGAACCACGACTTCAGGTAGCTGGTTGTCATTTTGCCTATCATCATCTTCACCAATGTCATCCAAATGTGGCGCAGGTGTTGCCAAATCTTCATTTGGATTACGCTGCTCAACTGCTGATTGATCTCCTAGGGTTGGCTCTGTTAGAGCGAGTGGATTATTGGAAAATAAATGGATAGGATCGAAATCGTTGTCGTTCATTGTTCTTTCTGTTTTACAAATCTGAACAGAAATGTTAAAGAGAGGGGAATTGATGAGGATGAGTGGTAGGGCTGTACAAAAAATCGACCCAACCCGCCTGACCCAACCCGTCAAAAAACCATAACCGCGTAACCGCGGGTAACGATTATATAACCGACCCATTATAGTTGGGTTGGGTCGGATAGCGGATCGAGTTTTTAAAACCCACTTATAACCGACCCAACCCACCTATTAACCCTAACTATATAAACATAAGTAAGTTCATAACCCTAAAATTAAAAGTCGTTGCCCTCTCCCTGTCCCTCTCTCGGGTCCCTCCCAAACGCAACCCATCCCAACCAGCAACGACGACGTCGCCTCCCATCCCTCCTCTCTAACCGCCGGCGCCGACAACAAACACCCTCTCCCTCTCCCTTAAAGGAATATCTCTAATCTTGGCGAAGTCAAATTCAATTCATTTCCTGCCACAATTCTTCACTCTTTGAAGCGAAATATTGTGGTTTTCCGACTCCCTTCCCCCTTTCCACAGCCGCTGGATTGAACGAATATTGACATCAAAAATCTCAGCAACCTCCCGTGTTGTGTACTTGCGTAGCTTCCCATTTACACTCTTTTGGAGGAGCAATCCATAGGCAGCGGTTCTGTCCTCTTCACAAAGCTCTTTTCGTTTCAACTTTTCACCTACAATTATCACAACCCAAAGTTATTGCAAAAGGGAGGGAGTTTAACAAATTCAAGGGAATAATGGAAAATTGGATTCAGACTTAACCTTGAACCACGACTTCAGGTAGCTGGTTGTCATTTTGCCTATCATCATCTTCACCAATGTCATCCAAATGTGGCGCAGGTGTTGCCAAATCTTCATTTGGATTACGCTGCTCAACTGCTGATTGATCTCCTAGGGTTGGCTCTGTTAGAGCGAGTGGATTATTGGAAAATAAATGGATAGGATCGAAATCGTTGTCGTTCATTGTTCTTTCTGTTTTACAAATCTGAACAGAAATGTTAAAGAGAGGGGAATTGATGAGGATGAGTGGTAGGGCTGTACAAAAAATCGACCCAACCCGCCTGACCCAACCCGTCAAAAAACCATAACCGCCGTAACCGCGGGTAACGATTATATAACCGACCCATTATAGTTGGGTTGGGTCGGATAGCGGATCGAGTTTTTAAAACCCGCTTATAACCGACCCAACCCACCTATTAACCCTAACTATATAAACATAAGTAAGTTCATAACCCTAAAATTAAAAGTCGCTGCCCTCTCCCTGTCCCTCTCTCGGGCCCCTCCCAAACGCAACCCATCCCAACCAGCAACGACGACGTCGCCTCCCATCCCTCCTCTCTAACCGCCGGCGCCGACAACAAACACCCTCTCCCTCTCCGACCACACCGCCACACAGCCACGATCTGTCACCGTCGCCTCCCATCCCTCCTCTCTGACCAGTGACCACACAGCCACGCTGCCGTTCATCATCATCTCTCGCATCCCTTCTTCCTCCGCTTTGTTTCTAAGGTACCCTTTTTTCTCTACATTAATCATCATCAGTACTCTACATTAATCATCATCAATTCATTTGTTCCTTCATCTCTATTAATTAATTAGGGTTTTCTTTCAATTTCAATTGCTTTTCTTCTCTTATGGTTATGGGTCTTCTCCTTGCTAGTAATATCTTCTTATCTGCTAGTAATCAGCCACCCATCTTTATTGCTGATATGCTCTCTCCAACCCATCTAGGTTGTTGCCTGTACTCAACTTTCCTCAATGTTACTCCAAAAACAGCAATGAAAAATTCAGTTCCTCTATATTTTAATTTCTGACTTTGAGATTTGGGCCAACAGTGAAGGGTGGCTGATTTTAATTTTTGAAACTTCTCAGAAAGAGCTGTTATCATTTTAGTGTCAATTGATTCTTTGTGGAACAATGCATTGTTACTGCTTGGGTTCCAATAGAAAGAAGCAGTAATGTGATCGGTCATTACAATTTACATGAACCAAGTTCCAAGAAGCATTGCTGTCAACCACATTGTCAACCTCTGTATTTTATTTTTAGTACGTAAAGTGGTAAGATAGTATGAGATTACGTAAAATGGCTCTAATTCTTAATTGTTTTATTCATAACAGATGGTTAACGTTGAAATTTCAACCACGTCTGATGCTGGTTCAAATGGTGAGGATCAAACTCCTATAATTGTTGCTGTTGGTGCAAATGATGTGGAACAAACTCAAACACAACAAGCTGTGATAGAAGGACAGAAAAGAAATCGTGAGCAATCTCTAGTATGGAGTCATTTCACAACTGTTCCAGGGACTGAAGGTACTAATCGTAGAGCTACTTGCAATTATTGTGGTCGTAATTATGCTTGTAGCAATGAGACTAAAAACAATGGGACTACTAATTTGTGGTCACATTTAGATGGAAGATGCAAAAAATACTCTTATAGAGTTGTTAGAGATAAAAAACATAAAATATTACTATTTCAACCTAAAAAAGAAGTGAGTGTTGTTGATGGGGTTAAATGTGGTACGTTGAAAGCCGTAGGTTATACACATGATGCTTGTAGGAAGGCACTAGCTAGTATGGTTATTGTGGATGAGATGCCTTTTAGGGTCGTGGAGGATAAAGGTTTTTTGAATTTTTGTCAAGTTATGCAACCTTTGTTTAAAGTACCTTAAAGAGTGACTGTTGCAAGAGATTGCATGAAGTTGTATTTTGAAGAAAAAATTAAGGGTCAGCGCATTTGTTTGACAACGGACACTTGGATATCTATCCAAAACATCAATTATATGTGTCTCCAAACGACATACATAGGAGATCGGAGGGAGCAAAAGTGTCACATTAATTATTTCCCTTCCATATATATGTTAATTATTAATTGAATTAGCAAAATGCATGTCAATGAATTAGGCAAGGCGAGGCGAGGCAAGCCAAGCCAAGCCAAAAAGGCCAACCACTTTTGGATTTTTGGAGTTTTTGCTCTAAATATTTTCTCCCTCCGATCTCCTATGTATGTCGTTTGGAGACCGGGCTCGTGGATTAAGGATCCACTGTTTGAGGCTGTGTGATTACATTGCTGCCCTTCTGCAAGAACGTTTCCGTGAACTACAGTGCCGTTCCTTTAATCGAAATGATGTGGCGCGATTTTGTCCATTTTCAGCCCAAATCCTCTCCAATTTTGCATCCCCCCAAATTTCCCAAATTTCCTAAACCTAATCCCTCCTTCTTTTTTGAAATCCTGAAGTTTGAATTTTCAAGTTTTCCCCCTAAATGGCTGATTGTCAATTCACAAACTTCTCTCGCTTCATCTGTTTTATTCCCCACCCATGTAAGTACTCCGCTCCTCCTTCTTGATCATGTTTCTGTTTCTTCGAAAGTTTTTCGTTTAGGGTGGACAAATATCTTACCAAATCGATCTGTTCTAATTATAATCAACATATGTTAATTGGTTGGTGGTGCGACAGATTCCTAATGGCATTGGGGTAATTTTTTCTTTACTTCAACTCCTCTTGTATGTCATATACTTCAAATCTACACGGGGGCGGCTAGCAGCAGGAAAAGAAAAACAAGCAAAGGGTGGTGAGATTGGTCTGTCAGAGATTGTAATTGGACTGTTCTGACATGATTAGATGCATGATGACATGGATGACATGGATGGCTTGGATGCTTCACCACCAACTCTACTAATCTCATCTCTAATTAGGGATTTTGACCCATATGATTTTGAACCACATCATGATGTTTAGGGCATTATTGCTCCTTAATCTCTCTAGTTTAACTATATATATAGACTGTTAGTTTTAGTTTAGCTTGCTCGTGTTAGCCAAAATCTCATTTTTCTTCCTTTTTTGGCTTACAATCCAACAAGACTATCAATTTTATATGGATTGGATGGATGCAAGTCAATCAAGAAGCTACTCCTTTTTTTGTAAATCTTTTCTGTGTGTATTCTTTTTTTTATGTGTTTGCTTACTGCTTATTTCCTTACTTCTATTCTACTATATATATGCCATGTTTCTCCTATAAAAGGAAACTTGAAAATGTTATCAGTTTGTATAAGTTTTGGACTTTAACAGATCAGAAAACTGGGCTTGAGCCTGGTCCTGGTCCTGTTCCTGGGCCTGGGCCATCTGGCTTATACCTCCACAAATCAGTTTGGTCCGGTATTAAAAAGAATGGGCCTCTAGGCTCTCTACTAATGTTCAAAATTTTGACAGAACTGCTTCTAGATATTTTAGCAAAATACGTAACTTTAAGGCCGGATTTATAAGTAGTGAGGCGATTCAAATAGATATGCCCGATAAAATAACGAGATTATCTAATAATTTTTTCTATTCGACCTTTGTACGTAACTTTTTTGTGCTCTATCAACCTCTGTGCAATGCATCAAAATGGTAGTTGGCAAATATTTGATGTAATTGTTTTTTTTTTTTTGCATTATTCATATAGTAGAGGGTAGGGATGATAATTATGCGGGTATGGGCGGGTATGGATAAATATCTACTCATATCCGCAATTAAATATCCATTATTATCCATATCCATTATACCCATTACCCAATTGGATATGTAATGGATATCCAATTACATTTACTTATTAATTATTTCACTTAATAAACTTTTAAATTAATTCAAAATATATTTAAATAATTTGATTAAAAAAAAACTCATTTATACTTATTAATTATTTCACTTAATAAACTTCTAAATTAATTCAAAATATATTTAAACAATTTGATTAAGAAAAAACCCATTTATAAAAGATTAAGAAAAATATGAAAAATGGATATGTAATTACTCATCTTAAGATGAAGATTATATTTTTGTAATTTTTAATTTATTTTGTTCAAACATTAAGGAAGAGATTGAGTTTTTATTACGGGAGAAAAATAAAAAAATATGAGAAAGAGAGAGGAGAAAAGAGAAGCATTTTGCGGGTATGTTGTGGGTATGGATATACCCATACCCGCAATTATAAATGCAGGTATTATCCATACCCGCAATTACGGGTATGGTTATGGACGGATATGCGGATATGGGTACCCATTGCCATCCCTAGTAGAGGGTAACCTTTTAAAGAAGGAAACATATATTTCCAAAAAAACAGAAGGAAAACGTATAAAAGTATAAAAAAAATAAAAACATAAAAGAGGCTACAAATAAGGAGTACATCAGCAACTCTGCAAAATGCCGCCCCATGAAAGAAAAGCTTCTGCTGAGTCCTGACAATCTTGTCTTGATTATCGCTGACGCCAGCCACTATTTTGTTGGGGAATGCAACTAGTCTGACCGTTATCAGGGCTTGTTAATCCATACTCGAATATACTCGAATAGAATTAGTTTTTTACCAGAATAGTCGAGATTCGAGAACTCACCCAGTGAGAAAAAATGACAGAAATCTGCTCATACTCTAGCTCAAATGACTCTGATTTCTTCTACTAGTTGATATATATTTTCCAAGAGTCAAAATATTTCCTCCAAAGAATGTGCAACAGAATAAAATTCAATTCCAGTCACTCAAAGAAGGAAAGGGATTTGCTGATTTCTGCAATTCCAAGGGAAAAAATTCATACAATTTATGCAAAATCTAAACACCAAAAACTATGTATTTGATTTCCCAATACCCTAGGACTATAATAGTGCTCTAACCTAGGCATACTTACAATATTCCCTAATCACAACTCGCCAGTGCTCTCACAGGAGCTCCCTAGATTTGCATTAGCGTCGTGAACCGATAGTCTGATTATATTTCTGGCTGACGAACTCGAGACATCCATGCACTCCTGCAGATCCGCATCACACGCTATCAAAACCCATTCATGGTCATCATCTAGATATTTGATGTCAAAAGTTCCCACATCCAACTTCAGCCTCCTGGCTACTTCCTCTCTCAACTCCGCAATCCCAGAACTGAGAGAGATCCGGAACCTTATAATATCTTCCTGGTATGTTGCCTTGATGGTCATGTTCTTCACTTCTTGACTAGCCATTGCATGTGGCATGACAGGTGTATAAGTTCCCAAGGTTTGCGAGGGAGGAAAATCTGGACATCGCAGATTAGTCCAACTGCATTCTGGAACCTGCTCATCCACAATAGCGTCCGCTGCGGCAGGACAAAGGTTTCTCAAGTCTTTTGAACTTCCAGCATCCTCAAGAAGCATTCCCCCAAGGGCATCTGGTATGGAGCACGCAGCTGATAAATTCAGTTCCCCTATTCGTTTAAGTGCCAAATCAGGTGAGCCGCCAGATTCAAAGTATTGATTGTGGACAGGAGAGACAGACTGATCCTTTGCAGGTGCATTGTCAATTCCTGGGCTTCCTTGGCATGAACCATGAGAAGTAGGCGTACCCACACTCTGTTCTCTTGAGCCACTTCCTGTCTTGGACCTGTCTGAGACTTGGTCAACCTCTGGTGAAAGCCCATTTTGCATGCGCAGTTCCTCTTGATTCAATATTCTACCTCTTAGCAACCGATCTTCAGCAACACCTTCCCCATCAATTCCTGGCGTTTTGCAGGTGGGTGATCCAGTCCCGACAAAATGAGATTTAGGGGGCTTAGAGTTTGGTGAGTTCTGTTGATTGCACACCTTTGAATCAGAAGGCCAAGACATGGAACCAACACCAGCTGGAAGTGGACTTGTGGAGAGAGAAGTTAAATTGAATGCTCCTTCAGTGCCTTGTACAGATTCAATTACCCGCTTTAGCCTTGAGAGGGAATGATTAACCTTTTTGATCTTGCGAGATGGCCAGCGAGAGATCCCATGCTGTCTGCAGATGCGTTTCATTGTAGTAGGGCAGACTGTGAAGATTAAGGCAAGAAAATTTCAAAAAAATAAATCATTTCACAATCATCATGCATAAAAATGCAAAGGATTAGGTAAATTTTTGTCGACAATAATATAGGCATCCTTGAAATGAGAATCAAAACGTAACAGATAAATTCAAGTATATACACATACCACCAAGGCTCTTTGCAGCATCTTTCAGACTCCCAGCAAAATATTGTTGAAGGACATCTAGACTAATTGACTTTTCTGCCTTTCCACGTTTTCGCTGTGATGGCTTTTTTGACACTTTAGTCTGTGGAACAGAAGCAGCTGTGTGTCTTCCATCTGCAGGAGTAGTCGTGTTTTTGTTGTCCTTAGCATCCAAGGTCATCATTAACTGATGCTTTGGTGAATCCAGCTGCACTGCCTGTCCTTCTTTTGGCGATACGTTAGCATGTGGGGAGAGTTTTGTACATTGGGGAATGTCCATACATTCAGGACTCGTGTCAACCCTTGCACCCATGGAAGCTTGAATGATCTCAACAAATCCTTCCTCCTCTTGAAGGTCAACTCCAGATGCAACTTTGAGACTCCGGAGATGCTGCTTCATTGTCACCAACAGAGAGGCCAGTAAAATATTCTGTTCAGAACTATCTGTAATTTGAGGGGGGAGAAAGAATTCAAGAATATAATCGTCATCCCCAGTATAACTGCTCCGTAAGCAGATTGCAAAACAGCTGGTTAGTCCAAACATTCGTGCATAATGCACCAAGGGATACTCAGTTTTGCAGAATTCTGTAATGTCTCGGCAGAAGCATGAGTTGTGCGACAAAAATGCTCTCCCAGCAACACCCTGACCTTTTTGTAAATGATGCTCAAGACAGGCCTCCCGAAAACCCCACATGTGAGCCTCTACGACATAGAATGCGACATCAGTTGTAGACATGCAGACTTGTCCATTGCAACTACCATCGAAACTGGTGCAACTCTTCTTCAGACCACCACCATAGGTCAGAACATTACGATGCATGCAAGGAACCCAAGTCTGAGCCAATGGTAATTTGTGAGTTTCACATGCCACTGTCAATATCTCTAAAATTTCAGCTAGAGCATTTTGGCGACCTTCATTACAAATCTGGTTTAAGAGCAGTTCCAAGTAGACATCTGTCAGAACAAAGGGGGAAGAAATGGCAGAAAAAAACAAGATTTATCTTTTGTCTCTGACAAATACCATCTTTTAACACAGATGATACTTTGAAACTCACCTGTGTGTTTGGATGGTTCAATATTTTTGAACTTTTCAAATTTACTGCCTGCAAAACAACTGAAATTATGTGAATCTCCATATTAAGTGTTCAGCAATGTATATGTGCATGAAGTGAAAGTTGAAAAAACTACAAAATTCACCAAAGATAGTCCATTAGAAGGATCTAGCTTAATCAAGCAAGAAATTATGTAACATAATATAGGCCTGAATCATATAAATAGAGGAGAAGAAAACCCAACCTCAAGTGCTTTGCAGACTTTATCCACCTCAGGCGCATAGTGGATCTTCTGTGAAGTCATTATGAGCTCAAGCACACCTACACAGGACTGCCCTGATGGTTCAAAGACTGGCAAAGCCAAAGTTCCATGGACGTTGTGAGATAGAGCATGATCAAGCCTTGAAAACTCCTTGCTGGAGTAGTATTGCACATCAGGACTCCATTCTGGCAACTTTTGCCTAAAAACACGACCAGGAAGTCCCAGCTCTCCATCGGTCTCCCCATCCACACAGAACATATACCTCAAAGACACCATCCGATACTGATGAAGACCAATACTTCCAGGATCGAGAACAAAAGGTTGCCCTGAAGTTGTCAGCACATACCGATCCCCATCCTTGACAGGTGCCCAAACCTGAGCAAGAAGATGCTGCTCAGTTGATTCTTTGAAATACCGCAGCGCCTGTGCCATCCTCTCCTTAATTAAACAATAACCATCTGGATTCTCAACTGGTATCCATCCCAAAAGTGGAGACGAAGCTTTTCTATCACCCCCCTTTCCTTTTTGGCCTTTTGCTACCGAATTAGAATTGCCTACATCAAGTAAATACACAAGTCAAATACAAATTAGCCGAAAAGCAGGGGACTCAATCAGCTACAGTAACAACAGTACAAGCAAAGTACAAGAAAGAAACGAACTAGAAGAGCAATACCAACCAACTAAAAGAAATTAGCAAATGGTATCACTAAGAAGGGCCTATTCAAACACATTTGGAAACAGAAGGTAAAAGAGAGTACTAAATATGCTGCGAAATTTCTTACTACAACAATAAAGTCCTGAGGATTGTATTGTGAAAGAATTAATAACAACTGAAAATGAAAAGTCCAGTGGCATGCCTTTGACCACACTTTAGCTGAAACACAATCAAACAGTTCTTCTTCTTCTTCTTCTTCTTCTTCTTCTATTACCTTTCTTTTAATTCAATCCACTTTTCTGTTTCCGAAGAAAAATTCTCGATAATTGCATAACAGCAGCGCCAATCAATGAATCCAAAACGGGAAGTGACAGAAACAACCAGAGCAAAATGGATAAAGACAGAAAGAAACGAAAATAACCAGAGGAGGAGGGAAGTAACTGACATGCGAGAAGGATAGGAGAATCAGAGAGTCTGAGTCCGGCGCCGGCGGCTGCAAAAGCTGAGATGGCATGAGTGGCGGCGGCAGCCAGCCTGTCATCGTCGGCATCAGAGAACGCCCAGAGAGGGGAGTAAGGGCGGTCAGAGGAGGAAGGGAAAAGAGGAGACATGGGATTGGAGAAGGCTGGAAAAGAGATCTGATCCAAAGGCCAGGAATTATCAAAATCAAGATCCATGTCCATGATAGCAGCAGCAGCTGAGTTGTTGTTTGGCTGCTGCTGCTTTGACTTCTCTTCCTCCTCTGTTAGCTCAGGCATTTGGCGAGAGGTCCAGAATTTGCAGTAAAAATGGAACGGTTAAGGAAGATTTTCTGTGTTGGTGTGAAAATATGGATGATGATGATAATGGTGAGAGGAGGAGAGAGGAGAATGAGTGTGGGGAAATAATTTGTTTTGCACAATGTGCGACTTCATGTCGTGATATGGAATCCATGTATCTACTTGCAAGAATTGCAGGTAATAAAAAAATTGCAGATAAAAAATGCTAACCCACACTCTGAGAAATAATCACCTGCTTCCGAGTCCTCCCTAGTCCCTACCATTCCTACGTACTCCCTCTGGTCCGAAATGTATGACTTCCTCGCATCCCAATATTCAATAGGGAACGCATATCGAGGAGGCCGGATGAGGCACTGTTTGACCCCAAAAAATTTCGTACTTTTTTTTCGAACGTGTTAATCCTTAACGTACTTCCGAGAAAAAATTCGGGGCAAAATTGTCTCAAATAGTGACTGTTCCGACCGTCTTAAGATATGTTCCAGAACAGTAAAAACAAATGCTAAAACGTCATACATTTCGGACCGGAGTACAACAAACACAAAGTAGTACCTGTTCTTTCTATTGAAAAATAAAAATAAAAAACAGAGGTGATCCACAACAATATATTAATTTTTTTTCTGACAAAAAAATAAATAAATAAATATATATATATATATATCAAGAGGTGATCCCTCACAATATTTTTCTTTTTTTTTTGGCAACCACACAATACAAAGACTAGTCAAAACTAATATTTATTTATTTATTGATGTGAAATACATTTCCGTACTCTTTTTTAACTTTGTATTAAAATTTGTGAGTACTTATTGCTATCTGCGAGTAAAATTACTTATATTTTACCCACATTATATGAAATGTTAATACCGATGCGAGTGCGAATACATTATCGTAGATAATTAACTAGTTATACTCTTCTGTAAATATCATCCAAATGTTTATTACTCATGTAGTCGACAGAGTATTAATCAATAATTCAGTCACATCCCTTAGATATGTAAATTTTGTAGTACATTATATTAAGTCAATAATAGATGTGACATAATGCAATTGCTTTCAAACTTTTGGTTGCTACCTAATAAGAAATAGTATAAAAAATATATGATATATTTTCTTTACAATTAAATAAACTCACACCCCAAAAAAAAGAATTTGATGTTATCCAATTGATGAATAGATTTAAAAAATAAAAACAAAAACAAAAATTGATGAATATATATAATTAGGTGGAATATTATGGGTGTGCGGCGGGTGGTGAGGTGGTACCGTTGGCACACGTGGAGAATTCTGGTCCAATCAAAGCTGTATGAGGCATCTCCAACGCCCTGCTTCCCTCCCAAAATAACGAACATAATTATCGCCTCCCTCGGTCACCAACCACCACATTTCACCCAATACACCGGAGAGAGTTCCGGTTGAATCTGACCTTCGGTTAGTTCGCATTATGTGTGAATAATGTGTTGGGCTCGGGTTTCAAGTTCAAACCTAGGTCATATTAAATCATCGATTCATTGTAGGAATATTATTCACCGTTAAACTTAAGCATAAAATAAACCGATTTAAACCCGTCAAATAAGCTTTTTGGAGGAATTTTTAAAAGCTCACAAGTTTGGATTGAGTCAGACACATAATGGGCTAGTTCATGAACTTATGGGCAAGCCCATTAGACCCGAAAGAAAAGAAGGAAGAAAAAACAAATAGTTATCATTCAAATAAATAATGGCGGAGATAATGATTCGATAACTTTGAAGAATGAGCGTTGATGTGGATCGGCCTTTCTCGGTGGCCAAGTGATGGAGAAAAGGCTTACAAAGATCAATTGCAAAAGCTAAGTTGTGCTTTAGAAGTATACCCAGCCAGAGCATAATGTCACGCAGACAATAAGCCCCACTTGGACCACTTGTGTTGCAATTCCAGCTGCAATGGTGAAATTCTACTGTTGAAGCAAAGTTGTAAGAACCATACTTTAAAAGTGTACTCTCTTTTCCAAATGAAATTGGATTTCAGCAATATATGCCCAATTTTAGGTCCATAAACAATAGATTTAGTTCTACATATAATGATAATGGATTCGGTGAGCTTTTTGTTCAATGTGTTATTTTTTACAAAATAAAAAGAATTATATTTTTATATGAATTGAAAAAAACTCATTTAATGTAGTAAAAATATTTTAAAAAATGGATTGGATTCCAAATTAGCATTGTCAATTGACCAAAGAACTAGCGAAATTAAGTTTGTCTTCTCCGAAAACAGTATACATTATAAAATTTCAGGTCCAATAAATATAACTTCAGCATTAAATAAATAATCAACATAAATTGTTAATTATTACAAAAAAAATCCCTTTTTTAAATTAAGCTGTCAACGACCATCTATCTAATCGGAGCCGAGAAACTTCACATCTTTGCTAAAGCAATATGCTCACAACGGGTGGTACAATTTTACTAGATAGTGTATGACTTATCGAGGGAAAAAAAATACTCCCTCTGTCCATAAATAATGGACGTTTTAACCCAAAAATGTTGTCCTTTTTTAATTGACGTCATTGGCAATTGTGTCCACTTTGTTTGTGTTATGACAAAAAAATCCTCAAACGACTAGTCGTTTTGTGCACGAGCAACGCGTCATACGAGGCAAAAAAAGGAAACGAAAAAATTAAAGGGCCACATTTGAAATTTTTGGGGGACATGAAAAAGAAGGTGTCAGAGCAAAAGCTGCAACAATTGTTCTTCTAATCTTTCCTCCTCCGATTTCAAATGAAAAATAAAACAAGTTTGGACGAAATGATCACGAAGGCGACCATAGATTTTTGCAGGAAATGACGAGGCGAGCAGAACACAGGTGATGACAGTCGCATCGGTGACCGGACGCACCGATGTGTGGAGGCACGTGGAAGGAGTGGCGGAAGCTTCGGCTGAGTTTGGCGGCGCGTGGCTGGTCGAAATGGCGCCATTCCACCTGCTCCCGACTCGAGACATCCTTCCGCTCCTTTCTGTGGCGGCGGTGCGAACAAAGGGAATATTTTTTTCTGACAGAGGGAGAAAGAAAGAAAAAAAGAAAAGAGAGAGAAAAAAAGGAAGAAGAAGGTAAGAGAGAAGGACACGTGGTGTGGGGCCACTAATTCACGCAGAACTTTCTTAATCTGTGTGATTCACTCCCTCACGTCCATTATTTATGGACGGAGGGAGTAGTTAGTGTATATTGTAGGTTCGATCTCTAATGTTGAAATAAAAATTAATAATAGTAATTTATGTATTTTAGTAACTCGAGGAGAAGATTAATAAAGAGAGAATAAATTAAAAAGGAATTAAGACCCGATACTTTCGCTAGCTAATCTTTTTCTCCAAAGGCTAATTAAACAATAATATAATAATATAAATATAATTACAGTGTATCCATCGATGCTGACAGTAAACCCACTTATTTTCACCTACTTACGCTAGTTATTAAGTGGGAGATTCCAAGCTTTCAAATATTTCTCAAATTGAAATCTGATTCATCCTTAACCATCATTTTGTCACCATCTCACCCCACTTACTAGCAACAGTACAAATTAAACAAAAAAACAAAAAAAATACATATTAAAATATGACGAAACCTTTATTCAGTGCTCAAATAATATAGTAATAAACTAGTACTACTACTATTATAGTCTTGCCTTGGTGCTTGAATGCGTCAAAACAACACAACAAAAATCAAGAAAGAAACAAAGATTATAGAAATCAATTAAAGTCAATCAATTAAGTGCATATTAATCTTCTTGTTGGCTGGAAGAAAGTGATATCCGATCAATGACCAACATATTGTAATGTTATTGTAGGCTGACGACCGCAACCCAGAAACGAAATATCCAAAGTAGTGAACATAACAGCTACATGTTACATACTAATCCGGAATCTGTCACCAACATCAATTAACTACTAATTACTCAAGCAACTGGGCATTTATATATTGAATATCAATGCTGCTAATTTAAATTTGCAATTAGCAACAGTTAATAACATACATATTTATATATTTGCTGTGATTGGTTCTCCAATAACTTGGGGGTCAACTAAACATGTTGTACATTTTCAATCAACTAGGCTATATATACAACCAGACTACTAAAATAGACAGACTGAAATGAAAATGGCATCAAGAACCTTTAATTAGATGGCTGTTCACAGAACAAGGAGGCCACTGATTCAAAGAAAAATATGATAAAAAAAAGATAGCAATGTGTTGTATGTTTCAATTATCCACATCAACATTGTCATGCTCAACGACTACAATAATAAATCTTAGCTCTGCCCAACTCCAACATGTCAGTATGACCTTAAATAGCTTAGCCACAAACAAAGATGCAAAAAAAAAAAAAAAAAGCAGCAAGTTTTTGACTAAAAGAGAGTGAATTTGAGAAAAAACTTTGCTTTAGAAGGAAAAAAAGAACGGACAATAGTGCACAACAACAATTGGGATACAAGTACAACTTTCTTGGAGAAAAATGCAACAATCGTTTTATGTTCATGAGCAGTACAAAAGAACTTGTTTGTTCCAGATTTTAGTTCATAGACATCCCGGCATAAATGGTAACGAATGTGATTCAACTCAGCCTAACAACTCAATAATTCAGAAGATTTTCTTTTATTGTGGTCGTGATATTGATACCTGAGTTTCTCCTGAGGTATAAAATTAAGCTATCTCCTGTGTACTTGTGCGGCCACTGGGTTATGGCAAAGGTAATAAAACATCACATCGCAAACACCTCCGGAGTTGGACTTCGGTCTTTTCTTCTTTCTGAAGACAGAGTCCGGGCTTGGTCTAGGATGAGCCGAATGTTTTATGTAATGACAAGGCTGTTCCCCAAAGCCATCGGCAAGTTAGCGTCTTGATTTCTGCTGTGGATATCCAGGTCCCATGCCTGGTGGATCCTTCCTTCTCAGATGTTGATGGGGCTGTGCAACACCCCGTGGCATTGGCATGCCACCGGGATTCATTCCACCACCCATCCCTGCCTGAGATGCTAGATTATAAGCCGCCATTCCTTGAGCCTGCATCCTCTGCATGCCCATAGGCATCCCGCGAGGTCCAGATCTGTTAGCCATCCCATGACCTCCTGCAACAACGGCATTTCCAGATACAGATTGTGGAGGTTGGATACTGGTAGTTCCTTCAAAATCTGTGTTCGTGTCCACTGGACGGGTAGGATAATTGATAACTTTCTCACCAGGTTGAGTTGGCACCAGGGCGTTACGGCCTGGTGGAGGTTCAATACGGAAATACTCATGCTCTAGGGCTTGGGCTGCTGTTATACGCTTTCGAGGATCATATTCAAGCATCTTAGATAGGAGATCAAATGGAGCACTTTTTGGAGAGAGAGGCACAGCAGTGTGTAAGCCAGTATTTTCATACTTGCGCCCTTGAATACTCAGCACATCTGCGTGCCAATGTGGAAGACTTGAAAGTGTTGGCCACTTTTCTGGTGTGGGGTGACCCATGACCTTAAATATTTTGTCAAGTTGATCAAACTGGAAAGGATTCGGAGTGGATTTGGCTTCGGCCCCTTGGAACAATGGCTTCAAAGTCAAAAGTTCAGCAAAAATGCATCCAAGGGCCCACATATCAACAGCACTTGTGTAGTGCTTGGCCCCAAGAAGTAACTCAGGTGCACGATACCAGATGGTTACCACAACACCATTATCAGCCAGTGGCTTTAATGGAGCTTGATATATTCTTGCGAGTCCAAAATCTGCAATTTTGACAAACCCATGTTCCTCTCCCTCACCCATAACCAGGATATTTGAGGGCTTCAGATCTCGATGTATGATCCAATTACTGTGGAGATAGTTCAGCCCATTGAGTAACTGCCAGAGCAAGGATTTAACCGTGTATGGATTGATCATACTGCCAACTTTGTCCCTGTGATGCCTAATGATTTCATAAAGGTCGTGTTCAGCATAATCAAAGGCCAGATACAGCGACATGTCATTATGATTGATGTGTACATTCTGGAGCTTCACAACATTTTCGTGTGTAATCTCCCGAAGCAACATGATTTCACGGATGGCAGTGGGAGAGACACCATCGCCATCCTTAGACTGCTTGAATTTCTTGATGGCAATTGATTTTCCACGATTTGCTGGAGACTTTGTCTTTGCCAGAAATACGAGACCATAAGTGCCTTCACCTATCTTTCCAATAAGATTGTACTGTTGTAGCCACTCTGGTTTCTCATTGTTGTTGCTGCTGGCTCTGTTATTGCTAGAGTTTCCGTCTCCCATGGTAAGTGCATAACAGCTTAGCCTGTTAGTGCCTTACAGCATAGGTTGCTGCCAGCTGTCTGGTCAGCAACGGCTACACCAGTTTGCAGCAGTTATTCAATGTATACACCTAAACTTTAAAAGGAAAATACAAAAAAGTCATCATGAAAAAGAGATTGAAACATTAAGCACCATGCAAGTCTATGAATGTTTCATGGTTTCCGTGAGGATAGATGTACAGCATTCTTCTATTTACTAAACAGTGACGTGAGAGTTTTAGTAAAACCATATAAATTCATCATCATTTTGCCAACTGTTTCAAAAGATGGGGTCAGCGCAAACCTTGAAATAAAACATGTAATACTACTAATAGTTACAGTAATTCAAAATACTAAAATGTCAATAGTCTTCATTGCCTGAGAAACTAAAAATTAAGGAAAATTATTCTTCATCAAGCATACAATCAACATCATCACCATCATCATAAGATTGGTAACAATAAAAGTCTTGCAAAGTTTCTAGGTTTTTTAGGAGCCTCTGGAGAGACTTTATAACTTCTTTGACTTCCCTTTTCAGGTGCAATTCCCATAAAGATGTGAGACTTTTGGCATGGAGTTTTAATACGGGTGAAATTTCCCACAAGGAAAGCAGCCTTAGAGATATTCTGTATATAATTTTTTTAACTAAAGCAAATAAATAAAAAGAAAAATGTGACTTTTTAATGCTTCAAGTCCTTGGAAAATTTCAAGCGCTTTTAAGCTTTTGGCTGCTCAGCTCAAAATGCTTGGCTTCTGCTTATAATAGTGTTTTCTTTGCTTCAGCCTTTTTTACAACACTGGACAGGGTATCCTAGTGAGCAGAGCAATCTTAAGAGCTAATCCGTGTGGTAATAAGTCTCAAATTTCCTTCCGAATGAAGGTAAAGTTGCATTAAACTTGAGTTACTAAATATAGTCAATTGTACTACACAGCTTTAAAACAGCCTTCTACCGATACATAGAGTAAATGCTATACTTCCTTACTCATTTGTGAATTCCATTCTTGAGTCCAGGATATCGGAAATAACATATAGATAGAGTTGTCAGAACCGGTGCTAAACCAACTTCTTCTTTCTCCTCTTCTTCTTCTATCTAAGGACAAGGCGGAAGGTAAGGCCTGTAGACCTCTCAACTAACTTATTTTGCTCTCACAATCTACCCATCCTTATAAATCAAACCACACTGAAGACTAAGGAAAAAGGCAGAAAACATTGCCCTCTTTACCTAGAAAATAGCCATGCCTTGCCCTGCCCTAAGCTTGAGAAGGGTACTCCCGTCCCAAACTTCTCGAGTGCTCTGATACCTCCAAAAGGAAGGCAAATTCTGATAGGACAAAGTTTTCACTTCGGTAGCATCAATTACAGCGCCTCTTCCTATGAAATAAACCAACATCCAAAACCACAATCCGTACCGAAACAATTCAACTAGTGGATCAAAACGGCAAACAGTATAAGTATTATATCCAATTCGCTAAAACCTCATTCAAGCTTGCCTTGAATACAAGTCAAGGCAACCTGAGATGAAACAGAACTCTTGTTATCTCCCATATCAGTAGTGCTTGCTAAGGTATTTAACATAAAAGGGAATTGTACAGAAAGGCGTCGAGACCTTCTCTGTCCAGCACAAAAAAATAGACTAATCTCGGTTGCCAAACACCAAAGCATGGACCCCATTAACAGAGACACTGAAAAACACATACCAAGAACAGAATTATATCTTTCTTTCTACTGCCCAGAAAATAAAAGAAATACTAGTATCTATTATCACAGAAACAACCAAACAATGTAAGGTTTTTGAGCTCTAAAAAAAACAGCAACGGTCACAGTATCAAATAATCAGCATCAAGCTAAAGACTAAGAAAAAACAAAAGAGGAAATCGAAACGAAACCCAGAAAAAAGCACCTGATGAGCCGAGAAATGATCGGTTCCAGACTTCCAGACTATCTCCGAATGCTTTGAAGACCCAGATCGATTATTCAAGAGTGAGCACAGTGCATACGTGTGTGGTAGAGATACGGGGAGGGATTGCTGATCGCCGAGCTATGAGACCTTAGTGGTCGGCGCTGATTCCGACCCGAATAGTTTGATATGGGAATCGGGTTTGGGGTATGGAGCTGATTCCGCCTGCTTAGTTGCACTACCGCTCGTCTCTGTTAGGCTTGATACGGAAATTCTATTTTTATTTAATTTTGGGGCCAAATAAAATAAAGCGTTTTCTTATTTTTTATTCTACTTTTTTCCTACAGATATAGTTTCATATCCTTAAATACAGCGTTTTCATATTCGTTTTTAAAATTTAAACACAATTACTTCCTCTGTCCATAATTAATGGACATTCGGGCCTTAAACTATTGTCCACGAAAAATTAACATTTCAATTTTTTTTTTAAAATTGCCGTTTCAAACGACATATCATTCGGTTACTTAGAATATACGTCATGCAAGTGATTAGACAGAAATGAGAGGGAAAACTGAAGCCTGAAAATTTAGAGGGAACGGAAATTTTGGGCATGACGCAAACAGTGTCCTCTGTTCTCATTGACAACAAAACTTGAAAAGAAAAACACATTTCATCCTTTATCATAACTCAAAACAAAACTTTTCAATTCATTTCATTAATAAAGTTCAATTAGAATTCAATTAAATTGAATTAATGAATGAACTCTAGTGATTGGTATAACAATATAAAATTGAAAGAATTCAATTGAATTGAAATGAACACATTGTTTGTTATAGCTAGGAAGTAATTTCATTTTACTTATTTGACAATTATACCCCTAAATTAAAATTTACCCATAAAATTAAAAAAATTATTATGGGGTGATGAATGAAATCATGTACACCACCATGAACATTTTCCGCCATAAAAAAACATCAACGAAAGATTTATTTCTAGTGATCATTTTCTTTGATTTGACAAAATTAACAAATTAGGGTGTAATTTGATAAAAATTAACAAATATTGAGTTCAAATTGAAGAAAGTTAAAAGAGGTGATTCAGATATTTGTTACGGTGAAAATTTTACTATTTTTTTCAACAACAAAAAAAATATTTAAAAAAATTATTGCATTAATGATAATTGGGCTTGTTCTTGTTATGGAAGTGGCCCTTTTATATTGGGAAGAGTCATCCCCACACAATCAAAAAAGTTAATCAAATCATACGAAGAAAAAACACATGATTGAGTTGATGAAAGTGAAATCCAGTTCTTCCATTCAATAATGATAAAGATTTATGTACATTAATGCAGTAGAGGGACGAGATTAAACAATTTTCGAAAATAAAGAGATTAAAAGTGTCATTAACCCATAGATAAATTACAAAAGGCTATGATCGTCATGTTCTGCATCAAAATACCACATATCTGATAGGCTGCCCAGTAGGGGTGTAGAGTTTTGGTAGCTTTCTCAACATCAATTCCATTCTCTGCCTCAGACATCCAGTTGAGAGCTTGTTTCTGATATGGCCTCAAGTCACATGTTAGTGTACTTGGGGGTTCCATCTCCTACATAATTAAGAGTGAAACATCTTATTCACGAGATCAAAAGCATATCAGAATTCTGAAAGCAAATAATACGAATGACATTAAAAGTGGCATACCTCCAAATTGTACACATCTGCAACACCAACAAGCTTATTGAGAGATGACTCTGAAATCTCTTCTTCATCTTTATTTTGTTCTTGAGGCTGCAGACAACCATTTCTCTTTTTCACTGCAGGCAAAACCGTTGCTGGTTCATCCAGATCACTCTGTTTTCATCAATACATATGAGTTCCTATATAAGCATAAATCTACTGGCAGATTACTTGTATGCAGTAAATTGTTTAAATGCCAACAACACAAGTGCTAAGAATGCATACAAACACAAATCCAACACAATGGCAGTTAAAACAATGCACTGAATTTCCTTCATTGTGGGATCTCACACAATATATAAAGAAACTACTTACTTGTCACATATCTGATAGGCTGCCCAGCAGGGGTGTAGAGTTTTGGCAGCTTTCTCAACATCAATTCCATTCTTTGCCTCAGACATCCAGTTGAGAGCTTGTTCTCTCCATTTTCAGATAACCAGCCATTCCTTTCAAAGAGAAAAACCACAAATTTGACGACTAAAAACGTGTAAAAGAACACCCTATGCAATCTCACTTAAGTTTCTTAGCAGACGGGAAGGTTATATCCTTGCAGCCAGCCAAGATAAACATTCAAGCAGTCCCGCATTTCAAAAACCAAAGGTTCAAACAGCTAAATACTTCAAAAAAATACAGATTCTCCATGAGAAGTAACACTCATTTGCACAGACCAATAAAAACAAAAGTCAAACCATAGTGCAATCAACATAATTGTCAGCATTGTGCCTAATATTCTCAAGACATGAATTTTTGTCAGATACCCACAAAAAGAATTTATAAGAAAAGTTTGGAATTGAAAGTACCAGCGAAATCTTCCTGTTTAGGAAATGTATCTTCACATAAAAGATGCAATAATGACAGGAACAAGGGATTCTGACACTTTCCAGAAAATATGGGGTTGTACTCTAATGAACAAGCAAATGATACACCAACCTAGCTAATCCATGTCCGGTTAAAGTAAACAAAAAAGATAATTCATCATCGACATCCATCCACTAGCTCCACCCACCTAACATCATGTACAAAATGCTGGAGGAGACGATACGAAACATCAATGCAATGGTAAGAATGAACGGAGGTGGAAACTTTAACATGAAAAAGATTAAAACCAGTGGAAACTGACCTCACTTCATAGTTCGATAATATCCAACATGCACAAACAGAAAACAACACCCCAAGAAAATTCATGTTTTTGATAATAAACCCTAGAACTAGAAATCAAATCCAAAAATCGGGGGATAGTGCACAAACCTGTGAATACGATAGGGGAATTCTCGATTGCTCTTCGTCCTCTCCCGCTCGTGTGCGTTCTCTCTCACGATCTCTCTCACTGTTTAACCTTCTGCGTGAAAAGGAAAAGAAAAGGGACATGGATATATCTTGCAGAAGGGTATTTAAGTAATAGTCTAATTAATTATAAAAGAGGTAACTGAATTCCTCAGCAATCGGACCTTTTTGTTGTAGAATTCTACTCTTCATTAAAATTTGTAGTTCAATTCTAATGAGAATTGAACTCTCGCGTATCTTATTATACCAAACGAATGATTTGGTACAAATGATTTTAAATGAAATGAATTCTATCATTTTAAATGAAATGAATCGATACCAAACGGCCTCTAGAAGAAAAATTAAAATTATTTGAAAAATGGATAAGAATGTTGTGGGTGTTTATTTCGACAACTCACAGTTTGACAGCGTTTATCAATTTGATGATTCAGCCAATTTATTTGTTAAGAATTCTATTGATGTTGTGGTAGAGCGGTAGCTTATGTTACTGATGTTTCTACTTCTACTGCAATTATAGAATGTGAGATGGATGAAATTGTGGAGGACACATATAAGAAAGAAAATTGTGTGGAAAAGACAGAAGGAGAAAAAGAGATTTTGCGATGATGAAGTGGAATGTGAAATTGTATCTAACGGAGGCATAACTATTACTAGGGTTAATGATTGCGTAGAAGAAGTGTCAATGGTTGCCCCTTTTGATTTAAATAGGAAGTACCTATTACCTAACTAGTTGGCCTAAAACCTGCTAAAAAAAATACTAGTTGGCCTAAAACGACGTCACTCTATCTGTATTTCCAATTCACCCTGAAGTCATTTTACGCTCGTTCCTGATTTTCCCCGCCAAAACGAATCTTGGTCCTTAAAACGGCGTCTCTTGTACTTTCATTAAGCCAGTAAAAACTTCATAAACAATGGAGGAGGATTTCAAGAGGAAGAAATGGAGCGCCACCTACACCAAACACGTGAAACAAAAGCGCAAGGTCTACCAGGACGGTTTCCTCCACCTCCACGTCATCACCAACAAGGTATCAGATCTGTTTCTTTCACCTCTCTCCTCCCTCACTCCAACTGATTTCCTCACCGTCCCTCTTCAGATCATAAACTACCACCGTTGCTTTGAATCTCAGGTCATGCTATTTGACGACTGTGAGAAGCTACTGGAATGCAGAATCCTCAAGGGCGATGAAGTTGTCGCTCCCGGCGAAACGCTGTCGTTTAATGGCTATCTAGTTGATGTCGGAGATCCCGACGGCGGCGATGTTAATGAGCATAATAAGCCGGTTCCTGATTCGAAAGTGCGCGAGAAACATCCCAAAACTACCGTACTGCCCAGGCCTGGTTTGAGTCGTCGGAAAAAGTTTCGAAGCCCTTCCATTCCTTCTGGTAGAGATGCTTTGCTACTTTGTTATCTAATTATCTTACTTTCTTCTTTTGTTGTATTTGCTTTTATATTGCTCAACGCATATGTTGAGATTAGTTGTATTACCTCATTTCCTCTGGGCTCAGCTCAATTGAGTTGTCCTCGGACAAGTAATGGTGGTTTGTCTAACTTGAGCAATGCGAGGGCTAATTCATCCCTCAGTTATTTATTGTGTTCCTTATTGGTTTAATCTCAGTGGAAGGACAGGATAGCGGAGGGAAGAGCAATGAACAGACTAGAACCCTAAGTCCATCTCGAAAAATTATAAGAGGTTGGTTTAACTTTTGTTGGTTTTCATTTGATGGATGGATGTAGTGTCTTGGGAAATGCCAGTGTATGATTTTTGTGTCTTTTCAACATGTTTGATGATGTGTTTTGGCTGCTACGGTCATAGGATGTTAGTAACAGCATAAGTTCTGTATTGTTTTGTTACATTTCAGAATTCAAGAGGAGTGAACTGCAAAGATATGGGGAAACGAAAGGTAGTTCTGGTATATTAGCACCTGGTACAACAGGTCAGTTGGTGGATTTGGTTTCTTGTTTTTGGTGCGGATAACAAAACCAAAAAAACTTGTGGAAATTTGGTGTTGTTGCTTTTAGGTATTGTCTTTCAGAGTTCTTTTTGCTTCCATGTGTTCCGTGAACTTTGAAATTTCCTCCAATATCTATTTCCCCCTCTATTGGCATGTTCAGTGTAGTTCACTTATTCTTTGTTCATTTCTCATTTTCAAAGTTGAATGGCAAGTCCTATACACTACACAAATGACACAAAAGGCCAAGAAGTTTCAAGATGGATTCTTGCAACTTTCTACACGTGGATCCCTCGGGAGGCAGGTAGTTTTCCTGATATTGTTTGTTACTGATATACCAAATGCATCTGGTTCTTCTGTCCTTAAAATCTACCAAAACCTTGTTCTTGGGAATTTCATAGAAATGTTTATGATCCTGCTTGCTCCTTCACTTTTTTTGAATCAAAAAAAGTGAAGGAGCAAGCAGGATCATAAACATTTCTATGAAATTCCCAAGAACAAGGTTTTGGTAGATTTTAAGGACAGTTCATGTTAACACTTCTTAACTGGGCCCTGTTTAGGTTATGCTGCATGATGCTAGTAGGAAGCTCTTGACTACCAGGTTTCTTAAGAAAGATGAAGTTGTGCAATCTGGTGAATCAATATTGTTCGATAGCTATTTGGTTGAAATTGGAGAAGCTGAGGAAGATCATAAGCCTTTTGTGGACTTAACTAATGAGAGAAACAATGGCATCAGTGATGGAGAAACAAAAGTGAGGCATGAACAAAATTGTTGTAAAAACTGTAACATCTCTGTTGAAGAAGGTTGTTTGCCTGAATTTCCTGCATCTGTTTCTTTGGTTTTAGTTTAGTTTGTTGGTAAATTCATTTTCCAAATAGGATTGAAGATCTAAGTGCTATGGTTGATTTTGTTTCAGTGACCAAGAAGAATAGAGTACTCGAGTGTGAAACACAACAGACTACTGCAGAAATTACACAAGAAAATATAACAGGTTCCTTCTTCGGCTGCTGCAACTCTAATTTACATTCTTTCCTTGGTCAAATTTTGGATCGTTTACGCCTGTATTGACGGGGCATCTTAAATTTGTGTCCTTACCATAGATTATTTCATCTTGCTTAGTGTCAAATGCAATTGGCTTCTGCTTTGTGCACGCAAGACACAGAGCATCCTCTGTATAAAACCTAGACTGAATCATTTGAAAAAAGTGTTATTGAGGTATCCTCTCGATTTTAGCCAAAGGAAAAATCAATAGAAAGCGTGCTTATATCTTGTTGTAACGGTACGCTGTAGGCCCCAACTCGTATAGGTTTGTACCAAATTGCAGTGATTCTGGTTAACATGACAACAGCTACATTTAGGATGTTTGTTATTGTAGTGTGTGTGGACAGACTAGTGTCTTTGTTGTATGTATTTTGAGGTACTGATTATAATTTATTGTCTCATAATTATTCTGTTGGTCTCCTTTTGCTCCATGAAGAGCTCCATTTTGGAGGCAACATGACCCCTTTCTCTACATAGAATGGCAGGTTATGTACACTGCACAAGTGACTCAAAAGGCGAAGAAGTATCATGATGGTTTCTTGAGGCTTTCACATACTGGATCCCTAGGGAGGCAGGTTAGTTCCAGAACTATATTAGCTGTTTTTTTCTATAAAGGAGAGTCATCTTGGTTGTTGATTTGCAGCTTATCATGTTGCCAGTCCAGTGGTCTTTCTTCTAACTAAAAATTTCTCTGAAATTTCTCTTTTTTTTGAGGAAAAAAATTTATACTAGTAGTTAATTTGTCTTCTTTTTTATCCATATGGAAATTGTTTAAACAATTTTCTGATAAGTGATAAATTCATACTTTTTCGTTGTTTTGGCTCTCTTCCTTATATGGGAATAGTTGACAATCACATTTCATTTTGATGGGTGGTCCTTGTTTAGATAATGCTGTGTGATGCAAGCAACACACTTCTAGAGAGTAGGTTCCTCAAGAAAGCTGAAACAATAAGTTCTGGTGAATCTATTACCTTCAATGCCTATTTGGTTGACATCGGAGAGCCTGAAGGAGAAACTGAACCTCTAGAGAATTTGAAGGTTCAAGGCAACAGTTCTTCCTATGTCGGCAAAGCAGGGATAAGGCTGGGGCAACAGAAGTGTTTGGCATCCAATAAATCCATTGCAAGCAGCACCTGCAGTACTGACTGGAACAAATTAAGCAACATTGTTCCTGTAAACAAACCTCTGCGTGATGGTATGCACAAAATTTGCTTGGTTCTTCATGTTCAACAGTTTGACCAAGTCTTGGAAGTACTGAGACCTTACTGCATATCTACTAATAGTAAACAAAACTGTTTGTGTTATTTCATCACTGTTCTACTGTAGCACAAGTGCGAGTAGATAAGGCATACTCCACTCCCAGGACCACAATGTTTTGAGATCTGCACATTAGTTTTTCCAATGAAGTGTATTCATGGCTGCACGGGTGGCATTCATAAATTTATTTGCAGTCGGTGGTGCTGACCATGATGCTTTGCTGAGTTGGTAAAAGCTTAATCCATTGTAATATTTTCGTATTGCAGCGAGTCAAATCTTGTCCGTTCTCCTGAAACCTACACCTAAAGAGAGTTGCACTGTAGAGGGTACTGATGCAAACATAAGTGAGCTAGTTTCCTCCATTAAGGGGCTTAAAGGTTCAGATGCTAATGGGGATCATTCTGAAGACTCTCTAGGGCCTGGACAACCAAACTATCGATCAAGTGAAAATGTGGATATGGGGGGCTCAGGTGAAATTATGGACAATAGGCAGTCTTCTGGTCTCAACTCTTTCAATGGCAAGTTTTATTGTATGTGTAGCAGCATATTTTATTTCCAGTCTTCTAAACTGTGTTGTAGTATCTGATTTATGACGAGGATCCATTGTCTTTTGCAGCAAAAGCTTCTTCTAGCTGTAACCAATTATCTGAAAATACTGAAGCAGGAAATCCTGGCCAGGTTTGGGCCATTGTTCTTATATCTCTTAGAAGATTTTTTCAACGTGTCTGTACTGTCGTCTTTGCTATTCGGTCATATTTGTTTCATTTTACAAAAATATTTCATGCTGTTGCTGTGAGTATCAACTTGTGATCTTTTGGGGTGAATCTGAAACCTGAATTTTGCTCACAAGATTTGATCCTCTCCCCAAATAATTGACCAAAAAATAGACGTGCATAAATGTAGATTGAAGAATTATGATTTGTAAAGTGAAATCAATCCCTCAAGCATCTACTACCTCAAAGGAGGAAACTAGATAGATTTGCTGATGACTTAGGGGACAAGTCATTTATCAGTTTAAGCATGCCTGAAGCACAATCTTGCTTAATGATTGGTGCTTGATGCCTTCCTTAGACACAAGTCATACATCCACAGCTAATATGCTCCTTAGAAAGTGCAGAAGCTTATTTTGATATGGAATCAACATCTTAGAAGTTGCTTCTCGGGTTCTTCAATATGGCCCTGAAATTCTACAACATTTCAAAAATTATGTAGTGTCATCAAGACAGTGTGGAAACCAAAGGATGTGGGGAGGCTTTTCCTTTTGAAATTTCATGCTCGCCGAGTGCTAGTCCTTGTGGTTCTTGTGATGATGAAATGAAGAGTGTAGAGCATCTCAACAATAAAAGGCAAATGGATGAATGGCCAACTTTTGACCTTGGATTCTGAGCAAGGATTAAGGTATGCCAGTGGATTTCAGTGTTGTAGGCATCCTTTACTATGTTCCACATGTTAATGGATGCATCAAGGATGGCATTATTTAGACATTTTCTGTTTGCCTCATGCATGCTTGTAATTTACTTGAATCCTGTTTCTCATTTCATCTCCTGACTGGAAGTTTTTTAGCAGCAGGTGTGACATTACTCAGGCTTATTGCCAAATGCCTTGTGCAATTTGCTTGAGCTAGTTTTGGCCATTTTCTAAGAGATTCTCACTAGTACTTCGCCATGTCTAACTGTGGATGTAGCTTATAGTGATTCATGATGGCTGACATGTCCAAAAGAGAGAACCTTTAGGACTGCTGTTTCCTGAGATTGTTATAGTTATTTCTTTGGACAGATGAATTTAAAATGATTATAAAATTGTAAACAGTTTTCATTAATCACTAGTCTGATCCCTAGACGTTTTGCTTTGTGCTTAAGTTATTTCTTAGGAGAAATGAATCTTAGATGATGGTAGATTATGCACTCACTCTAGGTTATACCGCGATACACAGTTAGACTGATGAAACAAAAATCATAGGCCATATTTACATCCACAAATGAAACTCATCTTTGTGATTGAGTGCCATAACACAAAATGTAAAAGTAGCAATTCCAAACTTGTCAAGTGCCTTCGAATTCTGCCATGTCTCCATTAATTTGTGCTTTCAAAATCCATCCGTGAACTTAGACAATGAATCACCCTTTCTGGACTTTCCCATGCTGAGCATGGCCTTAAGTATGTGTTTGCTTCTGTTAGAATATTGATCAAAGTCTTCTGCCCTCTGTTTTTCATCATATTTAGTCAATGAAAGTGATCTCTTAGGCTCTGAAGGACACTGGAAGCAAAAAGAGAAGTTACATTAAACTCGGAATTAATGTTCACATCAGTGCATGCTTGCTGCCTACACTCTTTGACAAGCATTTTCTAGTTTTTCAGAATCCTCTTATCTGCTCTCCTTACCCTTTTATGCACACGAATGCAGGTTGGAGAGACTGATCTCTTAAGAAGAGAACCAGAATGCAAGAGAGGAAATCGATGTGGAGATGCAGCTCTCTTTTCTGAAAGAAACAAAAGAATGAGAGAGTATCTGCATGAAACAGCAACATCTGATGCAAGAACAGATTCATTTTAGTAGAAACCTGGCTTCTTGTTGGTTGGATTCCTTGTCAATGTAAAGGGTCCTTGTCTCGAGGGAAACCATGGAGAATGTAAGGGAGAAGACCTCTGTCTGCACCGAATTCAGTCATATAGATGATGGTGATGACGCACACACAGTAAGTTGTTCGTAATAACGAGTCATTATGAGAGCAAGATCATTACCTGTAGAAAGATGGAGTTCCTTTGTTGGTTTCATGAACATCTAGACAGAAAACACCAAGTCAGAAATGAGTTTGTGCCTTGTTGTTTCTTGTTAATATTACACGGAGTATAAGCTAGAGTTCTCAGCTTTAGCAGAAAGATGCAATACCATTTCTTTGCTGATACAGATTGTAGTCAGCATTTAGTCTTCTTTGATGACTTTTTGATTTCGTGTTCTCAGCTACGTCGATGGTCTCGTTAACTGAGCAAAAACTTTCTATTAGCAGGAAATTATTGACATATTTTTCGCAGCTGAGCGGGAAAGTCAGGAAAATAAATTAGCAGAGAGCAACAGATTATTTGCCTGGAAACTTGTAATGCTTATGATGCTGGGGTTTTTTCGCTGCCAAAGAGTGTTGAGAAAGGCCACCTTTGCTGATATATTCTTGGCATGACTGTAGCCTCTAAAATACCAACCAAACCACCCAAAAATAAATTTTACCATAAAGCTATAAAGAATAACCAGATATCTTTTTGTCTGACATGCTTTCATAATTAATTAGAGTACACCAAAAAGACATCAATCAACTGAAGGCAAATAATTTCACAATAAATGATATCACATGTATTTTATGATTGTTTTTGAAGAAGATAAAGGGGCACTAGAAAGAGACAGATGTTTCAGGATTGCCAAAAGATTTGGGTTGAATTTTGTTATTTTGCTCATAGATGAAAAGGAAACATGAAGGTGAGAGAGGTCCCATTTTGTTGTAGTCTAGTCATTATTCAAAAGATAAAGGAAAGATAGTTTAGGTGCTCGAACGGGCAGGGAAGACACCCGAAGAGATCAAAATACATACCGTTCAGTTAAGTACTAAGATTTACTTAAAATCATTTCTGCTAAACCAAACACAGATGAAGTCTTGTATCTCCTTCACAAGGTTTGATTTGATGAACTTTAATTACCTGTTCCACACAAGAGAATCGTAGGTCAAGAGCTGAGATTTCACCCATCTTTTCATCGACGAACGAGTCGATTTTGTAAGCTACGGTGCCCAGATGGTCCACAGTGTTGATCAAAGCTTTGATGGCATAATCTTTCAATGTCTTCACAGCTCTACATGGTCAAATGAAGAAGAAACAAAAAGTGGGGAAAAATGCTATGTTGTCCAGTCTTTGTCAATGCTATTTATATACTAGTAAGATTTTTGGATAAGAAGAAAATAAAAAGACTCACTCTTGCTTCTGCCCTTCATTGCTGTATGACAGTTCAAAATAATCTGCTGCTGAGTACAATTGTTTGCTGAGATTCTTCAAATCCTGAACCAAAGAAACCAAATAAATGAACACTCGTAAGTTACCAGAACTCGAGTCTCACCTCCGTCTATTAAAAAAAAGAAAAATTGGAACGCACCTTAAGAGTATCAGAAAAGAGCAAGCTCTGCTGCATGAAAAGCTCATCATGATTGGAAGATTTTTGAGGTCCAGTTACTGATGAAGATGATGAACATGTCTTATCATCCATGATAGTGACAAGTGACAACAACTATATATTTTTGCTTTTAGCTGCGAAAAAAGACAGTAAAAAAATCACATCAATGTCTAAAGCATACCCAACTTTACTCATCTTTATGCAAACACTGTCACCATACCATGTTCTTATGACCTGCACTGTATTATTAAATGTTCTTATTTTCTATAGATTTAACCTCTAATTTTTTAGCAAAATGAAAAAAAAAAACTATGAAACAAGCAGTAGTAAGAAATTAGAGTTGAAACGAGAAGAACTCCAAACAGAAGGCAGTAGAGCCTTACCTTTTCCAGCTCTTGAGCAAATAATGAGGTTTTTCTTGGTTGCAACTAAAAGCTAAAGAAGATGATGGTGAAATGGCCTGGAATCAAAGTTTTTTGACAGAGAGGAGCATAACAATTATTGGAAAGCGACAGAATTCTAAACAAATGAGGAGCAGAGAGAGCAGAGAAAGGGAATCTATTTTTTTTTGGAGTTGAAAGCTCTGAACTTCATTGTTCAAACGCCAAACAGCAGAAGTTGGCAAGTTTTTAAGATTGGTTGGCTTCAATATATATATGCAGTAGTTAGACCCGTCAATATAGTGTCCGAAAGGGACAGAGTGAGAGAGGACACTCATAAAAATTGAGAAAAAGAGAGTAAATAATATGGTTTTGTCTACTGATCAGCACGTATTTGCATGTGAAAATGAGTAAAGTTTTACATCTATAATGTCAAATGTGTATTAAATTTCATAAACATATCCGAGTAAAGGTTCAGCTGTATGAATCATTTATTGGAACTACAATATAACCACTACCTTCCCCCTTAAAATTGAGTAATTGACAGGTGAAGAAGTTGGTAAAAGGGAGCAAATGTTGGTAGCTAGGTTTAAATTTATCTCAACTATAAATATAAATTGGGGAAATAGGAGCAATTGCCAACTCTAACACTTTTTTTCCCTACCTTCAATAAACACGAACTTGATGACTTTCTTGATGATATTCTTTAGTTTTCTTGGATCGTTGGATCACACCACTTAACCTCACCTAGTAAATTAAATTACTAGTTAGATTAGGTTCTTTAATTATTATTTGTTGGGTTCATCGATTGTTTTTTCTACAGTTAAATTTTTATTTTGTGGTGTGAATTGATCATCATCTTCAGCACAAACCCACCAATTTTTATTTTTTGTTTCTACTTCTCCAAGGATGGCCTACGTGCCAATGTCATCAAATTGACTTCTCATCAACAAATGAACAATCACAGCAGCAGAGTCCTAATAAACATATCTGTGCACCGACGCTAATGTTTATGATCAAGTTCCTGCATGCAACGAAAGCAACTGTTGGGTTGCTATATATATACATGTTTCTTTACTTCATTCTGCAGTATTTTCTATGTTTGGGTCAACTTTTGTTACAAGCAAAGTCTTTCTACTTTTGTTTCCCAAGGAATAAAAAATAAAAATGGGACCTCTTCTTAAATAGGAAAAATACCAATTCAGCCCACCAAGACAGATAGTAATAATGGAAATTTCTAGTAATGGAGTATTGAGTCTGGAAATTTCATTCCTCATTCAGACATGGATTGATTCCTCCTTCCTTTCGGCATGGATGAGACTCAAAATCTACCTCATTTCAACATATCAAATGTGCTACAATTTCGTGTTGTGATTAAGAGAATGGTTGTTAGGGACTCATTTTCTAAAGTTTGGAATGAGACGGACAGAAGTTTTGTCCAGCGATGGTCACATTCAAGGGCCATTTCCCATTTATTTCTTAAACTTAAAATTAAATTCTCCTCTGTTATCTAGGAAAAAGATGGCTTCTCAAATTCAAAATTGAACTTTACCCTATCACCAAACAGGGTTGACACAACACAATAATTGGCAACAGGCTAGCAATAATATGATGCAACAATATTGTGAATTTAACTATCCGATGTATTCAAGAAGTCACTGCAAAAGGAATCAACTAATGGAAACATCGCAATCTCAAAAAATGAGATGTAGAAGATACTCGAGAGCATTCCAAAAGGTAAGCTGCAAAATACACCGAATCAAATTACAAAGTATGACAGATTATAAGTTTTATCCCAAAGAGAACAAATTGACTCATGGATTTCGCGAATACAGACAGTGACAACTGCTCTCTACACAATCCGCTCCAACTCTCTTGCATAACTCAATGTCTGGTTGATAAGTTGGAGGGAGGGTATCTCTTTGCAAGGGGCAGATTCCTTGGCCTTCTGGAATATTACAGATCCGTTCTTCACCTCCCACTCAGGATGCTCCTGCAATAGACATTATAACACATCACATGTCTTAGATATCCCTGATACGCTGGTTGCACACAAGGGCACACATACACGGATACAATTTATGTCATTTGATGGCAAAATCAAACTTGATTTGAGCAACTGCATAAGAAAATGCACCAAGAAATACAAAACCAACTTGCAAGAAAATGGTCTAAATTCTAGTACCTCCTTTATGTATTCCAACAACTCCTTATCAGAAGGGAAGAGCAACATTTGACGAGCATCACTAAATGAAAGATAGTCGTATGCCTTCTCACTGCACCCGGCTATTTCGTCCCTGAGGTGAAGGAATAAACATCACTGGTGAGTACACAAATAAATCATGAACGATAAAATAAAAGCTTCCTATTATATCTATTAAAGAGAGCTCTGCATGAAAGTTAAAAGACAGCTCTACACCAATGGGGTTCAGAATGACTAAAATTCTCTGTTCTCTTAAGCTCCTTTTCTTCTAATATCATTTTTTTAAGACATCGTCAACTTCACCCTATCAACATAAACCCTCTTGTCTAGCATCTTTGTTCGTATCAATAAACACACATCAATGCACTGCATAAATTCTTACTGAGCCACCAGTCAGAGGTACGTATGGATGCCCCATTAGTTAAGCAGTTTCCTAGATTCAAACAAAAGGAATTACCTTACTGTCTTTGCCAAGAGATCCATGAAGTAATCATAGGTCTTGTCTGGTGCAGTCTGTTTTGCACTAAGCACACGGTTGTAAGCCCCTTCCATGAAGGATTGCTCTAACTCCACAGCATGCTTGATGCACTTGTTCTCCAAAGCAGTAGGTGAGAGCAGTTCCAGTTCAGTATGGAACTCAGCAATTCTATTCTGCACTAAAAGCCTCAAGAGGTTGAGGCCCAAGATCATATACTCTTGACGTGATTGGGGAAGGCAGCCACTACTCCATAGGAAAAAAGAAAAAAAGATGCCATTAACAGAAGGGAAATGCCAAGAGTTCCCAAAGAGCACTTGTTATGAAGTTTGCTTCTGAAATATCACCTTCCAAAATTAAAGATGCCTTCGAAATATGCACAGGTAAAGTTTTAGAGGTGGAGAAAAAAAGTTACAGAGTGCCCTTACGCACTTGGCTAGCAGTTAAGCCCACTCTTTAGTGCAAAACAGCAAACAACTAGTGAAAACTGTATTTTGTAGAAACGACGGAGAATTCATCTCAATCTTGAGGCCATAAAAATAATACTCCATATGTTGTTATGAGTATATGGATTACAAGAAGTCCAATGATGAGACTAAATAATGCAAAAATCTGAAGTTAGATGGTCGTAGAATACAGGCTATAGTTGATACCCTGCACATGGCCATGGTCTCATGGTGCTGTTAGGAAAACTAAGAGAGTCCAGCTAACTTCTAGAGTAGAATTGAAGGCCTTCAGTTAGTTAGAAGAATCTGTTTAAGTGGTAAGCACTGATGAATCTTGGTCCACATCTATCTAGATTCCTAGTCTGATGTGATCCTAGATGCCGCTCACTCTGAAAAGCATTCATCAACCCACTGTTTATTCTCTTCTAAACAAAAGTTACTTCATGTGAATAGTAGGATCATAGCTAGGTTAACTTTATGGTCTATTGACCAGCAGAAAAAAAATTATAATAATAATTCTCAAACACATACAAGTACATTTTTTTTTCCTACTGAGTTTTTAACCATCAATAAAATTTAACGCCAGTAAGTAAATCACAGTGTCCCGTAATACAAACCAAAGACCAGACAAAACCATAATTTTACATCGAAAGCATAAGTTACCTGGCATCTGTATAATACGGCTTCAACTGAAAGAAATCCCTTTCAAACGCATCCTGATCCCCAACCTTCACACTCAAAAGCACCGCATGCTCATAAATATCTCCTGAAATCACCACATTTACAACAACAAAAACATAAGTACAAATGTAACGAAAAATAGTTCTTTTCTTTTTCTACCAACCAACAAGAACAAAACTAAGAGTCTTGAGCAATGGTTCGATTCAATTAAAGAACATTACTTGCTAATGTCAATTCATGCACAGCGTTGGGTGTCTTTTCGAACAGAGGCGGAAGGCTTCTAAATCGAGTCAACAAGACCTGGGAAAAGCAAAAAAAGCCATAAATCCTAGTACCAAAGCAAATCTAAAGGATATTTGGATGCGAGATTAGGGTTTGGAGATTGGGGGATTCTTACTTTGAGCTGAGAGAGGAGGTTGGTACTCGAATCGATGTCGGCTCTCGTGCATGCCGCTTTGAATCGCTCGAATAGCTGAGATACTTCGGTGAGCTTTGGATCCATATCTCTGTGCTGCTTCAAGGTTTTTCCTTGGGTATGTGCGTGTGATTTTGGTGTCGTTTTTTGAGCTAAGTTAGACTGGCTTTCTGGGGAAGAAAAGAATGTTGTTGTCGTTGGGTTTTCTTATATACGGTTATGGTTATTAGCTTAGGCAGGCCTCTGTTTTATAGGCCCATGTACTTTTCATTTTAAAAAATTGATAGCTTCTTCTTATTGCAAGGCCCATACATTAAAATTTCTAATTTCATAAGGTAGATCTTTTTTATTCATAGTAATAATAATAAAAGTTTTGATTGCAAGTAATAACTAACGTTTTTCTACATTTTAGAGTACTTGTCATTTTATCTTTTCCGAAACATATATTTTATACAAATGACAATTTTTTTTTTAATCAACCCAATTTGATGATGATGTGATAATTTGAATGAAAATTAAAAATAAAAATAAAACAATCTTGAATAAAATAAGATCAAAAATTATTGTCTTATGCTTTCTACTATCTTAAAAGGTCTATTATTAAAAGATGGAGAGAGTATAAGATAAAAAATACTATTTTGTTTTGCTTTGTCATATTATACTATTTACTACCGAAGACATTAGTAGATGCCAGGTAAAATATGCAAGAAAGCAAAGCCGCAAGAACAATTGTCTTGATGGGCATTTTCCCTTCATCACTTCTAAAGGCCATGGCTTCATAAATTGGCCAACAATTCACCACACCAAAATCTACAATGCACATCTGCAGAAACAGCCCATCTGATGCGATCACGGTCCCCTTTGAATTAGAACAACTTGACACCTTGCCAAGAGAATCGGTCACGGGCAGCCGAGCCTTGCTAATGCGCATAATTCATGCCCAAGGTCGAGGATCGAGTGCTAAATCTTCGCAATCCCTAGGCCTAGACACGCGAAACTCCCAAGATGGTCGAGAAAGCCATGAAGTAGAGGCACGTCTAGCCCTAACAAGTCACCAGGCCACGCGCACTCCTCCCAAGGCCTTGACAACAAATGCTCCATCTATGCAAGTCAGAATTGCGTCACCTATTTGTCACCAGAATATGGACAAGCAAATGGCCTCCGATTTATGAGAACCGAAGCTTGATGGAAACTTCAAGATGTTAGCTTTCATTTGGGACAAGTTTCAGGTCAATCGGACGGGTGGATCAGAAGTTATGCTTGTCAACATTTTGGCGCGCGGAGCTGAAGCTGGTGGAAAAATTCTTAACGTGATTACGCTAAGGTCTTAACGTGATCACGCTAAGGAAAGAGGTCTAGCGTAATCACGCTAAGCTCTTAGCGTGAAGAGTTCTTAGATCACGCTACTCTCGGATGCTATTTTGGATTTTTGGGCATCTTGGCGTGATCACGCTAAGGTGTTGGCGTGAATCACGCTAAGGGAAAGTTGTCTGGCGTGATCACGCTAAGGCCTTAACGTGATCACGCCAGCATCTGTTTTGAGTACGAATTTTGGGCTTTTCAAGCCCAAATTGCATACCAACTATATATGTAACTCTTTTGTTTCATTTTAGGAGTTTTAGACTTTGAGTGATATTTTGTAAAGTGAGATTACTCCTTCCTCATATCACCTAAGCCTTGGCTCATCACTTTAATTCCTTGAGAGGGATCGCTTGAGTTTGAGATTACTCCTCCCGATCTCTCTCCGGGAAATCAAAGCTTGTAATCGTGTTGACGATTTGTGTGAATGAAATATATATTTTTCTTGTTTGATCATCCATAGAAACAAGTCCCAACTTGGCCCTCGGATTATATCTTGATCAAGCAATCGTTCGTGTGATTTTCGCTACTCCGTGTGTGCTCATCTCCGTTCCCTCCATCTATCTTCTAATTCCCCGGTAACTCTCATCTTTCCATCGCTCTTTTGTGTCTCCTTCTCCGCTGCATCTCTATATCTTGTTATTTCCCTCTTTGTGGTCATGTGTGTGCTAAATGATTCGCTTGGCTAGATCCTCCATAAGCTCCATATGTTATCCGGCCTACTTACCCTAGGCCGTGATCGCATCACCATCTAAAACCGAATTGTTGCCTCTGAAAATGTACCAAATCCCTAGGACAAAGGAGACCAAGTTGATCATGGCCACCAACGTTAGCATCACGAACATAGGCGAATGTACACCAAACTCAAACATTCCTTGCTCGTATTTTCTTCTTTGTTCATCATCAACCACTTTGCTCGTCACGTAAAATCCAGAAGCTGAAATGGCTGAAATCTTGAGCAGGAACTCTACGGAACCGAATAAGTAACAAGTTAAACCCCTAACGAGCCAAAATCGCTGGTCATTCCACCACTTCTTGATTGTTCCACCTACTAACATAAACTCTACATAATCTTGTACGTAGGCTCCCAGGAAAAGAAACACATACAAGAAAAACCATGCTTCTGAGACAGTAACACAGTTTTTAATTCTAACGGAAAAAAGAGAAGAAAGAAGGGTTTGTCTATTAAATGAAACTGGTGTAGCTAAGAACGAATGTTTAAGAGTTACGACATCATTAAAACTTTATTGAAAAGTGAAACCTGCATACATAACTCTTTCATTTTTTAAACCAAGTACAACGGGGCTATAACTGGAGAAGCAAACTTCAAGAAGCCCTATTGACCATCTCTTCTGTTGATCCAACACATCAACCAAGTTGATTGGGGTATCTCCATGAAATGCTGCCCTTTTAGGACTGCAGAATACTGATTTCCAACCCTCAGTATGCATCTGAAACCCTGTCAAGTAGTCCTCGACCAACGAGCCATATCTAAATCCAATCTGCATAGTTTCAGACAAATAATTCCATAAGCATGAATACCATAAACTTTAGGATTCAAGATTGGATATGGACTAGGAATCACCTACCTTATAGCCCCAGCTGGTGTAATTGCTCTCATACCTACAATGCAACTTGATGTGTAAAATCTGAACTTGGCAAGGGGCGGACAGGTTTGTCCGCAGCATGATTTGGGTCAAGTTTAGGGTTCTCTGGCGACATTGGAGTTGATGGACCTCCAAAGAGAGCTCGTCGACGGAGGAAGCATCCGGTTCCCAAATAGAATGGACCCATTAGCCCATCAGCACCACGCATCTGATAAAGACGTTTATGTTCTCCAGCATAGATGTCATCTTTATTCATTCCAGGAAAGAGTTGAGGAAACAGTATGAATGCTAATGTGGACTGAATTTTTGGGTCGCACGTGTAACACAATGCGCGGAGCGGAGTTTCGGGATCATTGGAGTAGCAGTCACAATCTAGAGTCAGGATTATTGGTGCATTGGTCATTGTAGCCGATACTCGCAGCTTCAAACAGTGAATTAAAACCGATATGAAATTGAAGCATTCGTAAAACCTTGTGAACTAGCAACAAGAGTGTGGAAAAGCATACCAAAACATTTAGAGCACCGGCCTTAAAGTGGTGAGGAGATGTCTTGCTTTTCTCTCTAGAAATGTAAATGAGGTTTGGCATGGAATGGGTAGTGATGTCCTTGTCCTCCCCAGAATCTAACAAAACCTGCTCACATATAAGTAATCGTTAATTTCTGAGAAAAGTGAACCATATTTAACCAAAATCCTCACAAAAGATTAGCAATTGGCCGAACCTGAATGACACTAGGATGTTCATGTAGGGTGAATTCATCATTCCATTTGTTGAAAAACTCGCGCTCTTGATCTCCGCTGATGAATTGATCATCAATTTCCCCTCTTTGGAGAACATGGTCTACCTTATCCTTCATGCTTTCGTACATCATCTGTTTGTACAAAGAATTAGCACGACAAAGCATCGAACTTTTTTGCAAAAAAAACACTACTTGATAATGATAAGCTAATTACAGCAGCAAAATTATTTAGTCAACTATAGACATTCTTAATCATTACCTTAATCTGCAGTGTCTGATCAGACGACGAGGTGATCATCAGACCATCTTTGGATTGAAAAAAATGCTTCTGGATTCCTGTCTAGGAGGTTGTTCTCCTTGCAGAAAGGCAGCCAATGTATAGCAAATTTGGCAGCCTCCATTAAAGAAAACAGAGTCAAGCCAGAGCCTCCATCATCAGAGACATAGACGGATAGTTTCTCCCTCGGATAGTCATAAGCCATTACTGATAAAACAGTGTTGACTACTCTGATGGGGGGTTCAATGAATGGAGCAGCAGTGCATATAAAAATGTCCAGAGCTGGAAAATCATCCCTTTTGATGGTTTTTTCCATATTTTCTGGGAATTCTTGGCGATAAACAGGGTAAATGCGCATAGCTTGTGCAGAGACCCACAAGAAGGCAAGAACAAGGTCGGAGATTAACAGGGTAACTCTTACAGAGAATAAGGACAACAGGGTTGTGGAGTTAAGGATGTTTTTGGTAAGGTAGTAAGAAAGAGAGAGAATAGAAAAACTGTAAACCGCCGCAAATAGGCGGTTGGAGGCTGTTTGGGGCACAGCTTCAACCCTGTTGAGAGGAGAGGACTCCATGGGTGGTTTGAGTGATGCAGCAGCTGGAGCAAATTGTTCATATGTAACCTCACTCTTCGAGTTTTAGCCTTGCACAAATCAAAGTTCTTCTCCTTTTTTTCTGAGATGTGAGCAACAACTTGAAAAACTTGTGTTGGTTACATAAAATCCAGTCGCCGCCGGGAAATGGTAAAACTAAAGGTAGCTAAACTGAAGAACATGCAAGAAACAACTCATTGAGACAAAATGACAAACAGGTTGCTCGCACAAAACGCCTAAAAAATAAACGTAGAAGAGTGCGCCGTGTGCAGCTGTGGGTTGTCGAGACTGGAGCGAGTCTCTACGTGGGGTTATTCGAAGTTTGCAAATGGCGGTTAGTATATTCTTAACGCGATAATGATGTTTTTTCTTCTTTATTTAATTTTTGTATTGATTTAACTTTTTTATTTTATTTTCGGTTAGATTTAGCTCCGAACTATTTCTTTTCACCCTCATCCATTTGACAGCCAAAAAAAAATCACCCTTTTTCTATTTCAGCTGAAAAAACACAAAATAAAAACATTTCTCTATTAAGGTGTGCAAACTAATCACATTGGAAATATTATGTTTATTAAGTACTTCTAAAAAATTTCTAGTATTTTTTTTTTTTGGTTACAAGGAATTTGAACCCATGAGAAGCTTATTAAAGCTCAAAATCCTAATACCCATATAATTTATATATAAATCGAACCCATAATTTATTTTATAGAAAGGGCATGAACACATTAGTTGTGCTAGAGCTTCGTGTGCCACATTCCTAAACTAGTTGTGCATAAAAACAAGTGATGATGCGACATAAAACCCAGCTGCGAGAAGTGACGCAAGAAGTGTGGTCTTGATAGGCATTCTCCCATTGTCACTTCTCAAGGCAATGGCTTCATAAATTGGCCAGCAATTCACCACGCCAAAACCTGCAATCAAAATCTGGACAAACATTCCCTCCAAATTGTTACCTCCGACCAAGATTTGCACGATTAAGCCATGGACCAACGAGACTAGGTTAATGATTGCTGCCAAGGTTAGGACCACGAACATGGGCGAATGTACACCAAAATGGAACATCCCTTGCTCGTATCTCTTACTTTGTTTATCGTCAAGTGCTTTGATCGTGACATTAAACCCGAATGTCGAAAACCCCATTGACTTGAGAAAGAACTCCATCGAACCAAACAAGTGACAAGTTAGTCCTCTCAAGTGCCACATCCGTTGATCGTTCCACCATTGCTTGAATGTTCCACCGTCCAAGTTAAATTCTAGAAAATCTTGTCCGTAAGCTCCAACGAAAAGAAACACGTACAAGAAAAACCACGGCGAAGAAGCCTGCGACATTACGAAATCTTATTATGATCCCAGTGCATACTAAACACAGTCATTTTTATGATAAAAATTATACTTGGTTACCAAACATTACGCGTAATTTGTACCTTTGGGAAAATGGAAAGGTTGTGGAGAAGGGCAAATTGGGGAATGACGGCATAAGTGGAGATTGGTATTATCCAAAAGGCCCAGAATGCACAATATCCATAAAAAAAGCCCATCAAAGGACCCATGGCTTTGACCCCAAAAGTGAGTGGGTTATATCTTGAAAAGCCCACCGCTAAGTGTCCAACATTCCATCGTTTATGTTGATTCAATACGTCAACCAAGGCGATTGGGGCATCGCCATGAAATGCATTCCTATCTGGAGAACAAAACAAAGACCTCCACCCCTCACATTGCATCCGGTATCCTGTGTAGTAGTCCTCAACCAACGTTCCGTACCTGTATCCAATCTGTCGATTTCGAAACCATCATCTAATTAAGTGCGCTACTTTCTATAAAGTAATAAATGGTTAGGTGTTGAGTTCGAGTCTACGTGATAGAAGCAGAAGAAGAAGAAGATGGCTAACCTTGGATCCCCAATCTGTATTGATCTCGTAACTGCAGCTTGCAACATGATGTGCCAGTTCTAGAACTGGCTTGGAGTGGATGGGCTTCTCCACCACATGATTTCGGCCTAGTTCAGGGATTCGTGGTTCGACTAAACTTGATGGGCCTCCGAAGAAAGCTCGACGATGGAAAAAGCATGCAGTTCCGACATTATCAGGGCCCAATAACCCATCAAGGCCCAGTGGTGGGATAGTAAATATACTTCTATAGGCACTAGCATAGATGTCATCTTTGTTGAGTGCTGGATAAATTTGTGGGAACTGAACGTATGCTATGCTGGGCCCAATTGCTGGATCGCAAAAGTAACATAATACTCGAGTAGATGTTTTTGGATCGTTAGAGTAGAAGTCACAGTCTAATGTCAGGATTATTTGTCCATTCGTCATCGCACCAGATACTCTTAGCTGCAACATCAACGTCATAAATGCCACAAATTTACAAGAAAATGAAATAAATTCGGTACCTATATTCAAATTGTATTCACTAGTTTGGTGCTTTTCGCATGCGTATCAGCTAAAAACGTTGACACGTAAGCGAATAAAAATATAACATAAGATAAATCGGCGAGTACATGTATTAAACTAACACAAACTAATATACAGTTAGTAAATCAACACAAAAAATCGAATTAACCAAAAAAAATTATCATTTGCAATTAAAAAATGTGAAAATATTTGCTCGTGTGAAAAGTGAAATCAAAGTAGGAGTAGGTAGGAATCGTAGGATTGCTTACCAAAGTATTAAGAGCGCCAGCTTTAAATTGGTGGGAGAAGTTTCTGCTTCTCTCTCTAGAAACATAGATGAGGTTTGGCATCAAATATCCGGTAATGTCTTTATCCTTGCTTGTGTCTAGCAATACCTATATATATATATCCACATTTTTTACAAAAATTAAAGATACATGTCGTTTGATATATATCACGCCCTATGTTTTGGTATAATATTCTTCATTTATAACCATTTCTTTTTATAAGTTACTCGATACTGATTAATTTAAATTTTCATCACGTTGGACCCTTTCGGATATATTAAGTGACATAAATATTTTATAAGTATTTATACCCGAATTACCTTAGAATTATTGTATACAAAAATAGACAAACGCAACGATAAATATTGCATTTTAAGTTTTTTTTCTTTCTTCTTGATTAAAAGTAATCAATGGACGAACTAATCAAGTGTTGATGATATTATTTTATTCGTTGAAAACCTACACCACTTTGAATTAAAAAGGCCAAAAGTAAATTAAGTTAAAAAACTATAAAAAAAAAAAGAGGTTGGGGGAAAAACCTGGATGACGGTGGGATGATCTTGTGGAGTGAATTGACGAGTCGTCCATTTGTTGAAAGCCTCACGCTCTTGGACTCCACTTATGTACCCATCGTCAACTCTTCCTCTCTCAAGCACGCGCTCTATCTTTATTTTCACCTACGACGTCGTATATACAAATAATCAATTAGGATTTATGAAATTAGGACTTCAAAACTAGTCTTCCAATTGAATATATTAATTGTGGTTATCGATCACTAAATAGTCTAAATTGGTTAATTCTTCCCAGTTTTTTAATAATTTACACTTCGTTTTTCATTTATCCCACACTTAGTTTCAATATTATAATCTACTTCCTCCGATTTTTAATAAATAACTTTCTGAAATAGTAACATTCAGTAAAATAAATACTAAAAAGTCAAATAAAATGTATAATAATAACATTTAGTAGGAAAACATCATTTATTAAAAATCGGAGGAAGTATTATTTATTTATTCAACAATACTAGTTCCTGTGCTTTGTACACTTTCAATCATATGTTTCTATGACTTTACTAAGAAAAAAACAAAACATGTTTGAATGACTACCAAACCCTACCAATTTAATAAAAGAAAAAAAATAGACCACCAAACCCCACTTTATTAATGGTAGTAATATTTATTGACGATTTTTTTACAATTACCAAACCCCACCAAATTTATTGTGGCTGGCCACTAATTTTTGTAATTAGTGTTTTCTTTTTCAATCTTGTGAAAAAAGAAAAATTAATGGATAGTACCTTGATTTCTTTGGATTCGGAAGAGCAAGATTGGTCGGACCGGAAATAAGCTACAGGATTCCTGTCAAGTAAATTATTGTTCTTGCAAACTTGGCAGCCTCCATGAAAGCGAAGAGAGTCAAGGCGGAGCCGCCGTCGTCCGACACATACACCGATATCTTCTCCGCCGGATAATCATAAGCCATGACAGACAATGCCGTGTTCACCACCCCTATTGGCGGCTCTTTGTAGGGATCCGCCGTGCATATAAACACGTCCAAACCCGGGAAATCATCCCTCTTAATCACTCTTTCAAGATTTTCAGGGAATTCATTGCGGTGGATCGGATACAGACGGAAAACACTCCGGCTGGCCCACAGGAAGGCAAGAACAAGATCGGAGACTAACAAGGTTAGAGCTATGGACAAGGAGAGTAGTGATGTGGAGTGATAGAGTGACTTTACATGGAAATAAAGCAAGGCTCAAATGGCACAGATGTAAATAGCTGCAAATGCACGGTTGAAGTATCTTCGTCGCAAGGGTTTCGCCGTGTGAAGACGGCGGTCGTCCGTGGCGGCGCAATCATTAATTTGGGTGGTGCTGCTACTTCTTTGTGCCTGCATTTTTATTTTCATTTTAATCTCTTTCCGCAGCAATAGGAATCTTTCGCTAGATGGGATTCATATACATAGATATATAGTAAAATATCTATCATTTTAAATTATAAGGACTAAATGACAGCTTTTTTCCTTCACTAATTAATGCCCTCTAAGTTTTCATCTTTCTTTTTTTCTTCACTTGTCAGTAATCAGTATAGTATTTTATTATCCGCTTACAAATGAACTACATGAAACTTATTTAACATTTATTACAATTGTTTTATTCGGTATATTTAAATAACATGTTACTATTTCCTCTCCCTCCTCGGATAAACGACATTTACGAGAATTTAAAAAATAATTAATTTATATTTTCAATGTATATTTTATCAATTACTTTCAATAACTCTAATAAATATAATTAATCAACATTAATTTTTATTTTTTAATACATTAAAAATGATAAAAATTACAATTATTTAAGGAAAAAAAACGTAGATTGAGAGTTTTTTTTTTTTAAAGAATAGAGGAAATAAGAAACTAATTGATATTTTAAATATCTTTGTACTGTTTATACAATAGTTATTGGCGACTTGTCGTAGCATACTATATATTTATTGTGGTATTACTAAATCTTGGGATAATAATAGTTTTAAAAAAATGGCCACATATAATAATGAAACATATATTTACATAAAAACAAATAGTTCTAACCATATTGATTTCAGATACAAGTAAATTTTACAAATTATATCTATTCGTTACGAGTATTAATTATTTCACTTTAAATTAATAAAATAAGTTTAAAATTGATTGAGTTGGACTTTATACTTCTTTTGTCCCCTAAAAAATAACTGATAATTCAATTTCACAACAATTAAGGTAATAATTAATCTTTCAATTGTTTTATTAATTACGCTCAATTAACACTAATTTTGATTCTCGAGTACATTGGAAATGATGAAAACGACATTATTTCAAGGATAGGAAAAGTGATCAGGACGATTTTTTTTTTTAGGACGGAAGGAGTAATTTATAAATAAATAAAATAATTTTTTTAATCAAAATAAACAACCTTCAAAAATCGGAAAAAGCGTGAGTTATAAAATGGATATGATCTGTCCCAATTTGGCCAACCAAATATATAGTTTGTTTTAATAACCGATGATCAGTTCATGAGTTCCGTTTATTTTATTTGTTTTTTCTGAGAAAATGAATTAAATGCATGCGCAGATGCCAGAATACACTTGCAAATAAAAAAAATTCACGAATTATTTACATATATACTGTCCCCAGCTGCCACCAGATGTGCGACCGACGGGCGTATGGTAAAATGATCGAATATTTATTTATTTTAACCTAGGGGTGTCAAATGGGTCGACCCGACACGATCCGTTAGCGTGACCAATTGGGTTGAGGGTCAAAACTGACCCGATCCGTTTCTGACCCGCAGAGTAGCTGGTCGACCCGACCTGACTGACCCGTTAAGCAAAACGACGTCGTTTTGACATGTTTTACCTTTATGAAGGCAAAATTCCAGAGGGTCAAACGGGTCGTAAACGGGTCAGCATGACCCGCACGCAACCAATTGACCCGTTGACGATTCGTGAACAGTATAAGACGGGTCAACCCGTCCAAATTCGGGCGGGTCAACTCGTCCAAATTCGGGCAGGTCGAGCCGACCTGATTTTTTGACCCGAATTTTAATTTTAAATTTTAAATTTTTTTGATATGGGTTTTTGTTTTTAAAAGTAATGGTGCATTTAAAATATCAATTTTCTTTATGAAAAATTTTAAAATAAATATTTTATAAAAAACAAGTTATTATTGACGTGATTCTTCAGTTAACAAGTTTCATACTATATATTTTATACATTTAAATTTCTAAACAAATACTACAATGAAATAAACGAATTTAAAAATGAAATTCTAGCATAAACATTAAACAAATTACATGTATTTAAACGAAAACTAGCAATAAAAAAAACGTATTTAAAATTCTAGCATAAACATTAAACAAATCCAATGAAATTCTAGCATAAACATTTGTACTAATTCTTAAATTAAAATTGCATGTATTTAAATGAAAACTAATTCTAAAATGAAATTCTTCATGTGCATAAAAGCAATGCGATAATATAATGCATTCTGAAGCATAATAAAAGTGGCATTCCATCTAGTAGGTACATTTTGCCTTAAACCCCTTTTAGCATCAAGTGAGCAATGAGCAACACACTCCAAAAAAAATTATTTCCTACCCTGAGATCCCTTGACATACTTAACACTCTCTCGAATTTCTACTCACTAAATATAAATCTTTACGCAAGTAAAGCAACAAATCTCTAATTCCTACCCATTCAACAAACCGAAAAGGGAGATCATGCATAATCACAGTTGCTGCAACTAACTCTCTAAATCTATCTTGATCAAAATTATCATTGTGTATAGAAGTAGTACCTTGACTTGCATCCCTATGACACCTTTCCATGTGTCGTTTCATGTTTTTAGTGCCATGTCTACCTCCACAAATGTACACAGTACTGCATATCTTACATTTGACCATTCTCTTCTTATCTTCAGAAAGTGGCATGTCCTCAAAATATTGCCACACAATTGAGGTGACCTTCCTCTTTTTTGTACCTGAAGACTCCGAGGTAGATGCATTTAGCTGAACCATGTCATCACTCTCATTTCCTAAAATTTCATCCACACTTTGCTCAACCTCAAAAGAATTATCCATCTGCAAAAATGTAGAGAAAAAACAATAAGAAGCTAAAATAATTAACCCAATCCAAAAAAACTCATATGCCAAAGAAGAATCAACCAAGGGTGCTACGCAGGAAAGAGGAAACAAACAAACTTGAGCTTTAAGCAATTTAGAATAGTAATGTAGAACTTGTTCTATAAGAAAGTGAAACATGCATAATGCATATTTAGAATAGTAATGTAGAACTTGTTCTATAATTGGGCCTATTTTGACCCTAACTAGAAAGTACCATTTCTTATCCTGTTATCTTATTGAATTCATGATGTATATAGCAGCAGTAAAAGTGCATAATTTGAGTCATGTGATACATAGTAAAGTGTCTACTCGGCGAGACTTATCTACAACATAAATTGTATTATTATTCTATCACATCCTAGCTAAAAGTAGAAATCTTGATGATTGATGAATACTACAACATTTTGCAATTAAATTCACTGCATAAAAAACAACAATGTCCTTGTGATTGATTGTTATTCCACTTAGTTTTGTTGCTTCTTTACTTAGCTTTTGAAGCAATAAACATGCTGCTTTGATCCTTTTTCCTTCCTTTTTCCAGAAGTACACTTGAATGCCCAGGAGTAGGAAAAGGAACGAAAAGGTCAAAGATTAGAGCTCAATTGATCAATCAGCCTTGGCAAATTTTCTGCTGATGCATTCCGACTCATCTCAAGGCCCTGAGATGAGTCTGCCGTGACGTTTCCAGATCTGGACAGCACTCACCATGATTATGCGCGCCACAATTATTTAGTCATGAGTGCGTTTCTTGTCTCCTTGGGCCCCGTTTTTATAGACACTGAGCTTCTTGAGTTCCTATATCATTCCTCCCACTCCTAACAAGCATCTTGGAAGTATGAAATGACATTCCCCTTGTGTTTAGCAAGAATATTCTCACACTTGGACATGCTTCTTGAAGACCAAACTGAGGAGGCTTGTGAGTGGGAGCTGTCTCACCTTAGAGAGGAGTATCTTGGCACCAAGGAGGACCATTAATACTGATGAGAACGGCAGAGGAAGGCATCGAACGAGAGCAAGGAGTTAGAGGAGAAAACCAGCTTTTTCACTTATTTTCCAGAATTTCCAGCATTTTCCTATTTTCTGTTTTGAACATCTTTCATCATTTCGTTATGTTTTGTAACTAAAAACCTTCATCTCTGGTAGAGATTCAGAGGTTGACAATTCCGGAATTGTTGTGAGACTTGTTTTGATCTTAATTAAAAGCGTTTCATATCACTTTTCTTGCTTGTTTTAATGATAGTTTGATTGTATCGTGTTTGAGCTTGATCAACTTGGATTTCAGTACAATTAATTACAGTAGAATCACTGTGGTGCCGTGTTTCTGCACTACAGAGAACCCGAGTAGACAACTAGTGATAGGATAATATTTTTCCTAAAACTAGAAGAAGAAAAGAGTTAGATTTGAGATTTCTGGACCGCAGTTGCGTCCATCTCAAGGTCTTGAGAAGGGCCTTCCTAATCACATCAACAAACCAGCAATCCTTGATTGTTAGGGCAGTTAGGGTCACAAGAGGAGCTTCTCCTCGAGTGACTTGAGTAGGAGGAGGCTTGGAGATCGCCCCTGGATGTATCTCTATAACTTCTCTATGAAATTGGTTTTGAAAATCCTTTCGTCAATGATCAACATCTTGGAATTGTCACTTCGTTAATATCTCTACCGGGGATGTCTTTCTCCTATTGATTTCAATCTCATTTCAACCATATTTCTATATGCAACTCTCGTTTAATTCATTTACATTTCTGTTTTCACGAATTTACAACCCAAAACTTGTTTTTCACTTGGTTATTTATAAAGGAAAGAACGAATCAGTCAAGCTTGTCTCTGTGGGATCGATCCTCTCACCACTATCTGCATTAATTTGTAGCATAGCACTGAGTTGAACTTATACTTTTATGCAGGGCATGCGACACGCCTGTCATAAAATTGGCGCCGTTGCCGGGGACAACGTGTACTGATTTTTTGTTTTCTTGTTCATGACCAGGTCTTCAAACTCGCAACCACTACCTTTCATTTCAGAAATTTCCAGAACAGAAACGACTCTCAGACTTTCGAAGAGGAAGTTTTCCGAACTTTCTTCATCAGGTTCAAATTCAGAATCCGAAGCTGATCCATCTCAGGACCCTGAGATAGACCAACCTGCGGAACCAGAAATGGCAGATCCAGCAGAACCTACCTTAAGAGAGCTCAACCAAGGAGCAGAACATGAGTCTTTCCTGTGTATCAACTACCGTCCAGTACCACATGACTGGGCCGTTAAGTCAAACGTCATGCACAACCTCAGCAAGTTCAGAGGTCATGCATCAGAAAATCCCTACAAGCATCTACAAAAATTCCAATTCGAATGTGATGCTTTAAAACCAACTGGTGTCACTCTTGAGAGAGCTAAATTGAGAGCCTTTCCATGGTCTTTAGAAGACTCAGCAAAGAGCTGGTTTTTCAGCCTCCCACATAATTCAATCAACACTTGGGCTGAAATGGCAGCCACTTTTCTCAAGAAGTACTGGTCAGCTACCAAAGCGGGAGCTGCAAGGAAGAGCCTTGTTGCTATCCAGCAACGAGGAGATGAATCTTTTGGTGAATACCATCAGAGGTTTAAAGACCTCCAAGAAGTATGCCCAACACATGGTGTACCTGAACAATCTTTGATACAATACTTTTATGATGGCATGTGCATCAAGGACAAGGAGAAACTTGATTCAGCTGCAGGAGGAGCACTACTGGACTTGACACCAAGTCGAGCAAGGGCTCTCATTCAAACCTTGGCTGATAATTGCCAACAAAATGGAACTCAAGAACGTTCCACTTCTGCTCACAATCTCAATGTGGCTGCCCTTGAGAGACACATGGAAGAGGTCTCCACATTTATGAAGAATTTTCCAGCCACAATTGCCCAAATTCACCAAATTCCACCACAGCAAGTGACACCTTGTGGAGTTTGTTGCCAAATCGGTCACATGACTCATGATTGTCCACTTATAGCTGAACCAGTCGAGCAAGCCAATGCAGCCACGCCTCATCAAGGCAATTCGTACAACAACAGCAACAACCCAGGCTGGAAGAACTACCCTCACTATGGGTGGGGACAAAATCAGCAGCAACCTCCATTTGAGTGGAGGCATTCCATGCCTAGACCACAACAAAACTACCAAAACAGTCCGCCCCCAGCTCAACCTCAACTCCCACAGTTACCAGCACCTCCACAACCGTTGCAACTTACTGCTCCACCTCCACCACCACTTGAAGAAACACTTAAAAAAATCCTTCAACCATTTATGCAATCAACCCAAGCTACCATAGCTGACCTCCAAAAACAGATTGGACAACTCACCATGAATCAGCAGAACACATCAGGGCAATTGCCATCCAACACAGTCGACAATCCCAAACATGTTGTCAATGCCATGACCTTACGAAGTGGAAAAGATTTACCGCCCAGGGTCAGTTCATCTCAAGGCCCTGAGACGAACCGAACAGAACAACCACAAGAATCTGAAACAGAAATGTTGCGGGAATCATCTACTCCAGTAGGTGAAGCATCCATTCCAATTCCAGAAGCACGGAAAGAAACTTCCAATCCTCAGGTACCACCTTTTCCTTTTCCCGAAAGGCCTTCAAAAGCCAAAAAGGAAAGGGATGAGCAAAAAATTCTTGAAGTTTTTAGAAAAGTTGCTATTAATGTGCCACTGCTAGACATGATATCTCAGGTCCCTAAGTATGCTAAATTCTTAAAGGATTTATGTACTAACAAAATGAAACTAGCAGGCATAGAAACAGTGAGCTTTAATGAAAATGTTTCCGCTATTTTACAAAAAGAGCTTCCTACAAAATGCAAAGATCAAGGTACCTTTGTGATACCTTGTAAAATCGGGAGCAAGGAAGTAGAGAAAGCCTTGTGCGATCTTGGAGCAGGTATTAATGTCATGTCTCTTTCCATTTTTAAAACTTTGAATATTGGAAATCTTAAGGGAACTAGAGTTGTTATACAACTTGCTGATAGATCTGTTGTCTACCCCGTTGGAGTAGTAGAGGATGTCTTGGTGCAGGTAAATGACTTTATTTTTCCAGTAGACTTCTATATTGTTGACATGCAAAATGAGGATGTTACTAAGACTACTGATGTGATTCTTGGTAGACCTTTTTTGAGAACAGCCCGTGCTAAAATTGATGTGTATGATGGGTGTTTAACGCTTGAATTTGGTGAAGAAACAATTAAATTTAATATGTATGAAGCGATTGAACATCCTGAAAATGTACACTGTGTTAATTTCTTAGATGTTATTGATCCTTTGGTTGATGACGTTTCTGAAATTAATGATATTGATCCACTTGAGTGTGTTCTTAGTAAGGGTTTGTCCAATGATGAAATGGGGAGATTGCAAAATGAATTACCAATCAGACCTGAAATCCTAAATCTTGTCAAGGAGTTGGACGTATCAGCTGGATTGAACAGGAAATTACAAGTCCAGGAGTTGGAAAAGTTAAGAAATGAAGCATTTGAGAATTCTGCCATCATCAAGGCTGAGGCAGAAATGTGCCATGACAGGAACATTCATCTCAAGACCCTGAGAGCTGGGCAGAAAGTCCTCCTCTACAGCACCAGATTTCACACCTTGGCAGGTAAACCCAGAACTCGTTGGACTGGTCCATACGTTATTACTAATGTTTACCCCCATAGTGCAGTGGATATACAGAGTTTGCAGACTGGTAAGGTGTTCAAGGTCAATGGGCAGAGCCTAAAGCCCTTTTATGAAGGTTTTCAAGAGCAAATTGTGGAGAGCACCACACTGGAAGTTCCCAATGATACAGTCTGAACCAACGCAGCTTAGTCGAGTCCGAGACTATAAACGGGGACGCTACATGGGAGGCAACCCATGTCATTTCATGCTTTTTCCTCTGATCGTTCAAGGCAACATGAATGCATCTCATTCGGCCCATCTCAAGGCCTTGAGATGGGCAGACCGAAACCTCCTCCCCAACCTTGAACTTTGCCCCGGGTTTTATCTTCTGTTTCCCTTTTCTTTTTAATTCCTTTTCGTTCTGTTTGTTTGTTTGTTGTGTGCGTTTCTCTTTCACATTGAGGACAATGTGTCCTTTAAATGTGGGGGGGAGACACTTTCGTGTTCGTTTGTGTCTTTATTGTTCTTTTGCATGTTTGTTTTAATTTTTGTTGCATGTTTTCTTCTGTTGATTGTTTTTCTGTATTTTCCTTTCTTCTGCATGTTTATTTCTTTTAGTGTTGCATGCGTTTCTGCTTGTTTCCATTTTTGCATGAGTCGTTTTTTCTTTTTGCTATGTTTCAGCCCCCCTTTGAATAAAATTGAAACCTCTGATCTGATCCTCATGTGAACACTTGATTTATCAGCTCCATCTTGCAATTTTAAATCCTTTTGGCATCACAACTTGTGCACTTATTTGCATAGAGGTATGATTAGTTTTGCTGATTCTAGGAAATGTTTTGCTAGAGCTGATCTGTCTTCTCATCCCTAGATCATGGGATAAGGATCCTATCCTCCCACTGCTGCTAAGTCCTTTATTTTCTATTTGCTTGTGTACCTTTAATTTTCTTTTGTGTGGATTTCTCATCATGCCCTCTGGATTGCACGGTGTTGGTGGTTCGGCACCATCACCCCATCATGGAAAAACTTCCAGTCGGTCGTGTGCTAACCCCTTTTGTTGGGCCGATCATAGCGCCATTGGTGAGAAATCAAGGTCTGCATGCGTGTGTGTTTTGAAAAAGAAAAAAAAAGAAAAAAAAAGAAAAAAAAAGGGTTTGTGGATGGAGGATGATGAGAAAAGAAAAGAAAAGCAATGAAAAGATTGCGGAAAGAAGGTTGAGAAAAAGAAAAAAAAATATAGAAAAGCAGAAAAGAAGAAAAAGAAGGAAGAAAAGAAAAAGAAAAAGAAAAAAAATAGAATAAAAGAAGCCTTTGGCTCACTTTGTGTTTCAATTTCTGTTCTTTAATTATTGTTTGTGCTTTTAAATAATTTTGCTTGAGTGTCCAGCAGCAGTGATTGGATTTTGAGTCAAAGGAAGAGAAGACATAGGCCCTAGGATTTTATTTCCTTGTGATCAGCATGCTATTATACCTCTGTTCGAATATGTGCACAATTGTGGTGTTTGGAGTATTTAGCATTGCTTGATTGAGCTGATTTTTGAAGTGTTTGTGTGAAGATCAGTCCAGGGGTTGATGTTCTGTTCTAAGGGGTGCTGTTTCTGTGTTGTGTCTGTGTTGTCTTCGTGTTTTTCTTTTTGTTTTGAGTCTGTGTTTATGCTTGGGGGCAAGCATAGTTCAAATGTGGGGGGATTTGATTGATTGTTATTCCACTTAGTTTTGTTGCTTCTTTACTTAGCTTTTGAAGCAATAAACATGCTGCTTTGATCCTTTTTCCTTCCTTTTTCCAGAAGTACACTTGAATGCCCAGGTGTAGGAAAAGGAACGAAAAGGTCAAAGATTAGAGCTCAATTGATCAATCAGCCTTGGCAAATTTTCTGCTGATGCATTCCGACTCATCTCAAGGCCCTGAGATGAGTCTGCCGTGACGTTTCCAGATCTGGACAGCACTCACCATGATTATGCGCGCCACAATTATTTAGTCATGAGTGCGTTTCTTGTCTCCTTGGGCCCCGTTTTTATAGACACTGAGCTTCTTGAGTTCCTATATCATTCCTCCCACTCCTAACAAGCATCTTGGAAGTATGAAATGACATTCCCCTTGTGTTTAGCAAGAATATTCTCACACTTGGACATGCTTCTTGAAGACCAAACTGAGGAGGCTTGTGAGTGGGAGCTGTCTCACCTTAGAGAGGAGTATCTTGGCACCAAGGAGGACCATTAATACTGATGAGAACGGCAGAGGAAGGCATCGAACGAGAGCAAGGAGTTAGAGGAGAAAACCAGCTTTTTCACTTATTTTCCAGAATTTCCAGCATTTTCCTATTTTCTGTTTTGAACATCTTTCATCATTTCGTTATGTTTTGTAACTAAAAACCTTCATCTCTGGTAGAGATTCAGAGGTTGACAATTCCGGAATTGTTGTGAGACTTGTTTTGATCTTAATTAAAAGCGTTTCATATCACTTTTCTTGCTTGTTTTAATGATAGTTTGATTGTATCGTGTTTGAGCTTGATCAACTTGGATTTCAGTACAATTAATTACAGTAGAATCACTGTGGTGCCGCGTTTCTGCACTACAGAGAACCCGAGTAGACAACTAGTGATAGGATAATATTTTTCCTAAAACTAGAAGAAGAAAAGAGTTAGATTTGAGATTTCTGGACCGTAGTTGCGTCCATCTCAAGGTCTTGAGAAGGGCCTTCCTAATCACATCAACAAACCAGCAATCCTTGATTGTTAGGGGAGTTAGGGTCACAAGAGGAGCTTCTCCTCGAGTGACTTGAGTAGGAGGAGGCTTGGAGATCGCCCCTGGATGTATCTCTATAACTTCTCTATGAAATTGGTTTTGAAAATCCTTTCGTCAATGATCAACATCTTGGAATTGTCACTTCGTTAATATCTCTACCGGGGATGTCTTTCTCCTATTGATTTCAATCTCATTTCAACCATATTTCTATATGCAACTCTCGTTTAATTCATTTACATTTCTGTTTTCACGAATTTACAACCCAAAACTTATTTTTCACTTGGTTATTTATAAAGGAAAGAACGAATCAGTCAAGCTTGTCTCTGTGGGATCGATCCTCTCACCACTATCTGCATTAATTTGTAGCATAACACTGAGTTGAACTTATACTTTTATGCAGGGCATGCGACACGCCTGTCACCTTGACAAAATGACCAAATATCACTTCATGTTGGTTAGCGGGGAGCATACTGAAATGGTCAAGATTCTGCTTGAAGTAGGGACAAGCGTAAAAAGACCAGATGCCACAGAATTGGCTTCAAAAGCACAAGCAGGACACCAAGAAAATAAAACAGTGCTAGAAGCTATAGGTGACAGCATGACAGGTCAGTGGGTCCAATAAGTTCACAATGTCAAAATCAAGCTCATGCATGTCCCAGCAAAATTGGAACATTGAAACAAGAGAATCACCATCCATATGGAGTTTCGTAACAAAGGTACAGTACGGAGCCTACCAGGTTCTATAGAAGAGCTGCTCAGAATTGCCGGTAAGCTCTATTTCACCTCAACAGAGAGATTGAACGTAAACCTGATATTAGGAGCAGAAGTCATGGATTATGAACCTTGAATTTCAAAGAGAATAATAAAAGGAAGCAACTTAATCTACTGTGTTAACTTTGTTATTTACATCCACATAGACTGAAATATCTAAGTACTAAAATAATCCTTAACTGTACCATATAATGTTTGGTTTGCTCCAACACTAGCTATTCAATTCAAACTACGTTATTTGTAAATAGCACCACAGTATATGATCATGAACATGTTTAGTAACTCATTCATAAACAAAAATTGGATATATCATATCTTTTCTAAATTTTCTGTAGTTGCGAGATCTTTGGAAAATTATAATAACAAATAATGTTAGAGAAACCCATTTTTTCACATTAATTAATTCATTTAATGATAGATAAGATGCTGTTGCTGCCTCCTGGGGAAGTCAAAGAGACATTCATGCACCAAGTCCAAGTTTAGCAAATTTGATGGCAGAAGCTATCAATTAAGTAATCTATTAGCAAGTTACCCATTAAAGACTTCTGTCTATCATACCAAATAAAAATAATAGCAAGAAATACCTTTTTCATCATCTAAATTTCTTTCAATATCAAAATATTCACAATCAGCATATATGAAAGCATGAATTGGATAGGTGCAAATCAATCTACCAATAAAATAAGAATCAAAGAACTGATTGATACTAAATTTTGGTCAAGTTCTATTTTACTGGACTCTCTAAAAGGAAATACAAAAATCAGCAATAGAACAAGTAAACTTAACTACCTTTTGGAAGATCAGATATTCAGCCTTATATCTTGTACACGCAAACTCTTCTGCCTCCTGGCTTGTCCCAGGCTCTTGCTTTAAAAATTGGTTGCAAGAAAATGCTAAGATTTCAAAACCTGGAACCACCCAATAACATAGGTTTCTCAACTCGAAATAATCAAAGGAGAAGTACCATAAATGAATAAAAGAGGAGAAGCTGAACTGACCAAGAGTAGGAAACGGCGTGGTCGAGCTTCACGACAAGCAAGAGAGTGAAATAGAGAAGAAGGGTGTGAGTCGCTGCGTCTAGGCTCGCGAGCTGAGGTGAGGAAGAAGGCGTACAAGATAGGTGTGGGTGCGGCGGTGGAAAGCGAGGAGGAAATCAGAGAGGAGAGTAGAGGATGACGAGGGTTTTTTTTTAAAAAATTTAAACGGGTCAGACGGGTTGACCCTCGACTCGGCGGGTCGACCCGTTTCTGACCCTTGATTTAACGGGTCAAATTACGGGTCGGGTACGGGTCGACCCATCGGGTGGGTCAGACCCATTTTAACACCCCTAATTTTAACGATAAAAGGATCGAATATCGAATCAAAAAATATGGAATCATGGATCAAATATTTTCAAATACTACAATCCACTTTAAAAAAAACAAGTAGTTATATTATTTATCAAAAGTATCACGTGTCGTCACTCTATAATAGATCGAATTCGAAATTTTAAAATAATATCTACTAATCAACTAAAAATTACAAATACAATTCACTTTTAATCCATTTTTATGATTTTACATGAACACAAAAACAAGAGATGGATTCCAATTGGATCTTATCGTTATATGGAAGCCAAATTAGCCGATGAAAAAGTAGGGAAATTAATGGAAAGTGAAAGAAAATGATGTTTAAAAAAATCCTCCATTTAGAGGAATAATATTAAAAAATATTATTAATATATTTACTATTAACATGATTTACAAACGTGAAATTTTTAGGGTGAAATGAGTGAAGTATAAGGTATGTCAAAACAACCATATATACTCTATAATTATTATAACTAGGCTAACATAATCAAAGCAAAGCAAACGATCTTCCCTACTTTAAAAAAAAATATTTCATTAAAAAAAAAACGAACTCGAATAAATTTGTAATTATATTTTTAAACTAAATATACGGGGGAATTAAGTCCATCAATGTCAAGTTATGAATCTTAGATGATACATAGAAAAAAGGATTAAGTACATCCAACTACTCATTAATTATCCTATTCAACATTAAAAATTGAAGACGAATGTGTTAAAAAGGAAAGTAACACATTCATTCATTTATTTTTGGTGCAAACTAAGAACATATATAGATTAATATACTAATAATCAATGAGGAGCGAGGACTAACTTGGACATATATGTATATGGTATCACAGTCCTTAATTATTAGTTATGCATAAAAACAAGTGATGATGCGACATAAAACCCAGCTGCGAGAAGTGACGCAAGAAGTGTGGTCTTGATAGGCATTCTCCCATTGTCACTTCTCAAGGCAATGGCTTCATAAATTGGCCAGCAATTCACCACACCAAAACCTGCAATCAAAATCTGGACAAACATTCCCTCCAAATTGTTACCTCCGACCAAGATTTGCACGATTAAGCCTTGGACCAACGAGATTAGGTTAATGATTGCTGCCAAGGTTAGGACCACGAACATGGGCGAATGCAGTCCAAACTCGAATAACCCTTGCTCGTATCTCTTACTTTGTTCATCGTCAAGTGCTTTGCTCGTCACGTTGAACCCGAATCCTGAAATCCCCGTCGACTTGAGGAAGAACTCCATCGAACCAAACAAGTGACATGTTAGTCCCCTCATGTGCCACATTCGTTGATCATTCCACCATTGTTTGATTGTTCCACCATCCAAGATAAATTCTAGAAAATCTTGTCCGTAAGCTCCGACGAAAAGAAACATATACAAGAAAAACCACGGCGAAGAAACCTGCAACAAAATGAAATTTTACTCTCAACTTTATGATTTTATACCCGATTACCAAACATGTCGGGTAGTTCATACCTTTGGAAAGATGGAAAGAGTATGGAGAAGGGTGAATTGTGGAAGGAAAGTGTAGGTTGTGATTGGGATAGCACAAAAGGGCCAGAATGCATAATGTCCATAACATAAGCCCATCAAAGTACCCATGGATCTAACCCCAAAAGTGAGTGGGCTATATCTTGAGAGGCCCACCTCTAAAAGTCCAACATTCCATCGTTTTTGTTGATTCAATAAGTCAACCAATACGATTGGGGAATCCCCGTAAAAGGCATGCTTATCAGGACGGCAAAACAAAGACTTCCATCCCTCACATTGCAATTGGTATCCTGTGTTGTAGTCCTCAACCAACGACCCATACCTAAACCCAATCTGCCAGTTTCAAAATAGCATCTCATTCAGCGGTACTCCCTACAAAACAAGAACCCACAATAAAAGACGGCTAACCTTGGATCCCCAGCTTGTGTTGGCCTCGTAATTGCAGCTTGCAACCCGATGCGCAAGTTCTACAACGGTATCGGATTGCATGGGCTTGTCAACCGCGTGATCTGGGCCTAGCTCGGGAGTTTCCGGTGTGATTAGAGTTGATGGGCCTCCAAAGAAAGCCCGACGACTAAAAAAGCATCCAGTTCCAACATGGTTTGGGCCCTTTAACCCATCATGGCCCAGTGGGTTAATAGTAAACAAACGTCTATAGGCACCAGCATAGATGTCATCTTTGTTGAGTCCAGGATAAATTTGTGGGAACTGAACATATGCTAAGCTGGGCCCAATTGCTGGATCGCAGAAGTAGCATAATACTCGAGTAGGTGTTTTTGGATCGTTAGAATAGAAATCACAATCTAAGGTCAGGATTATTTGTCCATTCGTCATCGCGCCAGATACTCTCAGCTTCGAAAATCAACGTCAGTCATCAGATGCCATAAATAAGTATGAAATAAAAATATATATATTTGCAATTAAGAAAAAAATCTGAAAAAAATGTGAAAATTAAGTAAATTTAATTTTAATTTAGATATATAGTAGTAGGTCGGATGCGTACCAAAGTATTAAGGGCCCCTGCTTTAAAATGGTGGGAGAAGGCTCTGTTTTTCTCTCTAGAAACATAAATGAGGTTTGGCATCAAATGGCCAGTAATGTCTTTATCCTTGCTTGTATCTAGCAATACCTATTCACGGTTTTCACAAAAATAAATAAATTAGATACATATCATTGAATCAATGTCGGACGAAATGATATTATTTACTTTGAGTTCAAACGTGCACAAATAATCGGTACGTATTGGATCAACAAATCTATACTTAATTTTTAATTATTTTATTTCAACTAAATAAAACGAGAGAGAAAACAAAAGTAAATTAATTAAGTCATTAAAAAAGAGGTTAGGGGAAAAACCTGAATGACGGTGGGATGATCTTGTCGAGTGAATTGATGAGTCGTCCATTTGTTGAAAACCTCATGCTCCTGACCGCCAGTGATGTACTCATTGTCAACTTTCCCCCTCTCAAGAACACGCTCAATTTTTATTTTCATACTCTCGTACATCACCTACCACGTCGTATGCAATTAATTAATTAGGACCTTATAGTTATATTACAATACCGAACCCATGACCTTATGTCATAAATACGACATATACTGATTAGTTAAATTATAATTTTATGTGCAATTAGGACCTCATAGTTAAATTCACTTAAATAAAATCGTGATTTTTTTTATAAAAAAAATAATATATTATATTATCATTATAATATTAATGATCGAAGTCATAATTACCGATATATATATATATATATATATATACTTTCAATCATACTATCACATGCTTCAATAACTACCAAACCTAAACTTACTTGATTTTTCTTTTAAAGATTAAATTGTGATTTTGTTCTCTCTATTTACGGGAAATGACCATATTGAATCTATTTATGATTGGTTCACATGAGTTCCTCTCCTCTTAATTCGGAGATGTTTTAATTTTTTTTTTTTTAATGTATCATCATCTGATTGAATGGATAACGAGGACATATCAGTAAGATAGCATAGAATATTGCCGAATTAGGAGTGGAGGGATTTTAGAGGGAAAAAATGTAGATGGTGTGAGAAATAATTATTTTAGGTGATGAAGTTGGGTTACCTTGATTTTTTGGCCTTCGTCGGAAGAGCAAGATGGGTTGGCCATGGACTGGAAATAAGCCGAGGGATTCCTGTCAAGTAAATTATTGTTTTTGCAAAACGGCAACCAATGAGTTGCAAACTTGGCAGCCTCCATGAAAGCAAAGAGCGTCAAGGCGGAGCCACCGTCGTCCGACACATACACCGATATCTTCTCCGCCGGATAATCATAAGCCATGACAGACAACGCCGTGTTCACCACCCCTATCGGCGGCTCTTTGTAGGGATCCGCCGTGCATATAAACACATCCAATCCCGGAAAATCACCCCTCTTCTTCATCACTCTTTCAAGATTTTCAGGGAATTCTTTGCGGCGGATCGGGTACATACGGAAACCCCCCCTGGTGACCCACATGAAGGCAAGAACAAGATCGGAGACTAACAAGATTAGGGTTATAGAGAAAGAGAGTAGTGATGTGGAGTGATAGAGCGAGTTTGCATGGAAACAAAGCAACGCTCCAATGGCACATAAGTAAATAGCTGCAAATACACGGTTGAAGTACGTTCGTCGCAAGGGCTTTGCCGTGTGAAGTCGTTGACGGTCGTCGTCGGCGGCGCGATCATCAATTTGTGTGGCGCTGCTCTTTCTTTGTGCCTTCAATCTTATTTCCATTTTTATTTTAAATTTATTGCCGCAGCTACGTGGGGTTTATTTATAGACTCCAGACGACCAGACAGATAATATCTATCGTTTTAGTATAGTTTTTTTTTTGGACAATAAATTCTCTAGTCAAGAAAATGAAAGCATAAATAAAAATGTATTGGTAATTTGTGTTCAGAGCTTATTGGCGACCTATAAATAAAATATTTGTACTCCTTGTCCTTTTTACCGAGAGTCTCCGGTGCTGACTACCTAGTTACATTTGTTCTTGTCGGTTACAAGAGTACGATGTTCTGGTCTTTGCTTAGCGTATTTTTTGTGTCGTTGCTTCTAATATATCATCCATATAATGAAATTAAATCGTTTTAATCTAAAGATAAAAAGAGACGGTGGCTGGTCGGTATATTTAAGGTGTTTTATTGAAGAGATTAATTAGCTTATTTATATGTGGTTTACACTCAATTCACTGCAAATTGGACTTATTGAAAATTGACGTCTAATATAAAGTTACTATTTGTAAAGATCATGGAAAAAGGTCTATAGATTAGGGCACTGTTCACAATTGTAACCACATACATATCCATCCCCGTATAGTCATAGAACTTCTATTAACATTTTTATGCGGAGTTAAAATTCAAACTCGAGTCTACGCTGACAATTAATAAACTATATACTTATGCGGAGTTGAAACTCGAACTTGTATAGAATTGGTTAATCTTTAAAGCATTTTCTTTACACTTTTTTATGTTTGGGGAGAAGTCCAGAATTCCCAGAATATCATGATCATTCACGCTCAATCCAACACAAAACACAACTTGACTCGTATTATGACGCTCAAACCACTAAAATTGTGAATGGTTAAGTTAAAAATTTAAATATAAACACTTATTCATATCCAGCAGAGTGATATATACAGGCCCGTCAAAATTGACTCGTATGCAGGCACTTATTGCTGTCATTATTGCTTCCTGCCAAAATGCGCAATTCCGTTATGGACCGACAATACTTCTGCGTTGTCCTTCTCAACATTTTTCTTCACTTCGATTAATTCTATCTGGATTTAGTTAACAAGTTAACATATTATTTTCAATATACAATTCAAATAATAATATTATAACTTTTTATTTAATAATAAAAGTGTCGCATTATTCCCATTATTCACATCAACTACGTATTGGTTTCAATTTTTTTATGATATTAATTAATTTAATTTTCCTATTTATATATATAATTCATGAGATTTAAAGGTAACAAGAAATTGCGCAATACTCTTTGAATTAAAAGAAAGAAAATTGACGGCATAAGAAGAAGAAAAGTCAAGAGGATAATATATGAACATCACTATTTGACACATACCATAAAAATTCCAAAACCAAACCAAGACCTACTTAGTTAATATCCTCATCTTATTAATATCCTCTTTTAACTTACAGAGATCCCTTTCAGAGCTCCAATAAAAAGGGCAGGAGAGCCACATGTTTTCAGGTTTCAGCTGATGGGGGGTTGTTGTTTGTTTGTGGTGATAATTAGTAGGTTTACGGTTTTCCTTTTTTTTGGAGCTCTGAAAGGGATGTCTGTAAGTTAAAGAGAAGGAAGAAACTAGGCTAATTAATAGCTAAAAGAAAAGGAAATAAAAAGGGCAGGAGAGCCCCATGCTTTCAGGTTTCAGCTGAATCTGAGCTTATTATAGTGGCATCAAGGTCCACGGGAAACATGGGTCGCTTGCTTCCTGGGGTCATCTTCTTCACATCCTGACTCGAGCAGATAAAGATTCTTCTCACCATGTTACAGAATTCACTGCACCATAATACAACAAACAAAATATCATCATTTATCGGCATAGGTTTAGTACTCAAAGCGATTGAAGCATCGGTGGCGTGCAAATTTTAGCAAGTGGTGATGGATAGTATAGAATACTCACCCATGGGTCATCACCAACCAGCATCATATCTCCTTCGTCATCAGTGTAGACGATTTCCCACTTATCCCGGGTGTGAAGCTGCCCTTTAATGTCGAACATCTCTTCCAGCTCATCTATGAGCTGCGGATACCCTTTTATGATGGTCAAGTCCACAGCCCGACCAACAGCGACCCCCTTGCATTTGAACCTGTTGGCACATCCAACGCAAACAAATTTACATCAAATCCTGGAAATTTCTGAAGACTGCAGAAAAATAATTGCTAAGATAAGCTCAGTACCTTTGTTCGGCTCCTTGCTGATGAACAACTTTGCCTGCTTTCTTTTGGTGACACCTGTAACTGTTCTTGCTTCTTTTCCTTTGACACTTCAGATTTCTGGTCTGAATCAGCTGCGAATGGAGTACCCAGACCATGTCCTTCAGTAATGCCACTTGACATGCTGATGGGCTGAGTAGGTGCCTTCTCAGCAGGACTTAATGTTGTGGGATGATTTATGAGGTCAATACCAAATAATCGATAACTAGTTGCCACCTCAGATTTCTTCCCTTTATCCAGTGGTTCAGGAACTGGATCATTCTTCAACTTAGATGACTGGGGAGTAGAATACCCAGAGAGGACAGACCAGGCGGAAACGTTTTTGCTCTCCTCCATTGCATCATGAAACATGGGAGAAGATAACCAAGTACCCTCAGCCTGAGTCCTCGACAAAGTATTGCTATGACTGTTAACTTCATTCTGCTTATGGTGCCACATGACATGATTGTCACTTCTTTTTCCATCAGCATTAACACTTAATTGCGTTAAATCGTGGGACTGTGTCAATCCAGAATTCCAAGCAGTTGATGCAGTTGATTGTATATCTATGATTTTAAAGAGGTGGAAGAAGCAATCACAACAAAACAAACTTAGAAATGAACAACGTATTCAGTGGAAAAAGACAAAACTGAAACCAAAAATGTATTTACCAAGAGATGGAATGTCAATATGTGGACGCGGTCTTTTGTTCTTCACCACGACTGGTTGGGATATACTTGAAGGAACTGAGGCTACAAAGGGCTCTATCTCCCAAAGTGAAACCCTTTCAGGCCTTACAATAGATGCGGGTTCATCCTATTGAACCTTGAAAAGGCAAAAATAGAAATTATTAATGCTAAATTTCATAGTTAAACAAAGAGGGCACAATATCAACAGAGAAAAAAAAATTACTTTCAGTGATCGCCATTTTGATTCAGTCCAATGATGAGAAAAATCTTCAACACCAACAATTGTTCCTGAAAACCTGGTCAATCAAGAAAACACAGAACCGTAAGTCCCTGGAGACAAGTGCATCGCTCGCTTGCTAAATAGGTCACAGAACAAAATGGTTGGTTAATGCCCCCACCTTCTCTCAGGAGAATCCTCGCCTTCAAACCTCATCTTGAATCTCATGCCAACAGCAAACTTATTGTTAACAGCCTCTAAATATTTGTTCAAGCTAATGATGAAGTGGCTGGTCCTGAACAGGTCAAGAAAGATGAACAGGTCAAGCAAAGAGCTGGGATAACTTTTCAATAACTTAAAGACAAGGTAAGTGTCGTACCTTGGCTTGTAATAGACAACGAAGAGAGTTTGAGTTGCAACAGCATGGGACGCTGTCGCGAGTACTCCAAGGTGTATGCTTTGGCTGGAAATCACAGATGATGGCATGCTGCTCTGTTGCCGACCAACATTTTTGACACACAAATCAAGTCAAACAACAACTGAAACAACAATAACTCTCCTTAAGGACGCCTAACCCTCTCTTTCTCTCTCTCTCTCGATGAAATATACTCCTAATTTCGCACTAAATTGACAACAAAAAAGGTCAATAATTGTTAAGAATTATTGAAATATTAATAACAATTAAAAGAGGCATTAAAAATCTGATCTTGCGGGAAGCTTTTGAGCTCCTAATCTCACGCTTCACACTCCTTGTGTGTTTTGTAACGCAGAAACCGTTTCCATTTTTTTCCTCTGCTTTTTCTCTTCTTTTCGCCTTTCTCGCTCTAGAAAACCTCAGATGTACTTCTCCCTCTAGACAACACGGCGTTACAGAAAGAATCCTACACCAAAAACCGCTTTGTGCGCGTCTTATATTACGCGACTTCGCTCTGCTTTAACTGTAACTCTCTCTCTAATATGGATTACAAGAAGTCCAATGATGAGACTAAATAATGCAAAAATCTGAAGTTAGATGGTCGTAGAATACAGGCTATAGTTGATACCCTGCACATGGCCATGGTCTCATGGTGCTGTTAGGAAAACTAAGAGAGTCCAGCTAACTTCTAGAGTAGAATTGAAGGCCTTCAGTTAGTTAGAAGAATCTGTTTAAGTGGTAAGCACTGATGAATCTTGGTCCACATCTATCTAGATTCCTAGTCTGATGTGATCCTAGATGCCGCTCACTCTGAAAAGCATTCATCAACCCACTGTTTATTCTCTTCTAAACAAAAGTTACTTCATGTGAATAGTAGGATCATAGCTAGGTTAACTTTATGGTCTATTGACCAGCAGAAAAAAAATTATAATAATAATTCTCAAACACATACAAGTACATTTTTTTTCCTACTGAGTTTTTAACCATCAATAAAATTTAACACCAGTAAGTAAATCACAGTGTCCCGTAATACAAACCAAAGCCCAGACAAAACCATAATTTTACATCGAAAGCATAAGTTACCTGGCATCTGTATAATACGGCTTCAACTGAAAGAAATCCCTTTCAAACGCATCCTGATCCCCAACCTTCACACTCAAAAGCACCGCATGCTCATAAATATCTCCTGAAATCACCACATTTACAACAACAAAAACATAAGTACAAATGTAACGAAAAATAGTTCTTTTCTTTTTCTACCAACCAACAAGAACAAAACTAAGAGTCTTGAGCAATGGTTCGATTCAATTAAAGAACATTACTTGCTAATGTCAATTCATGCACAGCGTTGGGTGTCTTTTCGAACAGAGGCGGAAGGCTTCTAAATCGAGTCAACAAGACCTGGGAAAAGCAAAAACAGCCATAAATCCTAGTACCAAAGCAAATCTAAAGGATATTTGGATGCGAGATTAGGGTTTGGAGATTGGGGGATTCTTACTTTGAGCTGAGAGAGGAGGTTGGTACTCGAATCGATGTCGGCTCTCGTGCATGCCGCTTTGAATCGCTCGAATAGCTGAGATACTTCGGTGAGCTTTGGATCCATATCTCTGTGCTGCTTCAAGGTTTTTCCTTGGGTATGTGCGTGTGATTTTGGTGTCGTTTTTTGAGCTAAGTTAGACTGGCTTTCTGGGGAAGAAAAGAATGTTGTTGTCGTTGGGTTTTCTTATATACGGCTATGGTTATTAGCTTAGGCAGGCCTCTGTTTTATAGGCCCATGTATTTTTTCATTTTAAAAAATTGATAGCTTCTTCTTATTGCAAGGCCCATACATTAAAATTTCTAATTTCATAACGTACATCTTTTTTATTCATAGTAATAATAATAAAAGTTTTGATTTCAAAATAATAATAAGGTATAAATTTCATTTTCAATTGCATTTGATATTCAATAGGAATGATAATGCAAATGAGAATATAAAAACTATAAGTATTTTATTTGTAGGAAAAAATGATTTATAAAATTTAGGAGATGTTACTATGTTTTGAATTGAAAGAAGAATAGCTTATTAAAATTAAATAAAAACAAATAAGTCACTTGTAATATTATTTTGAAAAAAAAAGAGTTCACAACTTTAGGAGTGAAAAGCCCAATGGGCTGAAAATATTATGAAGGCCCATGAATTACCGTAATCCGCGCGGTGGTGGACAAAAGCGCTCTCCTTATCTCTATTCACTTTTCCCTCTTCCTACTCTGAGCTGAGCACACTGACTCAACAATGGCTTCGTCCTCTACACTCCTCCCTTCATCAACTCTAAATTCTTCCCCATTTTGCCCCCAATCCTTCTCCAAATTTCCATCTCCAGCCCTCCTTTCATTCACTCACTCTCTCAGGCCTTTTCTTCCAAACTCCAAGCCTGTTACTCTCCAAAAGAGCCACGCGCACCTCACCACAACCGTCAAGGCCCAAACCGTCGATTTCGGCGGCTCGTTTTATGAAGGTGGTTTCGGGTCGGATGATGACCCAATTTCTTCAGGCGGGTCTGCCGTTGCTACCGTTGAGGAGAAGGAGACACCACAATGCCCGCCGGGGCTCCGGCAGTACGAGACCATGACGGTTTTAAGACCTGATATGTCTGAAGATGAACGGCTCACTCTCACGCAGAAGTACGAGGAGGTAATGTGTTGGAAATTTATTATACTTTTCCTACTATTGGTTAAGTGTAAGGGAAAAACATAACTGGAATTTGACCGAATTCAAGAGTAACTGCTCATTTAGTAGTATTCCTGGAGAATGTAATTGTTATTGTTGTCAATGGGTTGTATGCATTGGGTGTGGAGATGCGCATCGAGCACCTCACATTTGGAATTTTTCTAGGACCTCTAGTTTTGTCCAACTACTAGGAGTTGGGGTTTGGAACTTTGGTGGAAGCATACTATTTCGGCATTGATTTAAACTTTTTCAAACTATTGGGGACATGATAAAGCTTTGTCAGTCCAATTGTTCTTAGCAACACTATGGTGTTTTGTCATTGGAGTGGAGGTCTAATTAACTGATATACTTAGAGTTCGGATAGTTTTATTGCACCAAGTTTGTTTCATAACGTTTCTCTACTAACAAGGATGACTCATCTTATTCGTAGTTTTATTTCCATCCCATTACTGCAATTATTTTCTTCTTAGAAAGAGGTATGGGTAGTGTTTGTTAATTGAAAAGTCTTAAAGATGTGAGAAATCAAACTACTACAAAAGAAAAATCCATGGATGACCATGTCTGGCCTGTTTGTAGAATCATAGCCCAGTGCAATTTTTGTGATCTTGTGAAACCATTCACATATTGTGTGTCTGCGACACAGTTGTAGGTAAACTTCTTTGGAGTTCTCATGGGAGGAGTTGTCATTGTCTGTCAGATCCTGTAAGGCATATTCATTTCACTTGTGCATCTTGGATGTGTCTCACTGAATGTCTTGTACACATTACCTGTGATTGATTGGATGTAACTAGTGACCATAGCATTCTCTTTTAAATCATTTTGGTTAAAAGTGGTAAGCTAAAGTTATTCATGGGTATGTTATAATGTTTTAAGTTACAATTTAGGATGTCTCGAGTAGCTCTATGAGAATCACACTCGCTAGTCTAATTTGCCGCATATTGTTCATAGTCCTTGCTAATAGCGTTCATATTGCAGTTGCTTGTTGCCGGAGGTGGAATGTACGTAGAAGTATTCAACAGAGGAGTTATCCCACTAGCCTATAGCATCAAGAAGAGAAACAAAGCTGGGGAGACGAACAATTACTTGGATGGTATTTACCTCCTTTTCTCCTACTTCACTAAACCAGAGTCCATGAGAGTCCTTGAGGCCACGTTGCAGACTGATGATGATGTCATCCGATCATCCACTTTCAAAATAAGAAAGAGGAAGTATTAATGTCTTTTTTCCTTTTGAACTGAAGCTTCAGTATTGTGGTTTCAATGTTTTGTGCAGCGTTGAGAGGAAGATGATTAGGAGTATGTCTTACAAATCTTTTCTCCCCGATTACTGAATTTGTTTTGTTTTTGTAAAGTAATTAGATCCACTCTACACCATACTGCGGAGGAAAATATAAAAGTGTATGCAGGTGCAGAGATGTGGGTTGCAGACACATGGATATTTGTCTAGATTTTTTTAAGGTACTTGTTTAAACAGCTTCATGTCTGCGAAAGATCGAATCTAATGGAATGAAAAAATCAGCTGAAATTCCCTTCCTTCTGGTACTGTTTCTTTTGGTCTCTTCAATTTCGTAACGCTTCTTTTGGCATAATCTTTGTAGCATTTGATTGAGTTGACATCTTCATATGTGTGTTTACGTTACATAACATTTGTTTCATCAAAAAGTAAAAGAAAAGAGAGATCATTTTGCAACAGGAGGTCAGAGGTTATGGCATGTTTAGTTACTATCTCCTGTTTTGTTGGCCAAGGCCGTCATCATCAGCAGTGAGTTTATCTGTTGAATATAGTTAAGGTTTTCTTTTGGTGTCTATCCTATAAGAGGTTCACTCATCCATTGTTGCTTCTTGCTGGAGACCGCACTACACTCGAACTATTCAGTTGTAGTTGCATGACATAGTCTGCTGGTCTAGGCTTCTACCGATTATAGTCGAGTAACTGACAGCAGCAACTAGATAGGATTTGAGTCGTCACCTCATAGTGCTTGCTACTCACTTTTTTCATAACTAAACATAATTGTGGTGGGAGCACAACTTTGGTGAGTTTAAAACAAATGTGCGATATATGAAGAGAAATCTGGTCAGGTAGTGCTGTTTTAGATCTTATCTTTCTTTATTCTCTTTTAGTATAACATTATATATGGTACGTTTAAAGATCTTATCCCAGGATTCCCACTTTGTATGCGTGATAGAGACTTGTTCTCATCATCCACCACCAACAGTGAGATCTTCTCTATCAAAAGTCAAGAACATGCCCACATTATATAAACTGCATCCTCTCTCTCTATATATATAACAGCACAAGTTGGGGCAAAAATATCAGTGTAAATGTGGGATGATGCATTAAAAAAAGATGATCAACTTGCTTGAGAAAAGTAGTTAGGTTTCTTGTCATGTATTGTTCCCAATCCTGTAGGATGGGATTGGTTTAGTGGCAAAGCAGATTGTGTTGAGTTTAGCCAGGTGTAATCAACTTCATATCAATCCACTTGCTTGTTTCAAATTCTACTTTTTTTCCTGAAACTGAACTTGTTGTGTTATGACTGTTTTTTTTAGCGCGAGTTGGTGCTCGTAGCTGGTAATTTTTTGTGCATGATTGAACTAACGATTTCTTGCTTAAAGAGTAATTTTGCGGCTGCTGTTTTCTATTGAATAGAGAGTGATTTAATTTTAGTGGGATGCATTACTTAGTTGGGAGTGCTATTATAATTTTCTGGTGTTTATGTAATGATTAAAAGTTCAAAGGAAAAGCGTGTATATATATCACTTTTGAAACAAAATATATGATGAAATCCATTCTTCAAATCCAAGTAGCATGACCTTTCGGATTTTCTTTTAGTGTAGACAAATAAAGCTCAAGTCACAATTATCACTTGGGGGTGCAGCCAGGACAGAGAATTATGCTAACCTTTTTCCTTATCAGACTAATCTTATTCGATCTAGTGTTGAACTTCGAAGAAGGATAATTTTAGTCTCTACCATTTATGAGGTAATAACATAAAGACCCCCTGTACTATTTTTCAAAACAGAAACCTCCCCTGTACTTAAAAAAGTCAAATTGACCTCCCCTGTACTATCGGTCAGAAGCATTCCGTTGGTCTGTACCAGTCAAACTAACAGACTTCACTTTTTGACCGTTGACTTTGATTAAAATATTCAGAAAAAGTATAAAAAATACAAAAAAAATGTAAAAAATCCAAAAAAAATGTAAAAAATTTATAAAAAATTGTAAAAAATCCCAAAAAAATGTATAAATTCTATAAAAAAATTATGTAACCTAAAAATTCAGAAAAAAAATGTAAAATTAAAAAAAAATCAAAAAAAATTAATTAATCTAAACATTCAGAAAAAAATGTAAAATTGGATTTTTTACATTTTTTTGAAATTTTTTACAATTTTTTTGGGAATTTTTAAATTTTTTTTATAGATTTTTTACATTTTTTTGGGATTTTTTACAATTTTTTATAAATTTTTAACATTTTTTTTGGATTTTTTACAATTTTTCTGAATATTTTATTCGAAGTCAACGGTCAACACTAACGGTCTGTTAGTTTGACTGACGGAGACCAAGCAAATGCTTCTGACCGATAGTACAGGGGAGGTCAATTTGACTTTTTGAAGTACAGGAGAGGTTTCTGTTTTAAAAAATAGTACAGGGGGTCTTTATGTTATTACCTCTTATAATTTTATCTTTCATACTTAAACTTAAAATCTAAATTAAAAATAAAAACGTCTTTTATCATTAGACCACAATCAACTTGTCAACTCTCGGAAAAAAAAATAAACTCTTGCTTTCAAAAAAAAAAAAACAACAAACTCTTCCATCTGAAAATAGAACAGAAAGTTGAGAAATGGCAAAGCGAGACTGAACTGAACTCTAAAAATTACTATATTTAATTCTCAAGAAAGTTTTGAAGAGGTTTTGATGATGTCTTGAAAAATTAGAAAACAATTGTCAAGTTAGGTTAACATCTATCACCAACAAACCTACATGGGAGGCATGCAGGCTCTAATAATACCAGTGGATCCAGTTGCCTAATATGCCTTATTTAATTATACAAATTTGCTTCCAAGCTAGGTAATGTTACCATTAGTAATATCGTTCAACTACATGTATTTTTAAATGAATAATATGGTTCATACCGAATTGACCTAGTAAAGAATAAAATATTTTTTAATTGGTAATTTTTTTATACATAATAATCGAATTGACAATCTTTAAAAAAAAATAACAATACCTAATTACTCGTATCAGCCAATAAAAATAAAACTGCGTTAAACTCACCTTGCCAACCGTGTTAGGTGGCATTTGGCGTTCCGGTTCTACGACAGGAAGCTCTGTTTCGGAACTAAAAGCTAAAGGTGGGCGTTTGGCAATTGTTGGCAAAGTGGGTTTCTTGAGAAGCTCACTCCTCCGAATCGGTCCTTTGGCCACTTTTGGAGAAGCTCCAAATTGGAGCTTCCTCGCTTTTGCTCTCTCTCTGCTTTTTTTTTTTCATTTTAATTTCATTTTTTTACTTTATATAATAGATCAAAATAAATTAAAAACTATCACAATAAAATCTCCATCTCAAGATAAGTAATTCTAGATCCACTTTTCCTATTTTTATTAATTTTTTAAAAATGGGTTTTATATCATTTAATTACTTTTTTTCAATTATTTATTTTAAAATATATATAAAGATATTAAAAAAAATTAATTATAACACTTGAAATAAATTATATTTTTATGGTCATTTTACATCCAAACCATAGTTTTGAAAAGTTATTTTACCAAACAATTCAGGTATCTTCCAGCACTTTTAAAAAATATTTACCAAGCAGCATACTACTTTTCCCAAAAATGATTTTCACACTGCACTTTTGCACAACCTCTTCCCCAATTAGAACCGAAACGTCAAACAGAGCCTTAGTAAAGTTGGTGGACTAATGACGTGTGCCAACCATGGATCAATCTCAACAAAATACTATAGGAAAAACTCCGTCTCCATCTTCTAGGAGCTAGCCAGCTTAATATAATAATACCAACCTCTAAAACTACTGTTTTTCTGCAAGTAGGGCCCCAAATATTAGTTGCAAGATACTTATCTCTGCAGAAGTTACACCAAACTTATCATTTTTACCATCTTTTTGTCAACTAATGATCAATTCAATTCAATTCATACTTAATGGATATTAGTAGTAGTAGAAGCAAATTTATAGAACAACTCATGAATGATTAAGTGGTCTTTAGTGCTTTTACTTGAGACCCCATCCATGTAGTTTTTTTAGTGGGAGAGAGAGACATGGGCTTGTCTCATCATTGAAAAAGAGAAGAAAATATATACATGCCATCATTTCATTTTTTTTTAATATTTTATATTTGTTTCTCCGTGTTATCTTTTCAATTAAGATTAATCTCATTTAAATATTATCGGCTCTCTAAAAAAAGATGACTCTTTCAGTATGATTTGTTTTATTCTCAAAACTCGAATTAAAGAACTTAATTAAAGGTGAATAAATATTTTACCACTTGATTATAAATAACGTTTGTGTCATCCTTTTAAATTTGATCCCAAAAGCTCATTGCTTTGCCTCTATTTTATTAACAAAAAGTTGCATTATTAATGTACCCTTTTCCCCTCCCAATCCAACACCAATCTTTAACTACCTCTCTAGCAATATCTAGCCTACCTTTGCCTCTTCCCTCATACATTAGGGGCAGAGCTTTTGCATTCTTTTCATCATCTTTCCACTAATTCTTGAAAGCCTTGAATTAGATTCTTGCCAGAATTGTTCAAGAATTGTTAGTTTCTTGCAAGAATTGTTAGTTTTAGGAGTTTTGTACTGATGGGTCTTCCTCCTCAAACTCCAACTCCAACTCCTCCTCCTCATCATCTTTACCCTCAAGCGCTTCAGTTGAAACTATACCAAGCTTTCATATTTTCAATTCCAATCCTGTTTTCAATCATTCTGTTTCTGTTGTTTTACCTGTTTTATCTCAAGAGGAAGGCTTCCACACTCTCATCCCCTCCACAAGTTCTCCCAAACACTTCAAGTCATGCAGCTACTACATGTATCTCCTCAGTAAGACATCTAGCTAATTTCAATACTATCTGTTTGTCACAAGAAACACATGCTTGTCAAAGACACGTAAGTAGAGGGTTGAACGTGTCATTTCTGATAGAGTAAAGCGACGAAAAATGTAATTTAAATTTAATGTAGTATATTTGTCATAATACTTGGAATTTTTAATTACTGGGTTCCTGATCCTTGTTCATTTTCTGGAAAAACCATGATAAATTGTAGATTTGTGAGATTAATTTGAAGGAAGAGGTCAAAGACAAGCTTCCAACTGTCCTATTTGATGAAGATATGAAGACAAGGGATTCTCAGTAAGTTCCCCACCACAATCATTTTTAACTCTTCCAATTAGCAGCAAATTAAAAGCATAAGAATTTGTTATTTAAGGTGTTTTATTGAAGAGATTAATTAGCTTATTTATATGTGGTTTACACTTTCTGACAAGACCAATTCACTGCAAATTGGACTTATTGAAAATTGACGTCTAATATAAAGTTACTATTTGTAAAGATCATGGAAAAAGGTCTATAGATTAGGACACTGTTCACAATTGTAACCACATACATATCCATCCCCATATACTCATAGAACTTCTATTAACATTTTTATGCGGAGTTGAAACTCGAACTCGAGTCTACGCTGACAATTAATAAACTATATGCTTATTAGCGGCACTTTTTGTATCGCCAATAGATTGATGCCAAGTTGGAATCTCCAACTACTTCCACTCCTTTTACTATCTATGGCACATTGGCACTGGAGAAGAAAAGAAGTAAGATGTACGATTTTCTGATGCCTTTGGAAAAGTACACTGAAATGTTTGGTTGGCTGTCTTTAGAGATTCTTTTTATAGTAGAAAAAGAAAGAAAGAATGACCAGTCCAACTGATGAAAAGGGCCTCTGGTCTGTGGTCATGGAGGAGAGCCTCTAATGCCTTTTTTCCTATCTGGGCCATCATCTTTTTGCGTTTAACAATATTCTTTCTGTGAAAAAATTAACGGTCCACCAAAATCTGTACCTTATATTTGCTGTCCAATTTAAGGTAATGTTCCGCTGACAAATTGGAGGGACTTTCGATCAGATTCTAATAACCTATACATAATTTTTGACGATCAGGATTTAGCTACGTAGTTTTTAGTTCGTGATTAATTAATTAATGGGAATTGATTTTTGGTGTTTTAATTAGCAGATGTTGTGTATGCTTGGGAGAGTTTGAGATGAAGGAGGAGCTGCTACAAATCCCAAGTTGCAAGCATGTGTTCCATATTGAGTGCATCCATCATTGGCTGCACTCAAACTCAACTTGTCCACTCTGCAGATGTTTTGTGATATTCCCTACCACCACCACCACTAAAACTCTTCTTCCTCTTGACAACAGTGATGATGATCTTCATCACCACCACCACCATCATCATCATCATGTGCAGTTGCAGCAAGATCATCACCACTACTACCTTCCATCTCAAGAACAAGAACAAGAACAGATTGGTGCTAATTCTACTAGGGAGCACATCATTACAATTTCAGTTGGAGGAGGACATGATCCAGTTCCTGTTTGACCACAAATTTTGATGTGCCCATATATATTATATTTTTTGCAGTTTTTTGTTTTTGTTTTCTGGGCATTTTGTATGATTTTGAAATAAGGTAGTAGTTAGGAAAACCGTGCTTTCAAATTAAGTTGATAGCACAAAGCAATTTTGTTAGCTAGATGCCTCTTCCTATTCCCTTAGCAAATCTTTGTGATGGGTTTTTGGTAAAAAAAAATGTTGTGAAACGCTTGAAAAAACAGGGGACAATACTTGTCTGAGTGCGGGTTCGAAACGGGGACCTTTAGTGTGGGAGACTAAAGTAATAACCAGCTACACTACCCAGACTTAACTGATATGGCCTGCAAGACAATCTATTTGTTCTTTAATAACTGACATTTTTCTGCATTTTTTTATTATTTGGAATACTTGTCATTTTATCTTTTCCGAAACATATATTTTGTGCAAATAATAAAAAAAAAAATTAATCAACCCAATTTGATAATTTGAGTAAAAATTAGAAGTAAAAATAAAACAATCTGAAATAAAATAAAATAAAATCAAAAATTATTGTTTTACGTTTTTCTATTATCCTAAAAGGTCTGTTATTAAAAGACAGAGAGTATAATAAAAAATATTTTGTTTTGCTTTGTCTTATTATACTATTTACTACCGGAAGGCATTAGTAGATGCCAGGTAAAATATGCAAGAAAGCAAAGCCGCAAGAACAATTGACTTGATGGGCATTTTCCCTTCATCACTTCTAAAGGCCATGGCTTCATAAATTGGCCAACAATTCACCACACCAAAACCTACAATGCACATCTGCAGAAACAGCCCATCTAAAACCGAATTGTTGCCTCTGAAAATGTACCAAATCCCTAGGACAAAGGAGACCAAGTTGATCATGGCCACCAACGTTAGCATCACGAACATGGGCGAATGTACACCAAACTCAAACATTCCTTGCTCGTATCTTCTTCTTTGTTCATCATCAACCACTTTGCTCGTCACGTAAAACCCAGAAGCTGAAATGGCTGAAATCTTGAGCAAGAACTCTACGGAACCGAATAAGTAACAAGTTAAACCCCTAACGAGCCAAAATCGCTGGTCATTCCACCACTTCTTGATTGTTCCACCTACTAACATAAACTCTACATAATCTTGTACGTAGGCTCCCAGGAAAAGAAACACATACAAGAAAAACCATGCTTCTGAGACCTGCAGTAACACAGTTTTTAATTCTCACGGAAAAAAGAGAAGAAAGAAGGGTTTGTCTATTAAATGAAACTGGTGTAGGTAAGACGAGTGTTTAAGAGTTACGACATCATTAAAACTTTATTGAAAAGTGCAACCTGCATACATAACTCTTTCATTTTTTAAACCAAGTACAACGGGGCTATAACTGGAGAAGCAAACTTCAAGAAGCCCTATTGGCCATCTCTTCTGTTGATCCAACACATCAACCAAGTTGATTGGGGGTATCTCCATGAAATGCTGCCCTTTTAGGACGGCAGAATACTGATTTCCAACCCTCAGTATGCAGCTGAAACCCTGTCAAGTAGTCCTCGACCAACGAGCCATATCTAAATCCAATCTGCATAGTTTCAGACAAATAATTCCATAAGCATGAATACCATAAACTTTAGGATTCAAGATTGGACATGGACTAGGAATCACCTACCTTATAGCCCCAGCTGGTGTAATTGCTCTCATACCTACAATTTGCAACTTGATGTGTAAAATCTGAACTTGGCAAGGGGTGGACAGGTTTGTCCACAGCATGATTTGGGTCAAGTTTAGGGTTCTCTGGCGACATTGGAGTTGATGGACCTCCAAAGAGAGCTCGTCGACGGAAGAAGCATCCGGTTCCCAAATAGAATGGACCCATTAACCCATCAGCACCAGGAATCTGATAAAGACGTTTATGTTCTCCAGCATAGATGTCATCTTTATTCATTCCAGGAAAGAGTTGAGGAAACAGTATGAATGCTAATGTGGACTGAATTTTTGGGCCGTACATGTAACACAATGCGCGGAGCGGAGTTTCGGGATCATTGGAGTAGCAGTCACAATCTAGAGTCAGGATTATTGGTGCATTGGTCATTGTAGCCGATACTCGCAGCTTCAAACAGTGAATTAAAACCGATATGAAATTGAAGCATTCGTAAAACCTTGTGAACTAGCAACAAGAGTGTGGAAAAGCATACCAAAACATTTAGAGCACCGGCCTTAAAGTGGTGAGGAGATGTCTTGCTTTTCTCTCTAGAAATGTAAATGAGGTTTGGCATGGAATGGGTAGTGATGTCCTTGTCCTCCCCAGAATCTAACAAAACCTGCTCACATATAAGTAATCGTTAATTTCTGAGAAAAGTGAACCATATTTAACCAAAATCCTCACAAAAGATTAGCAATTGGCCGAACCTGAATGACACTAGGATGTTCTTGTAGGGTGAATTCATCATTCCATTTGTTGAAAAACTCGTGCTCTTGATCTCCGCTGATGAATTGATCATCAATTTCCCCTCTTCATGCTTTCGTACATCATCTGTTTGTACAAAGAATTATCACGACAAAGCATCGAACTTTTTTGCAAAAAAAACACTACTTGATAATGATAAGCTAATGAAAAATGAATGATATTTTGTAGGAAAATTTAGGCAGAAAAAATAGACGGATGGCAATTCCGTAAATAAAATTCCGCCTATTTTTCTCCCTAAATTTTCCTACAAAATATCATTGCTCTAAGCTAATTACAGCAGCAAAATTATTTAGTCAACTATAGACATTCTTAATCATTACCTTAGTCTGCAGTGTCTGATCAGACGACGAGGTGATCATCAGACCATCTTTGGATTGAAAAAATGCTTCTGGATTCCTGTCTAGGAGGTTGTTCTCCTTGCAGAAAGGCAGCCAATGTATAGCAAATTTGGCAGCCTCCATTAAAGAAAACAGAGTCAAGCCAGAGCCTCCATCATCAGAGACATAGACGGATAGTTTCTCCCTCGGATAGTCATAAGCCATTACTGATAAAACAGTGTTGACTACTCTGATGGGGGGTTCAATGAATGGATCAGCAGTGCATATAAAAATGTAATAGTTTTGGACACCAGCACGTTTATTTATTTGGTGATGTTTCATATCATTGATTTAATTAGTTACTATCCACGATTATATTGATCGAATACTAAAAAATTGTTCTAATTTAATTAGAAATCTCAAGTTTGAATCTTGGGTATGCAACTGTTTTAAAATATGTAACGAAAAATTTAGCATATTTTAAAATTCTACTCAACTCAAGTTCAAAATAATCCTCACCTAATATAATGACGGAAATGTTGTAGATAAAAAAAAGCAATTAGTTACATAATTAATAACTCTTATCTTCAAAAAATATATATAATTCTCTCGATTTATAAATTTTTCATATGAATTCATCTACCAAAATTTCAATAATATATTTTAATTTAATTTATGACTCATCGCTTAAAATCATACTATAAGATATGTATAGAATTGGTTAATCTTTAAAGCATTTTCTTTACACTTTTTTATGTTTGGGGAGAAGTCCAGAATTCCCAGAATATCATGATCATTCACGCTCAATCCAACACAAAACACAACTTGACTCGTATTATGACGTTCAAACCACTAAAATTGTGAATGGTTAAGTTAAAAATTTAAATATAAACACTTATTTATATCCAGCAGAGTGATATATACAGGCCCGTCAAAATTGACTCGTATGCAGGTTGTCATTATTGCTTCCTGCCAAAATGCGCAACTCCGTTATGGACCGACAATACTTCTGCGTTGTCCTTCTCAACATTTTTCTTCACTTCGATTAATTCTATCTGGATTTAGTTAATAAGTTAACGTATTATTCTCAATATACAACACTACGATTCAAATAATAATATTATAAACTTTTATTTAATAATAAAAGTGTCGCATTATTCACATCAACTACGTATTGATTTCAATTTTTTTATGATATTAATTAATTTAATTTTCCTATTTATATATATAATTCATGAGATTTAAAGGTAGCAAGATATTGCGCAATACTCTTTGAATTAAAAGAAAGAAAGAAGAAAAGTCAAGAGGATAATAATATAAACATCACTATTTGACACATACCATAAAAATTCCAAAACCAAACCAAGACCTACTTAGTTATATCTTATTAATATCCTCATCTTCAAAATCAGTAAATCTTTACCGTCATTAACTTCACCATCAAGCTGAAAAAAGAAAAAAAATGGTATATAGGAAAATAAAATATTTTTTATAAATAATTTTGGAGAAAAATAGAAGGAGGAATGCAAATTGAGACACATTGGACAAACGTGGGGTATAATTTGAGATACTGATGATGTAGGGTGCAATTTGAAACTTTTTGACAAATACAGGGGCCAAAATGTCTGCTGAGCATAATAATAATACACAAGCGCATTAATGTTTGTCATACAGTACAGTCTACTTTACTTCCAGTTTGCGTCGAGTGACTGTAAGCACCCTATGGTAATTCTAACCCTCTCAAAGCAAAAACTATTTGACAAGATAATAGGTATATAATTTAATGGTTGTCTAGTGGTAATTAAATATTAATAGAAAGTTTGAATATGATCATCTCTATCGAAGGAAAACTACCTGAGAGCACCCTATGGATAAACTATATACTATTCCTGCCCTATATGCCAATTCACAAAAACAAAAGGGTATAAAAGAAACCATGAAGAAGGTTAAAATGCTACAACTTTACAACTGAAATACCAAAATTACAAAATTACAACTCCATAAGGTTAATAGACAATTTCAACCTCAATTTCAATTTCTTACTTGGTATAACCATGATCAAAACCCTACACGAAATCCTGTTTCAACAGGGATTTTGGTTTTGAGGTTGACACTTCACAAGCTCCAGCTAGGGAGAGCATGAGCTTATTAGGACAAAGTACAAGGTTAAAAGTTTAGGCTTAAGAGTTCGACTCAATACAAAAATTGATAATTCTCTCAAAGCTTAAAAAGACATACCTAATTCTTATTAGGTTAATTTAACAAAAGTAAAAACTATTTGTAGTTTAGTAAAAATTTTAGTCTAATTCGAAATGCTAACTCATTATTAACACCTCACTACTTATATACCACTTAAATTTCAAACTTAAACCCCATAAATAATAGATTTTACTGTTTATACAAATAAGGTATGAAATATGAGTCCGCATAGAATAGGAAATCTCCCAAAATAAAGAACAGGACAGGACTTTCATGTTATGCAATCAGATAAGGGCCCAGAGAACATGATGATCGGCCTTCGTTTTGATGGAAAAATTATATGGGCACCCAGTGTATGTACAACTATTTATATTTGGTGAATCAGATGTGGATCTCATATTTTCTTGGAGTGGGCGAACGTAACTCTAATTTCACGGACCATTATCTGCATAATGTAGTACCAAATTGCTTACAGTAGTACAAGAAGCACTGAATCCAGCCTCCTCTAGACTCCACAGCCACAAATCCTGCCTGCAATGCATAGTACATCACATGAATCATGAATGCCTGTCTTCTGCTCCTGCAACACCATTCATTCATGCTCCCCACTTGCCGAGTCAGACCACCACCACCACCACAGCCCACACATACAAATACAATACCAAAAAAGGCCCTCGAAAGTCGAAACCCTGGGGACGGACCGAATTGCAAAAGAACAAAGAAAGTAGGGACTCAAGAAGATCATGGACATAAAAATATTACTCGCCACCCAACATTCAACAATGGAGTTAAATGCAGAAGACGTTTTTAAGATTGTTTACAATTTGCTTAAGCCTGAAGCAATAAAAATATTTACATCAACCCAAATTAACAAAAAATTTACAGACACCTAGCCCTACGGTTTAACTCCTGCTGCTACTTTCGACCGATCCAACCCGGCACAACCCCAGTTAATAATAGTCTTCTTGAGCTACTGTTGGTAGTTAGCTCTAAAAAAAACCGAGCTATTAATTAGCCAGTTTCTTCCTTCTCTTTAACTTACAGACATCCCTTTCAGAGCTCCAAAAAAAAGGAAAACCGTAAACCTACTAAATATCACCACAAACAAACAACAACCCCCCATCACAAAAGCTAAAAGAAAAGGAAATAAAAAGGGCAGGAGAGCCCCATGTTTTCAGGTTTCAGCTGAATCTGAGCTTATTATAGTGGCATCAAGGTCCACGGGAAACATGGGTAGCTTGCTTCCTGGGGTCATCTTCTTCACATCCTGACTCGAGCAGATAAAGATTCTTCTCACCATGTTACAGAATTCACTGCACCATAATACAACAAACAAAATATCATCATTTATCGGCATAGGTTTAGTACTCAAAGCGATTGAAGCGTCGGTGGCGTGCAAATTTTAGCAAGTGGTGATGGATAGTATAGAATACTCACACCCATGGGTCATCACCAACCAGCATCATATCTCCTTCGTCATCAGTGTAGACGATTTCCCACCTATCCCGGGTGTGAAGCTGCCCTTTAATGTCGAACATCTCTTCCAGCTCATCTATGAGCTGCGGATACCCTTTTATGATGGTCAAGTCCACAGCCCGACCAACAGCGACCCCTTGCATTTGAACCTGTTGGCACATCCAACGCAAACAAATTTACATCAAATCCTGGAAATTTCTGAAGACTGCAGAAAAATAATTGCTAAGATAAGCTCAGTACCTTTGTTCGGCTCCTTGCTGATGAACAACTTTGCCTGCTTTCTTTTGGTGACACCTGTAACTGTTCTTGCTTCTTTTCCTTTGACACTTCAGATTTCTGGTCTGAATCAGCTGCGAATGGAGTACCCAGACCATGCCCTTCAGTAATGCCACTTGACATGCTGATGGGCCGAGTAGGTGCCTTCTCAGCAGGACTTAATGTTGTGGGATGATTTATGAGGTCAATACCAAATAATCGATAACTAGTTGCCACCTCAGATTTCTTCCCTTTATCCAGTGGTTCAGGAACTGGATCATTCTTCAACTTAGATGACTGGGGAGTAGAATACCCAGAGAGGACAGACCAGGCGGAAACGTTTTTGCTCTCCTCCATTGCATCATGAAACATGGGAGAAGATAACCAAGTACCCTCAGCCTGAGTCCTCGACAAAGTGTTGCTATGACTGTTAACTTCATTCTGCTTATGGTGCCACATGACATGATTGTCACTTCTTTTTCCATCAGCATTAACACTTAATTGCGTTAAATCGTGGGACTGTGTCAATCCAGAATTCCAAGCAGTTGATGCAGTTGATTGTATATCTATGATTTTAAAGAGGTGGAAGAAGCAATCACAACAAAACAAACTTAGAAATGAACAACGTATTCAGTGGAAAAAGACAAAACTGAAACCAAAAATGTATTTACCAAGAGATGGAATGTCAATATGTGGACGCGGTCTTTTGTTCTTCACCACGACTGGTTGAGATATACTTGAAGGAACTGAGGCTACAAAGGGCTCTATCTCCCAAGGTGAAACCCTTTCAGGCCTTACAATAGATGCAGGTTCATCCCATTGAACCTTGAAAAGGCAAAAATAGAAATTATTAATGCTAAATTTCATAGTTGAACAAAGAGGGCACAATATCAAACAGAGAAAAAAAAATTACTTTCAGTGATCGCCATTTTGATTCAGTCCAATGATGAGAAAAATCTTCAACACCAACAATTGTTCCTGAAAACCTGGTCAATCAAGAAAACACAGAACCGTAAGTCCCTGGAGACAAGTGCATCGCTCGTTTGCTAAATAGTTCACAGAACAAAATGGTTGGTTAATGCCCCCACCTTCTCTCAGGAGAATCCTCGCCTTCAAACCTCATCTTGAATCTCATGCCAACAGCAAACTTATTGTTAACAGCCTCTAAATATTTGTTCAAGCTAATGATGAACTGGCTGGTCCTGAACAGGTCAAGAAAGATGAACAGGTCAAGCAAAGAGCTGGGATAACTTTTCAATAACTTAAAGACAAGGTAAGTGTCGTACCTTGGCTTGTAATAGACAACGAAGAGAGTTTGAGTTGCAACAGCATGGGACGCTGTCGCGAGTACTCCAAGGTGCATGCTTTGGCTGGAAATCACAGATGATGGCATGCTGCTCTGTTGCCGACCAAGACGTCTTACTCCCACACGCAGTTCCCCATTCTCCCCCCTATGTAACCAATACTTAAATGAATAGAAGTCCCAACGCGTGTATTCTATACACTATGAAAAAAGGAAAAACTAATGAAATACCTCAGGAAAACAAAAGAATCACCAGCAACTAATCTCTTTGAAGTAACAAAGGTACTCCACCCTGTTGTAAGCAAGTGCCTCCGTGGTTGACCTGTTTTTATTGGATAAGAAGCCAAGAGCAAATGAACAAGAATATTTTGTCACCAAATTGATTGCTATAGCTAACAGATGATGAATGAAATAACTAATATACTGTTCATTCACCAAAACAAATAGAAAAATGTCACTATCACAAGGAACCACACGGAAGCAACCCTTACCTCTAAAAATATGCTTAAACCGCCATTCATAACCATGAAGATCCTTGGCAACCAATTCTTGAGTTGGGGTTGGCTGGGCCATATCCTACAAAAAGATCCACACATGTGAGATCACTTATAGACTGCTGAGAGAGAGAATTGCACAACAGTCTCCCGGAAATTACCAGTGGCGGAAGGCACTCAGTTGCATGTTTACGAAGAACAGAAAAACCCCCATGAGTGCTTGTATCCGAAGCAGTTAACACCTTACAGAAAGAGTGAACTGTAGGCCTAGGAAGCTCAGGTGGGGGTGAATCAGGACTAGAAGGCTCAGTTTGCTGCAATTTTTGTAACGCAATTCAAATCCATCAAAACAAAAATAGACCATCGAAACTTCAGCTACCCAACCACCAGAACAACAAAACATGAGATTGAAGTATATATTATTGTGCTTACGTCTTCTGGTAGCAAAGTAATTTGAGCATAAACCTCATCAGTTTCTTGCTCCGCCTACAAAACAAAGAACAAATCAAGTAAAATAACTTTGTTAGAACACCCATTAGAGCATCAAAGGTGATAGTCCTGTCAATTCCCCTTAAAAGATCATAAATCCAAAATGGGTTCAGCTTAAAGAAGTGAATTGTTGGACAGAATCCAGAATTCCAGTTTGTCAGCAACCAAAAAGTAAACCAAAGGAAACCAACATCACAGAAAAATACACACCAGCAGGTGAATGTTAATAACACGGCATAGAATCTTTGATGGCAGATTAAACAAGGGAGCCCTCTGATTCAGTTCCTGATTTGTCGACGCCTCCAACTACAAGAGACACACAACACCACCCAAAAATAGGAAAATTTAAATTTCTCAACCAAAAATAGAAACCACAAAGAGCAAAAAAAACCAGAAATTCTCCTAAAATCCATCTGCACACAAACACAAGCTCACCTGCTCCATGTGACCTTGTGGGAAATAGAACACTCTCTCCCCACGCAGCGGCACATCCACCAGCGGCCCAGCACATGCCTTCCATAACTCCGTATACAGATCATCACCTCCACCTCCACCTCCACCTCCACCACCATCGCCTCCTAAACACCGAACACAGAAATTATCATCATTTCCCAAAAAGCCCACAAATTTTCCCGAGAAACAAACAGAAAAGAGGAAAAGAAGAAATCAACCAAATTTCTGACTTTACCTTCATTATTACCCGGGGAAAACGACCCAGCTCGATTCGCAGCCAACATTTTTGACACACAAATCAAGTCAAACAACAATAACTCTCCTTAAGGACGCCTAACCCTCTCTTTCTCTCTCTCTCGATGAAATATACTCCTAATTTCGCACTAAATTGACAACAAAAAAGGTCAATAATTGCTAAGAATTATTGAAATATTAATAACAATTAAAAGAGGCGTTAAAAATCTGATCTTGCGGGAAGCTTTTGAGCTCCTAATCTCACGCTTCACACTCCTTGTGTGTTTTGTAACGCAGAAACCGTTTCCATTTTTTTCCTCTGCTTTTTCTCTTCTTTTCGCCTTTCTCGCTCTAGAAAACCTCAGATGTACTTCTCCCTCTAGACAACACGGCGTTACAGAAAGAATCCAACACCAAAAACCGCTTTGCGCGCGTCTTATATTACGCGACTTCGCTCTGCTTTAACTGTAACTCTCTCTCTCTCCCCTCTCTCCGTTTGTGTTTCTGTTTCTGTTTCTGTTTTTCTTTTTATCTTTTTTCTCTTTCGTATGTTGTTTGTCTGTGTTTGTTTTTGTGTGTCATGTAACGCTAACGTAACTAACTGTGGTTAGGTTTCAACCACGGGGGAGAGTTAACGGTTTGTTTGTGTGTGACTGACGGTGACGGTGGGGAATGAAACGGAACTGGAAGGGAAAAGACGTCGGCTGATGCAGTGATGACTGATGACTGATGAGCGCGTCACCGTCACGTGAAGTAACGGAAGGCGGGGGTTTTAAAAATTCAGGTTACGCTCTCTCTAGTGATTCGTGAGCTGCTTAACATTAATTGGATTTCTACTCCTTAATTATTTAAAAATTTAAACCTTTTCTTTTTTATATTCTAGCCTAGCCTAGCCTTAGCCTAGCCTCGTACTAATTTGATACATAGTGAATTATTTTAGTCAAGACTCATTATTGTACTATGTATAATACTATTTAAAATAGTACTATAGGATAAAGTTATTGATATTCATAATCATAAGATTGAACATTTAAATGAAGATTGAAAAAGGGTTATTTGTTTTTAATTTTTGTTAAATTAAACATTAAAAAGTCTATGATCATGGAGAAGTGGGCATAAATTCAACGATAATGAGAATCAAATTTGATAGGCATTAAAAATGTTTATTTTTTTAGACTGTTCCGTTCATATTTTATTCTCATTCTCATTGATTTAGGCTCATTCATCAAATAAATTAAACTATACAGCTTTTTAAAACCAACACTATTTTTTTTTCATTATAAAAATAAAATATACTTGAGAATAAATATTTAAACCTCTAAATTTACCTTTATCATTGACGACATTAAAAGCATTTTAGCTTTTTAAGAAATCTCACTTATCTATTTTGAAACACAATACTACAACATACCTCAACTCATCATGATACACAAATTATGAATTTTAAACCAAGATGAGTATGCTAAGTAATGGGCCTATTATTCCCCCACAATATGTTTAATGAGCATTTTTTTATTAAAAAGAGAATAAATGGATCTTTGCATTAAACAAATTAGAGATAAGCTGTAATTTAATTTACCCTTAAACTATTCATTTCTAATGGGTACGGAACCTAGGAATGCGTGGGAGCGGGGTTAGCGGACGGGAGAGTTGTGTTTTAAGTGGAAGTAGAACAGTAGTACTAAACTGAAAACGCTACCGTTACTTGACGTCTCTTTCGTTGTCTGCTTCGAAGCAGGCAACAATAGGGCTGCCTTGCTTGGGTTACCCGATAGAATTTCTGGGATTTTTAATTTATATAATGGTAATTCTCGATCTGGGGTGGGGATTGTCCTGTAATTCAGCGTGTTGATGTGGACTTTCTCGCCGCTCTTAAGCCACCTGCAATGCGTCGGAGGGGGTCTCCAGTGTAGAAACTCCGACGATCAAGTCAGTAAGCATGTTGAAAGTAAGTATGAGGGGGAACTATCGGGTGTGGGTAAGTATTTTGACAGAGTTTCAGTATGTGGGTGCGTGTCTATATCTCCGTGTATGAAGAGGTGATAGGAGGGTATTTATAACCTCGCGTTGTGTGTCACCCTGGACACGTGTCACTTAGATAAGTCTTCACCGATACTTGTCCCTTTACCCGATAGTTTTCCTAGCATGTAATACAAGTAGTATACTTACCTGGTGGAGCCTTGGTAAAGCCGGTATATGTAGACTTTACTATTGTTGAGGATATATACCGGGAGGTACATATATAGGAACCCCCTCGTTGATGATGAAAGGTCGTAATTTCTCTTAAGGCGCCTTATTTGTATTATCAGAGGCCCAACGAAAAATGAGCCCGAGTGTTTACCAAGGGCTTTCGTTATTCTTTCGGAATACTATTTATTGATTGACGACACATTAAATATTTTGAAATCCGCCATAAATACATCATGGGAGGTGATGATTACCTTCGGTAGGCGTTGGCTTACGTAGCCTCCTCTCATCCATTCAAAATCAAAATAGTCGTTGGGAGTTGGTGTGACATAGCACTTCGAATTCCAAAAAAAACAGCGGTACGAATTTGAAAAGTTGGTACAGTAGGCGCGGGCTTATTAATAAATTAATAAATGACACCACGTGTCAACTTCTTATTGGTATATGTCACATGTCGTCCTCCGATAAGGTACTCATACAGTACCTAATCGTTGTGAGATATATATAGAATCCTCTCTTTCTTCATTCTTCTACTTCCTTTCGCTTTCCTCGCCTGCATCCTTTCGCTTTCCTTGCCTGCATTCTATGCTATTCTGGGACTTCTACTTCCGATCAATACTCCAACCAATTTCATATCCTCAGGCATTCGTCTTCATCGTAAGGTATTCACCAGTACCATTCCTTTTTCTTGCTTTGTTGTGTTAGTTTTTCCTCTTAGCAACCTTCCTATCACCATGCCTCGCGTTAGACCTCAAATTAAACCCAAGGGTCAGGCTGAGAAGGAGATTGAGAAAACACCTTCTGTTGTCACCGATGTGGGGGGGTTATGGGTAGAACTAATAATTTTTAGGGCCTCCTTCTCCAATCAATACACCGTCCATTTAACCGGTAGGGATATTAGGTTAAACAACACTCTAAGGGGGGATAGGAGAGTGTTGTATACCTGGATGTTCCAGTATGGTTTCCGCCTATCTGTTCACCCTATGATTTCCAACATGCTGAACCAATTCAGCTTAGATCCGGCCCAAATTACCCATAACTCCTGGTTTGGGATATATTTTTTTTTAGGATCTGTGAGCTTAACGGCATCCCTTCCCAAGCCATTAGACTTTTTAGGATGTTCTTCCAGTTATTCTATTGAGAAAGTATGATTATAATCTTTCCCCGCTGGAAAGACGAATGAGTAGGTCCTTTCTCAGGAACTTTCAGAAGTTTGAATCGTCTGTGCACGATTGGAAAGAAAGGTTTTTTGTCATCGAGCTGCCAACTCCTCAGTGGAGATCGGGATTCAACCGGGTCGTCACTGAAAAAGACTGGAAGAAGCCAAGTGATATTTTGGCTGAGGAGCGGGCTTTAGCCGATAGATTGCTCTGTGTGACCACTCTCTTCCATATCTGGAAGCTTGCCTCTGGCGTTCGATTATCGGAATGCCGATCTGGTGAGTTTCCGTTACTTCTTTTAAAATTTGAATTTTCTTTTAACTCTGATATTTTTCTTTATTTTGCAGAAATACCAAAAGATTGGCTGTCGGAGTCTCTGAGGAAAAGGAAAACTATTGCAGCGCCTCCTAGAGTAAAGGTTCCTCCTTCAAAGAAGAAGAATACTACCGGGGCCTCTTCTTCTCGCGCAAGAACCGTTCTAGCTGTTCAGAATTCTCCTTTGGTTTCTCTTTCAACAGAGATCTCAGAAGAAGCTTTTGAACAAGAAGTCGAGTTGGTAGTAGCGAAAGTTGAAGCTGCAGTGAACTAACCTGCAATTCACCATCCGGGTGAATTTGAGAGAGTAGCTTCCGGTTCTTCCTCTTCAACTTCCAACGGAGTTTCTAAGGAGGGCTTCCAAGCGCCTTAATAAATGAAAAAGGACAAGCGTGAGTTCTTCCAATACTGAGGCCCAGCCTACACTTCCAGTTGCGATTATGTCGGCGGTGAACTTCCCTCCGTTAGTGGAGTCAGAAGGTAGAGTTTTTGACCATCTAGGTGAAGTCCAAATTCCCGTTGGAATTCCTTGGGAGCTAACTCCTTCCTCTTTTTCTCCGGACGTAGCTTCTATGACTCCTAATTCCTCGTCCCCTCTATCGGTTTCTCCCATCGCCGCTCATTAGCACCTGAAATTCCTCTAAGTCCTCCTCGCCCGGCTGCTTCCTCTCCGGTGCAGTTGCACTTTGTTCCAGGCCCAAAACTTCCACCTATTTTCTTCTCCGACAATCGGGTTCGAGGTCCTCCCTTCAATCTTACCGCTAACCTTTCTTCCACAGGTCCCGATGGTGCACTTACTCACCAAATATATCTGAGGGATTTGGGGAGTCAAGGTTGTCGGTCCTTGGGGTTACCGGAACCTAGTGCCCGGAATGTGCCCATGGCTTCTCTTGTGGCAAAGATGTTTTCCATTCCGGCCGATAGAGAGATATTCCAACAGATGTCCCTCAATGTTCAGCATACTCAGGTTCGCAGCAGTATCTTCGCATCTCTCTGTCAATTTCAATATATGACGGAGTATAGTGATGCAAAACTCTTGAAGGTTACCAGTGAACTGGAGAAAGAGATGATGATGTTCGCTAAAGCCAAAAGTGAGTATGAAAGCTTTCGGGATGAGACCCCACGGCGTTGCCGATTTGCATGAGCGAACACAACTGGCGCGGGATGAATGCAAGATAGATTTGATAAGTGCACGCCAAGAGAGGGATGTCGGAAAGGCAAAGGTGGAGGAGTTGTCGGCCGAAAAGGAGAAGTCTGTTATACTGCACCAAGAACTAACTGAAAAGAAAAAGGAACTTGACATAGTTCCGAAGAAGATTTCTTGGTGTTAGAGGAAGATTATGGATGCTCTGATGGATGGCTTCCTAGAGTATTATGGGGAGGCCAATTTCAGTCCAACCATGCTTGCTCCTTACGTCCATCAGAAACTTGTGGCGATTAATGAAAGCCAATTTGGTGTCCCGTCAAGTTCAGATGATGATGAGGAGATGGACGAAAGTGAAGCCCCTCTTCCTCTAGAGCCGAAAGTTCTCCCTCCACTACCTCTGACTCCTCCCGACCTTTAGCTTTTATTTTTCTAGGCTTGTAGTTTGTTTTACTTTTCTTGTTGTAGATGTCGTATGGGGTTACCGGAACCTAGTGCCCGGAATGTGCCCATGGCTTCTCTTGTGGCACAGGTCCCGATGGTGCACTTACTCACCAAATATATCCGAGGGATTTGGTGAGTCAAGGTTGTCGGTCCTTGGGGTTACCGGAACCTAGTGCCCGAAATGTGCCCATGGCTTCTCTTGTGGCAAAGATGTTTTCCATTCCGGCCGATAGAAAGATATTCCGACAGATGTCCATTAATGTTCAGCATGCTCAGGTTCACAACAGTATCTTCGCATCTCTCTGTCAATTTCAATATATGACGGAGTACAGTGATGCAAAAATCTTGAAGGTTACCAGTGAACTGGAGAAAGAGATGATGATGTTCGCTAAAGCCAAAAGTGAGTATGAAAGCTTTCGGGATGAGACCCACGGCGTTGCCGATTTGCATGAGCGAACACAATTGGCGCTGGATGAATGCAAGATAGATTTGATAAGTGCACGCCAAGAGAGGGATGTCGGAAAGGCAAAGGTGGAGGAGTTGTCGGCTGAAAAGGAGAAGTCTGTTGTACTGCACCAAGAACTAACTGAAAAGAAGAAGGAACTTGACATAGTTCCGAAGAAGATTTCTTGGTGGTAAAGGAAGACTATGGATGCTCTGATGGATGGCTTCCTAGAGTATTATGGGGAGGCCAATTTCAGTCCAGCCATGCTTGCTCCTTACGTCCATCAGAAACTTGTGGCGATTAATGAAAGCCAATTTGGTGTCCCGTCAAGTTCAGATGATGATGAGGAGATGGACGAAAGTGAAGCCCCTCTTCCTCTAGAGCCGAAAGTTCTCCCTCCACTACCTCTGACTCCTCCCGACCTTTAGCTTTTCTTTTTCTAGGCTTGTAGTTTGTTTTACTTTTCTTGTTGTAGATGTCATATGGGGTTACCGGAACCTAGTGCCCGGAATGTACCCATGGCTTCTCTTGTGGCACAGGTCCCGATGGTGCACTTACTCACCAAATATATCCGAGGGATTTGGTGAGTCAAGGTTGTCGGTCCTTGGGGTTACCGGAACCTAGTGCCCGAAATGTGCCCATGGCTTCTCTTGTGGCAAAGATGTTTTCCATTCCGGCCGATAGAGAGATATTCTGACAGATGTCCCTCAATATTCAGCATGCTCAGGTTCGCAACAGTATCTTCGCATCTCTCTGTCAATTTCAATATATGACGGAGTACAGTGATGCAAAACTCTTGAAGGTTACCAGTGAACTGGAGAAAGAGATGATGATGTTCGCTAAAGCCAAAAGTGAGTATGAAAGCTTTCGGGATGAGACCCCACGGCGTTGCCGATTTGCATGAGCGAACACAACTGGCGCGGGATGAATGCAAGATAGATTTGATAAGTGCACGCCAAGAGAGGGATGTCGGAAAGGCAAAGGTGGAGGAGTTGTCGGCCGAAAAGGAGAAGTCTGTTGTACTGCACCAAGAACTAACTGAAAAGAAAAAGGAACTTGACATAGTTCCGAAGAAGATTTCTTGGTGGTAGAGGAAGATTATGGATGCTCTGATGGATGGCTTCCTAGAGTATTATGGGGAGGCCAATTTCAGTCCAACCATGCTTGCTCCTTACGTCCATCAGAAACTTGTGGCGATTAATGAAAGCCAATTTGGTGTCCCGTCAAGTTCAGATGATGATGAGGAGATGGACGAAAGTGAAGCCCCTCTTCCTCTAGAGCCGAAAGTTCTCCCTCCACTACCTCTGACTCCTCCCGACCTTTAGCTTTCCTTTTTCTAGGCTTGTAGTTTGTTTTACTTTTCTTGTTGTAGATGTCGTATGGGGTTACCGGAACCTAGTGCCCGGAATGTGCCCATGGCTTCTCTTGTGGCACAGGTCCCGATGGTGCACTTACTCACCAAATATATCCGAGGGATTTGGTGAGTCAAGGTTGTCGGTCCTTGGGGTTACCGGAACCTAGTGCCCGAAATGTGCCCATGGCTTCTCTTGTGGCAAAGATGATTTCCATTCCGGCCGATAGAGAGATATTCCGACAGATGTCCCTTAATGTTCAGCATGCTCAGGTTCACAACAGTATCTTCGCATCTCTCTGTCAATTTCAATATATGACGGAGTACAGTGATGCAAAACTCTTGAAGGTTACCAGTGAACTGGAGAAAGAGATGATGATGTTCGCTAAAGCCAAAAGTGAGTATGAAAGCTTTCGGGATGAGACCCACGGCGTTGCCGATTTGCATGAGCGAACACAACTGGCGCTGGATGAATGCAAGATAGATTTGATAAGTGCACGCCAAGAGAGGGATGTCGGAAAGGCAAAGGTGGAGGAGTTGTCGGCCGAAAAGGAGAAGTCTGTTGTACTGCACCAAGAACTAACTGAAAAGAAGAAGAAACTTGACATAGTTCCGAAGAAGATTTCTTGGTGGTAAAGGAAGACTATGGATGCTCTGATGGATGGCTTCCTAGAGTATTATGGGGAGGCCAATTTCAGTCCAGCCATGCTTGCTCCTTACGTCCATCAGAAACTTGTGGCGATTAATGAAAGCCAATTTGGTGTCCCGTCAAGTTCAGATGATGATGAGGAGATGGACGAAAGTGAAGCCCCTCTTCCTCTAGAGCCGAAAGTTCTCCCTCCACTACCTCTGACTCCTCCCGACCTTTAGCTTTTATTTTTCTAGGCTTGTAGTTTGTTTTACTTTTCTTGTTGTAGATGTCGTATGGGGTTACCGGAACCTAGTGCCCGGAATGTGCCCATGGCTTCTCTTGTGGCACAGGTCCCGATGGTGCACTTACTCACCAAATATATCCGAGGGATTTGGTGAGTCAAGGTTGTCGGTCCTTGGGGTTACCGGAACCTAGTGCCCGAAATGTGCCCATGGCTTCTCTTGTGGCAAAGATGTTTTCCATTCCGGCCGATAGAAAGATATTCCGACAGATGTCCATTAATGTTCAGCATGCTCAGGTTCACAACAGTATCTTCGCATCTCTCTGTCAATTTCAATATATGACGGAGTACAGTGATGCAAAAATCTTGAAGGTTACCAGTGAACTGGAGAAAGAGATGATGATGTTCGCTAAAGCCAAAAGTGAGTATGAAAGCTTTCGGGATGAGACCCACGGCGTTGCCGATTTGCATGAGCGAACACAATTGGCGCTGGATGAATGCAAGATAGATTTGATAAGTGCACGCCAAGAGAGGGATGTCGGAAAGGCAAAGGTGGAGGAGTTGTCGGCCGAAAAGGAGAAGTCTGTTGTACTGCACCAAGAACTAACTGAAAAGAAGAAGGAACTTGACATAGTTCCGAAGAAGATTTCTTGGTGGTAAAGGAAGACTATGGATGCTCTGATGGATGGCTTCCTAGAGTATTATGGGGAGGCCAATTTCAGTCCAGCCATGCTTGCTCCTTACGTCCATCAGAAACTTGTGGCGATTAATGAAAGCCAATTTGGTGTCCCGTCAAGTTCAGATGATGATGAGGAGATGGACGAAAGTGAAGCCCCTCTTCCTCTAGAGCCGAAAGTTCTCCCTCCACTACCTCTGACTCCTCCCGACCTTTAGCTTTCCTTTTTCTAGGCTTGTAGTTTGTTTTACTTTTCTTGTTGTAGATGTCGTATGGGGTTACCGGAACCTAGTGCCCGGAATGTGCCCATGGCTTCTCTTGTGGCACAGGTCCCGATGGTGCACTTACTCACCAAATATATCCGAGGGATTTGGTGAGTCAAGGTTGTCGGTCCTTGGGGTTACCGGAACCTAGTGCCCGAAATGTGCCCATGGCTTCTCTTGTGGCAAAGATGATTTCCATTCCGGCCGATAGAGAGATATTCCGACAGATGTCCCTTAATGTTCAGCATGCTTAGGTTCACAACAGTATCTTCGCATCTCTCTGTCAATTTCAATATATGACGGAGTACAGTGATGCAAAACTCTTGAAGGTTACCAGTGAACTGGAGAAAGAGATGATGATGTTCGCTAAAGCCAAAAGTGAGTATGAAAGCTTTCGGGATGAGACCCACGGCGTTGCCGATTTGCATGAGCGAACACAACTGGCGCTGGATGAATGCAAGATAGATTTGATAAGTGCACGCCAAGAGAGGGATGTCGGAAAGGCAAAGGTGGAGGAGTTGTCGGCCGAAAAGGAGAAGTCTGTTGTACTGCACCAAGAACTAACTGAAAAGAAGAAGAAACTTGACATAGTTCCGAAGAAGATTTCTTGGTGGTAAAGGAAGACTATGGATGCTCTGATGGATGGCTTCCTAGAGTATTATGGGGAGGCCAATTTCAGTCCAGCCATGCTTGCTCCTTACGTCCATCAGAAACTTGTGGCGATTAATGAAAGCCAATTTGGTGTCCCGTCAAGTTCAGATGATGATGAGGAGATGGACGAAAGTGAAGCCCCTCTTCCTCTAGAGCCGAAAGTTCTCCCTCCACTACCTCTGACTCCTCCCGACCTTTAGCTTTTCTTTTTCTAGGCTTGTAGTTTGTTTTACTTTTCTTGTTGTAGATGTCATATGGGGTTACCGGAACCTAGTGCCCGGAATGTACCCATGGCTTCTCTTGTGGCACAGGTCCCGATGGTGCACTTACTCACCAAATATATCCGAGGGATTTGGTGAGTCAAGGTTGTCGGTCCTTGGGGTTACCGGAACCTAGTGCCCGAAATGTGCCCATGGCTTCTCTTGTGGCAAAGATGTTTTCCATTCCGGCCGATAGAGAGATATTCTGACAGATGTCCCTCAATATTCAGCATGCTCAGGTTCGCAACAGTATCTTCGCATCTCTCTGTCAATTTCAATATATGACGGAGTACAGTGATGCAAAACTCTTGAAGGTTACCAGTGAACTGGAGAAAGAGATGATGATGTTCGCTAAAGCCAAAAGTGAGTATGAAAGCTTTCGGGATGAGACCCCACGGCGTTGCCGATTTGCATGAGCGAACACAACTGGCGCGGGATGAATGCAAGATAGATTTGATAAGTGCACGCCAAGAGAGGGATGTCGGAAAGGCAAAGGTGGAGGAGTTGTCGGCCGAAAAGGAGAAGTCTGTTGTACTGCACCAAGAACTAACTGAAAAGAAAAAGGAACTTGACATAGTTCCGAAGAAGATTTCTTGGTGGTAGAGGAAGATTATGGATGCTCTGATGGATGGCTTCCTAGAGTATTATGGGGAGGCCAATTTCAGTCCAACCATGCTTGCTCCTTACGTCCATCAGAAACTTGTGGCGATTAATGAAAGCCAATTTGGTGTCCCGTCAAGTTCAGATGATGATGAGGAGATGGACGAAAGTGAAGCCCCTCTTCCTCTAGAGCCGAAAGTTCTCCCTCCACTACCTCTGACTCCTCCCGACCTTTAGCTTTCCTTTTTCTAGGCTTGTAGTTTGTTTTACTTTTCTTGTTGTAGATGTCGTATGGGGTTACCGGAACCTAGTGCCCGGAATGTGCCCATGGCTTCTCTTGTGGCACAGGTCCCGATGGTGCACTTACTCACCAAATATATCCGAGGGATTTGGTGAGTCAAGGTTGTCGGTCCTTGGGGTTACCGGAACCTAGTGCCCGAAATGTGCCCATGGCTTCTCTTGTGGCAAAGATGATTTCCATTCCGGCCGATAGAGAGATATTCCGACAGATGTCCCTTAATGTTCAGCATGCTCAGGTTCACAACAGTATCTTCGCATCTCTCTGTCAATTTCAATATATGACGGAGTACAGTGATGCAAAACTCTTGAAGGTTACCAGTGAACTGGAGAAAGAGATGATGATGTTCGCTAAAGCCAAAAGTGAGTATGAAAGCTTTCGGGATGAGACCCACGGCGTTGCCGATTTGCATGAGCGAACACAACTGGCGCTGGATGAATGCAAGATAGATTTGATAAGTGCACGCCAAGAGAGGGATGTCGGAAAGGCAAAGGTGGAGGAGTTGTCGGCCGAAAAGGAGAAGTCTGTTGTACTGCACCAAGAACTAACTGAAAAGAAGAAGAAACTTGACATAGTTCCGAAGAAGATTTCTTGGTGGTAAAGGAAGACTATGGATGCTCTGATGGATGGCTTCCTAGAGTATTATGGGGAGGCCAATTTCAGTCCAGCCATGCTTGCTCCTTACGTCCATCAGAAACTTGTGGCGATTAATGAAAGCCAATTTGGTGTCCCGTCAAGTTCAGATGATGATGAGGAGATGGACGAAAGTGAAGCCCCTCTTCCTCTAGAGCCGAAAGTTCTCCCTCCACTACCTCTGACTCCTCCCGACCTTTAGCTTTTCTTTTTCTAGGCTTGTAGTTTGTTTTACTTTTCTTGTTGTAGATGTCGTATGGGGTTACCGGAACCTAGTGCCCGGAATGTGCCCATGGCTTCTCTTGTGGCACAGGTCCCGATGGTGCACTTACTCACCAAATATATCCGAGGGATTTGGTGAGTCAAGGTTGTCAGTCCTTGGGGTTACCGGAACCTAGTGCCCGAAATGTGCCCATGGCTTCTCTTGTGGCAAAGATGTTTTCCATTCCGGCCGATAGAGAGATATTCCGACAGATGTCCCTCAATATTCAGCATGCTCAGGTTCGCAACAGTATCTTCGCATCTCTCTGTCAATTTCAATATATGACGGAGTACAGTGATGCAAAACTCTTGAAGGTTACCAGTGAACTGGAGAAAGAGATGATGATGTTCGCTAAAGCCAAAAGTGAGTATGAAAGCTTTCGGGATGAGACCCCACGGCGTTGCCGATTTGCATGAGCGAACACAACTGGCGCGGGATGAATGCAAGATAGATTTGATAAGTGCACGCCAAGAGAGGGATGTCGGAAAGGCAAAGGTGGAGGAGTTGTCGGCCGAAAAGGAGAAGTCTGTTGTACTGCACCAAGAACTAACTGAAAAGAAAAAGGAACTTGACATAGTTCCGAAGAAGATTTCTTAGTGGTAGAGGAAGATTATGGATGCTCTGATGGATGGCTTCCTAGAGTATTATGGGGAGGCCAATTTCAGTTCAACCATGCTTGCTCCTTACGTCCATCAGAAACTTGTGGCGATTAATGAAAGCCAATTTGGTGTCCCGTCAAGTTCAGATGATGATGAGGAGATGGACAAAAGTGAAGCCCCTCTTCCTCTAGAGCCGAAAGTTCTCCCTCCACTACCTCTGACTCCTCCCGACCTTTAGCTTTTCTTTTTCTAGGCTTGTAGTTTGTTTTACTTTTCTTGTTGTAGATGTCGTATGGGGTTACCGGAACCTAGTGCCCGGAATGTGCCCATGGCTTCTCTTGTGGCACAGGTCCCGATGGTGCACTTACTCACCAAATATATCCGAGGGATTTGGTGAGTCAAGGTTGTCGGTCCTTGCGGTTACCGGAACCTAGTGCCCGAAATGTGCCCATGGCTTCTCTTGTGGCAAAGATGTTTTCCATTCCGGCCGATAGAGAGATATTCCGACAGATGTCCCTCAATGTTCAGCATGCTCAGGTTCGCAACAGTATCTTCGCATCTCTCTGTCAATTTCAATATATGACGGAGTACAGTGATGCAAAAATCTTGAAGGTTACCAGTGAACTAGAGAAAGAGATGATGATGTTCGCTAAAGCCAAAAGTGAGTATGAAAGCTTTCGGGATGAGACCCCACGGCGTTGCCGATTTGCATGAGCGAACACAACTGGCGCTGGATAAATGCAAGATAGATTTGATAAGTGCACGCCAAGAGAGGGATGTCGGAAAGGCAAAGGTGGAGGAGTTGTCGGCCGAAAAGGAGAAGTCTGTTGTACTGCACCAAGAACTAACTGAAAAGAAAAAGGAACTTGACATAGTTCCGAAGAAGATTTCTTGGTGGTAAAGGAAGACTATGGATGCTCTGATGGATGGCTTCCTAGAGTATTATGGGGAGGCCAATTTCAGTCCAGCCATGCTTGCTCCTTACGTCCATCAGAAACTTGTGGCGATTAATGAAAACCAATTTGGTGTCCCGTCAAGTTCAGATGATGATGAGGAGATGGACGAAAGTGAAGCCCCTCTTCCTCTAGAGCCGAAAGTTCTCCCTCCACTACCTCTGACTCCTCCCGACCTTTAGCTTTTCTTTTTCTAGGCTTGTAGTTTGTTTTACTTTTCTTGTTGTAGATGTCGTATGGCTTTTATAAATGAATTTTCTTCTTCAAAAAATTCGTAAGTATTTTTATTCCGTTTGAGTTCCCTGCATCGTTAATTTTCACAGAAATAGAAATTAAAGATAGAAAAATATTGTAAGAGTATACTCCAACAGAAAATAAAAAATAAAAGAGACATGACTCGGCCATGGCACATATTTTTGCTTGATATCCTGTGAATGTTAGAGAATAATAAATAACTTATATCAAGGAAAGGGATTGAATATTTCCATTTTCGTTAGGATAATCTAACATATATCCGTAAGGCTCCAAGGAACATGAGAATAAATTTTACAACCTGTTTGATTACTTGTATGGGTGAGGTTGAGTTGTAGTATATTTGAGTCTCTATTAGTATTCCTAAGCTGTATCATCGTCTGTTCAGCAGGACCAGAATGGGCGTAGGATTTTTGTTGTTCACCCCTAAGCCATACCACCGTATGATTCGGAATGGGCTTAGGAGTTTTGCTGATTGTACCTAAGTCATATCACCGTCTGATTCAGCAGGATCGGAATGGGATTAGGATTTTTGTTGTTCACCCCTAAGTCGTACCACCGTCTGATTCAACAGGACCGAAATGAGCTTAGGAGTTTTGCTGATTGTACCTAAGTCATACCACCGTTTGATTCAGCAGGACCGGAATGGGCTTAGAATTTTTGCCGTTCACCCCTAATTTGTACCACCGTCTGATTCAGCAGGACCGGAATGGGCTTAGGAGTTTTGCTGATTGTACCTAAGTCATACCACCGTCTGATTCAGCAGCAGGACCAGAATGGACTTAGGATTTTTGTTGTTCACCCCTAAGTCGTACCACTGTCTAATTCAGCAGGACCAGAATGGGCTTAGGAGTTTTGCTGATTATACCTAAGCCATACAACCGTCTGATTCAGCAGGATCAGAATGGGCTTAGGATTTTTGTTGTCCACCCCTAAGTCGTACCACTATCTAATTCAGCAGGACCGGAATGGGGTTATGAGTTTTGTTGATTGTACCTAAGTCATACCATCGTCTGATTCAGTAGGAACAGAATGGGCTTAGGATTTTTGTTGGTCACCCCTAAGTTGTACCACCGTCTGATTCAGCAAGACCGGAATGGGCTTAGGAGTTTTGATTGTACCTAAGTCATACCATCGTCTGATTCAGCAGGACCAGAATGGGTTTAGGATTTTTGTTGTTCACCCCTAAGTCGTACCACCGTCTAATTCAGCAGTAGGAGTTTTGCTGATTGTACCTAAGCCATACCACTGTTTGATTCAGCAGGACCGGAATGGGCTTAGGATTTTTGCCATTCACCTCTAATCCATACCACCGTCTGATTCAGCAGGACCGGAATGGGCTTAGGAGTTTTGTTGATTGTACCTAAGTCATACCACCGTCTAATTCTACAGGACCAGAATGGACTTAGGATTTTTGTTGTTCACCCCTAAGCCGTACCACCGTCTGATTCAGCATGACCAGAATGGGCTTAGGAGTTTTGCTGATTGTACCTAAGTCATACCACCATCTGATTCAGCACGACCGGAATGGGCTTAGGATTTTTGCATTATAATCTGCATAAAATAAAGATCACTTGCATATTTTTTAACGTGGTTCGGCGTTAAAGTCTACGTCCACGGTGTTATTATTCACATAGAGGATACAAATAATATATCTACCCTTGAATAATACAATTTTAAATTTATAATATTCCAAGAGTTTGGTATGGGAGTACCATTAAGTTCCTCTAGGTGATAAGCTCATTTTTCAATAATTCTGGTCACCCGATAGGGTCCTTCCCAGTTGGGACTGAGCTTCCTTATGCGTTAACCTGTGGCTTTCTTGTTGCGTAGGACCAAATCTCTGACTTTCAACAGTCGTTCTTTGACACGTCAGTTGTGGTACTTGGCCATCTTACATTTGTAATAGATTGTTTTGAGGATTCCTTGTTCTCACAACTTTGGCAGCAGGTCGAGGTTAGCTCGAAGTCTATCTTCATTTTGTCCTTCATTGAAATACTCTATACGGAGACTCAAAGCTTCTATTTCTACTGGGCTGACAACTTCAGTGCCATAAGTTATCGCAAATGGAGTTTCTCTGGTACTGGTCTTGGTAGTCATCTGGTAAGCCCACATAACGTACGACAATTCTTCAACCCATTTTTTCTGGGCTCCTTCTAAATTCTTTTTGACCCCGCTCAGAATGGTTCGGTTGGTAACTTCCGTCTGACCGTTTATTTTAGGGTGAGCAACAGAAGAAAATCTTTGCTCGATTATCAATTTCCGACAGCGTTCCTGAAAATAAGCACTGGTAAACTGTGTCTCATTATCACTAATGAGGATCCGAGAATTCCGAATCGCATGATAACTTGATACCTGAAGAAGTGTCAGGCCTTTTCTGCCGTTATTATTGGAATAACTTTTGGCAAGGATTGTCTTGTAATTCAACGTGTTGATGTGGACTTTCTCGCCCTTCTAAGCCACCTGTAATGCGTCGGAGGGGGTCTCCGGGGTAGAAGCTCCGACGATCAAGTCAATAAGCATGTTGAAAGTAAGTATGAGGGGGAACTATCGGGTGTGGATAATTATTTTGACAGAGTTTCAGTATGTAGGTGCATGTTTGTATCTCCGTGTATGAAGAGGTGATAGGGGGGTATTTATAACCTCGCCTTGTGTGTCACCCTAGACACGTGTCACTTAGATAAGTAGTCATCGATACCTGTCCATTTACCAGATAGTTTCCCTAGCATGTAATGCAAGTAGTATACTTACATGGTGGAGCCTTAGTAAAGCCGATATATATATAGCCTTTGTTATTGTTGATGATATATATCGGGAGGTACATATATTGGAATCCCCTCGTTGAGAATGAAAGATCGTAATTGCCTTTATTTGTATTATCATATAATAATTTATAGTTTTAGTTCATTTGGCTTTGACCTAAGAATGAAATATCACGAATGTGCCACTTTTAGCCCAACATGACATGCACGACGTGTAGTTCATGGTTAGTGCCGGGCAATTCGGTGACGTGTCAGGAAAAAGGACCACCGAACCATTCGCATCTCGCTGACTGTCCAGGAAAAGAAACAAAAGGTTCAAAATGTCTATTCACCCATCACGTCCCACGTGGTCATGGGATGGTGTGGAACCATAACACGTGTATAGTTATTATTCACTCTGTTTGACTGCCATGTAATTAATTTTTTCCTGCAATTTCACCACGAATTTTGAGATCGTAGCAAATTATGCTATTTTTGTTAGGACTGCTAAAAATGAATTAATCTTTTATTAGGAAGCGGCTCTGTGTTAAAATTTATTATTTATTATTTATCCATGTGTTAATTTATTATTTATTTTGATTAAAAAATTATTATTTATTATGCAGGCTAGTTTTGGTAGGAGACAAATAGATGAATCCCCAAAGTGGGCAGCTTATACAAAATGAGTGCATTCAATAAATAACCATCCATAAAAATATCTGACCTAATTGAAGACCTAGTCAAACCACGAAAAATATCATTTGCAATATCTGACCTAATTGAACTAAAAATATCTAATTAAATAGTGTCCTGATACAAAAATTAGAAATAAGAAAACCATTTTGAAGCAATAGAGCGCATTCATTTCTTCTTAAAATAAAACCCCTATACACATCTAACCATCTATGGATCATTTTATTCATAATCATCGATCTGTTCAAAAAAGAAAAATCCAACAAAAAAAAAAATATTATTTAAAAAATACTATACGCTCATCCGAGTACTAAATCGATTACATTTTAAATTTTTGATTGATTGAAAACCATCATGAAAGACTGAGAATAATTTCTTACTTTAAGGAGATACCTAAAAATGACGGAAAAAATTAAAAATTAAATATGTTAGCTATATATATCAAAAAGTTCCTAATTTCTTTTCTAGATAGATTGGGAAAGCATATTAAATGTTGCATGTGAGGGTGAGAATACGTTTTCACATTGCATGAAATTGAGTAAAAATAAATAAAAATTACTTTAATTAAAATAATGAATGCATTAATGCACTATTTATGTCCCCCCAACAAGGATAATCTATCTAAGCTAAGATGCCTTCCACACTCACACCGCCCTCGTATATTCTCCTTCTTGATTACATTTTTTAAGCTTATAAGCATGTATTGTATTATACCATATGCCAATAGATTAATTATTTTATTTTATTTTTGAATTGCAGCTAACCCACTTGTCAATCTAAAGATAAAAACTATATATATATATATATATATAAATTCTCTAATTAAATGATTAAAAGATTTATATTCCAAATTGACCTATAGTAAACTTTTGGCATCTGATAAAATCGGCACAACAATCTAAAGTAAAGTCAATTAGAAGATTGTAAATTGACCTTTTGAGTTTTGACTAATTAAGTTTATAGCTTACCACGTATGCGAAGATTAACATTACAAACCATCAACATCATAATCACATATACTTTTACTAGACACATTCTTATATATTCGCCTAATTCAAATTCATATTCAAATTCGATATTGAAAGATCATAGCTTAGTGTGTGTTTGACATCCGCTTTTTACTTCTATTTAATAACATCAAGTAAAAATAGCATTAAAATATTTAATCGAGGTACATATTTTTCATAAAGTATTTACCTATTTGGTTAAGTTGTATGTTTTTTCTCTACTTAGCATTATAAGTAAGTACTTATAATTTAATATCACTCAAAAAGTAGGAATTTTTTTACAACAGACTGCTTATTTGTATTAAAAAATTAAAAATATTTTTCTTTTAAATATGAATATAGTTAGATAATAAAAATATTAGCATGAAATATTTTTCTTCTAGTCTAGTATTTAAGTAGATGAATACAATATATAATAAATAAAACATAATTAAATGGAAAAATATATGTTACTATTAAGTGTCAACTAGCACCTGTTGAATAATCATGATCGTTCATTAAGTATGAACTATGACTATTTCTAACCGTGAAAAGAGAAGCTATAGAATTGTTATCGATTATTACTAGAACCAGCCAGTGGTGACCAAATAGCATGATATACGTTAATATATTTTTTCAATCTTTTCAAGTATATATTAGTTTTATTGTTTTAGAAAATCGAATTTTAAGACTAATCTTATTTAAATATTATCATACATGATAGTGAACTACTCTCTCAATATTAATCTAATTCATTGTCTAAACTTGGATTGAAAAGGGTGTCCATTAATTATGCAATAGACCCTAGAGGAGCAAAGCTCCATACTTTTAGAGGCAAACCTTTTTCTGCCTTTTTCCTTTCCGACGTAAGTGGCGACGATGATTGTGGCCACCATTGCGCAAATCTTATGGAGTACTAATGTTATATTTTGATGTGTTTGTTTATTAAACGAATGTCGTACTTCAATGAACGAGCTAATTTTTAGATATTAGATAGAGTTTTAATAAATTTAAATTTTAATATTTTGAATACATTGTTTATTTTTTAGACCAACTATTTAAATTAACCGGTTTCCACACAAAATCAATGGGAGCTAGTTAGTTTTGAAGTCAGCTTCAAATGTAATATAATTCATTACAAACTAGTGGTGTGGATAAGCATTCTTAGGCTGGGTGTTACCAAGTGTTAATCCTTTTTTAGGGTTTTGATTATAGAAATGTGAGGGGAATAAGGACAAACCAATCAAAAATTTGATGTGTGTGTGTTTGCTGGCTGGGTGCTTAATTATGCAATCAGGGAGATTTCTTGTGCATCACTTTTTTGCCTGACACCTGTCGTTATATACGAGTGCTTGTGATAACCTTATTAGCGGCTCTTGCTTCATTTGAAGAGTTAAAACAGTGGGGCGACTAATTAATTAATTAAGTAAACAATGATGTAATTATACTTTTTAAATTAAAAATAATCTTAAATTATTATCAGACTTTATGTGTTCAATAGCAGGATTATGGGTTCACACTTAACATTTCATTCTTCTAATTAATCCCTAAAATTAATTATTATGTAAATAAAAATTGTGAATGAAATTACATGACTAATATTAAACTTATGGATTCTCAATATATATAAATACTACTCACTTTTATTAATAATAAAAAATTAAACATCGACCCATATTCGATAAAACAAAAAGTGTTAACGGTAAATATTTTATTTTAAAAAAATGAATATCCATTAAATTTTATTTAAAATAAAATAAAATTTGTGAAGTTATAACTTAATTATCAATAACGTAGTTCACTGGTTATCTGTTGATAGCAAAATATCAGTAAAAACAAGTGAACGTTGAAAATAATTCGATACAAGAAGTCAATAATTCGATCATTTTTGTATGAAATAATTACGTGCGGTTCAAAAATAAAAATAAAAATAGATTTAGGGTAGAGGTAGGAAGGATTAGTTGGTTGGTTGGAGTTGGGTTGTTCCTGTTGATCGAATGACATGCTGTGGAATCCCCCACCACACCCTGAAATAGAGGATGCTTTTCCTCTCTCAAGTCTCATCGTTGGATACTCTAGTAAAATAAAGACACCCATTATCGTCATCTTTAATTAACAATTGATTATAATTGTTAATTATTCTTCCCTATGTAATTAAAAGTTTAAATATTTTGGTGTACTATGATTGGTGATCTCTTTAATATTGTATGCCCCATGTGGAGACCAATTTGGTTGGTGTTCCTTGGCCTGCACAACTTGCTATAGCGTACCCCACAACTTGAAAGCTCTACCAATCCCCTTTCCTTATCTTTCCACACACTTTGCTTTTGTGGGGTACCCTTCGTTTGTTTCCTCTTTTTTAAAGGCTATTATAGCTACCCTTCAAACTTCAAAACCACTTGGACGGCCTTAAATTGCTTAATTTACCACTTGATTTGAGGTTAGTTTGTGTTTTCTCTATTCCACTTTACTTTTTACTAATCATATGAACCACTCAACCGCGTAAACAAAATTAATTTTAATAAATAAATTAGAAGTATATATAATATTTTCTTTTTTTAAGAATTGTTAATTTTAAATAAGATCGAATCAACGATCTCCTATTTAATAAAAAATAAATTTTTTAATTTGCTTACAATATAACGTAATAACTAAATATACATAAATATATACAGTTATAAATATAGTTTAATGTAAGGTGGATCGATCGAAATAACATTAAAGAATGTGGGCATTAATTTTGGGTTGGAATCCATGTGAAGACAATCATACGTGGTATTAGTAGGAAAATGCTCAATTAGTGGAGTTTACCGTTCCATTGCTGCCGCGTAAGCATATGACTAGTCTAAATATACAAAAATAATTCCAAGGAATAGGTGAGTGGGATTTTGGTCCCCCGAGTAGGGGTACTGTTTGACTTCCCTTTTGACCTTGTTTGACCCATCTCATCGCCGTTGGATCTAGCAACACAGGCCCTTTTCTTTCCCTGCATATGGATCATGTGGCCTTCCTGGTCCAGTCCAAAACCCATTAGGCCCACTGCACCCTCATTTCTTACACACTCATAGGAATCGACACATCATTTTTTTATCATTTTTATAGAATTAGGAAATAGGGTAAAATTTAACTCGTCATTTATGTCATGTGTCACGATAAACCACAACATTTGTAATTAAGTTAAATAATTCATTGCATTTATCCGCTTGATTTACATTAACTAGTTTTTCTTAAAAATAGTTATATTTCGTTTAGATACATCATAAGACTATGTTTACATGATATTTTTTTAAATGACATGGCATAAAAGTTAAGTTCTACACTCATTTTGCAATTGAAAAATAAAAAGTTGAATCAAAATATCCAAAAAAAAATAAAAATTGAGCGAGATCAAAATAATATTCATTTTCTAGCGATAAAATATCGAGCAAGATCAAAATAATAAACCACTATTTTTGTGCACTCAATTTTATTAATTTATTTGGTTTTTTTGACATGTCAATTTTTTATATTTATATTTTTAAATTTAATTTTAAGTCAATATATTCATATATTTTACTCATTTTTCAAAAAAAATTATTAGCAAATTTTTTTTTAAGAGGAAAGAAGCGCGCTCAGCGCTGATAAGAAACTTCAATTACGTCATAAGATAATCCTAATGTAATTAGAAGGTTTAAAAAAAATATGAATCTCCAATTACATTATGAGATTTATTAGCACTCTAAGTTTAAAAAATACTATTCAAAATTAAATTTCCTTTCCCGACAAGTTCAAGAGCATACTTTTCATACGTGTCTTCTGCATTTAAGAAAACAATCCTCAAGAACTAACTTAACAATCAGAACCGGAGACCAATTAACCTTTTACGATTATCTTTTCTTTTTTTTCTCCCGATTTGATTTTCTTCATTATTTAATCTCGAACTTGAATCACGAAAAATGCTGGTATGTATTATAGTACTATCTATGACATTTAATGCACCCAAACACTTAACCATCAAAAGACTGGTAAATTAACTTAATACTAACCTTGTCCTAACCAAGTCAAGGTCCATGTTACTACTCTTTAATTGGTCAATCAAAGCCCCTATGGCCTATGAATTTAGTGCTTAAAGCATGTCAATGTGGCTTTATGTATACATGAACCAAATGGTACCTACTTGCACATTAAGTGCTTTGTCCTGTTTAATTGAGAGAGAGATATAATGAAACAAAATCAATTTTACAAAACTATGTAGTAGAATTCAAGATGATGTGCATCTATACCTTATTGTTAGCTTACCTACCAACAGTTTCAAGGTAAGTATGATTAGCTGGTTGATCCAATATTTAATGATTGTTTTTATTAATTACTATGATACTACTATATAGTAGTATATTCTAATTAATTAGATTAAGAAGAATTTTAGGTCAAAATCATTATGGATGGCAAGACCTTTCTTTTTCTATTCTTTTATTTGTTTATTTTCTAAGCCCATCAGCCACCTAGATTGCACCTGTAATTATTGATGTAATCACCTGATTAAACTAAGCACTGTCGGAGGTTTTAATTAATGGATGGTTTTTCTTTTTCCATTGGAAGTAGTCAGCTTGCTTAATTAAATTATTTATTTATTCCTTATTAATTAATCCCACATAAATATGACACTTGGAGTGGTGCAAGGTAAAGCAAATCATAAAAATAATTAAAGATTAGAAAGTTAATTAAAATAATAATAATAATAATAATGCAAGTTGAGCACTTTAAAAATACTTTAGGAAAGTTGTTGAAGGTTAGAAAAGAATATGCACAAGTTAAAAATTCTATGAACAGGATTACAAGATACTCTTACGAATATTCCACAACTGAAACACCAACAACAAAATGAGGGGTAACGATATTGGTTCTAATCGAACGGTGATAAACTTGTCAACTCTTAATATTATTGAGATCTATTTATAACTTTAATGGAATGAGAACCAATATTTTTACTTCGGAAATTCTAAGTTCGAACTTTAAATTACTAAAATGTGTGTGCGTTTTTTGTTCTTCTTTTGCAATGACATAAAACCAAAATAAGAGAAATAAATTGTACTTTGTAATACTCTCTTTTTTACAGTATCACTGTAATTACTAATTACATTTGTTTTTTCTCATTTTCATTCGAAAAAATCATCTTTCTTGGGTAATAACTCTATAGTATGAAATGTTTTTGGAGGGAAGCCCAACAAAGTAGAACATGGGAATCCCGTCAGTCAAACCATAAACTTGCATCATCCCCTTTCATTCGGAAAAGAGCAGGTTTTCGTGCTTTAGGTCAAAAAATTTGGGAATTAGGGTTTAATAGGTGGTGATCGAGAGATCCTGACGCTGTTTCCGGTGATATCATTGCTCCGATTCAGGTGCGTTTCCAAACCCTGGAACTCCTCAATCGGTAGTAACACCTTCTGAACACCTCAACCACTCAACTCATGAAGCGGGGAACAATTGTCGTTTCGTCGTGGGTGTTGGTTCTAGCGGTGGAAATCTTGTCGTTCCGGCGATCTCTTTCCGGGATTCGCTTGAGCACACTTTGAACTTGGGTTTGTGTTTAGTTCTTGGAGACAACCAATCTGACAACTCTGTAGAAATTGTGGGATGTTGTAATCCTGCAACTCGAGACTATTTAGAATTGGATCTTGATTTTCATCGTCCTCCAATTTTCCTTAATGGATCTTTCCATTGGTGTGATGAGGTTGTTCAGTCCATTGTTTCGTTTGATGTTGGCAATGAGTTTTTTCAGAGATTGCCGGGACTGGATTATACTGAGCTGGGAAGTTGGTGGCATGTTTCGTTTGATGTTGGCACTAGTTGTATCTTCACATATTACCCCAAACAAGACTAGTTTTCAGACATGGATGGTGCATGATTATGGTGTGAGTGGATATTGGACAAAACAATTCTGTTTCGGTCCGGTGTTGGGCGTTCTTAAGGTAATGGGAACTTGGGAAAATTCTGAGAAATGTTTCAACACTTAAACAACTTTAAATTTTCTTCTTACAATCTAGACAGGGAAGAAATGCGTTGTCTATCACTGAATGTCGACAAGTATTGCCATAATAGAGTTCATAGGTATGTGGAGAGCCGTGTAAAGACTCGTCATGACTGATTATGGTTGTGCAGCAGATCAACCAAAGTTTCGAGACCAGTGTTTCAATGATGCAATGATCAGTTGTCTGCAAATTCAAGATGAAAAAAGGGGAAGAGCAGAAAGAGTTATGTAAATCGTCAGCAGTAGACTAGGAGTAGGATTATGTCAACTATCGTTGACTTAAGAGTTGTAATTCTATTGCTAAAAGGAGTTGAGGGTTCCGGCAGACGAACAGTAGAAATGTCAGAAATCGAAAACCAAAGGTGTGATTTATTTAAATGTTAATAAATGCATAGAATCTGATCTTTTATCATACACGGGTATGAGATCAAACTGAAATGGGGGTGTGACACAATGGAGGAAACGTTTCCAGAGCAGGAGGCTCTGGTCCATCGTTCTCGCCTTCTCCTTCATTGTTTGATGAAGCACCGAATTGACTTGAGTCAATGGCTTTAAGCCTCTGCTTGATTATAAGAGAAATAGCCTCCGCCTGCTTATCATCGAAATTGGTATCCCCATAGTACTCCAAGAAGGCATCTACGGCAGCACCTAAAGTCTTCTCCTGGTACCAGCTAATAGTCCGTGGAACTATTTCTAGTTCCATATTCTTTTCAAGCAGTTCCCTGCTCAATTCGGAAGACTTTGCCTTCGCAGTTGCCAGCTCTAATTCCACCCTCTCCACTCGCCCTGTTAGCTCTTCAACTTTAGCCTTTTCGGCATCAAACTCCTTCAGGGTGGCATCCAGTTTTGCTCCGCGCTCATCCAGTGCCGTTTGAAGTTGCTCATTAAGCTTGGACACACGGATGGTCTTTTTATGCTCTTCCACAGTTTGAGCATGCAGCATCTTCGCTGTCTTCAGCTCGTCAGTGACCTTCCGGAGTGTCTCAGCACTATTTTCCGTCAAGTACTCAAAATCACACAGGCAAGCAAAGAGACTGCTACGAACCTGTGCGTATTTAGCACTTAGTGATAGTTGCCGGAATTTTTCTCTGTCAGAAGGAAGACTGAGCATCCCCAACAGAAGAGCTGCTGTAGCCCATTCGCTGACACCAGGATCTGGTAATCCCAGAGAAGGAAAACCTTGGCGCCTCAAATCGCTTAGGTTGAGCTGGTGGGTGATAGCGCCGTTAGGGCCCGAGGCAGACAGATTGGCAGTAAGGTCAAAGGAAGGACCTTGAATCTGGCCATCCGGGTAGAACAAGGGAGGAATGGTTGGACCCGGAACGAAATGAAGAAGAGCTGGAGTTGAAGTAGTAGCGGAAGGAGGAGTTGGCATGAAGGCAGGTTGAGTCGCATCAGCCGGATAGCACACGGGTTCCGGGGAACCCGACAAAGCAGATGGCGGGATAGGCTCTTGGGGAATTCCCGTAACTGCCACGGCATCCGGAAAATAGGGAGAAACCGACAAGGTAGCCACCGCTGGAGAGAAGGACGACGGAGTGGGCAGTTGAGGAGCAGCAGCGGCAGCAAGGAGATCCGACATACAGATCTCATCAGATTCCACCTGCAGTGGGGGAAAATTGGCAGCCGACATACGTCCGACTGGAGCAGGAGGTCGGAATCCGGGATTGCTTTCGCTAGAGCCCTCACCGGTTTTCCTCTGTTTAACGCGGCTGGAAACCACCCGCAGGATGTCTATATTGTCGGCAGGAGTGGAGGCGTGAGCGCCAGAGTCTACCTTTGCAACTTCGGCTAGTGTCACCGTTGTATCCTCCTGTTCAAAAACTACATTTAGATACCGGTTGCCAAAGAATTGAAAGAGAGACAAAAAGATGGTAAACTAGATACCTGGGTTACCGGTAGAGCAGAGACTGGAACTGCCGGTATTTGTGCTGCTCGAGAGGAGGAAGCCTTGACAAGTCTTCTACTTTTGATGAGGGAGACTTCTTCCGGATCAGGAGCCAGAACCGTTCGATTAACCCTCCTATGCAGTGACTTCGGTAACCCACCTTCCACTACCACTGCAAAAACCAGAAATAACATTAGAGTTAGAAAAACGTGGGACTGTGTCAATCCAGAATTCCAAGCAGTTGATGCAGTTGATTGTATATCTATGATTTTAAAGAGGTGGAAGAAGCAATCACAACAAAACAAACTTAGAAATGAACAAGGTATTCAGTGGAAAAAGACAAAACTGAAACCAAAATGTATTTACCAAGAGATGGAATGTCAATATGTGGACGCAGTCTTTTGTTCTTCCCCACGACTGGTTGAGATATACTTGAAGGAACTGAGGCTACAAAGGGCTCTATCTCCCAAGGTGAAACCCTTTCAGGCCTTACAATAGATGCGGGTCCATCCCATTGAACCTTGAAAAGGCAAAAATAGAAATTATTAATGCTAAATTTTATAGATGAACAAAGAGGGCACAATATCAAACAGAGAAAAAAAAATTACTTTCAGTGATCGCCATTTTGATTCAGTCCAATGATGAGAAAAATCTTCAACACCAACAATTCTTCCTGAAAACCTGGCCAATCAAGAAAACACAGAACCGTAAGTCCCCGGAGACAAGTGCATCGCTCGTTTGCTAAATAGTTCACAGAACAAAATGGTTGGTTAATGCCCCCACCTTCTCTCAGGAGAATCCTCGCCTTCAAACCTCATCTTGAATCTCATGCCAACAGCAAACTTATTGTTAACAGCCTCTAAATATTTGTTCAAGCTAATGATGAACTGGCTGGTCCTGAACAGGTCAAGCAAAGAGCTGGGATAACTTTTCAATAACTTAAAGACAAGGTAAGTGTCATACCTTGGCTTGTAAGAGACAACGAAGAGAGTTTGAGTTGCAACAGCATTGGACGCTGCCGCGAGTACTCCAAGGTGAATGGTTGGGCTGGAAATCGCAAATGATGGCATGTTACTCTGTTGCCGACCAAGACGTCTTACTCCCACACGCAGTTCCCCATTCTCCCCCCTATGTAACCAATACTTAAATGAATATAAGTCCCAACGCGTGTATTCTATACACTATGAAAAAAGGAAAAACTAATGAAATACCTCAGGAAAACAAAAGAATCCCCAGCAACTAATGTCTTTGAAGTAACAAAGTTACTCCACCCTGTTGTAAGCGAGTGCCTCCCTGTTTTTTATTGGATAAGAAGCCAAGAGCAAATGAACAAGAATATTTTGTCACCAAATTGATTGCTATAGCTAACAGATGATGAATGAAATAACTAATATACTGTTCATTCACCAAAACAAATAGAAAAATGTCACTATCACAAGGAACCACACGGAAGCAACCCTTACCTCTGAAAATATGCTTAAACCGCCATTCATAACCATGAAGATCCTTGGCAACCAATTCTTGAGTTGGGGTTGGTTGGGCCATATCCTACAAAAAGATCCACACATGTGAGATCACTTATAGACTGCTGAGAGAGAGAATTGCACAACAGTCTCCCGGAAATTACCAGTGGCGGAAGGCACTCAGTTGCATGTTTACGAAGAACAGAAAAACCCCGATGAGTGCTTGCATCCGAAGCAGTTAACACCTTACAGAAAGAGTGAACTGTAGGCCTAGGAAGCTCAGGTGGGGGTGAATCAGGACTAGAAGGCTCAGTTTGCTGCAATTTTTGTAACGCAATTCAAATCCATCAAAACAAAAATAGACCATCGAAACTTCAGCTACCCAACCACCAGAACAACAAAACATGAGATTGAAGTATATATAATTGTGCTTACGTCTTCTGGTAGCAAAGTAATTTGAGCATAAACCTCATCAGTTTTTTGCTCCGCCTACAAAACAAAGAACAAATCAAGTAAAATAACTTCCTTAGAACACCCATTATAGCATCAAAGGTGACAGACCTGTCAATTTCCCTTAAAAGATCATAAATCCAAAATTGGTTCAGCTTAAAGAAGTGAATTGTTGGACAGAATCCAGAATTCCAGTTTGTCAGCAACCAAAAAGTAAACCAAAGGAAACCAACATCACAAACAGATAAATACACACCTGCAGGTGAATGTTAATAACACGGCATAGAATCTTTGACGGCAGATTAAACAAGGGAGCCCTCTGATTCAGTTCCTGATTTGTCGACGCCTCCAACTACAAGAGACACAACAACACCAAAAATAGGAAAATTTAAATTTCTCAACCAAAAATAGAAACCACAAAGAGCAATAAAAAAATCAGAAATTCTCCTAAAATCCACCTGCACACAAACACAAGCTCACCTGCTCCATGTGACCTTGTGGGAAATAGAGCACTCTCTCCCCACGCAGCGGCACATCCACCAGCGACCCAGCACATGCCTTCCATAACTCCGGATACAGAACATCACCTCCACCACCATCGCCTCCTAAACACCCAACACAGAAATTATCATCATTTCCTAGAAAGCCCAAAAATGTTTCCGAGAAACAAACAGAAAAACATTATCTTCCAAAGCAAAAGTGGAAAAGAAGAAATCAACTTTACCTTCATTATTACCCGGGGAAAACGACACAGCTCGATTCGCAGCCATCATTTTTGAAACACAAATTGTCGGTGTCAGCTCATCTATCACCAAAAGAAAAGGTGAATGTGTGTGTCGGTGAAGTGGAAATGTGAACCAAGTTGGAAAAGAGAGTTGGATTTCTATTTCCTTTGGTTGGCACTGCCTTATAAATAGGCATGCCATTAAATGGTGAGAAGCGGAGCAGAGTTGCAAAGATGTAGCTGCTAGAGAGAGATCAGTTGTAAAATGGATATTGTTGAGCATCTGAGTGATTATTAGTGACCGAGAGAAAAATAATTAATGAGGGTATTATTTTTCTAAATTGTGTCTCCTCAATTTAGATATGAAATTGAATTGAGAGAGATTGTTAGAGTCAATATTTTTTTGGTATTGATGTGATTGTAAAATTAATAATTTATTATTAGAATTGGTCCCGTAATTTTTTTTCATTGAAGATTTTCCATGGAAATTTTCAGTGTTGTGTGTTATTGTTAGATTGGGGGGGGGGGTGGTTCCCCCAACACAAATGAAGTCAAACAACAACCGAAACAACAATAACTCTCCTTAAGGACACCCAACCCTCTCTTTCTCTCTCTCTCTCGATGAAATATGTAGTCCTAATTTCGCAATAAATTGCCAACAAAAAAGGTCAATAATTGCTAATAATTATTGAAATATTAATAACAATTAAAAGAGGCGTTGAAAATCTGATCTCGCGGGAAGCTTTTGAGCTCCTAGTCTCACGCTTCACACTCCTTGTGTGTTTTGTAACGCAGAAACCGTGTCACACAATACCATAACATGTCACCACTCATCATGGCACACAAATTAATTATGAATTTTAAACCAAGATGAGTATGTTAAGTAAAGATTGAGCACCTCTAATTTTCCTTCAGCATGATCAGTTATGTTAGAAAAATCTGAACCGTTCAATAAAATTAGACGGATAAGATTAAAAATTCAAATTATTAATGAGTTGACCATTTATTGAATTTTATTGACTGATCAACTCATTAATGACTTGAATTTTTAATCTCATCCGTCCAATTTCATTAAACGGTTTAGATTTTTCTAATATGACTAGTCATGTTTAAGGAAAAATTAGAATAACCGGATCCGTTAAATAATGTGCCTATTATTCCCCCCACAGTATGTTTAATGAGCATTTTTTTATTAAAAAGAGAGGACTGAGATATCACGAATGTGCCACTTTTAGCCCAACATGACATGCACCACGTGTAGTTCATGGTTAGTGCTTGGCAATTCGGTGACATGTCAGGAAAAAGGACCACCGAACCATTCGCATCTCGCTGACTCCAGGAAAAGAAACAAAAGGTTCAAAATGAAATATTTTATGAATATAGGGACTATATTAATCATTAAATAATTATTTTACATAAACAAAATCGTCCCTAGCCTATTTTTGCAGAGCACTGTTTCCTACAGTAATTATACTGTAGAAAACAACTATTTTGGCATAGAGGTTTTTGTAATTTACTACTCCCTTCCTCCACAATTAAGTGGCGAAAATCTACGGAAAGCTACTGTACACTTTATTTAACTTTTTAGTATTTACTTTACTGAAAGTTACTGTGCTAAAAAAACGTTGTTTGTGGACAGAGGGAGTAATTAAGAAGGAAATGGGTATTAAAAATTACCTTTCTTTTTTCCTTCCATATATGAGTTTTATTATTATTTATAATTTCATATATGAGTTGAGAGTTACTCCCTCCGTTATAAATTACTTGTCGTTTACTGTTCATGCACGCCTCCCTAGGTGGCCCGGATGACGCACTATTTGACCCCAAAAAATTTCGAATTTTTTCTAGGACGTACGTTAAGGATTAACGTACGTTCACAAAAAATGACGGAATTTTTTGGGGTCAAATAGTGCGTCATACGATCTTCTCGAAAAACGTGCGTGAACAGTGAAACGTCAAGTAATTTATAACAGAGGGAGTACTACTTACTACTGCGTGTGCAGGGGATTAGCATTTGTGTAATAGTGGCACTCAGCACGTGGTGTGTACGCTAAAGGGGTCCTGTATTTGTGTCCGCATTCAATCCCCTAACGTCGGTACTGGTTGCCTTGGCCGGGTCTTTGGTGCTCATGGAGATGCTTGTCGCCTTCTCTTTTGGGCCCAGCTCAAATCCAACTCTCAATATGATTATCAAATATCTGATGGTCTAGAAAAAAAAGAAAAAAAAACACATTTAGTTTACAAATCTATCATTATAATTTGCCAATTACTGCATCATACTAGGAGCAACATCAATTGTTTGCGGGCTATACACTGTACTTTGGGGCAAAAGCAAAGACATGAAGAAAATAGCACTACTGTGTGTTTGACATCCGCCTTTTACTATTGGGGTAATAGTATTTTACACCCCTGTACTATCGCCGAAAAACAGATACCTCCCCTGTACTTTAAAACGTCCATGACACCCCCCTGAACTATTATTTTCGGACAAAAAGGCCCTTCTATTCATAATTAATTACATTTTTTTGTAAATTTTTGGAATTTTTTACAATGTTTCTTGAACATTATGTTAAATACATTTTTTTGTGAATTTTTACATTTTTTTTAGAATTTTTAGAATTTTTTAGAATTGTGAAAATGTGCATTAAAAACCTTTTTGCATGGGAACAATAGTTCAGGGGGGTGTCATGGACGTTTTAAAGTACAGGGGAGGTATCTGTTTTTCGGCGATAGTACAGGGGTGTAAAATACGTATTACCCTTTTACTATTTAGTAACATCAAGTAAAAATAGCACTAAAATATTTAATCGAGGTACATATTTTTCATAAAATTAAGTGATAATCCAAAACATATCTCCTGGGCAGTTTAGTCTTTACACGGACACCGGAATTAGTAACCCAAAATTATTGGCCCATAATTCGCAATCCTGGCCATACTTACCCGGAGTTTCATCTTCACTGCTACCGGGGTGTGGACGACGTCAGTGAGGAGGGCCCATCCAGCATTACATGGCGCATTTTCCCACACTCGGATCCTCAGCTTCCCCGAAATCCATCTACCCAAGCTACCGGGTCTTGGTGGCCTATAAATACTCCCCTCCAAGGGATAATCCAGGTAAGAAAAACACACCAAAAAGACAAGCCAAAATTCTGCCCAACTTTACTCTCACCTTCTACTACATTTACTTTGCTTACCCCCACTTATAATTATGAATTCTAACTTGATCATCGGAGTGTCTGCGTCAGCTGCGTCAGGGATTCTTTCCGGCATCTTGCAGGTATAGTTGCAGCTTGGACGACCACCCTCTCATTCGAGAAGATTCCCAGATTATCTTTACCCCCTGATTCAAGGATTATCATTAAGTATGCAAAAATAGCACTAAACCTATTTAGTTAAGTTAGCATTAAAAGAGTAAGTACACTATTTTTTAGTTATAACTTAATATCACTCAAAAAGTAGGAAAAAAATTACAATCTTGTGGTGTGGATAAGCATTCTTAGGCTGGGTGTTAGTAAGTGTTAATCCCTTTGTAGGGTTTTGATTATAGAAATGTGAGGGAGGAATAAGGACAAATATTAAACTTATGGATTCTCAATATATATAAATACTACTCACTTTTATTAATAAAAATGAAAAATTAAACATCGACCCATATTTGATAAAACAAAAACAGTGTTAACGGTAAATATTTTATTTTAAAAAAATGAATATCCATTAAATTTTATTTAAAATAAAATAAAATTTGTGAAGTTATAGTTTGATTATCAATAAAGTAGCTCACTGGTTATCTGTTGATAGCAAGTTATCAGTAAAATAAATGAATTTTGAAAGTAATTCAACACAATAAGTGAATAATTCGATCATTTTTGTATGAAATAATTACGTATTGGACTATTTGAGATTCTCGTGTCACATTCTTCTCTGATTTCGTCAACCAAACACACCCTTAGGGTAGAGGCAGGAAGGATTAGTTAGTTGGTTGGAGTTGGGTTGTTCCTGTTGATCGAATGACATGCTGTGGAATCCCCCACCACACCCTGAAATAGAGGATGCTTTTCCTCTCAAGCTGCATCGTTGGATACTCTAGTAAAATAAAGACACCCATTATCGTCATCTTTAATTAACAATTAATTATAATTGTTATTTAGGAAAAAGGCATCCGAAGGTCCTCCAGTTATTATTTTCATTTTTAGTTGATCCCCAAAGTCGATTTTGGTTCAATTAGGTCCCTTTCGTTATTCCCGTTAGGCACGTTAGGTCCCTATCGTAAAAAATTCAACAAACGGAGACAAACTGCCGTTAACTCTTAATATTTTAATATTATCTCTGAGACTGGGCCCCACTTGTCAGATTTTTCAGATTTTTTATTTTCTTAATATCTAAAAATATTAGTTTTATTAATTAATTTTATTAAAAAAATGTAAAAACTCTAAAAAACATAATTAATCTAAAAATACAAAAAAATAAACAATTCTGAAAAATGTAAAAATAATCAAAAAAAAGTTAATTAATCCAAAATCCAAAAAAAAAAATTAATCTAGAAATCTTGAAAAATGATAAAAATCTAAAATAAAATTAATTAATCCAAAAATCCAAAAAAAATGTAACAAATCCAAAAAAAATTTAAAAATTCCCAAAAAAATAAACAATTCTGAAAAATGTAAAAATTACCAAAAAAAAGTTAATTAAAAAAAATACAAAAAAATTAATTAATCTAAAAATCTAGAAAAAAATGTAAAATCCAGAAAAATGATAAAAATACAAAATAAAATTAATTAATCTAAAAATCCAAAAACAATAATTAAACTACCAGTTATATTTTCATTTTTAGTTGATCCCCAAAGTCGATTTTGGTTCAATTAGGTCACTTTCGTTATTCCAGTTAGGCACGCCAAGTCCCTATCGTAAAAAATTCGACAAACGGAGACAAACTGCCGTTAACTCTTAATATTTTAATATTATCTCTGAGACTGGGCCCCACTTGTCAGATTTTTCAGATTTTTTATTTTCTTAATATCTAAAAATATTAGTTTTATTAATTAATTAATTAATTTTAAAAAAAATGTAAAAACTCTAAAAAAACATAATTAATCTAAAAATACAAAAAAATAAACAATTTTGAAAAATGTAAAAATAACCAAAAAAAAGTTAATTAATCCAAAATCCAAAAAAAAAAATTAATCTAAAAATCTAGAAAAATGATAAAAATCTAAAATAAAATTAATTAATCCAAAAATCCAAAAAAACTGTAAAAATTCCAAAAAAAATAAACAATTTTGAAAAATGTAAAAATAACCAAAAAAAAGTTAATTAAAAAAAAATCCAAAAAAATTAATTAATCTAAAAATCTAGAAAAAAATGTAAAATTCAGAAAAATGATAAAAATACAAAATAAAATTAATTAATCTAAAAATCCAAAAAAAATATAAAAATTCCAAAACAATAATTAAACTAAAAATCCAGAAAAAAATGTAAGAATTCCAAAAAAAATAAACAATTCTGAAAAATGTAAAAATAACGAAAAAACGTTAATTAATCTAAAAATTCACAAAAAAAGTAAAAATTCCAAAAAATTAATTAATTAATCTAAAAATCTTGAAAAAAATGTAAAATACAGAAAAATGATAAAAATCCAAAATAAAATTAATTAATCTAACAATCCAAAAAATTGTAAAAATTCAATATTTTTTTATAGAATTTTTACATTTTTTTCTGGATTTTTAGATTAATTAATTTTTTGGAATTTTTCAATTTTTTCTAGATTTTTAGATTAATTAATTTTATTTTGAATTTTTATCATTTTTCTGGGTTTTACATTTTTTTCTAGATTTTTTTGATTAATTAATTATTTTGGAATTTTTTACATTTTTTTTAAAATTTTTACATTTTTTTCTGGATTTTTAGATTAATTATGTTTTTTTTAGAGTTTTTACATTTTTTATAAAATTAATTAATTATTTAATAAATCTAATATTTTTAGATATTAAGAAAATAAAAAATCTGAAAAATCTGACAACTGGTCCAGTGTCAGAGATAATATTAAAATATTGAGAGTTAGCGGCAGTTTGTTTCCGTTAGTCGAGTTTTTTACAGTATGAACCTGACGTGTCTAACGGGAATAACGAAAAAGACCTAATTGAACCAAAATCGACTTTGGGGATCAACTAAAATGAAAATAATAACTGGAGGGAGCCCAAGTGTTTTTTCCCATTATTCTTCCCTATGAAATTAAAAGTTTAAATATTTTGGTGTACTATCATTGGTGATCTCTTTAATATTGTACGCCCCATGTGGAGACCAATTTGGTTGGTGTTGCACAACTTGCTATAGCGTAACCCACAACTTGAAAGCTCTACCTAGGGGTGTACACGGGCCGGTTTGGGCCGGGTTTTGGCCTAGACCCAGACCGGCCCGGAAATTTCCGGGCTTCCCTTTAGATTGGCCCGGACATTAACGGGCCAGGCCAGGCCGGTTCAAGTTTTGGCGGGTCGAGCCGGGCCGGTTTCGGGCCTGACCCGGCTTCTTTCATTCTTTTTTTTTTCTTTTTTTTTTACATGTTTAGAAGGAAAAAGAAAGAAAATAGAAAGTGGGAGGCAAGAGGATTCGAACCTCTCCCCTTTAAGAAGATTAATGAGGAGTTAACCATCAAACCAAATAGAAACTTTGATATTATAATGCATATATATATATATTTATATATATATATATATATATATATTTATATTTTTATATTTTTTTCCGGTCCTCAGGGCCGCCGGGCCGGTTCCCGGGTTTGAGCAATGGGAGGCCCGGATAAAAAAAAAAAAAAAAAATGGGCCGGGCCGGTCCGGGCCAAAAAACAGCGGGTTCCGAGCCGGTTTCCGGACCGGTCTGGATTTTGTTCACCCCTAGCTCTACCAACCCCCTTTCCTCATCTTTCCACACACTTTGCTTTTGTGGGGTACCCTTCATTTGTTTCCTCTTTTTTAAAGGCTATTATAGGTACCCTTCAAACTTCAAAACCACTTGAATGGCCTTAAACTGCTTAATTTACAACTTGATTTGAGGTTAGTTTGTGTTTTGTCTATTCCACTCTACATTTTACTAATTATTAAGGGCGGTAAAAATCTACTTATACTCAATTATACACCTATATTCAATTAATTTAAATGGGTATAAATGAGTATATATCCATTTAAATTAAAATATATGAGTTTAATTGGGTTTGAGTTTGGGTATGGATACCCAATGGTTACCCAATTAAACTCAAGCCAGCTTTATGCTTCTCTTTCTTCTCTCTCTCATCTTTTTTATTTTTCTTTTGTAAACAAATTCAATTTTCTTACTCTATATAATGAACAAAATAAATTAAAAACTACAACAACGTAATCTCTATCTCAAGATGAGTAATTTTATATCCATTTTTTTATTTTTTTAATCTTTTAAAAATAGGTTTTATACTTTTCATGGGATCACTTATAGTTTTCCTCTTCAAAGTATGAAAAAATCGTGGTCATGAACCATTCAAAATTATTTAAATATATTTTAAATTAATTTAGAAATTTTGTAACTATTCTTATAATTAATATTAAACCATTAATGTTGAAATAAATATATAAGCTTAAATAATTTATGTTATCATCTAGGCTTTACTTAATTAATTAATAATTAATAATTATTTTATTTTGATCCAGTTGATACTGAAAGTTCGAGTTCTATTAGATAAATGTATAAATGGATCTACACTTAAACAACCAAAAGAAAAAACCAAAAAAATATGGGTCAGAAATCGAGTCAATTCAGCCCAACCCGAATTTAAATGGGTCGCCCAATAAAAAATTTACAGAAAGTAGAAAATCTAACATCTTTTTCAACGAAAATTTGTGATAAAAAAGAAATCTAGAGGAAATGGAGGTGTAATTCAGTGTGATTGGAATGCTCCCCTCCCAAAAGTAATCACATTCTTTTTAGCTAAGTTGGAGTATATATAAAAAATAATATTAATAAAAATAATAATTATTATTATGTTGGATCGGTATTTTATTAAATGAGAGATTCATATTTGATTTATTAAGAAAATAGATAAAAAGGTTTGGATTCTAATAGAATTAACGGAATACAACAATTGATCCATATTCACTTAATTTGGATTTGGATTAAATCCGATTCATTGACGGTTCTAATTTTAATTAGAAATACACTTGAAAATAACAGTTCAGAAAGATTAATATAAAATAAAGTTAATATTGTACTAAGTAGCAAAAGGATTTGTTGGAAATAAGGAGACAATACAGGACTAACGCTTCTTCGTTGGACTCCAATTACTCATCGCTAGCAGGTGGCACTCATCTTTTTTTTTTAAGGGGTGGCACTCATCTTTAGACCATCTATAGACAAAATTTGGCCAGTTAAATAATGCAGCTGATCTTCTTCCTAATTACTCCCTCTGGTCTCCATTAAATGTTTTTCTGAAACAGTAACAATCAGTAGGTTTAACACTAAAAAGTCAAGTAAAATGTACAATAATATTCAGTAGCAAAACGACATTTATTGGAAACCAGAGGGAGTATTTGTTACATGGAGATAAAATCTCTATTGAATATATGATATCGGGTTTAATAAAATCTCTATTAAACGGTCAAATCTGAACCTAAATGGTCAAACTCGAGCCTAAACGATAAAATTTAAGCCTAAATGGTCAAACCCTAGCCTAAACGATAAAACCCAAGTCTAAATGTTTAAACCCGAGCCTAAACGATAAAACCCGAGTCTAAATGGTCAAACTCGAACCTAAATGGTCAAATCTAAGCCTAAATGGTCAAATCCGAGTTTAATCGATAAAACCCGAGCCTAAATGATAAAATCAACACACAGTTAAAATTGAGTCACAGTCAAATTTTGTCAAAACCTACATTTTTTTGATCAAACATAGTATTTTTAAACTTACTGAATAAAAAATTATATTTATTAAGTGAATATGATTTAAATGGGTGTAAATGGATATGAGTACCCATTTAAAAAATTATATGGATAATAAATGGGTATGATACCCATACCCACCTATACCTATTTAATTCTTACCCATACCCACTCATACCCACCCATTTGTCACCCTACTGATCATAAACAAAATTATTTTTGATAAATAGATTAGAAGTATACACAGTATTTTCTCTTTTTTAAGAATTGATGTACTTGTTAATTTAAAATAGAATCAATCCACTAAAAAATAAAACGTTATTATTTTATACATAATGATCTAATCAACGATCTACTATTTAATAAAAGATAAAAATTTAGATTTGCTCCCAATCGATCATAGTAACTAAATATACATAAATATATACAGTTATAAATGTAGCTTAATGTAAGGTGGATCGATCAAAATAACTTAAGAGTTGTAATTCTATTGCTTAACGGAGTTGAGGGTTCCGGCAGACGAACAGTAGAAATGTCAGAAATCGAAAACCAAAGGTGTGATTTATTTAAATGTTAATAAATGCATAGAATGTGATCTTTTATCATACACCGGTATGAGATCAAACTGAAATGATCAAAAGGACTAAACAAAATCCTGTAACAGCAAAACAAAAACAAAACAAAAATCCTGATGTTCTTTCTCACTTGTCATGCTTTTATGCAATTTTGATGAGGGAAAAAGATATAGGAGAGGACTGTTTGGATCTTCAAGTTTCCATTTCAATTAGGGTGTGAATGGAGCAAAAGCAACCACAGAGTTGTGCCCACCAAACCCAAATGAGTTTGAAATACCTGCAGTTGTGCATATAATAATATTAGTACTGTGGTCATTTCTTGGATGCAAAAACATACATGAATAAAAAGAGAGCAAAAACACATACCAACATTCACTTGGTGCTGCTTCTTGACATTCGGGACGGTGTCGATCGTAACCTGAGGCTCCAAATTCTGCAGAAATGGAGTGATATACTTAACATCTAAAGTGTTAATTAGGAAACTATGGGGGAAAATAGGGTTTTGTTGTGCATACATCTTGGTTGATGGTTGGATGTAGCCATCCAGTGTTGATTGCTTTTATGGTTGCTATAGCTTCTAATCCACCAGCCGCACCAAGTCCATGCCCAATCATTGACTAAAACATAAAAAAAGAGAGAACAGAATTTACTTAAATAGTACCAGGAAATGAATGATGTAAGAACCTGACAACAAATTATCTAATTTAACTCACCTTAGTCCCATTCATTTTCATCTCAGATGTGTCCGTAAAGACTTTCTTGATCGCGTTAACCTCAGCCAAATCTCCTGCTAGCGTTGAGGTTGCATGAGCATTGACATAGTTAACCTGTCAACAGATTAGGTTTTGACCAACATCATATCAGATTCGGAAAATGATAGGAAAAAATAATGAAATTAGGTCTTTTTCTTCTCCTACCTCCTCAGGAGAAACTCCGGCATCTTCTAAACTCTTGGTAATGCAACTTGAAACTCCGAGGCCATCTGCTCGCGGATCGGTCATGTGATGAGCATCACAGGTTACAGCACCACCTAAATATTCTGCAATGATATTAGCTCCCCTTTTCATTGCATGCTCCAAGCTCTCCATAACCTGTTTGCGACGACATAAAACCAACCTAATCAAGTTCAAAATTCTGTGGCAAAAAGAAGGTAACCAACCAAACAGAATAAGTGATCCATTTTGTTTTCTTACCAGAATGCCAGAGCCTTCTCCCATGACGAAACCGTCGCGATCCTTGTCCCAAGGCCTTGATGCTCTTTGCGGTTCATCATTTCTTTGAGACAAAGCCCTGCAGGCTATAAACCCACCAACACCAGTTGACATAACCGCGGCCTCAGTTCCACCAGCAACCATTATATCCGCGTCACCTCTTCTGATGTGATTAGCAGCTGAGTAGAAGCAGTAATTTGCAGTGGCGCACGCGGTCGAGATCGAGTAATTAGGCCCCATCAAGCCGGTGTCTATAGCTAACAATGCAGAACCCATGTTGGTGATGGAGTAAGGAATGAAGAATGGGCTTATTTTCCTGAAACCCTTCTGGATAAGAGATTCAACTCCATCACTAAAAACTTGTAACCCTCCCATTCCTGTCCCAACCAATACTCCAATTCTTGTTCTATCCATCTGTAATTATAAGTGGCAAAACACACAGTATTTAAAAAACAACATTATAGTATTTAGCAGTAATCTAAAAGTTTTATGACTTTTGTACCTCTTCAAGTACTGCAGGGCCAAGGTTGGCATCTTCAAGGGCTTTCTTGCCAGCAACAAGACAATACCTCCAGCAATCATCGAGGCGGCGATCATTCTTCCCATCAATGTATCCTTTGGCAGAGAAGTCTCGAATCTGACCCGCGAACCGGACCGAGAAGTTGGAGGCATCAAACCTGTCAATTAGGCTGATCCCACTCTCCCCTGCCAAGAGTCTGTCATAGAATACGTCAATGTCACTCCCAAAAACCGAGACAAGCCCCATTCCTGTGATAACAACTCGCTTCTTGGGATCTGTTTCTCGTTTAGGAGCTGACACAGTTTGATTAACCATAGCTCTGATTGCTCTAGACTTTCGAGCTGAACAAAAACAAGTTTCATTACAAATCACTCAATTCTTTAAAAAAAAAGGATTTGAACTTTAACATTTTTTATGAATGTAGATTATACCTGAAGAAGAAAGATCGAGTCTTTTAGGGTTAATCCCAGCTGGGGCTATCTGCATATTCTCCATTACTGGTCTAAGACCATTGTAATGAGCAAGAGAAGCTGCATTATTGCTCCCTACTTCTCTGTTCCTAAGCAGAACATTAGATGAACAAGAAGTAGCAGCAGCAATACTAGCCATAATTTGGTCTCTATCACCCTCTTAATTTCTTTTTCTTTCTTTTCTGATCTGTTTCTGTGAAAAGAAAAATGTTGGGTGAAAGGACTTAAAAATGATGAAATAGAAGGACATAACAAAGATGACGGGGATTGGGTAGATCGCCTGATTTCTTGTTGTGGTGGTGACAAAACCATGGTCGATGCTACCAAAAAAAGAGAAACACAGTTGTAGTTGTAGACTTGTAGTAGCTTCCTCATTTTTTTCTAACCGCTTAACTACCAGCAAACAACCTAAACTTAAGTTCTGTCCTATTTCCTGTGCTGGCATTTTCATGTCTTGAGTCTTAACCCTAGTCTCTAGCTAGCTGCTCTTGACGTACCAAATTAACATATGTCTAATTCGATGCTCTCATCTAAAAATTAAAAATTAGTTAGTTTTGATGCTATTTATACATTTACATGCTATCCTTGTCATCAGGCCGATGTGATTTCATTTTGTTTCTCATCATTTAACATATAAAGTCAAGAAAAAATGATCTCAAGAATTTTTCTTACTTTTTTTTTTTTTACCATTAAGTTACAAGCATTATTCTATGGCAACTTGGGCTTGGGCCCAAAACACTTTGATCAATTGGGTTGATTCTTTCTTATGGTTCAAACAAAGAGTGGATAAAACTTTGTTCTACATAGGCATTACATTGAGTGGTGGCCTTGACCCACTTTTTGGTTTGGATTTGGAGGCAATGACCGAGTCCATGTTGGAAGCCCATAAGGACCATTTCTTCTTTTCGAAAAAAGAGAAGAAAACTCTTTTAATTGGAAATGGTGAATTTTGTTCCTATTTTTGGTTCTGTGACCGACAGACCGAGTCAATGCTACTCATCCAAATGCGATTCTAGAAACGATTTAACTATGAATATATAGTCTCTTTTAGTTTATTCTAAGATAAGATAAGTCTCAGTTTGAATTAGGAGACTAAAACAAAAATTAAGAAAAAATGGTAAAATTACCTTTACATTTATATTGTTAGGATAAATTACTATATTTATAATTAAATCAAATAAATTACTGTATTTGTCAACTTTATCTATATTAGTCACTCATTCCTAAAAAATAATTATTGCTCGTTTGGATACATCATAAGGATATGTTTATATGATATATTTTTTTAAATGACATTTCATAAAAGTCACGCCCTACACTCATTTTGTAATTGAAAAATATAAAGTTGGATCAAAATATTCAAAAATAAAAAATCAAGGGGATCAAAATAATATCCCCTTTTCAGCGATAAAACATCGAGTAAGATCAAAAGAATAGACTGTTATTTTTGTGAACTCAATTTTATTTATTTATTTGGTTTTTTTAACAAGTCGATTTTTTATATTTTTATTTTTAAAATTAATTTCTAAATCTGCATGGCTATACTCTGCTTTTTTAAATATCAAACAAGGTATAACTATTTTTTTTTTTAAATAACTAATGTAGATAAAGTGTACAAATATACTGATTTAATTAACTCAATTACAAATTTAGTAACTTATCATGATGACATATGATATAAATGTAAATGACTTTTACCATTTTTTACAAAAATTAATACTCAATTCTTATAAATTTCTCTTTTATAAATGAACAAAAAAATACAACTTTATTATATTTCCAATAATATAACCGCGACAAATATTGATATTTCTTTTATTTTGTTTGTTTCTTGACATGAAAATTATACACAAATAAAGTGTAGAGTTTACTTCATATTATGAGCTTAGGGCTATTTGTGCTCTTTATATCACTTGAAAAATCACAAACTCCAAGCTTCCATCTCAGCTCCCGAAATGATTCTAATTTCAATGGTTTGGTGAAGATGTCCGCTAACTGATGTCGTGTACCACAAAACTGAAGCTGCACAACTCCATCATTCACAAGCTCTCTTAAGAAATGGTAGCGCACATCGATGTGTTTGCTCCTGCCATGCATTACTGGATTTCTCGACAACTTAATTGTTGAGCTATTGTCACAAAAGATGACAGTACTTACACTGCCCTTGTAGCCTATCTTCTTCAGTACCTTTTGCATCCATATTGCCTGACAATTACTTCCCGCAGCTGCTACAAATTCGGCTTCCGTCGTGCTCAACGTTACTATCGGTTGCTTTCGAGAAGACCAAGCTACTGCAGCTCCACTTAACATAAAAACATAACCTGAAGTACTTCTTCTATCCTCCACTGATCCAGCATAATCACTATCAGTAAAGCCAATCAATTCCAAATTTCCTTCCTTTTTGTAAAGAATGCCAAACTTTGTCGTACCTTGTAAGTAGCGTAGAATTCTCTTTGCCGCCGCATAATGAACTTCTGTAGGTCTTGACATATACCTGCTCAAGAAGCTAACCGCATACATTATGTCCGGTCTCGTAGCGGTCAAGTACATCAAGCTTCCAATCAGCTGCTTGAAAAATGAACCATCCATCTCGACACCATTTTCATCTTTGGAGATTTTAAATCCTGGAACCATTGGATTTTCAACAGAATTGCTATGCTCCATTCCAAATCTTCTCGACACTTCTATCACATACTTCGTTTGACTGATGAATATAGCGCCATCAAACTGAACTACCTCAATACCAAGAAAATACCTCATCTTACCCAAGTCTGACATATCAAGTTCCTTCATCATGGACTCTTTGAATTCAAACATCATTTTTTCATCATCTCCGGTATAAAGTAAGTCATCAACACACAAGCTAATGATCAAATATTTACCTTGTTTGACTTTGGTAAACAAAGTTTGCTCACTATCCTCCTTCTCAAAGCCTTCCTTTCTGAAGTATGATTCAATTCGGCTGAACCATGCTCGCGGTGCCTGCTTGAGTCCGTACAAAGCTTTATTAAGCTTATATACCTTCTGCTCCTCATTCTTTATTTCATAGCCCCTTGGCTGCTCCACGTACACAGTCTCAGTTAACTTCCCATGAAGAAAGGCTGATTTCACGTCCAGCTGAAACACACACCAACCTCTTTGTGCAGCAAGTGCCAAAATCAGTCGAACCGTGTCCATACGAGCTACAGGAGCATATACTTCTTCATAATCAACTCCGTATTCCTGAGCATACCCTTTGGCGACCAAGCGAGCCTTGTATTTTTCTGCTTCTCTAAGCTCATTCAACTTTGTTTTGTACACCCATTTGACTCCTATTTTTTTTGCTCCTTTCGGTAGCTCCGTGAGATCCCACGTTCCATTCTTCTCAATTGATCTCATTTCTGCATCCATGGCTGCCCTCCATTTCTCCTCTTTGACTGCTTCGTCAAATGAAGTAGGATCAGAATGAACAGCATGAGCAAACAAGACTAAGTGAGTTTGTACCTCTTCCTCTTCATCGGAAAGACCTTCACCAAGGACATAGTCATTCATCCACCCTGGTGCTCTTCTATTTCGGGGTTCTGTCACTGGAGAAGCAGCATTTTCTTCTTCATTACCATCAGTTGCATTTTCTTCTTCATTACCATCAGCTGCATTTTCTTCGTCATTACCATCACTCGATTCCTCCCTCTCTTCACTTTTCTCATCTTCCCATTCCAAATCAAACGTGTTATCTTCTTCGGAGCTCTTCTCCCAATCATGTTGCCCGTCTTCTTCAAAGACGACATCCCGGCTGATAATAATCCTCTTGGAGGTAGGATCATATAGTTGGCATGCCTTTGATGCTTCACTTATACCAAAAAAGACACAACAACGGCTCCTATCTTCAAGCTTTGTTCGTCGAGCATCCGGTACATGAGCACATGCTATACAACCAAAAACTCTCAAGTGCCCGACTGAAGGCTTCATCCCACACCAAGCTTCCTCTGGCGTCGTTTCCTTCACCGATGATGTTGGACATCTATTAAGAACATAGAATGCCCAGTTCACCGCTTCTGCCTAGAATTTTCTTGGAACATTTTTCTCAACCAATAAGCTCCTCACCATATTCATCACGGTTCTATTCTTTCGCTCGGCGACTCCGTTCTGCTGCGGTGTATATGCAGCAGTTAATTGCCTCTTGATCCCATTAGTTTCACAATATTCCTTGAACTCATCTGATGTGAATTCACCTCCACGATCCGTTCTTAGACATTTAATGAACAGACCCGTTTCTTTTTCAACAAGAGCTTTAAATAGCTTAAAGGTAGTGAATGCATCTGACTTATGAGCAAGAAAATACACCCATGCCTTCCTACTGTAGTCATCAATGAAGCAAATGAAATACCTCTTGTTGCCCTCCAAAAATGGAGAAATTGGGCCGTAAATATCAACGTGAACCAGCTCCAACTTTGTTGATGCTCTCCATGTACTTCTCCTTGGGATTACATCTTGATGCTGCTTCCCTTTCAAGCAACTAGTGCACATAATTTCACCCTCAGAGAAACTTGGGCAAGCCCCTCACCATGCCTTTTGTTTGCAAAGTCTTCAACCCTTTGTAGCTGAGATGACCGAATCTTCGGTGCCAGAGATGAGCCACGTCTTCAGTGGTTGCTTGGAAACACTCTTCCTTGCTTTCCCTTTTGATTGATTGGGTGCTCGATAACAACACAAACATTCGATTTGCTGCCATGTTGGTTTGGAATACCAAACCCTTTGTGCGGTGATAAATCCGACACTCATTTGACTGCATTAGTACAGCCAGACCCTTTCTTGCAGCTGCCCAACACTGAGAAGATTGTTCTTCAAACCGGGCACATAATACACATCCCGTACAAGGTGATTCACTCCTTTTATAGTCAATCGAACACTTCCTTTTCCAGCAACGTTCATGCTTGCATAATTCCCAAATCTAACCACCTTGTTGAACCCTTCTCCTAACTCACAGAAGAGTGATGAATCACCACACATGTGATTGCTGTACCTAGAGTCAATATACCATGCAATATCTCGATCGCCTCCAAGCGTGTCGACATGCGCCATTAGCACCATCTCTTCTGATTCCTCCAAACCTGCATAATTTGCTTGGCACTCGTACTGAAAGTGTCCAAGCTTATGACACTTGTAACACTCAACTGTTTCCTTACTCCTCGGTTGGCTACCCCTGCCTCTGCCTTGTCCCCGGCCTCCTCGGAAAGCAACTCTTCCTCGTCCTCTTCCACCATAGCTCTCTTCATGAGTTACCTTTAAAGCATGTTCATCTTCTCCACTTGCTTTGAACTTTTGCTCATGAACGAGCAGAGAACTTTGTAAGGCATCCACGGATAGCTGATTTATGTCCTTAGCTTCCTCAATGGAACAAACAATGTAGTTCCACTTATCAGTGAGGGTTCTCAAAATCTTCTCAACGATCTTGACATCATCCACATCTTCCCCATAATTCCTCATGTCATTTGCAACCGTCATTACTCGACCAAAGTAATCAGTGATCGATTCACCCTGCTTCATTGCTAAGACCTCAAAGTCCCGGCGTAGACGATTGAGCTGAGCTCTCTTCACTCGAGCATTGCCTTGACACTTCAACTTCATGGAATCCCAGAGCTGTTTAGACGTCTCCTTCTGCGTGATTGTCTTCAGAATTGACTTGTCAAGCGACTGAAATAAGTAATTCTTAGCCTTCAAATCCTTCAGCTTCATCTCCTCCAGGTTCTTTATTTGCGTTGCTGTCATCCCATCCATACTCTTCGGCTCTGTGTAGCCTGTTTCGACAGCAACCCAATACTCCTTGGATCGAAGGAGATTCTCCATGACCATGCTCCAATGATCGTAGTCGCCGTTGAACTTCGGAATGGAGGTTGCTGCAAAGTTTGCTTCCGAACCCATCTCTCTTCACTCACAGTCACTGCTCCGCTACCAGATTGTTAGATGCAATAAGAACTCAAGAGAAGGTAAATAACAGTTCTGGGAATGACTTGTTTATTCCATGTGAAAGTGCAGCAAATAAATAGAGAAAAACATACGCGCCGTAACAAACTATAACCCACGTTCTAACTAGAATTAAGGAAACAAACTTGACTACAAACTTGACTAAATCACCTAACAAACAACGCTAAAAACCAGGACACTTATTTGACTAAGCCTTATCACTGTCATTTCATACACCTATAAAGCATGGCCACTTTCTTTTTTACAACGTTTGGTATCATAGTGTCGGTATTTATGTCTTGTCGCAGTGTCTTTGTTTGTGCTTCGTCGCTTGACACACAAAAGACAACGAGGCAACACTGTAAAATTGACGCAAAACTTTACTGATTTTCCTCAAAGTTTCAATTTTGAACCTCTAAGGAAGCAATTATTTTAAAATACATAGTGCCCTCACGGTGGGACTCACATTAAACTCTCATAATAAGACTCCGGATTAATCAAATGTGAAGGTGAATGTCGAGTGGTGTATGAAAAAAGTGTAATTATTAACTTGGGAAACCCATAAGATTAAACTAATAATTAATGTATATTAATAAAAGCGTGAAACTCATTATTCTTAGAATATTTTATCAGTTTAACGATACGTGTGAGTCTTTCGTATGATGATTTTAATCGTTACTCAATAATTTTGTGGGTCTCACATTAAAAACTCATTATTCTTACAAAATTTTACTAGCTTCATAATACGTATGAGTTTTTCGTGTGGTGATTTCAATCGTTACTCACTAGTCTTATACATTGACGGATAAAAAAATGATATTAGTTGATTTTGATAATGTTTGTGGTATAATTGTAAAAAAATAAAAGTTTGATGACTTATTAAAAGATGTGTAGTAATTAGGTGATTAATAAATAATAAGTATTTTCCCCTCATTTATTTATTTTCATTTTTCTTTTTCCTATCCCAATTTTTAAATTTTTTTTGAAATCTTTTGTATCCCAACCTTAATGCGTAAGCAAAGATGTATGATTTTATATGATTTATATTTTTTTACTACTCCCATTTTTTTTCTTGGTGTGTGACTGAGGTGTGAACACGATCCATCTCGTTTGGAAGAATTGGAAAAAAGAGTAATGCTAAACCGTGCGACGAGAACTTGGGAAATGGCAGTGCGACCGACGTGGCATAAAGCAGTTTCCAAAATTACCCTTGGTTTTCAGATTGATAGGTAGGAAGAAAGCCATTGTTGACAAAATTTGAAAAAAACTGGAATTGGGTAAAGAGGCGTAGATGGAGGAAAAGGAAAATGAACCAGGGGTAATTTCGGAAACTGCTTTATACCACGTCGGTCGCACGTTCTCTTTGCACTGTTTAGCATCATTACTCTTGGAAAAAGAAAAAAGACCATCTAGAATGTGCACAAAAATAAAAAATCAACTACAACCCCTTCTCTCGTGACACCTAACCCCCTCCCCTGTCCCACTTGTTGTCCCCACCTTTGTTGCCGCGTTTCTGCCGTCACCCCGACCTTTTACTCAAAAATCAGCTACTAGTACAAATTCTAAACTATCTTTATTTATTTAAATTTCTAAATATCCTTTACCAAATCTAAACATCAACATCTTTTTAATCATAAATTTGAATCTAGATTTAAAAAAATACAATATTACTCCATATATAATATAAATAAGTTTTCCTCTATTTTTCAAGTAATATTTTAAGTCAATTAGAGTGTCCATTTTAAATATAAAATCAATATAAAAATAATAAAATTACCAATGGAATAATTATATAAAAATACAGTAAAAAAATAAATTTAAAACAGATAATATCATTTTATTTCTCCTAAAATTGTTAATTTCTTCACTTTTAAAAGCAATTTAACAAAATTAAACTATGATCAAATAAGCATTTTTAGAGAAAAATATGGAGAACTATTTTTTACAAATAAACTACTCTTTTTAGTTTTTATTGAATGTCTTTTTGGCACCATTTTTTTTTTGTCCAAAATACTTGATGCTCTCATCTTTTCAAAGCTAATGTCTGCTTTGTTTGACGATATTACTTTTGTCCATCTTCAAACTAAACCCAGATAAAATGGTAAATAAATTAAAGACAAAAAAATACATTGGTCATAAAATAGAGCAATTAATGATTGTCTTAATCTCTTGCGTGGTTTTCAAAAGTCATTCTTTAAAAATCAGAGAGAGTAATAAAAGAACAAAAAAAAAAAAAAAGACAAAACAAACCTAACAGTCCAAACTCAATAACAAAAAAATTACTACTACTACCAATCTTTGTAAAAATTGGAAATTGACAAATCCACACGCAATCTTTAAAGTCGTAAATCTAGAAAACCATTTTCTACGAAGTTTCCTAAGCTATTTTATCTTATATTTAAGTCTGCCCATTCGCATCCATAAATCATATAATCGGCCAAATTAAAGTTTGAAACTTTCACTTCCTCTGTTCCTCCCCTGTTTTATAATTTACATCCAAGAAAAAAAAACCGAAACTTTCCCATCAAAACTCATATACCTGATCAGTTTTTGAGAAAACAGAAATGGAGAATAACCAGCAATCTTTCTTTCAGTTCAGTGATCAGCTGAGGCTGCAATCAAACTTAGCCAATCTCTCAGTCAACGATTCAATCTGGAGCAACTCCTTTGTTTCCAAGCGGCCAAACGAGAGGAGGAATTTTGATGTCAGAGTTGGAGGCGACCTGAATTCGAATCCTCTCATCAACAACAACAACAACAATCTGAATCTACCAACAAAAGGGTCCGCTCCTGATCTGAACAACGGATTCAGTTCTGGGTTATGGAACAACAGCAGCAATTTGAAGCCTAAAGGGTCGGATTTGAATGCTTTCAATGATGGATGGAAGATGGGTGGTGGTGGCTCTAACTCTGCCTCTACTACTAATTACAACAAATTTGTTGGTCTCAATCCAATCGGACCGATTGGGTCTCATCAAAATAATGTTGGGATCAATGGTGGATTCAACAAAGGTATCTACTCTTCTAAGAGCAATAGTAACTACAACATTAACAGCACTAATTACTTGAATGCTAATGTCAAGAGTGGTGGTGGTAATAAGAATAGTAAAGGAGAAGATGATTTTGGATTTGGAGGCAAAAATAGTGGGAAGAAGAGTGGCAACAACAAAAAGAACATTAATGATAATAATAATAATAATAATAATGATGGGAAGGATAGCAAGAATGGTGTTGACAAGAGATTCAAGACTCTCCCACCATCTGAATCTCTGCCAAGAAATGAAACTGTTGGAGGATACATCTTTGTCTGCAACAATGATACTATGCAAGAGAATCTCAAGAGAGAACTTTTTGGTAAGTTTTTTTTCCCTCTTTTTTGATCCATTTTTCCTTTTTTGGTTTCTTGTTTTTGTGCATAAAGATCTGATCTTTTAAGGGTTTGATGGTTGGGTTTTGATTTTGGAATCTGATTTTGATCTGGATTTTAATTTTTTTGCTTATTTCTTGATTAGGGTTTTGTCTAAATGATTGTGTTGAATTGTTGTAGGTTTGCCTCCTCGTTACCGTGATTCAGTGAGGCAGATAACCCCAGGATTGCCTCTTTTTCTCTACAACTACTCCACCCACCAACTCCATGGAGTTTTTGAGGTTTGTTTTCCAATCCACTTCCTGACTAATTTAGTTTTTGAGCCAAAAAAATCAGTTTCTTGAAATTGATGGTGATTAGGCTAATAATAATCTTATCTTAATTGGATTTTATTATAGGCTGCAAGTTTTGGAGGAACAAACATAGATCCATCTGCTTGGGAGGACAAGAAATGCCCCGGCGAGTCTCGCTTCCCTGCTCAGGTATAGAATCACACGAATCTCTGTTTGTTTGTTGGTGGAATTTAAATTATCTAAATGTCTCGCTGGAGACTGTATTTCATATGTTTGATTGTGTTTATAACAATTATGAATCTAATGTTGTTGTGTTTGTGTAATCAGGTGAGAGTTGTTACCAGGAAAGTGTGTGAGCCATTAGAAGAGGACTCATTCAGGCCAATTCTCCACCATTATGATGGCCCTAAGTTCCGCCTCGAGCTTAACATTCCAGAGGTAGCTTTCTTTCACCCTAATGAATTGATCATCTTTGCACAACGAAGATCTGTAAATATTGCAGTTTCCAATTAGTTTTGCATACCCAATTTGCTGAAAAGTGATTTTGTTTTTGGATTTCAGGCGATTTCTCTCTTGGATATATTCAAAGAACAAGAATGAGATACACAGGCAATACATATACAAAGCATACGTAGAGAGTGAAAGAGGAGTTTGTCAAGGAAACGAAGAGGAGGAGGAAAAAAAAGATTGTTTAATTAATATCTCCTACATTTTGGTTTTTTTTTTTTGTTTTTTTGGAGGAAATTATGAGGATGGGAAGATGCAGCAGCCAGCCTAATGTTTTGTATAGTTTCTTTTTTGTATAAAAGGCTGATTCATATGTCCTCCTTTAATCTCTGGTTTTTGGCATAATGTGATGATAATTATAATTATAAGTATACATTATAAGTAACATATGTGTTGTCTAGGTTTTAGAAGCCGTACGTTACAAATTTTATCATAGAGAAAGTGACCGACTTTGGTGAGAAAAAGGAGAGTCGTGGTCGGCGATTGAATAATTGGGTTACCGAAAAAATTTTGGGTAGATCATGATCTATTTATACTATGATTTAGAATAATGATACGTACCCCAAATAGTACTAGAATACTACTATTCTTAATGCTTTTGGATACGTGTCATTATCCTATATAATGATGTAAGTAGATCAAATTTTACTAGTGGGTCACCCACTCCAAAGCTTTCCTTTTAGAAATTCAAAAGATAGATATATTTTGGGAAAATGCAAAATTTGGCACCTGTACTTTGGGGTTACATTTGATTTGGCACCTCTACTTATTTCCTCTTTAAATGGTACTCGTACTAAAATGTTTGATCACATTTGGTACCTGCGGGCGTTTCCGTCGCCACTTTACCGTTATGTTGTCTACGTGGCATGACACGTCATCAATATGATGACATGGTATGCCACATCAATATTAGTTTAATATTATTTTTTTCTTTCCTTTTCTTTCTTTTTCTTTCTTTTTCTTTTCTTTTTCTTTCTTCTTTTTCTTCCTCCTTTTCTTTTTCTTTTTCTTTTCTTTCTTTCTCTCTTCTTCTTCCCCGACCCCTTGCCTGCCAACACCAACACCACCACTGCCAAAAATCAATTCCTCTCTACAAAATCAATTAATTTCAAATCCCCTGCAATTTTAAAACCATCCACTGCTAAATCAATCTCCAATACTCCTGCAAAATTGGGCAGCGACGATGTGGCGGAGGAGGCAGGTTGGATCGGGGTTGTGGCAGTGGTTGAGCGAGGTTGGGTTTGGGTTTGGGGTTCGTCGGATTTGGTGATGGAACGGTCGGGTAATCGGGATTTGGTAATTTTGGTGGTGCTGGTGAGGTGGCTTCATGGGTGTGTCGATTTGACGGAGGCGATTGCTGTAGCGAGGTTAGTTGCGGTGGCTGGTGGTGGTTTGTTGGGTTGGCAGTGACTATGGCGTGAGGCAGTGGCGGTGGCAGCTGTGGCGGCGATGGGTGGTTGCGGACACCGACAGTGGTGATTTGATTTTGGTTTTTTTCGCAGGGGATTAATTGGGATTAAGGATTAATTCAAATTGGGTGTGGTTGTGGTGATGGCAGCGATGGTGGTGATGAGATGGTGATATGGATCGGGTTGGATTTAATTGGATTTGGCCGGAGTGAGGGGAGGCTGGTGACCGGCAGTAGTGGTGATGATGGTGATATGGATCGGGTTGGATTTGATTTCGGATGATGCGGTTCGGGTATTTATTTTGTAATGGAAGTAAGGTCGATTTTGAGTTTTTTGTTGGTTTGGTTTAGTGGCGAATTGAAGTTTGAGGAAGGTGAGGATTGAGAATTGATTGTGACATTTTTAAGAAAGAAAAGAGAAAAAAGAAATGAAAGGAAAGAAAGAAAGAAGAAAAGAAAAAGGAAAGAAAAGGAAAGAAGAAGAAAAAAATATTAAACTAATGTTGACGTGGCATGCCATGTTATTATATTGATGACGTGTCATGCCACGTAGGCAGCATAACGATAAAGTGACGACGGAAACGGCCGCAGGTACCAAATGTGATCAAACATTTCAGTACGAGTACCATTTAAAAACGAAATAAGGTAGAGGTGCCAAATCAAATGTAACCCCAAGGTACAGATGCCAAATTTTACATTTTCCCATATATTTTACGCTGATATATGATTATAAAAGAACTGTAGATTTCTTTTTTATAAGTTTTATTCTTTTTTGTCGATTATTTTTTTGAAAGTAAATAAATAAGAATTATTTTTTCTAATTTTATTAACTGTCGTTTTTTATTTTTTTTAAAGAGAAAAAACGATAATTAATAAAATCCGGAAAGAGTATAAGGTTTCAAATATTTATTGAAAACGAAGTGGACCATTTCAAAGAATTGAACAAAACGATGTCTTAATCAATACTATTAGTATTATTGAGTTATATATTCATTCTATGGTCCAGATTTATGACACCACAAAAATCAAACTCTCTTTTCTTTTAGCAAGTAGTATTAGAAGACTTGTTAATTTGTTGACTTTTCGGTACCTTTGATATATATGGTTGAACGGCCAAACATGAACTGATTAATGTGGGAGAGAGGCAGGATATTCCAAAGAAAGAAAATTATATGCTTGCTTCATTAGTAGATAGATTGAGATGTATATGAGATTTGAACTTGGGTCAATTTAGAGCTCGTTAAGGGGACATTTATAACTCTTTTAGTTTTTACTTTTTACTTTTTTTAAAAGGTCGATTTTAGATTTTTTTAGTTCACTTCTTGGGATAATTTAATAATATTCAGCTAATTAATTTTTTTTAATCAAAATAGTACTACCCACGAAGCAATCCTAATATGTTAACTATTAAATACTCCCTCCGTCCATTTTTAATGGACGCGAGGGAGCTGGGCGTTGGTATTAAGGCAGCTGACACAGTCAGCTGCCATCTGATTTTGTCTGTGAAATGGACAGACCAAAAAGTTGAATCCACCGCGTGGGCTTCCACTGTGCTTCCACGGCCCATTGTGAAATGTCCTCCGTTGGCACAATTGAATTTTTCCCATTTGATTTTAATGGTTTATTTTGAAAATGGAATTGTCCTCCGTTGGCCCACCCAGCCCAATGTTCAAATTTCAAAATAAAACAGCCTAATTAATTTGGCTTACCCGCCCAAATCAGCTAAAGCAAATTTAATTGCTTCCCTCCATCAGCCTGCACTGTTCTGTTCTTACTATCCATAATTTGAAACAACTGGCACGTTCATTTTGATCTATTCTTACTTACCATCATAATCAAAATGTAATCAACCAAAAAACATCTTGATTTTATTTCACCGATTGCATATACTCAAAGGTAATCCACTTGTTTAATTGATGGCGTCCTCAAGTCTTGACAATGATTCGCATTCAAATGATTGGAGATTGAAGAAAACCTAAGTCTGTAGTATGTCCTAAAATGAGAGTGCACAACAAGGAATACAAAGGCACCAATGCACTGAAACTGGAAACCAAACTCACATAATTTCTTAGCTCTTCTTGCAGATGCTTAACCAAAATACTGCTATCAATAGAAGAACCTTCTTGAACTGTGAAACTTAACATTTTCTTCTCTAATTCACTTCTCTGCTGCAAACACTGCAAACAGAAACATCACAGACATGAATTCTTGGGGTAAGAGCAATCCTCGTATCATACATTTAAACATAACAGAAATTTAACCGTACTTGAATTTTGAGCTTATAAAAACATAATTATAAAAAATAAACCTCATTGAGTTGTCTTCTGAGTTCTTCCTGTTGCCCCATCAGCAGCTCTGATTCTTTCTCTGCATGTTTAGCTCTGCATTCCATTTTCTCTAGCTAAGAGTAAGAAAATGTGGAAGTTAAGAAATATATAAGCTCATTGGCGAGGCTAATTACAAAGACATTCCAAAACTTAGCATCTCACATCTGCACCAATTCTGGAAATAGAAAATTTGGATTCTCTTTTCAACAGTGCAAGTTCATTATTGAGGCGTCTTTTCTCTCTTTCAATTTCACAGAGCTGATTAAGGTTCCCATCTAAAACTCTTGCTTTATCCTCAGCAGAAGCTGCTGATGACTCGGCTTTGATACGAAGATTCTTTTCATTCTCAAACTTCACCTAGAAAAGCAACACCAGCAAGAAATGGTTAAATACTTCCATAATTAACAAGGCAAAGCAACATGAAGTAACCATTTGCCTTGTTTGCACTGAAATTATCAAACACTATAGGTATATAATCCTGAAAAGCACAAATACCATTATGATTCCACCAAAAGAAGGTCTATGATAACATAAGTATCAATTTGGTGGGTACGTTTGCATAAACCAACAGTAGAGAGAAGAAACACCTAAATGGAGAAGGGAAAATAAGGCAAACTCAGCTGCTTTCAGTGACGGAAGAGGAAGAAGAAGAGGGAAAAACTGATCATTTCTTCTTCCATGGAGAATCCAAGCTGCGACGGAGAAGATTCTTGACTGCGGAGATCAAATCCTGAGTAGGATTCTTAGGAGGAGTTGAAGATCTGAACTGCTGGCAAAACTACACCAAAACAACAACAAGAAATGAAGATCAAACACAAATCTATATACTGATATTAGCAGACACGATTGCAAACGAATACAAAAATCAGCAGTTCCTAACATGGCTCATAACTTCACACGTCTCCACCAAAACAACACCAAGAAATGAAAACTATATTATGTTTTTGGTTAACAAGAAATTAAAAACCGTGAATCACCAATAAATCTAACTGAAGAGAAAAGTGGAACCGCAATTTGCATGAGCAACAGATGGATGGAGCAAAGGGACCCAATTTACTGCCACTTTCTTGAAAAAATAAACAAAACTGTGTTCGTACCTTTCATCCTCTGTCTCCGTTTCTTGATTCCCATTGCACAAGCTTCACAATGCATGAACACCTTCAGCACCACAGTCACCACTTGAGGCTGCAATTTAATGTCACCAAAAATTAACCCAACAAATCTGTGAATAAATCAAGGATTGGGAAAAAAGAACAAGAATCAAACCTCTGCTTTCTTCTCCAAAATCTGAAACAAATCTGAAACAAAGAAACGAAAATAAATTACAATTGAAATTGAAATTTATTCTTGCTTTTGAAAATCAAGAAGAAGGACTAAAGAGATAATTAACGGACCTTCAAAGCCTTTGAGGCACCTGCGAACTTCTTCCTCCATGGCGGCCACCGCCGTGCTGATCGCAAGCGTCTCCGCTGCCGGAGTTGGGACCTCGCGTGGCCCTGCTTTGCATCTCCTCATTGCAGACAATATTGATGGCAAAATAACCCCAATTTAAGCATCTCCACGCCGAAATCACTGATGAAAAACCCTAATTTTTTGAAGAAGAAATTTGAGAGAAGGAGAGCGATGGGTGTTGAGGAGAGAGAGAGTGGATCTTGAGTCTGTGTTGTGCAGAACCCGTGTCCCCTTATTTCCACTGCCTTGCCAATTTTGCCCATGTGTGACTCAGGCTTAAGGCAACGACGTTGAGGGCGTTGTTGTCATTGCCACTGAAGACGTCCATTATTAATGGACACCATTTTTACTCCCTCGCGTCCATTAAAAATGGACGGAGGGAGTAGCAATCTATCACCAAAACAAAAGAAAACCATATATAATAACCTAATTTTTTTGAGAAAAAATTGAAAAGAACAACCTAAAATCTAGTTAGATCTTACCAACAAGTAGGGGTGGGCACCGAATTGATATATAAGATAAGTATTATTAAAGTAGTAGAGTTGATTTTAAAAAAATAGTAAAGTTAGAAGTTTGTTGTTGAATTTGGAATCCCAAAATTCCGATCCTAAATGTATTGAAATGGAATGGAACATGATGAGTTTTATGGAATTATATTTCATAATTTGTTCTGAAATTACCAATGAACACCGGCGTATGTGTACTTCAATCTTTGTTACTCCCTCTGTTTTTGAATAATTGACACTTTACTGTTTATGCACGCGTTTTGAAGAGGTCGAATGACTCACTATTTGACCCACAAAAACCGAGAAAAAGTACGGAATTTTTTGGGTCAAATAGTGAGTCATTCGGCCTCCTCGAAACGCATACATGAATAGTAGCCAGTGACGATTATTTGAAAACGGAGGGAGTATATACCAACAATTATTACTACCTTTTGTCCTATTGATTGGCTAGTTATAAGTAAGTGTAATGACTTAGGACGATAGCTAACACTAATATAATAATAACATCATGAACGAGCCAAGATGCACCGAATAGGTAAACAACTGCGATATTGATCTCACGAGAACACACGAGGGAGCTCAAAACCCTCCAAACTCGCGAAGTCTTGGTGTTGGGCATTATTCTGGGCCTTAAGCAGAACTGGGGGGCTTTTTGGATACGTTAGTGGACTAGGCCCTATGCTTAGATGAAAACCGACTTCATTTCATTACAATCCGTCAAAGTCCCAAAGCAAAAGAGCTAATAATACCAACAAACGAAAAGAGAGAGAATAAAACACTATAGTGTGTCATAAACTAGATATGGCATTGTTAGATACTTTCATGCATGTGGCATGGTTAGATGCTTCATCCATTTAGCATTCTTCTTTAATCCCGTAAGAACATATTATTTCACCCAAATCAATAAAGCGATACTTTTCTATTATATAGATCATTATAATGGTTAAAAATATATAAAAAAGAGGTAAAAAAATTAAAAATTTATGTACATGCCTCCAAGTTATGAATTCGAGGTATTGAAATCCCATGAGTGGGTGGGTTGTAATGTAGCATCGACAAAGATATTACTTGAAGATTACGGTAATATGAGGGAAACAATTAAGAATTAACACTTCACAATTAATATATATATATATATATACCTAATAAAAACGGCACTATATAAACCACATGGAAAGTATATCACAAAATTTACAAAATAGTTTTCCATCCCTTTTCCCCCTTTTTCTTTTGCACTAATATCCAAGAAATTCAAAGAAAGAAAGAAAGAAAATAATATACCATCGCACAAAAAGGATGAATACACTAAAATATTAATATTGTGATCCAATAATTAAGCTCCTCCAAAATTATGATATCCATTCCAACCTCCACCACTAAGAATGGGATTGACAAGTCGGACAACGCACCAACCCATTCTCATTACAAGCCGGACATCTCTCCTTCACCCCGCCGTCCATCACCACCTTACAACTCCCACCACAATCCAAACACGGCACAAACCTCGCGTCCCCACACCCTCCACACGCTTCCCTCGCTCCCTCCACTCGCTCCACACGTGCCCAACTCAGTATCCGCCCGAGTTTCCCCGCCTCGTTCAACTCAACCACCTTCTCCGCTCCTCCGACATACCTCCCCTTCACAAATACTCTAGGCACGCCCGCACCCGATCCTTCCTCCTCCCCTAACAGCTCCTTCAACTCCCTCAAAAACCCCGAGTCCAACGACACGTCCCTCTCGTCCACCACCACGCGGTGCACCTCGAATAGCAACCTCACACGTGCGCAGTCCTCGAATGTCCTCCTCACCCCGCGCAACGACGTCGTGTAGACCACAACCGAGTCTGCCCCACCCGGCGGGCACTTCTCGGGGAAATCGCTGAGTGGGTCCCACTTAACCGGGACCTTCCCTTCCTTCGACCTCTCCTGCCTATCCTTCAATATGAATATGTTCTGCTTCACCGGCTTAATAACTGCTCCGCCGACGACGCCGCCTGCCTCGGGCGCTGGAAACTCAGTGGTGGAGCGTGTGAGTTTCCTGAGCTGGGGCCGAGTGGACTCAGTGGAATTTCCATTTTCATTTCTTGTTCCGATTTTTTCAGGCTTTTTGGATAATTTGGCTTCTAGTTCCTCTAGTGTGTGGAAAGAGGCTGATTTGGGAAGTGGGCTTGTTTCTTTTTTGTCAATTGCTGCTGTTTTGACGGCAGCGGTGGTTGTGGAATCTGATTTGGTTTGGGTGTTTAGGTCTTGAAGTTGAAGGGCTTTGCTGACATCATCCCAGGATTGAGGAGCGGAGTTATCAGTTTCTAGGGTATTGAGCTTGTGGAGGATTGGGGCAGGGAGGAGGGAGGGTTTGTCTGATTGGAGTTGTTGTTGTGTATCTACAGGCTTGTTGAGAAGGGCGTCAAGGTCGAGCCATGGCTCTTTAACGGAGGTGATGTCGAAGACGGCGAAGCTTGATGGTGGCGGGCGGTACACGTCTGATGCTGCTACTTCTACTCGCTTTGAGGAGGCGCAACCCATTTTGAGTTCGTGGGTGAGGGAGGAGGAATGAGAAATGAGGATATGTAATGTAATGTGGAGTGTGTACATATATGGGTGTAAATATTGGGAATTTTTGGGATGGATTGATTGTATGGCTGTAAGTGGGAGGAATGAGCGTGTGGTTAAGGAGAATTGAAGAAAATGATTGATTTGATTGTGCATAATAAGCAAGTAAATTTCTAAGAATTTCAATTATTATTGTGTGTATATAATACAAAAAGAATAGCCAAATTGCTCACGATGAAATTTTTATTCCTTTAAAAAAAATAAAAATTGCTCATGTGCAAGTAGAAAATTTCAGTTCTCTCTCAAAAGGCTCTACTGCAGAAAAAACAAAGTGAAATGCAAGTCCGATGTGATATTGACTCGTATTAGAGGTGATCGTATGGTATGTGCATGTAATGTAACACAAAAAATGAGGGTTTTGTGGATGTTTTTAAAAAAAATGACCCGAACTACACGACTTGACATTTTTACGATTTTTCGATTTTGTATTATCTCAAATTAAATAATATTTTATTATTATTTAATTAAATTCGAGATTAGTACAATACCTGTAATTATTAATAGAGATTATCTTTATAGATGAGGAAAAAACAGTGACTATGAATAATGAAAGCATTGGAGGATAAATCAGGTAAGAAAAGTAGCAATAATTTTTTTTCTTGGTACGAAAATAGTACTGAAATAGCATGAAGAAATGGTGATTTCCTTTAGATAATTGTGGGGTTTTGTTTATGAGCCTCAGGATTTGTGTGGTTTAAAGATTAACAAGGTGGAACTGCGGGGAGAGTCGAGGAGACTGTGGCTGGCAATGCTTCCACCTTCCTGTGTAACCATCTCATGATAAGGAGATATATCATATACACATCGGATATACTTCTTTTGCTCCACGTTTCGTTCTTGTTTTTTTGTTGGACTGCCAGCTTCGACGGCCAGTCGTTTTCAAAAGAACAAAGCGATAACCAGACATTTGCTTGTCGGAAAATTCTACTCTACTCTAGGAGTAACGTCAAATTAACTCTCCTGTTCGTATAAGTGGTGAAACCCGCTAATTATACTCCGCGTAACTATAGTGATGAGACTCATAGTTAGTGGTGGATCCCACTGTATTTATTAATGAGTGTAAAAAATGAGTTGACATTCCAAAAGCAGCGATGTCATAAGTGTTTAATAGATGAATTGAATTGGACTAAACTTGAGTTTAAAAACTTTTTAGTTTAGGGTGTTTTTATTCTCACACTTTTCTTCCCTAAAAATTTACCGTTAGTGCATGTCAAGAAATTTATATTTTACACATGAGATTGTAGTTCAACTAATTAGTACATGCTATCTACATGATATATATAGGTCATGAGTTTGATCGCTCGTACTGTAATGATAACTAGTAATACTCCCTTCGGTTTTTATTAGTGGATGTTTTAGAGAGAGATATTTGGTCTCAAATAAATGACTCTTTACAAATTTTTAAGTAATTTATGATTAATTTATTTAATTGTAAAGAAGAGAGATGAATTTTGATTAATTAATTTTTTTAATATGGAAAAAAGAGATTATTGTTAAATGTTAAAAAACTCTATACTCAATTTTTTAATATTAAGTCTTTTTAATAATTTTTTTAGGTTCAGCTCACTACTCACTGAGTAGGGTTCAAGTATTCCCAACTGCTTTTATTTCAATTTCGCTCGATTATTGTTAGCATGGATAGCGATATTATTCTTATAAGTTAATTCACCCCTCGTGACTCCCCTAATATGGTTTACGGGATTATGGTTGTCGAGCATGTATCCATGCCCCTTTGCTCCTTAGCATGGATAGCGATATTATTTTTAAATATTTTCTGTTAAATTTATACTACCAACAAGCATGTATATTTTTTGTCCTTGGAATGCTACTAGCTCAATTTGTTTTCAGAGAGTGCTCAGAAATTTGAAAATTAGCCACTTATTATTATTATTTTTTAATTACCTTAATTTTCTATTCATTTCCTCCTTCTTGGATCAGCTCAAAACCATACACTTAAACAAATTAATCCCGCAACGGTCCAATGCCACATGCCAAGATTACAAATCCATTTTTTTTTAAATAAGCACTGTTCTTCTGACACATTTCTCACTGCCCTCCATACTCAATTCCTGCTAATTAGATTCCTCAAACGTATAAATTTGGGCACATATATATATACACACATCTGATCACTCAAAAAGAAAAATATAATTTGCAATGGGGAATTGCTCTCTCAAAGGTGTCACTACACAACAGCAACACCCTAACAACACCAACATCATTAGGGTCATTTCAGATTCTTGGGACATTGTTGAATGCAATGGCCCTAAACTTGTCAAAGATGTCCTAATCCGGTACCCGCCGGGCTACGGCATTTTCAGGCAGCCGCAGGGCCATCATCCTTCAACTCCATTGTCTAGCCACGAGTACCTAACAGGCGGCCAATCATACCATCTTCTTCCCATCATAGGTGGTGGGGTCACAACAGCAGCAAAGAAGGTGGATGTTGATGAGGAGGAGGAATTAGTAATGGAGGCGCCGAAGATGTCATCAAGTATGGAGGAGTTTGTGAAGGATCTAGCGAGTGGTCCGGCGCTGCAAGTCCTGCCCGCGAAAGCGAACGGGGTTTGGAAGGTGAAGTTGGTGATCAATACTAAGCAGTTGGAGGAGATCTTGTCTGAGGAAGGAAACACCGAGGCATTGATCGAGAAAATGAGGATGGCCGCGGCAGCCGGTAGCTTCACGCCGAGGAAGAGCAAGAGCATTCTAGGAGTTGCTTGGAAACCAGTCTTCTCTAATGTGCTCAAGTTGCCCTATTGATCATCACAAAGCAGGCAAAGTTAGCTCATTTCAGGATCTAATATGCTTTTATTTTTATTTTTATTTTTATTTTTATTTTTATTTTAGCAGAATGTCTCCCGGCTACTATAATGTAGTTATGCACATACAACAAGCAATTTGTTTTTCGGTTTTTTCTTTTCTTGTTTGGAGAAAGGAGAAGCAAGAATTATTTCAATTATGGCTTCTAAAAATCCCAAAATTTTGTTCCCGTGCACTAATGTTAAATTAGACCGGATCTTGAGACCAGAATTAAAGGTGAGCAATTCTTTTACTGGTTAAGGCTTATTAGTTCTTCTCTTCAATTGGTTTTTTTCTAGCGAATATTGGACTCGAACACGAAACCCACCCTGTTTTCTCCGCACTATAAAATTTCAGTTTCGTTTCAGTGTAAAAAAGTCAGTTCAGTTTCAGTCCTTAGTCAAAGATTAGAGATTTTAGTAGCGTTTTGGTGGGTTTACTTTTCTATAAAAAAAATCTTTAAAATAAGAAGAAAATCTACAAAAATTAAGGAAAAGGGAAACGCTATTCAAGAACTAACAACCTATATTAGCCGTCTCCTGACCTACTACTCCTGTTAAATTAAATGAAAACAAAAGTAGCAATCTCTTTTTTTCTCTGTTAAAAAAAAGGGCTAGGGTTTCTAGTCTACTTTCTACCTTAGTTTTTACCTTTTCTTTTTCAAGGGATTTCTCTACTCACCGTCCAATGGGTACCAATACCAATACCAACACTCCTACAAGAGAAGAAGAAAGCAGTTCTTCTGGTGGGTATGTGATCACATAACACAATTCTTTCTTTTCATCCTTTTCTTTCTTTCATGGTTTCCCCGACTGCCCTCCCCACTACTTCTGGGGCATAACATTAATCTCGTCCGAGCATTTCGAGCAAGAGACACTATGGTTTTTACTCTCAGTTGTTCGTGTTTTTCATTCATGGGTATCGCTAGGGCTAGTTCAGGACGCAATGGAGGAGGAGGAGGAGGAGGAGGAGGAGGAGGACTAAGCATGGTGTCTGGATCATTCTATATATCGAAAGAGAATGCATCGAAACTGCAAGGAGATGATGCTCACTTTATCTGCATGGAGAAGCAAACAATTGGGGTTGCAGATGGTGTGGGTGGGTGGTCAAGCAAGGGCATTGATGCTGGGATATATGCCAGAGAACTCATGACCAATGCTGAAATAGCTACACAACTTTGGCCAACTCACAACAAACCTATTGATCCCTATATTGTTCTACAAGAAGCTTATTCAAACACCAAAGCTCAAGGATCATCAACAGCCTGCATAATAACACTAGAAGGGAATGTAATGCATCTTTCTACTCTCAAAACTATAGTCTGAATGCAAATTCATGTCAAAAATCAAAATCTGTCACGATTACTACTATATATCGATACTGCTAATACTACTATACTTTGTTTTCTCTTATGATAGAACATGCGTGCCGTGAATGTGGGAGACAGTGGATTTCTATTGCTTAGACAGGGGAAAGAGGCTTTCCGGTCACCGATTCAGCAATACAGATTCAATCATCCATATCAGCTAGGGAATAGTGGAGGATGTTCTAGGCCAAGTGATGCACAGGTAAGAACTTTTCCTTTTTCCATGTTTAGGGTTTGTGTTTCTACTACACATTAGGGTATATTGGTTTCACTCTATTTATTGGTTTCAGGTGTTTGAGATGCCTGTGGAAGCTGGGGATGTTATTGTTGCTGGTACTGATGGGCTGTTTGACAACTTGTTTGCGGTTCAAATTGAAGAGATTGTAAGGAGAGGTATGGAACAAGGTTTAGGCCCTGAGGAGGTTGCTTGGACTGTGGCTGAACAAACTTACCACACATCAATGGACAGAGAGGTTTTAAACCCCATTACGCAAGCAGCTACCCTGGCTCAAACATCACACAGAGGAGGAGGCAAACAAGATGATATAACTGTCATTGTTTCTTATATACTTGGTTGATAAGAATGTAAGGTTTCCTTATATATATATTACAAATTCTGCTAATGAAGCAGTTTTGGGATTTTATTATGCTAATGAAGCAGTTTTGCCAAATTCATCATTGATTGACCACAAAAATTGTGAAAGTTTAGATTTTTTCCCTTACATTCCTCTAACTTCAATGTTCGAGACCTAAAGAAAGGTATTCTTCAAAGTTGATAAACTTGTGCAACTAGCATTATATAGGACCCTTGCAAAGATTTGCAACACAGAATAAGGTGGAATATACAAAGAAGAAACTTGTTACTTGGAAGGCTACTTTTATCAGATTTTCCATATTCATCTGGCAAATCGCGATGTCCACTCTTCAGCAAGCGCGTCATGCTTTGCTCTCTCTGCCAAATATAAGTGAGCAATACCAGGGGCAAGAGGATTATCTGCAATAAGGAGAAAACAGGGGATTTAGGAAAACAGGTTAATCCCAGTAAGCACAACATTTAATATGAAAGGAAACCTAAACTGCTCCATATAGACCTCAATCCAATAAATTTATAAGCAAATTGGTTGATGCTGTTCTTCATACAGGAAACAATCATTACTAAAAGGAAGTATTTTAAGCATTTTCTTGTTTTAGGTACCGAAAAGACCTTCCAACATTTAGCAAGAAAAAGGAAATATGATTTTGATCTTTTGTTTTCTTTGAGAAAAATAGATCAATATGAGACTCACAAGATCGTATGAATGTCTATGTCACCGACAAATAGGCATTGTCAAGAAACATGTACCCCACACACCCCACATAATTCAAGTGATTGCAAGAACTAAGACTCCAGTTCATGTATGTGCTAGACCTTTAACTATCCTTCAAGGTACCATACTGGAAACAAGAAATTATTTAACCGCGTTAAGAGAGGAAAAATTACAAGGGTCAGGGTGAGTGAAAATTGATCTAACTGCAAGTAGCACTTTAGTAATTGTAAGAGCTGGACTCCAGCCATCCTTCAAGATCTCCAAACTAAGGTTTCCAGCAGCATCAACATTACAATGGTAGATTCGAGTTTTGAATATGACCTGCAAAATTACGATGACACAATTAAAACAGAACAACAAAACGCCAAAATCATTCAACATTTTACTCAAATTGTGCGTTTGAAACTTTTCAATGCATCCTGAAGGCTACGAAGTTCCTACCCAAATGTACTGGCCCAGTTTATCATGCCTCATATGATACTTTGGAAAGTGTAAACACTTGATGTTCAACAAATTCAATGATATCTATGCATCGTATTCCTACTCCATTCTAGTTCTTAATTGCCTAACCTTATGCGTAAAGTTTGTTACAGTTAACTGTATGACATACAACCTAACATAGGGGATGAGGAAATCTGCAAAATTGGATTAACCAGACATACCTTTGGAGGTTTGAATGGATAGTCACTGGGAAACATGATGTCAAGGAAAAATATTCCACCGGTGTATGGTGTTCCTGCAAGCATGAAAATTTTGAAGCTTGTCAAAAATTGCAAAAGCATTTGTATTCAAATTTGTAAAGTTGGGATCTCAGTTCACTGAAATTGTTAATCATAGAAATCGACACGCGGTAGTCACGAGTTCCTAGACTTGAAGCTCCTCTCCTTAAATTCTTATAACATTCCAAAAATGAGCGAGTTTGCATCAAAGCTAACGGCTTGGACTCAATTGAGAAACAAAATGATCAGAGAATGCAACTATAAACACTCAGTCAACATCAAACACTTGAAGAGAGGAAAAGATCCAAGCTTTGCAGCTAAAAACACAGATAAACAATGAAAACAAGAGAAACAAAGACAACCCATTACTAAAAACCATGACAAAATTAAAGAAAGGTTAGCTGTAGTGGTGGTTGGACCTGGAGGACCAATGATGGTGGCGATCCAATGGTAGAGGTTATCACCCTTAGGACCAGCAGAGCAATCGGGAGGTGGGTCCATGTTAAGCTCTGCCATTTCTCTCTGTATTCTCTTCCCTGATGTGGATACTGATGTTGGTGATGCCCATGAACCACTACTACCTGTTGCTAGGGCGGCTGTTGATGACCCTCCTCCTCCTCCGCCTGCAGCAGCGGACATGGATATACTGTTCATATTGGACGGTAAAGTTAGGGACACTTTCCTGGTTATACAGTTACACAGAGTGAACAGCGGAGAGGGTTTTAAATGCAGTAAGGATTTGGATAGAATTGAGCTACTTGACGATGGGGGGAGCAAAAAAGAACCAAAAGAATAGGCTTAATGTTACGTTTTACTCCTTCAGTTTTGTCAAAAAAATCTCAAATAACAAATCTACATTTGTTAAATCTCAAGTTATACCTTTAATTTAGTACATTGATTTCAATTGAGCCCTTCAATGAAATTGACTTTGTTTTCTAACTCGAAATTCATGTGATGTCAGCTGTGATAGTAAAATATTGTGAAAATTTAATTCGTTTTTTTTATAAAAATAAGGTCAGTTATATTAGAGGTGGTTAATTGTTTTCTATAGTGAAATATCAACATTTTAAATTTATTACCGTATCACTAATTAATCATTAGATTTATTTAATAATATAAATTTTAAAATTGTAAGATCATTAATTAACCATTATATTTATTTAAAATTATTATAATTCAAATAACGACATTAGAAGTGACGTAGAATTTCTCTAACAGAGGTAAATGCACATTGTTATTTGAGAAAAGTATTATTTGAAAAAAGTTTGAGAAATGTAAAAACACCAATTTAACCAAAAAATATATATAAAGGTTACTGGATAGAGGACGTGTCGTTAGTGCAAACAACATTTATTGAGGGGATAAAATCACATAGGATGAAGAAGGCTGATACGAGCAATAATGCACAACAGATTTGTCATTTATACTTAGATAGGTCAAAAACATGCCAGTAGTTGAACTCTAGCAAATCCTTATTAGGAGTAAAAGAACCCAAAAAGTTGGGTTGTAATTGGGTACTTTAGCGTTTGGTACAATCGTAATTATAAGCTACAAGTACCATTGCCAAGTACATGATTCAAAGGACAGCATCAACCCATGATTTCAATCCACAAACAGCATCATAGTTGCTAAGCCCGCTCCTTCATCTTCTTTATTGCTTTCTCTACGGCTGGTATGTTCTTCTTTAACACTGCCCATTGCTCTTCTTTCAAGCTTATCCCTGAGAAGAAAACAGTTATAACTTATATCGGATCTTTCAATGTTAGCACCACAGAAAACTCCCACTATACTGAGTAAGAAAGGAAAACATTTAACTGGCGTGGCACGGGATCAAGAAGAAGAAGTGATTACCGCACCCCAACTTTCATTCATACAGATTTGTGACCAACGCGTGCATATCCATACAGTGATAGGAAGGGGGAATTCTGTCTAAGCTTATGCAAAATGAGCACTATAACCAAGAAATCACCATTCGCTTCTTTTATTGATTCTTCATAAAGAAGAAGAAGATTGTATGACATTGACGCTTTTCAATTAAACATTGTAACAAGAAACAACCATAACCTTGTAATGCATAGTACATTGGATGACAACTAATCACAATTTGTTTATTTTTTTCCCAATAATATAGCAGGACAACACAAGCGACTTAAATTATCACAAATTCTTCTAGAAAGGGGAAAGAAGTATTTGAGAGAAACTATCAGAATCTTAATATATTGGTAGTTTGAGAAAACTCCTGTAATCATCTCCAGAGAAAGAGCCAAATTAACTGCCTCATCCACAAAGAAAGGAGCACAAAGGGCTTTACACATCTAAATGGTGTGCTATTATCAAATTGACTGCATCTATCATTTATGCGTCTCTGCTCAAGTTCTAAATTTTTTATGTCAATAATACTCCCATATTAAAACAACCATCAGAATAGAAAAAATTATGTTCAGACAATACATATAGCCTTGCGCTGCAAACACCTCCATGTCTTGGTTGCTCAAAAGATGCATAAGTTCCGCTATAGCAACATATCATCACAGTAATACCTTTTCTGCAGCAGTGCTTGTGAATTCCCTCAAATTATTGAACCCGAATCAAATAACAGTCACAAAAATAACACTGCTCTAAAGTAGCAAGTCAAGCCAATTTTTCTCAACCCTTTCACTATCATAAGCAACAAAAGATCAATCACATTGTTCTCGTTAGTGCATCCTAAGTGAGACCTCATTTGTCTATGCATTTGGATTTTTACAATAAAAAACAAACTACAAAAAGTAACCATGTGAAAGACAAACATTTTGCAGACAAAAACTGATACCTCTCTTATCTGCTTCTATGAAATAACAGATCACACTACAAAGTAGGGCTAAGTGGAGTTTTACTATATCAACCAGTCAAACTATTAGGTTACACAAGCTTGCAATTTTTCAATTTTTGCTCCAGAAACCTGCCGAAGCTAAAATCTCAAGCGTCTGGCTTACTCACTGTAACCTAGCCCAAAATCATATTATTAGGGAATGTAGGATGAAAGCTTGTATTACACTCTGTTAACACATGTTAGGCGACAGGAGAGCTAAGACATGGAAGACCAATAAACAAGGAGTTGCATTCAGGGTTTAGCACAGCAAGTGAATAAACCCTTTAACATTGCAACCTAATCAAGAATCATATACTTAGACCTAACAGCGAACTACACCATTCTTCAGTCTTCACAACAAACACAAAAAAAAGCAACAAAATGAAGAAAAGCAGCTCTAAGAAATTGTTACCTTTAGAAGTAGGCATGTCTTTGCCATCTTTATAATAGTACTCCCTTATGGACACCAATGTCGTTCCTTTAAAATTCTGAATCGTCACCTTCCTCTTAGTCGTCAGCTGCATAAACAACAATAATCAAGTAACTAATTATGTAAATAATAAACAAGAAGAAATAATAAAAAAGGATAAAAAGTTAAAAACTGACTCTGCAAATGATGAGGTCACCATCGTCGTCGTACTCTTGCTTCTGCTTCTTCTTACCGTCATCTTCGTCTTCCTCCTCCTCCTCTTCAGCTTCTTCTTCTTTGTCTTCTTCTTTGGTCTTTTGTTCTTCGAGGAAGGCGTTGACGACGTGTCGTACAAGTGCTTTGAATTCGGGTTTATCGAGGTCGTGTTTCAGCTTCCGTGACGCCGATTTCCGAATCTGATACTCCGTCGTGTTGTCCATGTCGGATTCTGCCAAGATTTCACGCACAGTTTGCTCGATTTCTTTTTTCAGCTTCTGCTCCATTTTCTACTTTTTCGCTTCTGACTGTGACTGACGAAAGAAGAAAGGGAAAATCTTATTCTACAGAGAGTGAATTCAGTGCTCTCTCCTTTTGGGGGTTTTCTCGTTGAGCAGCGTAGTTTTAGTGTTTTTTACTAATTACTAATTGGAGATATTTTTCCACCCCTAATATAAGATTTTTTAAGTCATTTTTTTTAGAAATAAAAATTACTATTTGGAGAATTTTTTAACACTTTGTGAATTTATAGCTCCTTTTTTTTTTATCGAGACAATAATTAAGTAATGTCAAAATTAATGCCATGATCTCCTCCTTTTCTTTTATTTTATTTTATCACAAACATGGATAGAAATTATGCCAATGATTACACGTAGGATTCAAAAACTCAAGTAGATCCTCTTTTTTTTTTTTAAAAACTCAAGTAAAACATCGATTCGGTTTGCTTTGGTTGATTTTATTTTTTATTTAAAGGAGGAACAATTGCATTAATTTGAGTCCATAGTAATAAAAGACGTGATTGACTCATGGCATTCGGTGTATTCTATTACCCATACATTTTCAGAACTGGAAATTAAAATACATTGATGTATAAAGACATTGACCACTTGATATAACACAAAAGGAACAACTTTCAGATGACGACGTCATTCGTGCCACATCCTCCAGCACCACACTAATATAATTTAATGAAATTTTAGTTTCAAAATTCAAATCTATTCTAGTGTATGAACAAAAATTCCACACCGGAAAGACAAGAGAAATAAAAACATAATATAAGAGTGATGAAATTTTTAATGGAATGAGTCATTTTGTAAAAATCGTACAAACTTATACTAAAAGCGGATAATATCATTTTATTAAAAAATATCAACAGAATTATTTGGATTTTTTCGTCTACTCATCCAAACCATTTGATATCAAAGATATCCATGTAATATCATGACGTGACAATTTGCTACCGGAAGAAAACCTTAGTCATGATACGTCTTAATTAATTGTCATTTTCCTACTGAATGTTACTGTACAGATTACTTGATTTTTTGGTGTTTATTTTACTGAATGTTACTGTTTCAGAAAGTCAATTAAAAAGATAAGAGGGAGTATTACATTTACGATTATTTACATATTTTTTCTTTTTTTTTTCATTTCTTTTTTTCCCATCCACATGATTTTGGGCTGGTAGCCTGGTAGTGATGCAGAGCTTCCCTGCCCAAATTTCCAACTAGTGCCCAACCAATAACAAACCACATAAGGATTCTCCAAAGATAACCGCTCTTTCCTCAAACCCATATATAAATACGGGCCCTGCAAAGCCCAAAAACAACAACCACCATCCAACACAACTCCTCCATTCGAAAAACACTCACCCCCACACCACTTCTACATCTAAAATTCCGGCAATGGCAGCCTCCACATCGGCCATTTCCTCTCCTTCCTTCGCCGGAAAAGCAGTAAAGCTCTTCCCTTCCTCCTCAGAGCTCATGGGCAACGGTCGTGTCTCAATGAGGAAAACCACCAAGCCCGCTGTCTCCGGAAGCCCATGGTACCGCCCAAAGCGTGCTCTCTACTTGGGCCCACTCTCTGGCGAGCCCCTAAGCTATTTGACCGGTGAATTCCCCGGTGACTACGGGTGAGACACCGCTGGGCTCTTAGCCGACCTCGAAACTCTCTCTAAGAACCGTGAGCTTGAGGTGATCCATTCGAGATGGGCCATGCTTGGAGCCTTGGGTTGTGTCTTGCCCGAACTATTGGCCCGTAACGGCGTCAAATTCGGCGAGGCTGTGTGGTTCAAGGCCGGATCCCAAATCTTCAGCGAGGGGTGGGCTTGACTACTTGGGCACAAAGTATTGCTATCTGGGCCGTGCAAGTTATTTTGATGGGTGCCGTTGAGGGTTACAGAATTGCTGGTGGGCCACTCGGTGGGGTGGTGGACCCACTTTACTCAGGAGGTAGCTTTGACCCATTAGGCTGGGCTGATGATCCAGAGGCTTTTGCTGAGTTGAAGGTAAAAGAGCTCAAGAACGGTAGGCTGGCAATGTTTTCTATGTTTGGGTTCTTTGTTCAGGCTATTGTGACCGGAAAAGGACCTTTGAAGATCCTGGCCGACCACCTTGCTGACCCGGTCAACAACAATGCATGGGCTTTTGCCACCAACTTTGTTCCCGGAAACTGAGAGACAAGACGAAAGTAATGTTTTGTGTAAATTATGGGTGGGTTTCCACAAAAATTCAATTAAGTTGAGTGATGTAAATTGGTGTGGGAGTAGTGAATCAAATGTGGTACTAGAATCCGAAGAAAATATCATGTCAATTATTTTTTTGGGTGATTTTGATCATGTCTTCTTTGGTACATCAGTTGGATTTTCTAATGTTTGATTTTATCCAAGTAAGGCAGTAATAACTTGACTGTAATTCAAGTATCGAGTTCCAGAATTAAGAAAAAAATCTGATTATGCAGCTAACTGAGCAGAAATTAATAATTTGTAGAGTATTTGCTCAACAGAAAGGGAATTACTTGGAAAAAAAAAGGGAAATGAACAGAAATTAATAAATTATTACACATTTTTTATAGAATCTATTGTGAATTTATGAACATGACAGTTTGCCATCCCAGTACCATTGTAAACCAGAAAAGTATAGAGTAGAGGGAAAGCACCATCCTACTGAGTTTTGGGCATCCTATAACTTCTGGGCTCATTGATGAAAGTAAATCAATACGGGAGGCGCAAATCTGAAACTAGTTACACCTTCTTAAGATCATCCGCTAAATTTCCTTAGACTCTTGCCTCTTCTTGCTGCAATGTTCAGAATGATACCAGACTGATTATTAGGCTTGTACGATACGAACAACATTTGGCACTAAAGTTAAAGATTTCTTGTGCTTTATATCTTATCGAACTAAACCGTGAGATGTGCATGTGCTACTAGAAGACCAACCAAATAGTTTCTGCAAATTTACTCAAGCAGAAGCATACAGATACTATGGAACACGTTCACAGAACAAGCGCCCAAGATTCAGGTTGGTGACAAACTACTGGATCAGTGGCATAATAAGTCAGTTATCACTTATCAGCAATGGAGTACCGAGTATATCTCAGGCATCATTCGTTCATCTACTTTCTAATGCTTCAAATTCACAATTTTTTGGTCCGAAAAATCAGTTGGACACCGACAAAAGATGGGAATCCTTGCGGCAAAGGATGGATTTGTGGGGGCTTGCCATGCCAAAAGGCACAAGCTTTTGAATTGCATCTAATCTAATCCTGCTGCTCTCAATGGTAACTTTTAAGTGAAAAAACAAAAAATATGACCTAACCTTACAAATGGTGACCAAAACAAAAGACATAATTAAGGAGGTAGACTAAAACATGCCTAAGGAATTGGGCAATGATTTCTAGAAACAGTAGACTGCGCAACTTTTGTACCTGGACTTAAGCTCAGAGCTGGTCTCTGCAGAAGTTTCTCTGCTTCCTCTTCCCCAGGCAACTTCATCCATGCTTTGCCCTTGTCGCCTATACCTTCCGCCAGACGCTACAAAACCAGGACAAGGTCTATAGGCTTTTATTGGCCACCAACCGAACCCGGGAACTGTTGCAATCCCACCTTGTATCCTTCCCTCACCATTGCATCCATTTTGAATCTCCTCTCTGCCACAAGCTGTGCAGCCACTGTAGAAAATTGCATCAAAACCATAAGGGCACAAGTTAACGGATGACACGAGGAATCCGACATAGTACACAGCCAGAGTACATTATGTAAGTTTCTGCTTTGAGCAAAAGATTGTTTGGAACGGATACGGATGCTTGGTTCTGATCTTTTGCTACAAAGCACTCAAAACCCAAAGCCCATGAAGCAACAATAAGCAGTGAAAAGCTATCACCCTAAACTTTTCAGTCTCATTGATTAACAGCCAAGAATTGCTCATGGAAAAAATACCAGGCAGTACAAGGGCATGCACTACTACTAAGTTTTTAAAACTAGTTCATGATTTCCAGTAAAATTTGTGTTGTCCCTAAATACCCAAATTAACAAAACAAAAGAGTAACCTTGAGCAGCGAAAATGTAGAATAGAGCTGAAATAAAAGTACCTGAAAGGAGTGTCTTTAGAATTTGGAGAGGCGGATTGTGACTGGACAGGAAGAGGGGCATCTGGTTCTGCGACTTGGGTTGTGGTGGTAGAAGGAGAGGAGCAGAGAGGGATGGTGATGGGCTTATATGAGTGGCAGTACCTAGTAGTGGAAGCTGATGAGCTTGAGACATGTAACAGCAATGAGTTGTTGTCGTTGGTAAAATGGCGTTGAGATGACAAAAGAAGGGTGGTATTATTGTGTGGAGTAGGAATTGAGAGAAGGGCGATTGCCATTCCCTCCTACAGTCCTTCTTCTTCTTCTTCTTCTGGTGAAGATTCTCGAGAGAGAGAGAGAGCGGAGGAGGAGGAGAGGATAACAGCCACTCGTCACCTCCAATCCACTCCCTAGTCGGAACCAAGAAGGCATGGGCCATTGGGCTGGGTCCAACGCTCTGGAAAAGAAAAGGAAAAGAAAAGTAAAATAGGTTCCACCGAGACTTGAACTCGGGTTACTGGATTCAGAGTCCAATGTCCTGACCACTAGACCATGGAACCAATTATGTTCAGTTTATCATCATATTATCTATATAACGTTTTAAAAAGCCGAACACAATTTCTATTTCATGAACTAGACAAACGGGAAATCATGTACTGATCCGTTTATGAGCTTCGAGTTTTTGTTCGGGGTTTGAAAATGCTGGACAAATTGGAAAAAAATTAAATTTTAAGAATTATTATGAAAGAATTTACAATTTTAGGGAAGCTGAAGAATAAATTAAGAAAGAATAGATTTTTTTTTCGATAAATAGAAAAAATAGAATTTTAAGGATTGTTCTAATAGGACTAAAAAAATTAGGGGAAAAAATAAAAGACTAATAAAATAAGAATAGAACTTTAAAACTAAAACGGAAAAATAAAAAAATAGGGCGGGAATAGTCAGAAGGCTCCGCCATTATAGACCTTAAGGCTAACAAAGGCTTTTAAAGCACATATGAAGTTAGATTTTTTTTTTTTGACGGGACATATGAAGTTAGATTTGATTTGCCTAAAATTCGATTTTAATATGAGAACTGGTGAATCCGATACGTGTTAATATAAAAAATGAATCCGACATAAAACACTGACAAAAAAAAGTATCCTTGCTTCTAGATCCATACAATGAAATGGAAGGCAGCAATAGACAGATACTGTACACATGTTAACGAACACAAAAACAGCTACACGCTCTTCACATCTGAAATCATAATTGATTGTAGGGTTCCAAGCAAGTTCATATCCGAAGTTATGAGGAATCTTAATTAGTTTATTGAATTGTTAAAAGAAATCAAACAATTAATAAGTTGGAGAGTTGTTGACTTTAACCGCGTCGAGATTCCTGGTAGCGTTGGATTGCAATCACTTCCATCAGTATGAAAACTAAATGAATGCAAAGAAGTCATATCTAGAAATTGATGGTAGTGCTCAAACGAGATTAGTTTCGGTCGATAGAATAACTAGATATTCATAAAAAGAAGTAATTTGGTGGTAATGATCAAGAAACAGGTTGCATCAGCTTTTTATATATGTTTAGCCCTCATACTTATTCTCACGTCTTTTGTAGGCTCTGCTTTCATACCACCGGTCTTGGTTTTATTAATTCATTTGGACTAGATGGGCTCTTCTTCTCCCACTTCCATGAGGAAGAAAATTTCCTTCGATATGGATTCGTCTTCTTTAGAGATGAAACAAATCAGGGGAGGAGATTTCCCCGAAGATGGTTGTGATCATGATGTGTTTATCAGTGTTAGAGGAGAAGACACTCGCAATAATTTTACAAGCGTGCAGGAAGCAAATCAAAGCCTTCATGGAAAGCAAAGATCTGAGGACAGGACATGAAATCTCTGGCTCACTCCTCAAAGCGATTGAAATGTCAAAACAGTACCTTGTCATCTTCTCTCCTGACTACGGCTCTTCCAGGTGGTGCTTGATGGAACTTGAAAAGATCCTCCATTGTAGTAAACAAAAACAGGGGAAGAAGAAGAAGATGGTGATACCTGTGTTCTACAAGATCCATCCATCTCATGTAAGAAACCAAACTGGAAGCTTTAGCGATGCCTTCGCTAAACACGAAGCAACCGGAGAAAAGTATCAAGTACAATGCTGGAGAGCTGCCTTGAAAGAAGCAGCCAGCCTATCTGGTTTGCACCTTCATCATACGCACAAGTAAGTTATTTAAACATTCTTTAATTTCTTTCAGAATTTTGAATTACTACAGTATAGTCATTCTTGATAATGATATACATATACACCAAATTTGTGCTTTAAGGCTTGAATCTGAGTTCATCCATGAAATCTCTGAGGCTGTTGTGAAGGAATTAAATCAATCAATGCCGCGCTCGTCAATTACTCATCCTTCCAAAGTTTTGGTGGGGATGAATTCCCATATTAGGAAAGTTATGTCTTTATTGTGTATGGATCAACATTCCTCACAGAAAGTCCGTAGTGTTGGAATATGGGGGATGGGCGGCATTGGCATAGCTGAAGCTGTATTCTGACGTAATCATACACAATTTGATGGATACTATTTTTTCGAAAATGTTCGAGAAGAATTAAAACAGCTTCGTAAAGATGCTTTCTGGAACAAAGTTCTTTCTCAAGTACTTGAAGGGGCAATCAAAGGCATAAGTTTAAACTTAGGTAAATCCAAGTCTATGATTTTTGGAGTGGATGCATTTGCTGGAATGGTTAATCTTTGATGGCTCAAAGTCTATGGACAGAATGATCAAGTGTGCCTTTTGAATATTCAAAGAATGAATTAAGTTTTGGTGGCCGCAGATCTTTGGAGCGAATTATGAAGTATTCCTTTCTCATATTAGGTCTCTTCATTGGGAAGCATTTCCATTAAAATCTTTATCGTCAACATTTAATATTCAAAACCTCGTTAAACTTAGCCTACCAGGAAGCAAGGTTGAGCGATTATGGGCGGGGGTACAGGTAAATTACTTTCGAACGTATAAATAGCCTTTTGAGTACAGCTTTATGGGTTTGAAACTCGCGTAAATCTATCAATTCCTATGCAGAAATTAAACTCTTGTAGGATGTTAATCTAACTTAGTATTGTTCCTTACAGGATGTTGTGAATTTAAGATGGATGGACCTCTCGGGTTCACTTAACTTGACAGAAACTCCAGATCTGTCGAAAGCGAAAAACATAGTCTATGATTCTTGAAAACTGTCCGAATTTAACAAGGCTCCATCCTTCAGTTCAGCATCTTACCAAGTTACAAGTCTTGAATCTTAGAGTTTGTGGCAAGCTTAGTGAAATCCAAAGTCCTCACGGATCTCAGCCTATATTCCTGCAAGAAGATCAAAGAATTCCCGAAGATTTACGGTAATATGATGAAGAAGTTGCGTTTAACTGCATCAGAGATGAAAGAAGTTCCTGATTTCAGTGGATTTCAGTTTCTCGAATTCCTCTTCCTGTCCAATTGCCCAAATGTAACCAAGTTCGCGAAGATGCCAAGTAGTAGACTGGAAGTTTTGCGCGTGTGTAATACAGGTATCGAAGAGGTCCCCTCATCTGTACAGCTTCTCACCAGACTGATGAACTTGTGATTGGTCGACAACCATAATCTAACGAGCATTTCGGACAGCATCTCCAGATTGGAATCTCTTGCGCAGCTTTACATACATGGATGCAAGGCTCTCAGGTTTATACCCGTGCTTCCCGACTCTTTAAACTATCTGGGAGTTGAAAACTGCCCTTCACTAGAGAAAGTAGCACCCATCAGCAACCAAAGCAGTTGGATGCTTTATATATATTCAATTGTAGTAAATTGTATAGCGAGTCGCTTACAAATATCACTACACATCTCTTCCTCAAACTACAGGTACGAGCAGCTGGAATCCTCGAGTTTTTTTCGATTTATTTTGTTGTCCTCTTTGATTTTTGAGTAGCAGTTTCTGTTTTTGTATCGCAGCAAGGGAAGTACTTCGAAGCTCGTAGTCAGGGGAGTGAATTCCCGGAATGGTTCCCTCGCCAAAATGAGTGCCTGGGATCTTCCATCACCCTTCAAATCTTGCCTTCAAATCTTGGCTTCATATCTTGATGATGATGAGACGAACATTAATCGTTTATTCCCAGGTTTTGCTTTCGGCTTTGTTCTGGAATTCGATCTGCTCCGTATCGAAGATGAGGATTTAAGGATTCGAATTCACATTCAAGCTCATCCACGAACTGGCGACGACGAGCATCAGGATTTTGTCCCGGCCGAAACGGAGTTCAGTTTGGATCTAAGCCCCCTTACCCCGTCGTACAGATATGCCAGATCAACTGCTACTGTGCTCGACTCCTCATCCGTCTCAAGTCATTTCACAAATGCTCTCTCCTCAACATTGCTGTATATCATTCCGATTCACCACTTCACATCCTTGTGTCATGGTAAAAAAGTGTGGGACCCTTTATTTTTTTTCAGAATAACACTACGGAAAGTACATGTACGGCTAGTTTGGTAAGTGGATATAAATGAACAGAGAGGAGCATAAGATTTCCTTTGTCGCTCAACTAATCATTTAATGCTGACTAGTCACTACACTATGAACAGTTTGGCACCTCCAATTCAGCACCACTAAGCAATTGAATTTGGCAACAATTACAAGAACTACACAGCCTATAAATGACCACAAGAAACGATCGAAACGAGCCAGAGTTCGATGCCGCCCCTTTACCAGAAAATACAACCAAAACTGAGGTTGACAAAAAAAGAAAAAAAAGGATCTCCCACTGAATTCATAAAATGAAATTCAAGGATCTTGATCTTACTACCAAATAAATACCACTACTAATCTTGCAACTAGTATTTAAAAGTTATCATGGATGTCATTATCTTATTTCTCTTCTTTTAGGCATGAACAACTATCTGATGTTGGTCCACATCTCCATCAACAAGCATTGAGATATGATAATGCACCAAGTACCACCTCCCGCTATGAAACTCAAATACGTTTGTTATGTTAAACGGCCCATTCTCCATGTCAACGTAAGTTTTCATGGTAACCCAAGCCATGTCAGTCAGCACCCGAGCTCGAACATCACGAACCTGGAAGTCGACCCCTTGCTCCCAATTAAATACAAGCTGCCAACTCTGTATCACAGCATTATACCTGAGAGTAGATAAAAAGGTGTCTCAGCTCCAGAGTTTTGAACACAGCAGAGAACAAAGCTGAAGTAAAAGCAATTAAACAGGCACCAGCAGGAAAACCATAATTCAACATTCACTGCACATCCTCTCATATACAGCATGCATCAGAAATGCTGGTCGCGCAATCAAGCAATGAGAACTATATTATTATTATTATTATTATTTATGTAATGGAAGTCAAAATCACTACAAGAAACCAAACGACATAGGTTCTACTATGCTAATCCAAATTCAGGCACAAAGGCACATGAATGCACTTCACATATATGCCAAACTTAAATGCAAGAAATTCAATATATAATACTAGAAACAGATTCCAATGATCATACCACAGTCATCACAAAATCTCAAAGACGTTGTATTGCATTCGGTGGGTTGGACTATGAAAGTGTGTATAACTCTTATTTCTTATCTCACAAAATATATGAATCAAACAGCAGTATAAGTCAACCTACAAACATCATTCTTGGATTCACAAATGGGCCAGCAAGGATAAAGATTTTGAGAACCAAGACCTTAACTCCAAACAATGTGAATATGCTCCACCATTTAAGTTAACAACATTCATAAAGGTTCATACAAGCTAACTTAAAGATTTCCATCTAATAATCATTCCAGGAAATGCAAGAGCTAAAATACTGTGAATGCACTAAAAAAGTACCAAATCATTATTACAGCTTCGTGAAAACATTTGTATTAGAGCATTTGCAAAAGTTGAGTAGTAACCTACCCTGAAAAAAGTTCTCCAGAGACATGAATGCACTTCACATAATCTGCATTAAGCCAAAACCGACTCATTGCTGCAAGATTCCTTTCTCTGATGATGTTAAAGAATTCCGTATTCACATTCACAATTGCTCTCGTAGCCGCATAGTAGGCTTTCCACCCATTAACAGGTGTCACAGTATCTTGCTCCAAAGTAAAATCCTGTCAGGCAAACATTATCAAGCTAAAAATGAAAATCATCAAGACAACAACATACGAGACATCCTCGTTTAACGTAAGGGATTATACTATATAACAAGAACAAGTACAACCACTCATGCAAGCATTACAACATTTCACTGTCTAATATTCCAAATTACCATCCTATTCAAAATGAAATTTAACCGGTAAAACAAAACTCTGAACATCAGTGTCACTAAAGTGATTTTTTTTATAAAAAAAGTCGAAGAACTTAAACAACTACCTTGTGATAAAGCGCTTTCCAGGCATTATCATCATTAGCAGCTTTTCGCATCAAAGAATTAGTCATTGAAAGCCGACACAAACTTGGATAATCCAGATAACTAAGCGCGTGCGTCGTAATCTCCGGAACCAACTGCTCCATCATTGACGCCCCAGTCTGTCTCTCAGTCTTGGCCCCCACTGCCATCTCCGCCGCAACACCACCGCCGTTCAGAGAGGGCTCAGAATTCTGACCGTCACAGGAGCAGAGACAGTCGCAAGTTTTGGTCTTTGTGGACGCAGATGAAAGAGGATGAGGAGGAGGAGGAGAAGGGTGGTGGGGTTTCTTTGATCGGAAGGTGAAGAGAGCAAGGAGAAGAGAGAGGAGAGTGAGAGAAGAGGCTATGATGAAAGGACGAGAGGATGGGGACGTTGATGACGAAATGAAAGAGATGATGATCTTCTCCATTCATAATAAGACATGAATTCCGCCGACTGGATAGAATCTGAGTGCCGTTTTGTGGGGTGGGAGGTTGTCGTTTAGGAACCCTAATGTGGTGGTGGGAGCGAATTTGGAGGAAGGAAGGAGAGAGTAGAGAAGAGAGGAGAGAAAGGGGTTAACTCGTGACTCGTCTGAGTTGGTAACTGACTAACAAGACTAGACTGTGTCAGGGGATAACTCGAGCGCGTGCGGTTAATCAAAGCGTGTGCGTCTGTATTTAATTTTTAAGGAAAGTTTCGAATTTGAGTTTAAAAATTAAAAAAAAAATTATATTATAAGAGCTATTTTTTCAAAAGGTCAATAGTATTGGAAAAGGATTAAAGTAATGTCACTTGCCATCCCTAGAGTAGAGTAGGGGTGTAATCGGTCCGATTTTGGGCTGACCATCAACAGCAGCCCTTCTGGCCCAAGAAGCAGGGCAGCAGCTCTCCTTCCTTCTTGTCAATGGGCCAACTCAGCAGCCCTCTCGGCCCATTAGAGAATCGGGCTTAGGCCTGAAACCGGACAGTTCGGTCCTATTCTGATTTTTTTTTTTAATACAATTTTTTGACTGACCAACCAGCCCAGCCTATCCAAATCAGATTCCACCATCTAGCCCAACCAAAACAGCCCAACCCATCACCAGCAACCCTCCTGGCCAAAGAAGCAGGCAGCTCCAGCAGCTCTCCTTCCTTCTTGCCAATGGGCCAACCCAGCAGCCCTCTCGGCTCATCAGACAGCCTCTAGCAACCCAACCCAAAACATGTTGTAAAGGAATGCGTGGGAGGGGATTCGAACCCCCTCCCTTTAGCTTAGAATCAAATTTTTTAACCAGCGAAGCAAAGGAAACTTTTGATAAATATTATATATATATATTTATATATATTAAATATATATATATCGGTTCTTCCGGTTCTACGGTTCGATTTACGGATTTTAGTAGGAGTAGAACCAAACAGAACCGATTCTGCTACGAGTAGAACCGATTCTGCTACGAGTAGAACCAGACTGAACCGGAATTTTTCAGTTCAGTCCGGTTCGGTGCAAAATGCTCCGATTCCGGTTCAGTCCGGTTTTCTTACACCCGAGTAGAGAGGCCATTCCTAGAGTAGAGAGGGATTTAGGGATTTTATGAAGCTTCTTTTACGCCACAAAATATGGATAATTAGATTTCCATATTTAGCCATGAGTCAAATACATATAATGATATATCTCAGGGCATTTAGCTTCCTCCGCAGTCAACCATGAACCATTTCTTGTTTACATCACATTCACATATGCATAAACAAATCCATGTTGCTAAGATCATCAATTACAAGGCCATCAGTTGCATTTATAAAATAACTAAAATACATTTAAAAAACTTTAAAAAAACTGAGTCAAAGGCAGCTTGATGAAAAGAATTCTGCCCTTAAAACAGAAGCTATAACTACAAACAGGAGGGGTCAGCTGAAGAGCACGTTAATGACTAGCACTGTCAGTATCATTATAACCTAATGTACGTTTTTTTCGTGTATACCTTTTCGCGTCCAACACTCCTAAAAACTCGGTGAAACTCTCGGCAACCTATCTTGAACATACAAAGAAGTAGAGGGGCAGCTATCTAGATAGAAGGGTAATGAATATTGTCATGGAGCTGCTGACAAGTATCATAGCCCAGCCTTGACTGGCTCGACATACGTTATCTGACTGAGAAGCTTGTAAAGATTTCGAACCTCTTGATGAAACTAGCTTGAACATTGCGAAGCACACGAAGAACAAGCTCACCGCTAGCACGGCCAGCTCCTTGCTTACCAGATTTTCTTGATCATTCACAACCTTTTCAACATCAGACCTAAAGAAGATATGCTCGTTAGCGGAAAACTGAAATAGAAAATCCGAAGAAAACACTTCAGAAAACAGGAAAGCACTGCAAGAATAAGACTAAGCATAGAATCTCTCACTTGCAGAAGAGGTTGTCTGACTGTTCCACTCAAGTTAAAAACGAAATGTTTTCTTAACCAGTAAATAAGCACTGTAATAAAAGGCTATTTTCCACTTAAACTGGTCTTTATCTTTCCTTTTACAGAGAACAATTTCATTATGAAAGTTGTGAGAAATGTTGTAAATGAACTTTGATGACAAGGTTAGATGATTCACACCTTATCGCCATATTTTCTCCGGCCAATGCATCCAAACGAGATAAGACAACACCTTTCCATGACTCAAGGTCCATGAGTTCCCTATTCTGAGAAGAAAGGAAATAAAAGGATCAGCAATCATTATAGTCCTTCTCCTTATAAAAGCACTAGGAGGCAAACAATACCATATTCTCTTTCCATTCCATGAGATTCTTAATTTCTCTCTTGCTTTTCTCCAACAGCATTGATGTTTTCGATAGCTCATTATCAAGCTCTGGAAACATATCATCTCGTCTCCGATTCAATTCTTTGAGATATTCCTCCAGGATAGACAAATTCAGCTCCAGGGATCGCACCTTCTGCATCAAGATCTTCAGCACTGTATCACCGGGGATTCTGCCAGCTGGCTGTTGTCTAACTTCAGCAACAGGATCAGAAGTCTTGCTCGTGCTCTCAAGATTCTTCACATTCATATTTAGCTGTTGAGTATTGTTTTCCATCTCTAGACCAGTATTGTTCTCCTCAATTTTTTGAACTCTTACACTTCTTACCTTGTCAGTTTGATCTGAATTTATCTTCAAATGTGGTTCCAAAGTTGTATTAGGCTTTGGCAATTTATTGGGATAAAGCTCTTCAGATGACACAAAGAGATCTTCAAGCATTCGTTCAATTGCATCTACTCCATACACCTCAAAAGTATTCAATGTACAGTAAAATTCAGATCCATAATGACTAAGTAAATTCAATTTCAAATACCTCACCCATTTGGGCTCAGGCAGCTTAAAGCTCTGAATGTGCTTGACATTTGCGGCAGTGAAATTTCCCAATAGAGTCCATGTTTCAGTTGGATAACTTAAACTTCCATGCAGTTGCAAATGCTTGAAATTAGAAGAATAATGCTCAAGGTTTGCAATTTTGACAACATCTACCAATGTCTCATCTGAAAGCTCAACTACGACAAACTTCCCTACAGCAGAACAAGGGTTTCTCAGGTATTTGTCATGATCCTCCCCCAGTATGTTAGATGCTCCTTTTGCTTCCTTATTGTGTGCCAGAACCTTTGCACCCTTGCGTGCAGAGGCGTAGTTGTACTCCTTGCCATCAGTTTCAAACCGGTGGGTGATGTTAACAAGCTGCTCGGGGATGCCTTGGCCCTTTTCTTGCCTGTTTTTGTGCTGGAAGTCATCAAAATTCAGATACGAGGAATGATTAGTTCTCACCCCAGAGAGCTCTTTTGGGTTACACGTCACCAGTTCTTCTGAAGTTTCCATTCCACATACTAACGGTTTGTAACCTAAGAAACTCCAAATCAGGTCTTCTCTATCTGTCTTGGCAAGCGAGTACTTACGATATGAAAAATCTGAATGAACTGTAGAGTCATTACAACTAACATATACATAATTCTCTACTAGTTTCCCACTAGTGTTATCACCGCTTACATTTGACTGTGCATCATCCCGATCATCTTTCAAACCAGTGACACATACTAGACTTGTGTTATCAAGAGTCAAAATCCTGGAGAGTGAGTAGTTAGAATCTGCAAACTCAGCACGAACCTTGCACCCATTATGACTAACAGACACGTTACTCTCTAGCAGCTCATTGCTAGTTTTATTACCACTTATATGATCATCCCAATCAACTTTCAAACCAGTGCCAAATGCTAGACTATCGTTATCAATAGGAAAATTCCATGAAAATGAGTGAGCATGAACTGCGGTACTGTTTCCACTACCAGACACATTACTCTCAAGAAGCTTTCCATTCATGTTTTTACCACTTATATTCGCAACCACCGACTGTGCATCATGAAAAGTCAAATTCCCTGAAAAACCCAGAATCAAAATTCATCTAGTATTAAACCCAAAATAAGCGAACAATTTTGTTCCACTCTTAACATAAAAATGGCAGATATAATGCTCAGTTTCTTCCATTAAACCCAAAACTCCATCATGCCCACTATTTCCTGGATTATCTAAAAGTGACTTTGCACAATCAAGTATCCAATTTTTTCCTAAGGAACCAAGCAACACAATTAAAGGCTCCAACTTTTGTTCATTTTTGTCAACATTGTCATCTATTGAATTTTCTGGGCAACCAAACAGAGAACCAACAAAATCCAATTTACATGCGCAAACAAAGGAAAGAGACAAAATACAAAATGGGTTTCCCTAGCAATGCAGAACAAAGCATAAAAAAGCTGAAGAAAGTGGCAATAGGTCAGAAAGGAAGAGATTTAAGAAAAAAGATTTCACCTTCACTTCCATGGAAACGGCCAAGAGTTGCAGAGAAGAAGAAGACAAGACCCCAAAGCAAGAAGCTCAAAGGCCAGGAAAGATGACAGGATGTGGTTTTTCTCTTGCTGCCAATGCTGATGTTGTTGCTTATGTTTCTGTTTTTGCCATGGAGAGCCTTCTTCATGCCTTATGTAACCGGAGAAAAACCAAAAGAAGATGGGTTTTTTTTTCTTTTTTTTTCTTTTCTTTTAGTGGGTTCCCTCTCACGTTTTGCTTCCTCGGATACTGGAACAAGAAAGGCTTTTAATTTGTGATGTCTCGTGTCGAAAGTGAAGAAGAAGAAGAAAATGTCAACACAACACTAACACAACACATGTATGACATTAAAAAGGAAAAAGGACATGAACATCCATGATCCATGATCAAATTCCATGTGGTTTGGTTTCTTGCATTTCCATAATTTACATAATCCATCTGCTCAAAAAGAAAAATCCATAATCCATGCCTAAAAGTTTCTGTTTCTGTTTTATATTTTGTGGTTTGTGCTGCGTTTTCGGATAATCTTGCACATACCACAATGTCCGAATCCAGAATTCAAGGGGCAGTTGGGATTTCTCTTTTTTTTTTTAATGTGTTTAAAATGTAAAAAAAATAGGGTTTATTTCTTTTATGGAATTATGTGTAACTAATCTACAAAAGTAAAATTAATTAGCACATGAAATTAAACACACAAAAATAACCTTAAGTTTAGTCCTACTACTGCTCGGCCTGGGTCACCGATTCTCGATTAGGCCGGCCAATCTGGTAAGATTTTGGTAACTATGCGGGAAGAACCGAAATGAGAAGGTGATTTATTTAAGGGAGAGAGAGAGAGAGGTCTGAAGGTGACAATAACTATACTAATTGTATGTTTTTGGGGTGACAATAGTTTTGGAAAGAAAAAAAGAAACAGCTGGTGAAGTATGTTCATTTGAATGACTACAATAGTTTGTTTTCATATGGAAATGTTCATTTTATAGACAAATCCTCAATTTCTATCACCTTTCTCAAAAAACCTAGCTTCAACTATTTCTGCAGAATCCCAAAATTCAAACATGTAAAAAATGTAAGGGTGATGAAATAACTTGGTAACCTAATCTGATTAATATATAGACTTAACAAAATTCTGCAAGAACATCTTCGCTCATGCTCTCAAGCAGCTGAAAAGATTCCCGCGCCGCTGTTGTAGTGCAGTGACCAAGTAAGCGTGGTGAGCCTGCGCATGGCTGCAACTCATTGTTAGGTGCTTCCTTCAGATGCTGGCAGCGCGTAGTCTAATTCGTGCAGTAGTTCTTTTTCCATGAAGGGAAGGCTTCCCGGATCTTCCTCCTCCAGAACAAGACTTAAGCGAGTTTGAGGAGGGTAGTTGTTTAAGATATAGTCAATTTCTTCTCCACTGATTTCCTTCTGATGAATAAGAACCTGCAATAGAAGAATAGGAAAATGCAATCAGTTAACTTAATTGGAGCACCACAATACGATCAAAAGCGAAGGGTTGAATCTAAAGATGGGTGCAAGAATGAAAATTTATGATAATGTTGAGAAATTTAAATCCCATGTTTGATTTTATGCATTAACCACAAAGAAATAAAGCAGAAACCCGATTTAAACCCCATAACCTCCACATCAACCATCAAACAAGAAAAATATGCGATTCACGTTCAACATTAGATGCTCAATTACCTTTACAACTTTGAACAGAGCAGCATTATGCTGTCTCAGCAATGAAATGGTTTTTGCATACATATCACGTATTAGCTTCTCAGTTCTTTCTGCAACTTCATCATCCAGATTGAAGTTCACAGGAGGCTCAATAAGGTCATAGTCATCATAAAGTGATCCTTCGAAGTCCAGGCGTGGGCCTACAAATCTAGGATTCTTTCTCCAAGGGGGTGGTTCCCCGTGTATAACCATTGGATTCTCGAGGTTCCATCTGTTGGCAGAAGACAGGCCTGAAATTAACACCAATATATAGAGCAGAAACTCAAACAGTTCAACAATGGACAGGGGCCAACATGGTTATAATTTTACGAGCAAGCCAAGATGCATCTGCAAGGGAGGCAACTGATGCTTTTGATGTATCCCGTCCATAAATGACCTCTTCAGCTGCCCTCCCTCCAAGAAGAACCTTCACAGAAAAGAACTCAACAAAATCAATTTAAAATTAAGGATTAATAACAATAAGCAAGGAATTAAGTTCAAACCTGAAGGCGATGCAGCAATTGTGGTCTGCGCTCAAACATGTATGACTCATCATCAAGACGCTCGAACACAATTTGTGATAACGTCTGCAAATATAACTTCACATGGATTAGCAGGTATACAAGCACAGAAGAGAGTACTTTTGTATCATTCAGGTAGTGAAAAAGATGACAGCTATGCAGAAACTACAAAACCATGCCAGGATGAAAATTTTAACCATGTAAGATAACTATTCATAAATATAGGAATCTGGGCCTATGATTTGGCGGAAGTGTGAGCTTAAATTTGAACATGAAATCCATAAACATCTTCTCAGAGTAACAGGCACAAAGTTTTTGAAAACAGGGGATCACAATCATTTAGGAAACAGAAAGAGGACCTGACCGCGAGGGACTATTGAAATGCGATCACAAGGTTCAATTTTTGCATTTTCATAATGCCTGAGCAAATGAGAAGTTATTGCAAGTCCCGCTTCAGTAGTAGCTCTGCGGCATTGTCCTTGATGGCCCAAATCTACTCCAACACGCTTTGGTCCAACCGTGAGCCGGTCCACTGCATCATCCACATCTGACTGAAGAATTGATCCATGTCCTTGCCTGACTGCCACAAGGGCAGATTCTTGGACAAGTTGAGCCAACTTAGCTCCACTCCATCCTAATAATTGGACATAGGATTTCAGATATTGAATCACAAACTCAAATGGAACCTCGAAAGACAAAACATACCAGGTAAGTTTTTTGCATAAATAGATAAGTCGACAGAGTCTGACATTTTCACTTTGCTTGCATGGATTTTCAAAATTTCTAATCTCCCTTTAGCACTAGGGGGGCGAATTTTTATCTGCAAAAGAGAAGACTGTGCATCAGAAAATCAATGCTAGCATGAAAATAACAAACTCAACGGTAAAACGCACCTTATCATCAATAAGCCATTTTAATTTCAGAAAAATCACAACATGCACATAGGACTAACAACTTGACATCAGCCAAGTGCAGTAACTCCTCAGTATTTAGCAGAGTTTTTTCTTTTTAATATTTTATTCATAAGCCTTCGACTAGTAACAAAACCAAACCTTGCGATCAAAACGACCAGGACGAAGAAGAGCAGGATCCAACAAATCCCTACGGTTTGTAGCACCTAGAAATATAACACCTTTGCCAGTGTCAAACCCATCCAGCTCTATTAAGAGCTGGTTCAATGTAGTTTCCCTCTCTTGAGTGGCAGCGTTATAGAGGTGGTCAGTAGATTCCTTGTAAATTCCTTGGCGTCTGCTCACAGAAGCAAAACAACAGAGAATATTTAGTTTTTTGTACCAAATTTGATATGGTTTAAAGCTGAAAGCATCTGTATGAGGTTGAGTGACCACACTAGGATGAAACCTTATGTTAAATTTGGCATGTAATATGTTAGATATAACTCTAGGGCAACAGAAAATTAGCGAAATTACATAATCAACAAAAGTGCCCGTACCTGGTTGCTAAGGCATCAATCTCATCAATGAATATAACCGATGGCTTATTTACCTGCATGGAAACCACAACATTCTCAGTGATCACGTCAAATTAAGTACACATAACAAAAACTTGAATTCCTTGGCATCTAATAGAGGCAACTAATGAAGGCATTAAGGCTGCAGCACATAAAAAGTAAATAAGAGAAATGTGCGCAATCCAGTTACCTTGGCTCTCTTGAATAGATCCCTGATACGTGCAGAACCAACGCCAACTAAAACTTCAACAAATTCTGACCCAGCCATTTGATAAAAAGGGACTCCAGCTTCACCAGCTATGGCCTTAGCTACTAAGGTCTACAGAAAGTGTTAGGAAACTACAATTTTTAGAAAATTCCAATGAAATTCATAAAGCAATTAACAAACTTAACATTACAAACCTTGCCACATCCAGGGGGGCCCTCCAAAAGTACCCCATGCGGGGGCTTGATTCCCATTTTATCAAATAGTTCAGGATTCTTCAAGTATCTCACCAACTAACAAGAAAAGTTAAAAAGTAATGCCTAAGCTTCCATAAATTATACATATTTTTTGAGCGATTTCTGTAAACAGGACATCCAGAGATGGCTATCAAGGTGATACAAGAAGAATTTAGCATTCAGAAACAAGACCATCATATTTTCTTAGAGCATAAAAGAAGTTAGATGCGCAAAGCAGAAAGAATTGGAACGGGGAAAAAAGATCAGGATTGAAATATACTCCCCTGACATTTGAGAGATGGATGATATAATCTCATTAAAGCTATTTCTCATTGGTTGGATATGAAAGGCAATGGATATCTTCTCAGGTTTTTAAATTATCTTCCAGAAGGATAAAGAATAGACGTTAAGCTTAATTTACAAACATATGTGGAGAAACTGGTCTAAAAGGTTTCACAACACAATTCCTAAACTGGTCATGAAGCAATTCAATCTGGTAGATAACCAGGAAGAATACCTCTTGAAGTTCCTCGACCGCTTCATCAATGCCAGCCACATCTCCGAATTTAACTCCAGTTGAACCCTAAAAAAATTTCGTTGTTAAAAAATAGAGTAAAAATCCATGAAGACCTTTGCAAGATTGCAGAAAAGTAGAAATGGTGATACTCAGATACTCACATCAACACGGGCTTCCGCTTTAGACCGTGAAAAGTCAATTCCTTGCCATAAATCCTACAAATTGTACAGACTATATAAGTATAATAATCAGTGGTCAAATACGGGGCGGAAAACCAGCCAGATTATCAAGCCATTGCATATAAGAACATGTTGTAAGATGAAGTAACATTTTACCCATTTCCTGAAATTCTTAGGTCTTCTTGAAAGTGTGAAACGGACTAGCAGGACCATTATCAAAAGCACGAGCGTGATTGGCTTAAGCATCTCAATGCTGGCAGATACACCACCAAAAGTGTAATATTCAGACAATTTAGAGAAGACTCCTCCATCACTGAAAACTTCAGCAACATATTCCCAAACTCTCTCAGAAACACCCAAGATGATGCCAAGAAACAGTTTGGCAAAAGGTTTGGCTATAGGCCATGCAACATATACAGTTGCTGCAAAGATGAAACTTGTAACAGCAAATACAGCAGAAGCTAGGAATCCACCAACTAGAACAGCTGCAGCAGCCATAACAGCTGAGACCATCCCGAGCTCTACCATCATTCTACTAGAGATGGAAGAGGCCACTGGATGAGGATACTGCGGAACCTTACCCACTGTGGACTGCAGTAAAGACAGAGCATAAGGCAATATAAGTGCTTAGACAAATAATGAAACTTCCTTATCTACTGCAGCATGTACTGATTTCTATTCCTTATGTTCACTGACTTTTATTTCACTCAGGAAACTTGTATTCATAGACCAATGAAATATAGAAAAGGCCAAATTTCAAATAGAAGCACCGAACTAGCATCCAATCCTTACATAAAATGACTAGTCACATTAACATCATTTTTCTAAAAGTTATTTCACATATAAATACTGTTCTGTAAATATGACAAGGAAATTTAGTCTGGAGTCCAAGTTTCTCACACTCAGTATCAACATTTCCACTTGTATTCAGATGATTCTACCTAATCTATAGAAGAGGAATTGGAAGATAGACTACCATCAAGCGCTTCTCTATTTCATAGCGTGGACCTGTATACTCCCCCAAAAGTGCTTGAGCTTCATTCTCCTTCACCCTCATTGCCCTACAAGACACAGCCACCCATCAACAAACCAAAGCATAAAGATGTAATGAAAAAAAGGAGGAAAGCAAAAAGAAAAACAAAAGTTGCAGTAACTTTGAAATGCCCCACCATTTAGTTCTATGCAAGCTCTTCTCACCCGGAATTTCCTTCAAATCCACAACAAAGTCTCTGTAACCATTCCCGTAATTACTTGCTACAACCTCCTTTGAAGTCAGCAACTCAACCTTGTCGTTCTTCATTGCTTTCCTGAACTCCTCAAGGCTCATTTTTGGCAACTCCTCTAAATTCCTATCAAACATATCTTCCTCCTCCTCGCATAAGTCTGCATTAAAAATCTGCTCCGGCACATAAAGCTTCCCTTTGTATTCCCTTAAAATATCCTTCAAATAAACACCTCCTTTATCATTGTCACTCTCAGTCCTCTCTGTCTCTCGCTTTCCTTTCATATGCAATCTCTTCATCAGGAATTCAAGAAGACCCACATTTTGTTTATTGCCCAAACTCTCTTTTTCCTTCGAACTGTAAAACTTGTCACCAACTAGGTATCTGGGTTCAATTTGGCTGGGGTTTTGCTTCAAAACTTTAGTGATAAAATCATCTTTGTTACCCTCACCAGGCCGTGATGATGAACTCACCTCGCAAAGAACTGTGAATGACCTGCGCAAAAATTGTGGCTTTGACTTTAAGTTTGGAATGAATTTGAAAGAAGTTCTATAGGGTTTGGGGAGGTAAACCCTAGAGGAGAAGAAAGTGTCAATTGTGGCCATTTATGTGTTTGTTTAGCAGAAATGAATGAACTTTTTTGGATTCAACAAGTTAGAATTCTATCACGAAATGTGATGGGAATCAGATTGTGAAAAATTGAGCTCATTTTAAGGTGAAATTAGAGGGTTTTTGAAATTAAGGGTTGGGTTTGGGACTGAAACTCAGTTGAAAATAAGAAGAACGAGAGAGTGAGATGAGAATGTTTGATCATTTATCCAGACAGTCATGAAAGGTTTATGGCTATGGCTTTTGTTGGTCACGGAACGACGAGTCGGTGTTTTGGTTATCATCCGATTCCAAAGGGTCGGGTTGTTTCAGGGTTTTCGGGTATTCTTTTGTGAAGAGTACTGGGCCGTTGTGAAGAATACGTCGGGTTAAAAAAGGAGTAGTTTTCTTTCTAAAACAAGTCTAATTTTGTTACCAATTTATCCTCTTTCAAATATGCTAAGAATTACTTCTTTTTGCAATTTGTCCCTATTTTTTTCTTTTTGTTCATAAATTATACGACCACCATCATTTTTTTCCTCTCAAAAATATTTTACTTAATTTTTTTTATTCTATTTAGACTTTAATATCTATTGTTTTCATCACAATTATTTTATAGTTTATAATCTCTACAAATATATAGTTGACGGTCCTATTTATTTGAATATTTCATTTTATCAAAAATTAAATTTTGAAATTCCACTGAAGTTCTGATTGCTCTAAGAACTTCCTTATTAGGTAATTAAGTCACTAAAAACAATTTTAAAGATATTAGGCTAAAACTCACGTGTTGCATTCGTAAAAAATAAAAATAAAAATAAATTGCAAAAGTAACCTGTAAGGGAAGAAGAGTAAGCAAAGAAAACATCATATTCCCAATTTTAAACGAGGGGAGATGCTCCATAGTCCATACTAATTTCTTGGGAGTTTTAAAGTGGAAGAATTCGTCCTCCACAAACAAATCCAAGCACTTGAAAGCAATTTGCATTCTCATTCGTGTTTAGACAGCGATACTAATCACATCTGCTCATATCGCTAATCAAATAACTAAGCTGTACATACTTCCCCCCTTTTGCAGCTCCACGATAACCAAAAAATACAAAGACCAGTTGTATTAATAACATAACATTTAGTAACTACTATCAGCTAGCTGTTGAATCGCTACTCACCTGTTAGCGTGCGCACCTCTCCCTTTGCATATTCTGAATTCTGTTCTTAATGTGGTAATGCAAGTAATTACAATAGTTGTTAAAAAGGAATCAGGAATTCTTTGCCTTCAATATTCGCAGCAGCAACTCTCATTCAGTGGATTTCTAGGTGTTCAACTTCAAATTTACAGTTCCCTCAAAATCTTGTTTCGCCAGAAACAGCAGCGTGACATAATGCGGCTTGTACAACGTAAGTTGAGACGTGCGTTCTCTATGTACAAAAAGGCAGTCTCTTTTTCTTTTTATTCAAAGGGGATCGCTTTTCTCCTTCTGCTGCGCCTGTTCAACATACTGTTCAGCAAGTTTTTTAACTTTCTCCCCTTCCTTGATGAGGAAATTTGCACTCTTCGCATTCAGGTGGTATTTCATAACCTTGTCGGTAGTCTTCGCCACCGCCCACCTGTATTGTTCGGTAGTGATTATGCCACTCTTACACAGTGGCCTAATGTGCTCTTTGATGTAGGCTTCAACCTGCATGTAACAGAGAGAATTGTCAGAAGGAAACAGTTTTTTGAAGAAACTGATGCTAGGTAAGCTTCGCAAATAGACATGACAACTTCCCCAAGAAAATCTTGATGCACTGATTCTAAACAGTGATGCATCTAGTTGGTACAGGAATAAATAAAATCTCAAGAAAAGATGAGTCATAACGAACGGATCACCAAGTACCTTCTTAGAAACAGAACTGGCAACATCACGTTGTTTGTCAGTGTCCTTGTTAGCTTTATCCTTCTTCGACAGTTTTTCACTTTTTTTAGAATGGTTGAGTGAATTGCCGTCAGATGAAGTTTGAGCAACAGATGATTTTTTTTTTTCCTTGGATGGGCTTGCCGCACAACTTTCATTTGTACCAGGAACTTCATTCTCAGAGGTAGCTTCAAAGTTGGTGAGCCCATATAGTTTCAGTGATGCTTCTTCCGGGATCTTGTCTATCAGTGGTTCCTTGTCTGGACCATATAGTTCTTCACATTCCGCAAGGGAAAGTTCTTCACCTTCTTCACCAGGTACGGACTCTGGGAGAGCACAAGACTCATCAGCCCCACTGTCCATGGTTGGGCCAATGACGCATGCACTGATATGACTCTTTGGCGTGGAGGAAGAGTCCTTGGGATCTTCAATATTACCCAACCTCCTATGCTCTTCAGAATCTTGAACATCATCCCCACTTTCGGATTTAAGTGTTGAGAAGACAACCTTCAACCTCGACTCATTTTCTTCTACTGGTAGCTTGGGAACTTGCATAGCAGTAGTACCAATGTAGTCTTCATCTTCTAAATCGTATTCAAAATCACCATATATATCTGCCTCTGGAATAGAATCCATTTCAAAAACATTATCAGGCCCCTCATCTTTGACCTGCACTGGGGAATCATTAACTTCTTGGACAACCTCCATTTTGTACTCTGGGCTACCTGGAGGAGAATCAGATAAAAGGCCTGCATTTCTCAGTGCATCTACAACCTCGGGATCAGTAGGAACTTCATCATCAGCCTGTTTTGATGAATCAACAGAAACTGCTGGTGTAGGCAAAGGACTAGACTCCAGCACTTCAGACTTCTTGTTGCCGGAGCGGTGCATTATTTCCTGGGAGCAAAGGTTCAAATATACTACTTTGCTGTTTGCTTTATCAGCAACCGCCTTCTCAATGTTCACAGCATCTGCAACAGCAAATTCTGTCTCTGCAGTTCTGCGAATTTCTTGCAGATTTGCTTTCTTCAGGAAAAGCTCAGTCAGGCGGTAAAGTTGTGTCTGTAGAACAAATGACTGGAATCAGCAAAATACCAATCAACTGAGTAAAGCCTACATTTAGTTTCAATTATTGGGAAGAATTATAATAATCTGAAAACCAGTTCAATAGTACTAAAAGACCTGTGGTTAACAAGTGAATGAATAAGCGGAATTTTAATCTGAATCCAACTTTGGTGATATTAATGCAAACAAATAAAAATTTAGAACTTTGCCAGGGCAGTTCCCATAAAGGTGCCACCTGAATTGGATATTCTTGAACTGAATTTTTTACTGCTGCAGGTTTAGGAGAGGTATAGGTCGCAATCAGGAGCAAGGTTAGTGGTAGATAAGCTAATAGTCAACAAAGTCAACATTATTGATGATATGGAGGTGCCTAAACATCAGTGGACCAGTGAAGCAATAGTGATGCTTTAAGCAGAAGGCTGAACCTACTTCTACACTAGTTCCACAATATCCTTTTCACATTCTAGAGCAAGCAACCCAAGCATGCTAAAAGATGTATACTATCAGTAGCCTATATACAAACAGCAAGCTCTCAGCGTAGTTATGGAAAAGCTGAAACAAGGTAGTGCTGCATTGCTTACCTGCCTAACTGATGTGGGGATTTTGTTATGGCGGCAGCATGCTAATACTGGTCTCATGTCTATTGGAAGTTGAGCCTGCATTCAGCAACCAGAATAGTGAATGGGTATAAAAAAAGGTTATGTTTCTTGAATCAGATGGTGAGAAAATCAGTTTCATAGGAGGCAAATCCATACCAGCAATGGAAAATTTCCTTTAAGCACAGCAATGTCTTCATTCTTTTCATGGGCTACATTTTTACCAGCAGCAGCATTTTTTCTGGCAAGCACCTCCAAGGCCCACTTTCTTTTATCAATCTTTTTATCATCAGATTGAACCCCTGTTGCCTTCTGAGAATCAACTTTAGAACTACCAGATGAAGCCACCGTAGATCCTTCTGGGTTCCTTTCCTGTTGTGCTTTCCTTAAGGAAGCCTTAACCTTCATGCTTGGAACTTTATCCTTAAATCCGTTATCATGAACAGAAGGAACACCAGGCTTTGATGACATTTTATTAGGTTCAGCAAACTTTAGACTATGATCATCAGGCGATGGCTTTTGAACTTTCTCTATTGAAGTGAAATTTACTTTATCCTTTTGGGAATTGCTTGGACGTGTAATAGCAGAGAGAGGCTTGACATCATCCTTTCTTGGAAAAACAGATGTGTCTGCTAAATACAATCTGGAGAGGATAGGATTTTTCTCCTCATACTCGTGTGATTGCTCCATCCCAGAGCCTTCAGGATTCTTCCTAAGGAGGCCAAGAACTGACTTCAAGGTTGCAATTTTTTCAGGCTTTGTGGGGCCCATACAACGATGCTTCCAAAATTCAACCTCACAGTCTCGATCCCATGCACGTTTTCGTTTCCCATTAGAATCAGCATAAATTTTCTTCGTCAGATTCTCACGAACTTTACCCTTCTGCAGCATTGCCTTCTTTGCTTTCAGAGCAGAAGGAGGTAACTTCTTCACAGTTTCTGTTGGAGTTGAAGCTATAGCAGCTCGGAAGGCAGCAAGAAGTTTTGGGTCAAAACGGTTTTCCTCAATTGCCGGAGATTTGTTACGTACAGCTTCTCTTATTTCTTTTCTAAGCTTTTGAACTACAACAGTTGACTCCCTGTCATCTCCAACTCTCATAATCTTTTTTACTCTCAAACCTGACACGCACTCTGTTTCTTTTGACACTTTATTAGCAGGGTTCTGTTGTGCAAGCCCCTTGGAAAGTCTTCGACCAGTTCCTTTAACTACACTCATTATATCAATAGTGTGTTGCTCCTTCTGTGGAAGTTTTTTTGATGTGTTATCTTTGGAAGCTTCTATCTGGGGGTTGCATTTCTGTGAATCATCTGGGACAAAGGCATGAATTTTAACTTCAGACCTCCCTTCTGCTTTAATTTTCTTTATAGAAACTGCAGCTTCGTTCTTATTGGCTTCATCATCATTAGCATGGAGAGCATCATCACTGCTAAATACCAGGGATGGAGAAGAGGCAAAAAAGAGGGGTCAAGGATTTGGGAGATATAAACATTAAAAGAGATTTACTAACAGGCAAACATGTATATACACTTGACTATGTTCTTAGCTTTTAGCCCTTATATGCTTCTCATTCTTCTAGGGAACAAGAGCAAGAGATGCTTGATAGCTACTTTAGACAGGGAGAACATAGGCAACAGCTATTAGCATCATTGGAAAGTAAGAACAACTGTAGCCACATACTGAGCAACTGATAGTGTGAATTTGAGATCTATTGACGTCTGATTACATAGGAACCTGAGCAGCAAGATCATGCGGGCAGGCACTAATTGCCAACAAATAACAAGAGTAAATTTGAATACATTAGAATTGCAAGTAACCTGTTATTTGTGCGTTTTCTCTTTAAACCAACAATATCAACAGCCTCCTCACTCGCAAGAGGTAGCATCTTATCATCTGCAAAAAAATGCACAATAAGGCTACATATTGTCCAAATGCTTTAGATAAAAAACATGAAAATGGAAAACTACAGGAAATGGATTTAATCTTCCATAGTCAAGGACTGCAATACATGATAGAAATTTTAAGCAAAGTTATATCTTACAGCTGTCCGTTCAGTGCCTCTAAACAAATTTCAGAAAAGAAAAGTACCTTTCATCAGGGATACTTCAGAAAGACTTTCTTGCTTTACATCATTAGTCCCTTCCCCTTCACTTCCATTGCTCTTCATGTCATCAACTGGTAGTAGGTATCATTGCAATTAACTATTCTCAATAAAAAAATGCGAAAAGCTACTAGTTGCATGCTATACTATCCCTGAAAAAGAAAACAAAAGAGGCACGACAAGAAAATACAAACTAGAACAAACTCATATTTTGGCCCCCATGTTTATTCAAAATATGCATTTTAGCCCGCATAAAAAAATGTGCAAACTGCACCACGTGTTTGTCCAAATATATCAATTTACCCAATTGACAAATTTAATTCCAAATAAAGAAATACTAAGTAAATTGCACCGTCCTCTTCATTACTGTTGTCCTCACTTGAACCAACGTTACAGGGTGCAATTCACTGTGTTTTTTCTCTTTCAATTGGAATTTGTTAGGGGCAAATTGTTCTAATAGGAAAAATGCAGGGTGTAATTTGCACGTTGCTTTACACGGGCTGAGTTGCATGTTTTAAACAAACACAGGGACCAAAATATGAGTTTTGCCAATATTATGTCAATAAACCAAGGTAAGGACCAATACTTCATTCACTTTGAGAAAGTTCAGCCCTTGCACAGAAGACTGGAGTCATTAAACAGCTTTCTCAGAGTATTTCTAATACCATAAGAGCTACCTGGTTCACTCATTTTTCGTCAGCACAATTGGTTTGTAACTTACTAAGCATCAATGAGAAGTCTCACCTGCAGATGTACCACATGATAAGGAAAGTTCATGTTTGTGTATCCCCAAAACTGGTTGAACATCAGTCTTCTCAAGAAAAGGTGTTTCTGTCTTGGGAATATTGCATGCCGGATTAACTGTGTCGCCTTCCAGTACATTGTCAACTTCAAGCATTGGATGAAAGCTCTGACTCACTTGTTCAGTCCATTTATTTCCCCCAACCATTGAGACAACAAGAGCAGTCTCTCCAGCATCAGCAACAGATACAGACAGCTTTCCAGAGAAAGCAGCCTCAGCCACAAAACTACTTTCAAGACCACATTCGCTGTCTGGCCTCTGTATTGAAGTTGCATCAGATTTCTGTGGCGCTTCACCAGCTACACATCTAGAACAAAATTCAAACAAGAATACTTTTTTCTTAAACATGACAAGGAGAAAACTTAGGTATTGAAATCAAAGATGCTTGCCAGAAAAATCTACAGAATATTTCTCTCAAACACAGAGGAGGTAACTGGAGACTATGGATCCACTTGATTTTGTTCCTAAGATTCAAAAACTTTTGGGACATGGGTTCAGATAATAACCAACTGATCGAAGGGGTTCCCCTACCTCTAGAAATAGTGATATAACCAGAAGTTTATATCCTAATCAGTTGCCAGCCACCTAAAAAAACTAAGATGGGAGATTCAGTCCCTTTACAAATGCACTCCATGAGTAACTATGAGGTAGCAATTGCAGAAAATATACTGAGCAATTATTTATAGAAAAAAGGTTTTGCATATAGAAGAAATCTATTTCTTGATCAGATCCTGATATATGACTCCAATAGGAAACTGTGAGGATCACTTCTTAGTACGGAACAGACAGCCGAATGCGGCCCAACAAAACAATCCCTTACTGATTACCTAGGGCATAGCCATGTATCTTCAGATGTTTCTTCCGTATCAAATCCAACACAAAAAGCATGGTACCTGTTTCCAAGTATGCATGAAGATAAGGTTTACAAGGTCAAATATTGGCAACAACAACAACATAAATGTCAAATATATGGCAGAGAAAACCTCTCTTTTGATCTTATTAACAAAAGGAACTAGGAAAAAAGAGGGATATCAACCACTACAGTTTCACTCTAAGCATGAGACTCAGAGGGAAGCAGCATTCATGACCAATATAAAAAATTTATACATGGAGGGAAGAAACTTTACCAGATGTCACAAGAATCGCAAGCAATTGAAGTATCAAGATTAGAGTCATCCTCCATAGTTGCCGCTCCACTTCGAATTTTGCAACCATCTCCATCCAAGCAGATAACTGCCTACAAGTGAGAAAGTACATAAGCATTAGGTCATGATTAACTCACTGGTATGCCATTTACAGGAAAACAAGGTCGTAATTGCTAAGAAAAAATTGACTAATCCGAGAAACTTTGTTTTGCACAAAAGGAACTGAAATGCAACTTTCTCCTCGTAAAAACATTGGACTCCACTACATTGGCCGTACATAACTTGCCCTGATGGAAAATTTCTAACTAAATAATTCACATTTATCCTACATAATCTCAATTCTCAAGTATGTATATTGCATCTCAATCTAGAACCCAAATGTGCCTTTTGAGAATAATGGAAAGATGAAATGCTCACCAGCACAGATACCATTCAACAAGTAAACACACAAATTATGACATGTATGACCAACCAAAATCAACATTTATAGCATTGCTCTAAGATTAGAGCCTTCAACAAGCAGAATAAACTTTGCAATTAGTGGATATAACTTCGACGACTGAACGTGCTTACTAAACTTTGACTCGAATGGTTAACATCTAAACCTTGCTCTCAAGTCTACAACCGGTTTACTAATTAGCTCTAAAACTTTAAAATGAAAGCATATGAATGAAAATTACATTTTCATCAATATAGTATGATGGAAAAGAAAGACTGTTGTTCTTCCCTTCGATACACCAATCATCCTCTCTGCAGCATAAATAAAGGAAATGAAAATCAGTCCCTGCTGAAAAATCCAAACAGAAGGAAATTCTAAACTGAAGTAAAATCATCCAAACGTACTCTCCAATCAATTATCATCATAACTGTTTGCCAATATTCGGTAATGTCAACAAACGTCACAAACATTAATTGTGAAGAAGTAAAGCAGTAAAAACAGCTTAAGTTATTATGGGTATGTAGAAGCAATGGATAACATAATGACCCTGAATCTTAAGCATTCACTTGATCACATTCTGAGGTACCATTCCTTCAACATGCTAAACTAGCTTCCAACTGACTGAACTTTACGTGTAATTACCATTTCAAGATAGCATTGTTAAGTTGCAAGAATATCAAAACGAGTAAAATATGAAGCTAGATAATAGTTTCAGCTGTACGAACAGGGTAACGTCTCCAAGGAGCAAATTGTTTGCTATGTAACACAAAACCATATAGCTAGATGAAAGCGATTGTATTAGGCAGATAAGGTATAAGTACAACACCCAGCACACAAAAGCTACCAAATAAGATAAACCAAGTGAAGAATAAAATATATTTAAAAATTAAAAATAAAACCTGGACAGTGAGTCGTCATCAAGCTTGTTGTTTCCGATAGTATCATACACCTTCAAGAGAAAAAATGGAACATTTAGCCATCACTTATTGCATATATCCACCCACAAAACTCGAACAGACGGGACCTAATAACATTCATATGTTCATAAATGTTCCATCACTCACCGGAACGCAAGTGATCATCTGAAACTCAGTTTGACAAAGTGGGCAAAGATTAGTGATTGTAGCCCAGTTGTCAATGCAGCCAAAACAAAACCTGAAATCTCAAAACAAGCAACACAATGCACCACCTTTTAGTGCCCATTAGACATTCAATCCAAACAAGAAGATGAAATTGAAACGATAGTATAAATACCAGTGTTGACAGCAATCGAGAACTCCCCTGTCAATAATAATATCCATACATAGCCCACATCGTTCACCCTCAAAATCACAATTCTCCTGCACAAAATATCCTACCTAGTTTTCGAAAAGAAAAACAACAATCAAACAACAACCATGGAGTATAAATGTGCAATTACAAACTTCATGATAAAAATATATATTGCAATACAATGCTAAGGACAGTAGCAGGTGATATGAGCGCATTGTCCAGCTACAATTCACAAATGACGCGAAGACACAACCAGAATCCAACACTCAAGACACCACACACAATCCCTAACTGATCAAAACTAAAACCTTCTAGAGGCTATAAATTTACGAAAACTAACACAAACCGCAACTAAACTTGGAAACTTACATTGTTGCGGCTACTATTATCGTCAATTTCAAGCGTCTCAGCTTCTAATAAGTCACTTGTCACAAAATCAACCTCCATTATCATGAGTCAATATATATAGAATCTACACCAACAAAAGAAATAAAAGTTAATGAATGTACTATTGACGTAGCAAAATTGAAGATGAGATGACTGCAATAGAAAAGGGTTTGGAGGGCTAAAATTGGAAACCGGAGGTAATAAGGAGGTTAAGGAGAGGAGCGATGACCTGTGTAGGTGAAGACTAGCTGCGACAATGGAGAAGCTGGATTTTGATTGTGGTGGGATCTGCAAATTAAGACGGAAATGAGGGACGGATTTGTAATTGTGAGGGTCCTCTTGCCGTCTTGCCGTCTTGCGTTCCTTTTTGTCAGAAAGAAACGGTCCCCGAGTTCTTCCTACGTGGCCTGGTTTGGTATGTTTTTTACTCTCTTTTTTTCAACGGAGGTGACTCTGGTATGACTCGAAATTTCGAATTGAAGATTTTTTTACAGTATTTTTTTTACCATCGGTAAACAATTAATAAGCTATATATTATTTGCGCGTAAATTTATTTGGTAAATTACTTTTCTAATATTATTTTTTATAAATGAATATGAGATTCTAAACTGAGTATAAATTGATATTTTTATCACTAATAAATAACTAGAAACTGTGTCCATTGCCTTTATTTTTGTTTATACTTAAAACGAAGTTTGTTCTCTAAAAAACAGTTGTTAAACTAGCAAAAAATCCATTATCATTTTAGCAAGTTTTTGAAAATATGAACCGGATAGAGACAATCAATAGTTTGAGGTTTTTTCTTATTATTTTATAAGTTAACAAAATAATGTTAAATAAACAGTAAAATGATATAGGATTTAAATTAGGCAAAACTATATGTTAAAAATTAAAGATTAAAGTGAATTTTGATCAAAATCTTCAGAACTAAAACTATTTTTCCTCCGTTTTTAACTATTCTCAATTAATTGGATTTGGAAGGCATAGATGGATATGAATAAGTATCATTATATTTTTTTTCTTACCGCAAAATAAGTATAATTATAAAGTTTCAGCTTGAATCTCACTTCCACCCGTAGAAAAAATATAAAATTTAAATTTTTTTATAGAAAAATAAATAAATAAATTTTAAGGTTACTTTCGAATTAACTAAGATCAACTTCGAAAAAGAAAATTTTAAAGAGTTATCACTCCCGAGCTAAATTAACTTTGAAAGGAGAATTTGAAGGAGTTGTAAGATCAACTTAAAAAAGTAAAGCATTAATTGAATAATTGGAAAAATTTAGTTATGCTATGGAAAACAAAACAAAAAAATGGTTTTAAATTAGAATGCAGCGTTGACTTCAGAAGTACTTTTTTTTTTATATTATTATATTTGACTTTTTTTCCACGTTCATTGTATCTTCCATTAGTAGTACATCATAATGTAAAACTGCATTGAAGAAACGAATAATGAATGGAAAATCATCCCTTCCCCAATTATTTGTTGAATATATAAAGACGAAAGCTTAATGCATGTTGGAGGTGTTTTAATTTAGTGTATGAATATTGCCATCTCGTGAGTGAGTGAGACTAATTTGTATTATCTCAATATATCTTGGATCATGAAGAGGCTACTACAGTTTCCAATAGGGTTAGCTTTTGACATTTGGTAGTAATCCACAAATTAAAATAATTGTATATTACTAAATCAAAGTATCAAATCATGTTGGATTGTTGGATTTCCATTGACAAAGTTGACAGAGGAAGCGTCCGCCTGCGGATAATATTGAGAATCAAAGCTTAATTAAAAACCCAAATTTTTTTTCTATAGAAAGGAAATGGAGCCATGTTAGTAGAGCATTGACATTGAGGATTGTTTTACTTGTCTACTCTAACGCAATGAGAACGTGAAACCCAAATTTTCCAGTGCAAGCAATGAGGGAGAACTGAAAACTTTATCAAACACCAACCCTCTAGATCGAAGAAGATCGCCACCCCAGGTAAGCCTTCTTCCACATATGTTTAGCTTAATTTGTAAAATCTTACAGAGAAGTCGTATATAATTAGTTGACTTTTCTGAAAGGTTGAAGCTTTCTTTCTTTTTTTGGCAATACAACACTGGCTCTCAACATGATTAAGCGATTAAGCATCTTCTTAAGTGTTTTTGTACTGATAATGATACAAATGGTGGATAAAGCAAGCAACTTTTTCAGTTTCTCCCCTCTTTATGTATCTGGGTCCTACTTCTACACAGTAGTTTCCGTATTCTATGGGGATTTTTCCTTCTTTTTTCTTGTGCAGTTAATTGTTGAAAAGTGATGAGCTTTGACCAACTAAAAGGAATGTATGCCAGATTTAGGCAACTGGGTTTTGTGTTTTTTTCGATCATTGATGCGGTGGGATCGATCTTTGATGACAATGTCATCATCCAAAGATGGATTTTTATGTAGATCCATCTCCCGGAATCCTCCTATAATTGGGACATTCCAAAAAAAAAATCAATGTCACCAAGACTTGCCTTAGCTGATATTTAGTGGCTAAAACAAAAGAATGTTGTGTTTTTTCTTCTCATATTTGTTTTCTCTTTGGGGAAAAAACTATCACAAATTATGTGAGAGGTCGTCCCAGCTAAAGAGCTTATGAAATTATCTTCCTTTAACTCGATATATTGCTTGTATTAATGGATTGATTGGTATCTTGGATGTGGCAGGATTGATATCTAAAAGTTGTTGCATAAACAATTTGTGGATCGTGTCACACGTATAGGTGCAGCATCAAAACTATGCGTTCTTTAAAAGGCTGCTTTTCATTGAAGAAAACCAGTAAAATTCCTGCTGGGGATCCAACCAAACTTGCATCAGAAACGCCTTGTAAGTAGAAAACTAAAGGACTGGCCTGACTAATCAAACCGATCCATTCAAAAGAAAATGTTTTTTTTTCTCTTGGATTTTCGCACTTGTGTCCTGTCACACGTATCCGATGTAAGGACAGATGATCCTGGTGTCACTCGTTCATACTTCATAGCAGTAAATTACCTCTTAGTTTTAGCCCATGAAACAGATAGAGGAAAAAAATGTGAGCATTACATTTGATTCTGTCAACATTTTATGTTCTTTAGGCACCTTAACAGCTGATTGCATGCCATTCAAGACATTATGTATTCACTCGTTTTGAAAGTGTTTGTGCTGATGGATTTAAACTTGCATTTGCTAGATGGCTTTAAGATGTTCTCGTGCATCATATCTGTTCAAGGACTTACATGTTTCAGTTTTGGTGGTTCTTGTAATTGCTTTACAGTTACCATCAATGAAATAGAGGCTTTATATGATCTATTCAAGAAGTTAAGCAGTACCATAATTGATGATGGTCTTATCCACAAGGTACCTCCAAAATTATGCTATTAACTTCAAGATGAGTCAATGGACCACTTCACTTAATCTACTTAAGATCATTAATACAGGAGTCTTAGATTTTTTTTCTTCATTAGTTCTTTGAAAACCCTTTTTATCTTATGGCAGGAAGAGTTCAAACTTGCACTTTTTAGCAATAAAAGTGAGCAGAATCTTTTTGCTGACAGGGTGCGTTTTCTTTGCATAACTTCTGACTTCTCTTTATATGCCACTTCTTAAGTTCAAACTTGTAATTATCATCTAAATCTTCTGCATTCTCATTAGATTCATGTTATTTTGTCTTTATGAACAGCACTTTCCTGCATTTTAGCTAAAATTTAAAGGACTATACATTAGGCAGTGAAGGAGGTGCATTTGGTATATCAGAACCAACCAAAATGCAAAGCTCTTAACAATTGCTGTGCCTTTTTTTCTCCAATATAGCATTTGCATGAGAAAATGTCCCAATCCATTATCATCGAGAGGTTATTTGTCCTACGACCTAACAAAGAGCATTTTTATTCCAGTGATGACCTATTTGTGCTTGTTGCTGCTGATGATCATCACCACCCTACCTGTCTACTTCCTCAGCTAAATCAAATTTCATTAATCTGATAACACATGTAATGTTTTTTCTTTTGCCATGCCAACCTATTGTAGATTTTTGATCTTTTTGACATCAAGGGTGACGGGGTTATTGCATTTGAAGAGTTTGTTCGGTCAACAAGTGTTTTCCACCCAAGTGCTTCTGAAGCTGACAAAATTGCATGTATGATAAAGCTTCATGTATTTTTCTTCTTTGCTGCATGGCTTACATGATATAAAATTTTATATCCTCTCACCTATGATTTTAAACAAATGTGTCACCTCTAATGCTGGGAAGAACTCTTATTACAGTTGCATTTAGATTGTATGATCTGCGGCAAACTGGCTACATTGAGCGCATTGAGGTGAATACTTAACAACTTTCCTCTCATCTTTCATTAGATTGCTCTTGTAAACCTTCTCCGCTTACCACGTTACTGCATGGTCTTAAATTGTCGGGTGTGCTATATAGTAGCTACTATAGCAATTAGTGATGTCTATATCCTGTTTTCGTAGTAGTAATAATCATATATTTGCAAATCTAATTTTTGATCATATGAATGTCTGCCATAATGGAAGTTGAAGGAGATGGTGGTGGCCATTTTGAGGGAGTTGAATTTGACACTTTCCGATGATGTAGTTGAATCCATTGTGGAGAAGGTTGAAAAAATTTCATCATACATAATTTGTTAAATTCCACTGAAACTTGTGGCTAACAGTTCTTGTCGTGGTGATTTCTCAGACACTAACTGAAGCAGATACAAATGGGGACGGAAAGATTGATCAAGAAGAGTGGAAAGAATTTGTTGCAAAGAAGCCATCTCTCCTGAAGAATATGACTCTTCCAAATTTAAAGTGGGTCCTAATTTCTCTATACCAATTGGTGTTTGTCTTTCTTTTCATGCTTTTCTGAACTGTCTTTCGCGTCAAATTTTTCCGTTCATAAACACAAAGGTTTTATGATGAAAAGCAAGGAATGGTAGAACTAGATACACAGGAGAAACCGAACAATATGACCCTAATTTCCCCCACAATACGTCAAGACAACCAGGAGCAACAAGAGCCAATAAAACCACAAATTAGCCAATTTGTAAATAGTAAACAGAACGGCGTGAGCAAACTTTTCCCACGATACATCTTGACTGTCTTTTGCTTCATGCATTATCGTGTTGCATAAGCATTGAGCATTGGATTTTAACTTAATTGCAGCATTGCTTTCTTTTATGTTATTGATTCTAGTAGACAAGACTATGGGATAGACTACCTTGACCGCACTGGCCTATCAATTCCATTCTCTTACAGAATTTCTTTCTTCTTTTCTAAGAACAAAACAGAGGATCTCTGAAATTGACGCGCGTTTTTGTGTGCATGAATTGGCGGCAACTTACACATTGTGTAGTAGCATTCCCATTCCCATTCCCATTTTGAGTTCCTTCAGTTTTTTCTATGTATTATGAGGTTCTCGTGTTGTTTTACCGCTTTTAATTTCAAATCTGGTTTGCATTTTCAGGGAATTAACTCTAACATTCCCCAGCTTTGTACTGAACACTGAAGTTCCAGACTATGCAGAATCCTAAAGGAGGTGAGAGCTTTTATCAAGCTATCGTCCCGTAATCGCCAAAGGTTCCGTATGATGTAACTGTACATGAGAATTAAGCTAAATCATGCCTCATCTACTGATTTAAACCTCACTATTAAACTGCGATATACGAGTTTATACGGATTTTTTTCTTCTGGATTTCCTTCATTTTGTTTATACTCACTTTGCGCTGGAAAGTGTGAATGTCTTGGTGTTAAAAGAGTGATAATGAGTGTGGTGATTGTATAGATTGAATGTCACCGGTTACTTATTTGCAACAGTTTTTTGTGTATTTTTACTTGACTCCTGGAGAAGCAATGTTTAAAGTATTCATAATCTTATTCAAGAAATGCTCTTGCTTCTTTGTTTTTATTGGATATTCTGAAAATTCGTGCTCTATACGTGAAAAATGACACTTGTTCTCGATTTTTTTGTATTAATTTATTCTTTGTAAGGAGATTGACCAATATAATTGAGACTACTACTATTGTAACAACAGGAAAAACAGGAACCTGATTCTTGACTCAGTTTGAAGAAATCATGGCCATTAGAGGGGAATTTATGATAAGCTTTAACTAGGACATTTGCTAGCTACTACACATGCATGCACCTGCTACTGGAATTTGTACCAATTGGTGCCCTAGAAGATTGTATGATCCTCATACTGGTAATCCTTATTGTACACGGAATAATTACTAGCTACAAATGGCCATCTATTATTAAGCATCAGAATATAGTTTATAAAAAGTTCAAAATTAAGACAAAAGAGTGAATACAAACTAATTTACAAAATAATAAATATATAAATAAATATTTCAACAATATTTCAAAACAATAAATTCTTTTTAAGAGTTAAATAAAAATCAAGAGCTAATGAGTATCTACATGCTCACTAATTTTTCTTCTCTTTAGTATTACAATCTACCAACAAAAGTAAGTGTTATACCATCATAATTATTGCACAACAAATTGGAATACAGGACGTAAACTACATGTGCTTTTATCGTCTTTACGAATTGGTATTGTAATAATAATGAACCTAATAACTTGACAGAGATTCTGAATAAATTGATGTAAATGTGCAAATTAGGTCCAAAAATCATTATGTAGCTTTTTGATATTCATCAAATTGTTGTTTCTCTTTTCATACAAGAGAAAGCTAAAAAGTTGAAAAACTAAGAAGAGATAAACTGCGAGTAATGAACATCAGTATTATCTTTTAGGAGATTTAAATGAACTTATTGAAAAGCCACATAAAACCTCGAATAATGCATATATAAGTCGAACGTCAAGTCAAGTTGGCTAACCCATCAGCAACTAAATTCACTTTCCAAGAAATACACAACCCTCGAACCTCCCATTGAAGACTAAGGAGATTCCGAATGGAGACCACGAGTACCTTGTACGTTTCAGAGATGAACATATTGTTTGTATATTTGTTAATTTTCATGAAATGCCAATCTAGTGTAAAAGAAAAGAATCTAGTGTCATGTATAAAAAAGACTAAATTTTATACTTAAACTTGGACTTGATATGGGGAGTGTTTGCCTAAAGCAAAAACGGCTTAAACATGAGGACCCAATTGTTCTTGCTGCTCAGACAAATTGTAAGTTTCAATTCCAAAAAAACATAAAAAATTGAAGTCTAGTTTCTAAATCTAATCCCTATATATTTCTTATCATTTTGATTTCATCCTCAAACTATATTCTTTTACAGTCAATGAGGCAGAAATTGAAGCTTTAAGTGAGCTTTTTAGGAGGTTAAGCAGTTCTTTAACTGATGATGGGCTTATCAGCAAAGTAAGTTGAGATTCTGTTTAATTTCTTGCACAAATTCCTTGGCAAGAGTATGAAATTAATCAACAAAACAATTTGTACTAAATATTTCAAGAACATTTGCAATAATATTCAGGAAGAATTCCAGCTTGGCTTATTCAAGAACAGCAAGAAGAAGAGTCTCATAGCAGACAGGGTATATATATATAGTTGTTTTTGTCTCTTTTCTTTCTACCTTTTGTTCTTTTGGATTTGAGGTAAAAAATAAGTTTTTCAGATGTTTGAATTGTTTGACTCCAAGAAAGATGGGGTGATAGAATTTGTGGAGTTTGTTCATTCTCTAAGTGTTTTCCACCCAGCAGCATCCAATGAAGAAAAAATTGCTTGTATGAATATCTCTCTTCCTATATAGTACCTAAAAATAATTGAATCCGCTGGGTTGGTCCGGTGGTGAAGGATTGGGGAATCTCGTAAGAGGTTTCGTGTTCAAATCAGCTTATCAGAATATATTGATGTTTTTTGTGTGGCAGTTTCATTTCAACTGTTCGATATATGGAATTCAGGCTTCATTGAAAGGGAGGAAGTAAGAGAATGAATTTGAAAGATTCCTCTTCAATCATAGTTTGTTTCACTTTTTCTAGCTAAATTCTTAAGAAAAATACCATTTTGATGGTTTTTGGTTTGGAAATTATTTTTTGTTGGTGAAAGATCAAGGAGTTGATTTTGGCGCTTTTAGATGAATCTGAACTGATCCTTCCTGATGAACTTGTTGAAGCCATTATAGACAAGGTAGGTTTCGAAAGACAGAACATGTTTATGTTCGAGACTTGAACTTAAATCCGTACTTATACTTTTGGTTTGTATGTGCGCAGACATTTGAGAATGCAGATTCGAAAAGAGATGGAAAGATTGATATTGAAGAGTGTGAGGAATTCGTGAGTCGCAATCCGTCCTTGCTCAGGAGCATGACCATTCCATATTTGAAGTAATTCCCCTCTTATCCTGCTTCCATTAATGTCCATAACATTAGAAACAAAGTTAACAACACAATAGATCCTATATATACATAATTCATTAGTTAACCTTACTTTACTTGAACCACCCATACTTAACCTTACTTAATTCATCAGTTAGGAAGCTTCTATATATACATATATAATATATTCATGCACAAAAAAGCTCCTTGCAAATTAGGCTGGAAAAAAAACTCTTTGAAACTATTTATTTACTCTTCTCCATCAAAATCATTTCTATGTTTTCTACTGGAGTATTATATTATTATTAGTACTCTTTCTTTCTTTAAATTAATATTTAATCCTTCTGGGTATTTTATCCAGATACTCAATTTAATTACGGCCAGTCACTCAGAGTGAAAGATTTTAAGGTGCTTAAAGTAATAAAAAAAATGAAGCTACTTTGGTATTAATTAACCATTTTCTATTTGTTTATCAAATGTTGTACCAGGGACTACGTACGCATATCATGATCTGAAAGCAAAAATCACAAATACTTATTCTATTACGAGAGTTGCATATAATAGCAAGCCTTTTACAATAAATAATGTGCGTGAAATTGGTACAGAAACACATTTCCAAAAGATGTATGTGTATCTTTTACTAGAATTACGTTTCTGCATTGATTTCACACACATTATGAATTTTGGATAAAATTCATAATTTAGCCTTATGTTTTGTTCAAAATTTGCAATTCAACATTTATAATTGTGGTTCGATTATAATTTAATTTATATATTTTGGCAATTATAAAGTCATTAACCCTTTTTTCTTCTCTATTTATTTTGACTTCTCCAATCTTTTCGACCTAGCTTTGCCACAAAACTAGGACACCATTATGCAAGTATAATTTTGCGTGTAGAATGAAGATATGAGGCCTTGACTCCAAAAAAGAAAGAATAAGAAAACTTGGAACTTGCTTTAAAAGTAAGGTCGATTTTGACTCTGCCCGTGCCTAGGATACAAACACATGCCTTTGTCACACAGTCATGTGCCCCAAGCTGCTGCGTGCCGAGTGCTGATGGGCTTGTGTTTCAATGGGCACAGCCGCACAGGCCCGTCAAATCAAATCCCCACAACAAATGGACACCCTTATGTGATTATTTTCTATTACTCCGTCTGTTAAAGTTTGCAAAACCCTTCCCTTCACGCACTCTTCTAGATTCCTCCATCCACACCCTCACGTTCTCTCTTCATCTACAAATTGGGATTTTGAACAAACCTGGGTTTTGGCTCCTCTCTTCTACTTCATATTTTCTTGGTCAAGCAGCAACATTGAGCAGATAAGCTCCAATACTACTGCTGCTGCTGCTCAAAGAAAGTACACCATGCTTTCTTCATTAAACTCTACTAAAACTAAAACCCCTGTTACAAGACTCTTTCCAGAAAGACCAGAAATGGGTGTAAACCCTCCAAATCTAAAGATGGGTCATTCCCGTTTGAAGCCAGTTCTAAGTTGTTGTTCTTCACACAATCACAGCCCAAACACCATCAATAACCCTGCAAAATCATCCATGACTACTAACCCTTTTGCGCCAATTATAATCACCACAAATCAAGTTTCTCGCAATACAAGCCAGATAAGTAAGGGACATGGAGAAAAGAGAGATCCTGCTCCAGTGGGTAGTCGGCAGATGAAGGTTTTGTGTGGGATTGGGTATTGGATGCAGGGTTTTAGGTGCTTCCCCTGGCTTGCCCTCAACTTCCATATGGCTAACAATCTCAATTTGCAGCCTTCTACGTTGCAGCTTTTGCAGCATTCTGGTAACCTTCCTATGGTGGCCAAGCCTATGTATGGAATCCTATCAGATGCTCTTTACATTGGTGGGGATCGTAGAATACCTTATGTTCTTGTAGGAGGTCAGTTCTTATCATCTATCTTTGGTTTACTTTATTTTTGCCCCATTTATCGTACTTACTCATTTCATGTTGATTCTGCGTATTCTGAATAAAAGTTCATACTTTGTGTACTCGAAATTCGTTTTCATTGCTTCAGATAAGGTGATTGAGTTTCCTTGCGCATTATTTTGCATTTTTGTTAGCATTGCCATAAGAATACTCACTGTATTATTATAATTTGAGAATCTATTTTGTCTCGCATTCAATGGAAGGAAAGAATCTGTTTTTTTTTCTGTTAGCCTGTTCGGTCTTCATTTTAATGAAAGGTAAAAATAGTTCTTTCATGAGGTTCTTTTGAAGAGACTCACTTGATTGCCATTGCCAAGTCATACATTATGGGAGAAATTGGAAATTATGATCTCTAAATTTCGTAAGATGGCTTCTCCAGAAGGTCCCAAATCCTAAAACTTTATCGTGCATAGCAAGTATAGTTGCAACCAACCTTTAGAAAGCTTTTGTAAAATTCACTCTCATATTTCCAAAGACTTGACATGTTTATTGGATGAGCATTATACTGTCTTTAGAGAGAGAAAAGGTACTAATTATACCCTAAAAAATTAAATTTACTGCTAACTGTATTATGGTTACAAACCCCTGCTTTAGTGTTCAATGACTAGTAAAGGCAGTTGATTGATCATCATTCTGATCGAAATAGATGCTCAGTACTTTTTCAGATTCTATGTTGGGGACCGTTGGCGCTCATTCCTGCTGCACGTGAAGCCCTTCCGTTACTTATATCATGCATTCTTCTTGGTAATCTCGGTGCATCCATAGAAGAAGTAGCGAAGGATGCACTTGTTGCAGAGTATGGTCAAAAGCACAGAATTGCAGGCCTCCAATCTTATGCATTTATGGCTTTAGCTGTGGGGGGAATACTTGGCAACTTAGTAGGTGGTTCTTTGTTACTTAGAGCACCACCAAAAACCATGTTTCTAATACTTGCGGTTCTATTGGCTGTTCAACTAGCAGTTTCATCAACAGTGAGGGAGAAATCACTTCGTTTAGCACAACCGTCCGATCAAGATCTTCAAAGAAAATCAATTCGGGAAAGCATAATAAAACAGCTCAGTGATGTTAACATGGCCTTACATGAGGACAGCATTGCCCGCCCTCTCATTTGGATTGTAGCTTCTGTGGCAATTATCCCAATTCTCTCAGGTTCTATGTTTTGCTATCAGACCCAGTGTCTGCAGCTGAATCCTTCAGTTATTGGCACATCAAAAGTGATTGGTCAGTTGATGCTTCTTGCCATGACCGTGCTCTACGATCGCTACTGGAAAGAAGTCCCCATGAGGAGGTTAATTGGTGCAGTCCAGTTTTTGTATGCTACCTCTTTCCTTCTTGACTTTGTTCTTGTGAGGCAGATCAATCTTAGACTCGGGATTCCCAATGAGGTTTTTGTTTGTCTGTTTTCGGGTTTAGCTGAAGTGCTTGCACAATTCAAGATCCTTCCGTTTTCAGTGCTATTGGCGAGTTTATGCCCACAAGGTTGTGAAGCATCTCTCACTTCTTTCTTTGCATCAGCATTGTGCTTATCATCAATTTTTAGTGGATTCTTTGGTGTTGGGTTGGCTTCTATGTTTGGAATAACATATGGTGATTACTCAAACCTACCAGTGGCTATTTTGATACAGTTTGTTGCAGCGCTACTGCCATTAGGATGGGTTCATCGCATACCAATGTCTCAGCCTATAGTTGAGAAGGAAAAGAAGAGAGTTATGAGTAAGAGAACCAGGAAAAACAGGAGGGTTGGAAGAGTGGTTTTGGATTACATTTATGCTTATCGGCGTGAAAGAGAATCTGACACACAGAGGTAAACATTGAAGGACCGAATCAGGTCTTCTATGTTTCATACTGCTGGATTGATCATGTCACGTGAAAACGAGAGGCCCCTTTTCTAGCTGTTCAACCAAGTTGTAATTTCAGCTGCTGCTCCAAGAGATAAGGCACGGTTTCTATGCCTCCTGCTGCATGAGAGCTGAAAAGATTTGATTTTTATCCCCCTTGGCTTGGGATCGGGAAGGCAAGTAACTGATTGCAGCATTGTTCTTCTGGGTTTGATCAAGGTTAAAAGATTTGATTTCCCGTTTGGAGGAATCATACAAAAGGAATCGTCAGGAGCAAGTCTCAAAAAGGAATCCATTCCTCCAGAATCAGAGAGTTTCGAAGATCATCTACACAATCGACAATGGTGAATAATTTCGTCCATGACTGTGCCACTCCAACTTCAAGCAGCGCCCAGATCTCGAAACTACTCTTCTTCAGTTCATTCCTCTCGGCTGCGTCACACATGATCATACCCAAAGATGACGACTTTCCGTCCTTGAACCAGAAGAACGAGTCCATAGCCAAGGAAGAATGATCCGGGATGGGGATTGTTCTGAAAACTTCATCTGACATGTCGAATGCCTCAATCAGGTAGTCTCTAATATGCCAACAGAACACTCCATCCTTGTAGGTTTTCCATGGTGGAAATGTATTGAATTGGGTTCCAGAAAAAGTGAAACCGCCGGAGGCGGGATGGATATTGGGCCGATCCAGTTTCCGCCAAAGATCACCGCTCAGGCTAAACACGTATACTTCAAATTTATAGCCAATATAACTAGGATTCACGACGGTTAGAATCATGACAATCTTGTAGCCCTTGTTCCTCCGATCAAACCCAAACCCATAACACGTAAGCATTGGGTGTTACGGTGCCTCGGAGTGGAGGCGTCATCTTTCTCTCACCGGTTGCAGGGTTACACACCTCAACCTCCCACCACAATGATAACAGATTAAACCGTCACCAGAGCAATGAAGAGCCTCGACTTGTGAAGGGACATGTTGGAGAGGGGACGCGAGAAGGGTTTCGTGAGACCACTGAATACCGCTGAAGGTGGTGAACCACCAGGAGATCGGAGCCGTCATTCTGATCATAGGTCAGGTTCTTGTAAATGAAATCCGGATTAGATAGGGAAGCACACCATGACTTTGAAACACACTAAAACGGACGGCGGATCGAATGGGAACCCTTAACCAGATATCCATCATCACCTCTTCTGGGATGAAGATCATGGCAGACATGATGAATTGGAACCGAACAAATCCCAAACTGTAACTGAAAAAACTAAAACAGGGAGGGGGCTTATATAGGGTTAAGTCATTTTTTCACACCTGCACTTGATTTGACTGACTCATTAGGCACTTTCTTTGGTCAAACGGTTTAAAAGACACCTCCACTTGAAAAAAATGACTCATTTGACACCTGCTTTTGACGTCATCCATCCCCCACCGTTAAATGCTGATGTGGCACGCGACGTGGCATGACACGTCATCAATATAATGACGTGGCATGCCACATCAGTATTAGTTTAATTTTTTTCTTTTTTTCTTTCTTCTTTCTTCTTTCTTCTTTCTTCTTATTATCTAAAAGAAATAGTTTTCTTAATTAGTTATTTTATTTTCATGAAAATAAACTAAAACCTAAAAATTAGAAAATAAAAATAAAAAAAACTATTTTAAAAAAAAAATGAAAAGAATAAATTATTAAAACTTCTTTTTTTATTTTTAACGAGACCCACTTATTTTCATTACTTCTTCATCTGCTTCTTCTCCTTTCCCAGAACATCAAACCAAACACCAGAAAAACACAAAATCATCACTACCGATCCCAATTATGGGATGCAACCAATCAAAGATTAAGAACAAGGACGCCACAAAATTTACCCCTCCGCCACCCCTTTCCTCCGTTCTCCCCCCGCCCCCTCCTGACCTCGGTTTCCAGCCCCTCCATCCGGGGAATTTCTCAAACTTAAAAACCCTAAATACCTAATTCATGTGCTGTTTCTTCAAGACATTCAACTTTTGGGACAAAATACAATTTTGTGCCCACCTTAAAAACAAGAGTAATGTTATTTGGCTCCCCCAAATAGCACCCCCAAATATCACTATTGACGTGGCAAATGCCACATCATTAAAAAAAAAAATTGCCCCCCGGCATTACTCCTTCTCCTTCCCGACAAACCCAGTTTCCATATCGACAAACCCTCCTCACCCTCCTCCTCCTTCTCCTCCGACGACACCGCCTCCTCTTCACTCCCTCACCGCGCTGCCCGGTACCTCCTCCTTTCTCTCTCCCTCACCGCGCTGCTTCTCCTCCTCCGACACCCCCTCCTCCTCCTCACAACCCTAATTAATCTATAGCCTGGGATTTGGGAATTGGGGTTTTTGGGTTTTGCTGGTTGTGTGATTTGTATGGTGTTGTTTGGATGAGAACGAAGTAAAATCGTTGTGGTGATTTATTTGCGTGTGAATTGGGTGATGGAATTTCTCTGCGTGTGAATTGGGTGATGGTAGCTTCCGTTGGAATTTTTGAATTGGGATTATGAAATGACAAAAGAGGGCATGTGTAGTTTTTTTCTCTCTCTGGATCTCTGTCCAAATTTCAACAGTTTCAATGGCAGGAGAAGGAGAATGCTTTGGTCGAAGGAGGAGGAGAACGGTTTGGAGGAAGGAGTTTCAATGGCAATTTTGTAATTCTTGAGTAATGACGTGGCATTTACCACGTCAAGAGTGATATTTAGGGGTATTATTTGGGGGAGCCAAATAGCATTACTCTAAAAACAATTGCATCGGTTGTATCGAGGAGTAAACAAGCGCACCTAGGGCGAACCGATACCGACCGAAATAATTCGGTTTTCGGTATACCGAATCTTCAAAAAAATCTGCCATACCGTACCGAATTATATTTCGGTACCGTACCGAAATACCGTTCGGTACGGTATTTCGGTATGCCGAAAATACCGAAATTAATTATCTTAATTTGTCCAAAACCAACACAGCAGGAAAATTCCCTATTAAATCAACCAAAACATGCTTTAATTTCTCCAGCACCAACACAACCATGAATCTCATTACACCTAATAAAACAAGCTGAAATCAACAACCAAAATGTCCAAAACACAACTGTCTAATGATATCAATAACAGCATTACACTTAATCAAAACATTACAGCTATTAACATCTAATTTAATCAAACTCATGTCAAACGTTGGTTCCATAATTAGTGGCAGTACTACTACTACTTCATCCTTAGTTGGTGGCGGTGGCGGCTATGATCCAGCCAGCAGCTGCCTGATGATTAACTAAAAGGCAAAGGAGAAACAACAAAAAAACAAACCATTAAATTAACCATAATTAATTAATTCAAACTTGCAATTCTAAGGTAAACTTGCTATGATCCGGCCAGCAGCTACCTTGCAATTCTAAGGTAAACTATTAAATTAACCATAATTAATTAATTCAAACTATTTAACAATTTACTAAAAGGAAAAGGAGAAACAACAAAAAACAAACCTTCAAGTACTCCTTCACATTTCTGAAATTGTTGGTTCTACTACCAGTTTCGCCAAATCTGAAACATAAAAGTTCAAGTTAAGTTAAAAGAATCAAGGGATAACATTGTAATGTAAACATTGAAGAGAATAAATTAAACTCGTACCAGAATCCAATTTATCAAGTTCATTTTGCTTCTCCTCCACAATGATGGTTTCATTGGATGTCCTAATCCAATCTTGGGAGCATATAAGTGCTTGCACAACTCTAGGTGTTAGAGAACTCCTAAATGAATCAAGGACTCTCCCACCAGTGCTGAATGCAGACTCTGACGCCACAGTGGAAACAGGAACTGCCAATACATCTCTAGCCATTTTGGATAGAATTGGGAATCGTGGAGAATGTTTTTTCCACCAATCCAATAAAACAAACTCACTGTCATTAGCCACTGCAGGCTCTTGGAGATATAACTCTAACTCAGAACCACCCTCTGCAGCAGCTCCACATTCAGATTTAAACTTTTTAAATCTATTCTTTCTAGCATCCATTAACTGTGCAGCCTTGACATTTGAAATTCTTCTACTAGGTTCAGATTTGTCACCTTCTGTTGCATCTCCTTCCTTCCTTGGGTTGTATATTTCAAAATAGGAATGGTATAATTTACCAATCTCCTCCCTCACTTTCTTAGACATTCTCCCACCACTTTCACTTCCATGCAAATCATTTAAAGAGAACTGAACATACACAAACTTATTTCTTGGATTTAAAATGGAAGAAATATAGAATAAAGAATTATATTTTGTGACATCTCCCCAATATTTGTCAAGCTTCTCCTTCATGCTATCAGCCATAATGCTTAACTCATAATCACTACCATCTTGCCATTCTTTTAACAAAGTTGCTACATTTGTTATCTCATCAAAAAAGGCATTGGCAGTTACATAATTAGAACCAGAAACAAACTTTGTTAAATCATAGAAAAACCTGAGACAGTTTGCAAACCTCCTAGCACAATTCCAATCTTCTTCCGTTGGAACTCCCTCATAATTATGTACTTTTGCAATACCAACATCCCCATCTTCCAAGTCCTGGCTGTCCTCTTCCTCCTCTTCCTCAAGCTGTCCTCCTTTTTTCAATCCCTTACTCTCAAGCTCAATTTTGAAATAAGGGTCCAAATCACCATAAGCTTCAAAAGCTTTCTCATAATTGCAACCACTCTCCAACATTAGATATGTGGAATTCCACCTTGTACAGACATCCAAACACAAACCATCATTGCATGTTATATTTTCTCTCTCAACACATGCATTAAACTTGAGAAGCCTAGAGGGAGACTGTCTAACATACCTTACTGCTTCCCTTATCCTAAAAATTGACTTCATATTATTTTTCAAACCATTAGTCACCACCAAATTGATGATGTGTGCAATGCATCTAACATGTAGAAATTCTCCTCCCAAAATACTTGCTCCCAACCCTGTCATCTTTTTCCTAATCCAATTAACAACCCCATCATTGGACTTTGCATTGTCCACTGTGATTGTGAACAATTTACTCATCAAACACCACTCATTTAGACACTTTTCTAAAGCCTTTCCTATTGCATCCCCCTTGTGACTGGAGATTGGACAGAAATTAATTATATTTTTGTGCAATTTCCAGTAACAGACATGTAATTTATTCTTTGAATTGATGTCCATGTGTCAATGGTTATAAAAACCCTCTGACAGTTGTTGTTAAAAAGTAGTTTCATCATCATCTTTTCATCCACATATCTTATAACACATCCCCTAGCAATAGTTGACCTAGAGGGTACTTTAAACCTTGGTTGCACAATTTTCATAAATTTTCTAAACCCCTTCCCTTCTACAAACCTAAATGGAAGCTCATCTTCAATAACCATAGCAGCTAAAGCTTTCTTAGAGGCTTCTTGATCAAATACCCAACTAGTTAAAGATGCAACAGAACCAGATAAATCCCCTACTTGATAATTAAGTTCAGTCTGGCTATCATTTTTTTCTGGTTTTTTCTTACAAGTAAACATGTGATTTTTCAAACCAGAGGTACCATTTCTCTGTGGATGAGCAGGTACCTCCTTAGCACAGTAAATGCACTTACCTACTCGTTCACCATCGATATTTTCCATTTTAATGAATTGCTTCCAAGCAGGAGACCTTGATGGCATCATCTTCCTTGGCTTTGGTGGTCTAGCCGCAACAGTTGCAGGTTGGACAGCTGCTCCAACTTCAATACCTTGCCCATCAGTTGCAGGTCCTTGCCCATCACTGTCTGGTATAGCCTCAAACTCCATTTCAAGTCCACTGTAATCACGGTAAAAATATCAATGATGATGAGATATGATTATTTATATTATAAATAACAAATAACTACAGCTATATTTAATTATAAAAATAAATAAAACCCAATTGAGTTTTTCTTTTAATTAAATGTTTCTCATATATGTCTATATATATCAAAACCAGCTGCCAATAATACCATCACTGTTAATTAACCAACAACAGCAGAGAGGATGATCAAACGATATGTAGGAACCGATGAGTGAGATCGGAGAAGGAAAGCTCACCAAACGGGAGATGAGGTTTCTGAGGAGGAACCGATGCAGCCCAAGTGCAGATCAAGAACAAACGGGAGATGGGTGTTTAAGGAAACCAACTAAATTGAAGAGCAAACCGCCGAATTCAAGAAATTACAAGGATTGCTTCAAAGCTTTTGATTCAAGAGGAGCTAAATAAAGAAACCTAGAATTTCAGAAACCCGTGAACTTAATTTGTTTCATGGAATGATGGAAGGATGCTTGAATTGAAGGGCTTCTTACGCGTACTAGTTGTTATTATGTATATGGGCTATTGTGTATTTTTTGCCCAGCCCACCAAAACCCATATCCCCTTCAATTAATTCGGTATATTGGCAGTACCGAACTAACTTAGATTTCGGTACGGTACGGTAATACCGAAATACCGAATTTTTTGAAAAAAACCGTCCGAATTCGTGTTCGGACGGTATGGTAATTCGGTATTCGATATTTCGGTGTGCAGCCCTAAGCGCACCCATCCAATTCGGCAAATTGAAATAACCACACCACAATTTTATTTGTTGTTGGCATGTAGTTATTAACAGGTTAGAGTGGAAGTCAGTTAATACAATGAACTGAATCCATGTAATCGACTCGGATTCCACCTGAGTGAGATTGAGAAAGGGGGTGATGCCAATCAGGCACGGATCCAGCCCAGGCGAGGGTGGGCAAGCGCCCACCCTGGGCTGGATGAAAAAAAAAATCTATTGGATGCAGAAGTGCTCGATACAAATACTCTTGAGCATTCTCGCTTGCTTTCCCTTTATAATATTCTAAAAAAAAAAATCGTTCAACTCGTTATTTAGTGACGGATACAAATACTCTTAAGCATTTGTTCAATTTTTCGTTAAGCTCGCTTGCTTTCCCTTTAAAATACTCTAAAAAAAAAATCGTTCAGCTCGTTATTTAGTGACGGATTCAAATACTCTTAAGCATTTGTTCAATTTTTCGTTCAGCTAGCTTGTTTTCCCTTTAAAATACTCTTAAAAAAATTTTTGTTCAGCTCGTTATTTAGTGACGGATACAAATACTCTTAAGCATTTGTTCAATTTTTCGTTCAGCTTGCTTGCTTTCCCTTTAAAATACTCTAAAAAAAATTCGTTCAGCTCGTTATTTAGTGATGGATACAAATACTGTTAAGCATTTGTTCAATTTTTCATTCAGTTCGCTTATTTTCCCTTTAAAATACTCTTAAAAAAAAAATCGGGGGCGCTACCCCCGAACCCCCACCCCCTCTAAAAATAATTTCTGGATCCGTCCCTGATGCCAATTGAAGCGACAAGCTTGGCCATTTAGGGTAATTTGTAGGTTAGTGTTTAACTGTGGTAATTGTGAATTGTTGAGTGAGGAAACCGAAAATGGAGAGGGGAAGAGGTAGATGATGAAGAGACCGAAAATTTGAGTTCTAAATTATAGATTTTGGTAACTGATGACGTTGGAGGATGTGCAACTCAAGATTTCCATATGCAGAGGAAGAAGAAAGAAGAAAAAAAAAGAGAGAAAAGGAAAGAAAGAAAAGAAAAGAAAAGAAAAAAAGAAAAAAAGAAAATTAAATTAATGTTGTTGTGGCATGCCACGTCATTATGTTGATGACGTGTCATGCCACATCAACATTTAACGGTGGAGGATGGACGGTGTTAAGGGCAGGTGTCAAATGAGTCATTTCTTTCAAGTGGAGGTACCTTTTAAATCGTTTGACCAAAGGAGGTACTAAATGAGTCAGTCAAATCAAGTGCAGGTGCCAAAAAATGACTTAACCCGGCTTATATAATATATCTAAGATTAGGATTAGGATTAGGATTACAACTCTAATCTAATATCATTATTATAGAATTCAGAATAAAAATGCCTCTTTTAGGCCCACAGTCAAATAGAGCCCACCAAACCACTGTGATATTTTTAAATTCTAGATAAATGAGATTTGCTAGTTCTGCCTTTAACAAATTAATTATTATGTATTATTAACTGCTGTAATTGAGTAGAAAACTGTAACTAAAAAACAAAAACTGGGGAGGAGGACTTAATATGTGAATTATGAATAATGAGAGAATGAAAAAATCGTTAAGAAATAAATTACTCCGCATTTTATTTTACATAGTCACACGCCACTAGCCTTGTACTCCCTCCGGACCGCAATAATCGTCATTTTTCTACAGAATGTTACTGTACACTTTACTTAACTTTTTAGTGTTTATTTTACTGAATATTACTGTTTCAGGAAGTCAATTAATATGGTCCAGAGGGAGTATAACTCTAGAAGGAAACTCTATCAGCACTCCATCACCAGCACACTAGGCAGTGGCGGAGCCGAGATTCGATGATGGGGGCGAGATTAGTGATGGATTTAGGATTTGTATTCAGGAGATGTGGGGGTTGCCCCGAATTTTTTTTTTGAGTATTTTAAAAAGAAGGTAAACGAGCTGAACGAAAAATTGAAAAAATGCTTAAAAATATTTGTATCCATCACTAAATAACAAATATTTAGATAAACTTAACAAAAAAATAAATAAGAAGACTATCTTGCCAATGAGAGCACTGATGGTTTGCTCATCTAGTATCACGTTTGAATTGGCACCGACCTTCGATAAATTGCAGGTAATGTTGTATTTTTTGCCGTTGGATTTATGATTTTTCGTTAGTTTCATGTTCTAAGTTTGATATGGTTTAAGTTGGAATTGATTCTATGAATCTATTTAGTTTCACTCTTTAAGTTGGATATACTATTTGTTAGATTTGAAGTTTCATAATTGGATAAAGAGCATGAGTTAATAACCATAACTAATCATCTTGCGGAGAATGATTTTATTGTAATGGTGGGTGTTAAACTGTTAGTGCTTATTCCACTGCATGAACTGTTTTTTTTTTTTTTTACTACTGACATATTTTTTTAAAAGGTCCCTTCGTGGCTCCGCCACTGACACTAGGTATGCACTACACCAAGACCAAGGCGCGCGCGGATCCATGTCAATCCTCAATGTCATAAGACAGAGCAGCAGCTACCTTCATAAGCAAGATGAGGCCATCAAGCAGCTCATGTATCGATTCCGAACAAGGATGCGCTTTATCAGAAGCATAGAAATAATGAGTGATGTTAGAGACGCTAATCCAACTGCACCCTGGAGTTTTCGACAAACCCTTTTCCTTCATCATTGTTCGTACCTTAGTCACAACATCCCATCTCTTGGAAGAAGCATGCAAATTGGAAAGTGAAATGTAATTCGAGGGGTTATCTGGTTCTAACAGAATAAGAGACCTGTAAGCCAGTTCCTGCATCTCAGAATTCCCCTGCATTATAGCAGCACTGACAAGAGCTCCCCAAACACTTGGACCAGGTGTTATAGGCATTGTTTTGATAAAATCCAATGCTTGGTCGAGCTGGCCTGATCGACTTAACATGTCCACGACACAAGCACAGATCTCAACTGTTGGCTTAATTCCATATTTGTTTATGGCAGAGTTATAGATATGAAGGCCTTCATCCACCAATCTAGACCTACCACATGCCGAAAGAACCCCAACCATTGTTATCATATCTGGTTTATTACCAAGCTGAAGCATCTCATTGTACACCAGGACAGCTTCCTCTCCCTTTCCATGCATTCCATAACCAGAAATCATGGAACTCCAAGATATTGCATCTCTACCAATGGAATAATCCTCAAATACTCGTCTTGCGTAATCTAAGGTACCACACTTGGAATACATGTCAATCAAGGCATTACGTAAGGATACATCATTATTCAACTCCTTCCTAATTGCATATCCATGAATTTGTTTGCCACCTATTGTCCCACCGATAGAGCTATAAGCAGGAAGAACACTCACAAGTGATACGCTGTTAGGTTCTACCCCATCACTGTCCTGCATATTTTGAAAAATAGCTAGTGCATTTTCCATATCTCCATTTTTAACATGGCCATTGACCATTGCCGTCCAAGTGTAAACATTTCTTGTCCGCATTAGATCGAAGACCCTTCTGGCAACATCAACTCGATTACTCCTCGAATACATATCAATCAAACAACAACCCAAATGAACATCCACACCAAAACCCAAGTCATTTCTCATTAAAAAACCATGAATTTCCTTACCATAATCCCACACCCCACTACCCTCACCACACAAAGTCAACAGACTTGAAACTGTAAACACATCAGGCTCTAATCCCTCAAGCTGCATTCTCTTAACGAAAAACAACATCTCCTTATCGAGACAACCGTTCTTCAAACCCGCATATCCTGCTATGACAACATTCCATGAAGTCACGTTTCTGTCAGGCATTTCATCGAACAGCTTCAGGCATGCCCCAACTTCTCCACACTTAACATACATAGCCATAAACGAACTAGTCACAACAGTATCCCAAACAAACCCATTCTTAATGCTCCTCCCATGAACCAATTCCCCCGATTTCAAGTCCTCGGTTTCGCCGCAGAGTTTCGACATTGTTGAAAGAGTGTAGTCATCAGGCGAAAAACCATGTGAGCACATCTCGTGAAACAGAGCAGAAGCATCACCATACGCATTGTTTTTAACATACCCATTAATCAATGAGTTCCAAAGATGCTCGCTTTTCTGTTGGAGGGAGTTGAAGACGAGCTGCGACCGGGTTGGGAGGCGACAAGTTGCATATGAAGTGATAAGCTTTGTGGCTAAAAAGGGATTTTGCGCGAGGCCAAGAGAGAGGATTTGAGCGTGGCATTGATGGGTCAGGCTGAGAGATCTGTGGGTGAATGAGAGATGAAGCAGGTGGAGGAGAATTGGTGGGGAAGATGAGAAGAGAGTGGCAGAATGGTAATAACGGGGGATCGTAACGGTAATTGCTTTCAACTGGTTCATCTAAGAGGTGGTTTGAATTTCGCGCTCCGCCGTTCCATATCATGATAAGAAAAGAAAGCTTGAACTGTGATTGGGGCAGGCCCATAAGAAAAAATAGATCAGGCCCATTCTTTCAGTTCATGAAATGAAAATCTTTACTCTTTTATACTCTGTTTTTGTCTCGACATATTGAATTAGCTTGTTAAAAAATAAAAAATTTTAATCAATTATATAAAATGATGAATTGATGACATGTTATCTAAAATAGTACTCCCTCTTAGTTTTATTAACTATCGTTTTAACTTTGAGCACGCATATTAAGGAGGCCGGATGATTCACTGTTTGAGACAATTTTACCTCTTATTTTTTTTCAAAGTCAAAGCGACGTTTAATTAAAATGGGAATATATTTGTTTTTTCCACTAAGCTGCACACATCTAATTGGTAGTTTGTGAACAAATTAGGGTGTGATAAATGATAATTATATAATTTGTTAACTTTAGTCATCCCTCTATTTGAAGTTAAAAAATAATTTAAGAATGAAAAATGAGTAAACAAATGGAGAGAATCTAATGCGAATCTTAAATCGTATCACTGAAATAAAATTGATTAAAATATGAAAAATATTTATTTAGAGTTTAGAGTCATTTCCAACTTTAGACAAAAGAAGGACATGGCGAATAGGATAAGCAAAAGAGGATTTCTCGCTGTACTTTCAAAAGTTTTTTATTTATATTATTCTTAATTATTTTATTTTCGAACTTACTAATTATGGTACGTCAATAAAAATTATACAGTACACTCGGTGTGTCATGTCATTCTATTCACCCACTCATATTAGTCAATAAGAAAATTACATGTTAAAATTGATAGTTACAGATAAAAACTTTTTGGTTACACTAGTTAGTTAATTTAATTTATATAATTAATTATTTTAATACAATTTAATTAAAATATTAGTGTTGGAAAATACTAGTGGTAGGATAAACTCTAAAAGGATTCGGTCACGTATAACCATCTTATTAGTTTCGGTGCACACTTACTTGGAATACCATATTCACTCTATAATTTTCCATAATTTCTAAAATTTTGGTCGGTCGGTAGGTCACACATATTAATTTAGTATGATTAATAGTAATATTTACTTTTGGCTTTCAAGAATTGTGCACCAAAAGCATGCTAGGAAAAATAGTCATAGCGTTTTGAATTTTTTTAGATGAACGGAAATTATGTATCACTAACCGGGTTACATAATTTGGATTATTTTGGTAATTAATAACCAAAAATAGCACACACCTTGAACATTAATTATGCGACTAAGCTCAAGTTTACCAGCCTGATTCAGATTTGATTACATTTTCAGAACTAAAATACAAGAAAGATGCACCACGACATCAAAAACAAAGAAAAACATAATTAATCGGTCCCTAAACCGAGCAAGCTAACTTTGCTTGTTGCACATATGCCACACCAAAATTGGCATGTATATCATCCAAATTCCACAACCCATCCCACAAGAAATTGTCCTCGTTGGATGCCGCATTTGCCACCGCTGATCCATTATTTCCATCAAACATATTATAATTATAAGAGCACCCATGTTGTTGATCCTCTGCTTCTAATTCTGCGTTTTGATCATATGGGTTGCACACAATTTCTTGCCTACTTTGAGGCACATATGGTGATTTGTAATAATAATTACCACCATTGACATTATTTTCAGTAGTAGTCTCGTCAAGCAAAGACATGATCTTTTTCATGTCCAATTGGTTGAGTTGCAATAGTTGCTGCTGGTGATGATGATGATTATGATGTTGCTGCTGATGAACTTGTTGTTGCTGCTGCTGCTGCTGATGATGATGATGGAACTGTTGTCTTTTAAGGAGACGAGTTCTTGCCTTGTCTGAAGTACTGTTTGGAGAAGTCTTGGCCTTTTTCTTGAAATGGGTCCTCCAGTAGTTCTTGATTTCGTTATCAGTTCTTCCAGGCAAGCTTCTTGCAATCGTCGACCACCTGATAAATTTCGAATTAAAGATTAGAATCCGGTGCTTGATATGATCGGCTGATTGCACCGTATAGATTGAAGTTATTTTTGTTTTAAATTAGAGCGACACTGTGGGTATCCGTTGCGGATTGAAGTTAATTAATTACCTGTTCCCCCATCTAGAATGGAGTTCAAGAATAATGCTCTCTTCATGTGGTGTTATCTGGCCCCTCTTCAGGTCAGGCCTCAAATAATTCACCCATCTCAATCTGCAGCTCTTCCCATTCCTCTTCAATCCTATACACAAAAACCAAACAAGTGACAAAATCAGTAAAAATAAACTGCAAACCAAAAATTGGAAATCAAATTGCCACACATAATATGCTGCAACGTTTTCTCGGTTTTTGGGTATCCTCTCTGCCCTTCTGAACATGAAATTATCGTTTGAGCATAAGTACGATTATAGAAGTACTTACTAATTGATTAGGTAAATATATACCTGCAAGTCTAGCAACAGAGTTCCATCTTCCTTCACCATGTGCTCTAACATACTCCATGAGCAACCTGTCTTCCTCAGCAGTCCAAGGACCTTTTCTCCAACCTTCTTCAACAAGACCACCCCAACCCAATTGCCCACCCGTAATTCCCCAAGTCATTTCAAAAATTGGGGAGAAAATTAAGAAAATAAAATAAAAAAAGAGCTAATTAAGGTAGTAAGTATAGTATATATGATGATAAGGGTCTGTTTGGATAGTAATTAAAAGTTTTGTGTCTTGGAAATTCTGTGCATATGGGGTAGTGTTTTGTTGCCTATTTATATATATCTCAGCTCTTAACCCCACTTCAGTATTGCATCATTCAATTCCGCGTCGCCATCAGAAAATCCCTATCGTTTCTCCCGCATAAAGGCACTCGATTCTGTTCCAAAAAAAATACTCCTACTAATTACTAGCACTAGTAGGGCATGATATTTTATCACACACACGTAACGACTGAAGATATATAAAATCTTAGGACTAGTAATTTATAGTTGGGCATTTTTTTTTTATCATGTTTGATTAACTTCCGAAATCAGCTGATTTTAATATATTTGTATAACTTATATTTTTCAAAAATATATTAAATAATATAAAATAGTAAGTTTTGTGTAATTAAGTTTTAAGTTTTAAGTTTATTTTTTATTTTTTATGAACACTATTGTAAAATGAGTACAATAATCATGTTACAAAAATAAAGCATCAAATATATTTATTTGCAATATGCTAATTTTTTTCTTTTACATATTTCTTTTATACAAATATAAGTCTTTCATATTATTTAGTGTAATTTTTTAAAAATTAAATTACACCTATTAAACACACATTTTAAAGTCAGTTTATTTCGAGAGTCACTCAAACTTTATCATTTTTTTTTTAAGGGATAGTTGAGCATTATTAGTTTAGTAGGAGGAGTGTTAGATGTTGAGTTCAAATTCGATAAGTTTTTTTTCATTGCAAAGAGAAATTTTATCTTGACCACGGCCTGGCTCATGATATGGGTCAGATTAAACTAAGATTGCTATTTTAAGGGACCAAACAAGCTTAAGGCTCTAGGGCCGATCTTATTTTGCAAATTGAGGGGCTCAATTGAGAAGTTTTTAATTTAAGGGATAAATTGAGAATTGTACATAAAATTAGCCCTAATTTGATGATTTTCTCTTATCTTGCTTCTTTTGTCTTTTCTTTTCCTTGGTCTTGGGTAAACATACCTAATGGTGTTTTGGGAATATGATTTTTAATTGATAATACTTGAATGAGATTAATATTTTGAAGAAAAAAATTAGAAAAAAGAAGAAGATTTGGCTGCTAATGCCAATACACATGAGTTATGACACAAAGGGGCAATTGGGAAATCTAAAAACTTGCCGAGGCATTAGGTGACATGCCCTAATAAGATGAGATCCAAATTAGATTAATGTTTTGATGCTAAAGGGAGACAAAAGTTGTGCCACGTATCCATTTCCTTAGAGCTTATTATGCATCTAATTCATTAATTAAAGAATTAATATATAGCCCCTAAAGCATAGTCTAAGATTTAGTAGATAAAGAATACTTGGGTGGTGCATTTTTTAACTCTGAAAATCACAGGTGAACCAATCTGTTTTTACCAGGTGTTGGATTTGCTTAATTCTCAAGGAGATTCATGCAATGTAGCCCCCATTAAACCTTTAAATTAATAGAATTGCTGGAATCCATTTTGGGTCTGGAATCATTAAAGTATTTAGATTTGAGACTGTTAATTGTTTTAGCACGTCATTTAGGGACAGGTGTTGTTTTTGTAGATGATCTTGGAAGAAACTACTATTCATTAGTGGGGGTTATATATTTCCATGTTCAAGCCTGATTTTTATTAGATATTCCTATTTTCTTTTCATGTATTTTATAAGTGAAGGTGGGATTCGAACATATACTTAACCCATTGACAAATGAAGAGATTAGTATGGTTTTTTTTGGAATTAATTTGCATATTTAAATCAAATATTGTTTTGGAATGAAATTCGTATTTAACAAGTATACTTATTCACCCAAGAGGGCACAAAGGAGACGAGTAAGATCTATTTTGGTTAAAATCTCGAATTCGAATTTTTGAAAATGCATGAGCTAAGTAATGAATTCTTGAAAAAATGTAAGATGCCCGCAAGGGTCTCACAAACCTAGAATTTGAATTAATACGAGACATCATATAGTGTACACCAAAAATAAAATAAAAAGTAAATTTTTTGAATTCTAACTTTAAATATACATTTTCTGATAACAACTTTAAGAACCCATACAATTGTTGTCGATACCACATTTAAAAAATATTTCCTCATAATATCTCTCCTAATCAATTTCAAAACTCTTACCATTATTTAAATCCAATTTCTTCGATTGATCCGTGCTTTGTACGGATTTTTAAACTAAAAAGGGGAATAGTTCCTTAAAATACTTGCACTGCTTAGACTTGTTTTACAGCTAATCATGCTAAGTGAGATCACTAAAAAATCTTTGCAAGAGTACGAAGATCTCATCATACGGTTCCTTGTTCTACAAACTATTTTTTGTTGTTTTTTTCTTTTCTAGATGTCATTTCAATGTAGATTAGGATAAAGATTAGAGGAAGATTAATTAACTAGTAATCCCGTTTTGTTTTTTACTTAGTTGGAACGACATGTGTTCTGGCATGCCATTTTAATTAGTTTCTAGAAAGCCGTGTTTAATTAATTGATTAACTAATTGCGATTGATTAATAGCTCACGATGACATCATCGGGCCCAGCCGATTTGCACTTATCATTGTTACTCGGTTTCGAAGTTTCAAAAGGCGACCGGTCAAATTAAACCTCGCTAATATCTTTAGCTTAGTAAGTTAGATTTTCAGTCAAATTAAACGTCAATCGTTGATATTTTTATCCTAGTCACATTTTCATTTAGCATATACAGCTCACTTTTTATCATTTCATTAGAAAGTTTGTGTAACTCCGAATAAAATAGTTAGTATGATCTTTATATATAGAGTAATTATAATATATAGGACTATATTCGTAAATATATTTATCAATATGTCAATCCAATGCAATTACTAGGGGTGGTAAATGGGTGGGTATGGGTATCATACCCATTTATTACCCATATAATTTTTAAATGGGTACTCATACCCATTTATACTCATTTAAATCATACTCACCAATTTATACACATTTACACTCATTTAAATCATATCCACTCAATAAATATAATTTTTTATTAAGTAAGATAAAAAATACTATGTTTGACCAAAACTTTTTTGACAAAATCTAACTATGTGACTCGATTTTGATTGTGTATGTTGATTTTATCGTTTAGCCTCGGGTTTGACCATTTAGGCTCGGATTTGACCATTTAGGCTCGGGTTTGACCATTTAGGCTCGGGTTTGACCGTTTTAGGCTCGGATTTTATCATTTAGACTCGGGTTTGACCATTTAGCCTCGGGCAAATAGTAAAGTACGACACATATCACTTAAATCTTCAACAAGCATATCTCCATCCTAATCATCTACCTCAAGGGGTGTCAAAACGGGTCGACCCGATCAGACCCATTTACTGTGATCTGTTTAAAAAAGGGGAAATAGTTTTTACCACCCCTGAACTATCGTCGAAAATCAAAAACCTCCCCTGAACTTCATTTTTTGAAATTCACCCCTCTGGATTATTGTTTTCAGGCAAAAAACCCCTTCTGTCCATAATTTTTGTGAATTCTTGGAATTTTTGACAATGTTTCTTGATTTTTAGGTTAATTACATTTTTTCGTGAATTTTTACATTTTTTTAGATTTTTTACAATTTTTTTAAAATTGTAAAAATGTGCATTGAAGGGGCTTTTTGCCCAAAAACAATAGTCCAGGGTGGCGAATTTCAAAAAATGAAGTTCAAGGGAGGTTTTTGATTTTCGACGATAGTTCAGGGGTGGTAAAAGCTAGTTATCAGAACCTAACCGGACAGCGAACCGGAAATAAAAATTTTATGGTTCGACCGGATTGTAGATGTTGAACCCTTTTGAACCGTTCAATCTTAGATGATTGAACCGGCTGGGTCAATGTCTGTAATGGGTTGGCCCATGCCTGTAATGGGCCGACCCATCAAAATTTCAAAAAAAAATTAAAAAAATTAAAAAAATACCAAAATGACGTCGTTTTGGAGAAGAAGCATTGAACCAGTCGATTCAATACGAGTCCTGGTTGTGTAAAAATTGGCCGGTTTGAACGGTTGAACCCGCTTCGCATGCATATCCGTTCAAATAGCTGAATCGAATCGGAACCCTGAAATTTTACGGTTGAACCGGTCGACCCGGTCCGATTCTGATAACATTGGTCAAAATTGAACCGTCAGTTGACGGATCGACCCGTACCCGATCCGTTTAAATTCAGGTCAGGTCGAATTGACCTTTTTTCTTATTTTTTTTGTTTTTTGGTTGTTTAAGTGTTGATCCATTTATAATGCGAAACTTTTTATGAATTTTTTTAAAATAAATAACTTATAGAAACAAGTTGTTATTGATGTGATTTCATAAAAAGTATAAAACTCATTTTTAAAAGATTAAAGAGAATAAGAAAAATGGATATAGAATTGATTGCATTATATTTCATCAAGTTTTATTGTCCATTTACTAGTTATTTTGGACAGTAAATCTGCTGATTTATCCTTGTTTTCCCACATCTTAGCAGATCTGATCTGGAAGGCAGCTTTGGAGGAAACTGAACAGAAGAGAGCTGGAGCAGCATTACCCGAGTCTAGGCCTGGATCTTGGCCTAGACATTTTCGCATCAGACGCAGCGCGCATACCATGAGCGTCTTGGCCAAGACTGCGGCCAAGACGCATTCGCGATAAAGACTGCACTTTGGAGCGTTTTGGACCGCTTTCAGCGTTGGACTCTCACAGCTGGCACGTAGCAGCTGTTCCGCTATTTTAGAGGGATCTGAAGACAATCTTATGTAGAATCCCGAATGGGATCTCCCTCTTTATTATTTTAGCGATTTAGTTTCCGTTTTAAGAACAATTAATTGTAATAATCTTTTAGGAGATTTTCTAGGGATTAGAGTTGGATTGGGACAGAGGTTCTGAGGGCTATTTTAGCAAGACATTATTCACCTCTGTCCACATCGAACACTAGGCAATCCTTCTTCTCTTTTCTTAGTTTGACATTGTTACACTTTGCTCCGGATTTTATTATCTCGGATTTATATTATTTATGCAATTAAATATTTTATCTTTTTATTCATGAGTATGAGTAACTAAACACCCATTCTTGGTAAGGGTTGATGAGCTGAAGTTCTTATGCACTCATGAGACATCTTTCGTACTTCATAATCTCTTCCCTTGTATTTATTTATTTCTTGAACTTAATCTATCGCTTACTCACTAGAGATAAGGTTTGATCATCCTTGTACCCTAGTAGAGAAGAGTTGTAATCAGTCTAGAAGGAGAGGGAGTACCCGCCGGCTAGACGAAGTAGGTGACTAGTCTCGCGCCAGACTAGAAGAATAGGTAATCTAGGTCGAGACCAGATTGACAACCTAGGGTTTCCGTAGGGAAACACCTTGACCTAGGTACTGTCTTCCCCTGTACCATTGAAGAGGTGAGCAACCATTCAAGACAGCAGTCAAATGGATAAACCCTTTAACCAGCAAGGTGTCCCTTGGCTAGGATTATCAGGAGAGGGAGTACCCACCAGGTAATTTGAAGAGGAGGGAAGATAGGAGTGAACAGGAGTACCTCCACTCTATAGCAGTGCTACAAACGAAGAGATGAACATCCTAGAGTCCGTGATCGAGTCATAAGAACGCAAGCTCTCATATCACCCTTACCTGGAATTCCATATTACTAGACTTATTCCTAATCTAGACCCCAGTCTTGGCCTAGACTCTGGCCAATACTACTTTAAACTGCTTTCACCTCCTTTTTGTTTTGTCTTTCAGTTTCAGATACCAACCAAACCCAAACTCAGTGACGAGGAAGTCAAACTCAAGAACTACGTTTCCTAGAGGTCTCTGTGGACGATCCTCTTACCATCATCTACAAATCTTTGTAGACAGTGATAAGTTGTATTTCTACCCCCAATTCCATAACTATTTCACTACTATATTTGACGTGTTCGACGCGCGATCAAGAATTACTTATCTTGAGATGTTGTTGTAATTTTTTATTTATTTTGTTCATTATATAGAGTAAGAAAATTAAATTTGTTTAAAAAAGAAAAATAAAAAAGATGAGAGAGGAGAAGGAGAGTCATAGGGTTGGTTTGAATTTAATTGGGTACCCTCGTACCCAAACCCAATTAAACCCATATATTTTAGTTTAAATAGGTATATAGCCATTTAAACCTAATTAAAAATTACATTGACCTATTTAACACCTATACCCACTTAAGTTAGTTGGGTATGGGTGTATAATTGGGTATGGATAGATTTTTGTCACCCCTACTAATTACTAACTAAATATTTAATAATTATATATGTATACTAATATTTTTTATATCAAAATGATTAAAAAATGCCCATTAATTAACAGCATTGGAAATGAAAAATGAACATCTAAAAGAACATTAAAAATGAAAAATAAAAAATATGATTAAAAAATTTGATATCCTAATTTCCAATGTTGTTAATTAATGGATATTTTTTATATATAATAGTTTTTAATCATTATTAACTAAATTTTTACTTAATTATAAAAAATAAAAAATTAGAAAAATAATAAATAAATAAGTGTGATTAGATATCCCGGAAAAAAAAAGATATGAGCAGTAAATTAATTATACTAAAAAAATAGTGTAAAAGTTGGTCGCGCTAGTGAATGTGGTTGTCCCAAACTATTTAGGGCCTGTTTGGCGTTCCGGTTTTAGCTGGAAAAGTTCAGTAGAAAAAAGTTCAGTCTGCAAAAGTCAGTTTCAGACTTTTGTAGAACGGAATTTGCTGTTTGGTAAATGTTTGTTAAAAGTTCTGTGGGGAAACCAGAAGTTATTTTTGGTGTTTGGTAAAAAATGTTTTAAAACTATGGTTGGAATGTAAAATGACCATAAAGGGCATAATTCATTTCAAGTGTTAGAAATAATTTTTTTAGTATCTTTATATATGTTTATAATCAATTTATTTATAATTAAACATTTACCACCTAATATTTACCAATTTATTTATAATCAAACATTTAAAAATATAAATTATTAATACCATGGTTTAAAGCATTATATTAAAATTTTTGCAAACTCTATATAGATATTTTTAATCAATATATTTCTGTAAAGAAATAATTAACATTTTATTTATAATAATAAATTATGCTACAATTTTGTTCCAACTTTTTAATGAAATTCCTTCGTTTTTCACTATATTTCAATTTATGTTACGATTTTTCGATCCTTTTTGTCATTTTAAATTATATGAATAACATTTTAAATTAATATATAGTCATTTTAATCTTTATATATTTTGTATCATAAAATGTAAAGAAAAATCGCTTAATAAATTGAAATGTAGTGAAAAATGAAGAAATTTCAATTTTTTACACGATTTTTTGATCCATTTTAATATTTGTCATTTTATCTTTTTCGAAACATATATTTTATACAAATGATAAATTAGCCCTTATCTATCAACCCAATTTGATGATGGTGTGGTAATTTGAGTAGAAATTAGGAGTAAAAATGAAATAATGTGGAATAATGTGTTTGATTCACCACCTCCTATGTCCAATATTTTTTGTCACAGTTCTCAAATGAATATTTAATGTAAAAAAATAGTGAATTGACCTTTTAAAATTGATTTGAATAGAATTGGTAATAAATTGTCAATTTCCCCACAATTCTAATAAATTTTATATTTATACATATAATTTAGAATTTATTTTTATATGATATATATATATATAAGTCAATAATTAGGGGAATAAAATCTAATTCCGATAGTTGACAATTATTTAATATATTGAATGGCACCAGAAAAAATAAGAAAAAGAAACATACGCCGGGTTTGCCAATTACCAGTTACCGTGAATATATATGGAAATTTGTAAGAATGAGATATTTAGTATTTAAATTACATTAATGCTCAATTTTTCCCCTAAAATTATATCATAACCTTATCATTCAGATTTAGTTTATTGCTTTCTAAAATCTAAAACTTAATAAATAATGCAATGCAAAAGATCTGAAAAATCGCAAATAATAATAATAATACAACAAAAAATAGCTTTCAAATTGATTCCCTAAAGAAACAGGAAACAAATTAAGAACATCCCTTTTTCTTGCTAATGTAACCTTAATCAATCTTTTTAATTAAAGACACCCAATAATATAATTATTTAATATATAGTCATTTTAAATGTAGTGGAAAATCAATCTATTTAGGTTCGATTTTTTTCGGTTCCGAACAAAATTTCTCGAACCGTAGATCGAATATTTCCGTCCATTGTCACATTTTACATTTTTAACGCGTATCATTTCGTTTATTTCATTTTATTAATTCTTTCGGTATTTTCCGTTTGGATTTTTATTTATTTTTAGCGAGACTTCTTGTACCAATAACTCGAACCAATTAAATAATTATACTCTTTTTTCCTTCCCTCTCTCATCCTCACCGTTGGATCATCTTACCTTTTTGGCAAGACCGATCCAACGGCCATGTTTTTATTCATCATTTAGCCATCTTCATCTCTTTTCCCTTTCCTGCAAAACCATGTCCAGATCAAAAAATCCTGCAAATCCCTCACTACAATCAGCAATCCAACAAATCAAAAGCATCCAATACATATAAATATACAAACCCATATCACCAAACTAAAAAACAACAAGAAGAAGAAGAAACGGACTGCAACTTAAGAAGGAAAAGATGAGTGAGGCACGAATGAGAAGAGAAGAAGAAGAAGGAACAGCTGCAACGAACAGGGCAAAATTGAGTTTTTGAGAGTTTCATTAAACTCTCAACAGTAAAATTTCCTTCCCGTGTTTTGGCCAAAACCGACTGGAGCAAATGGGACCAGTTCCATTTCCTGCTGTTTTGCAGGTTTACAAAACTGGACTTCTCAAGAAGTCCAGTTGAAATGGTGTTACCAAACACCATGATTGGCATTCTAGTTTTGGAAACCAATTTTCTGGTACCAAACCAGAATGTCAAACACCCAGTTACTCCTCCAATAATTTGGGCATCCCCCTGTAAGGAACGTGACATCTCTACTTTTGAATTTTTTAGCGTGTGACGATGGTGAAGTTAGGACCCAGCCAGGGAATTTGTAAGGGAATTTGTCGGATGCGGGTCATTGCATTAGATGATCTTGTCTCCTTTCCTTTTCCAGCAAAAAATAGGAATCTCAGTTTTCTCTTATCTCGGACTAATTGAGTTTGGAATTAAAATCCAAAATATTGATTTGATATCAAAATTCACCAAATCTTTATCTAATAAATTCAATTTTTATTATTTTATCGAATTATTTATTTATTTTTCTACTTAAGTTAAATTTGTTCATAAAAAAATTAGTGAAATTTTATCATATAAATTCGATTTTGATCATTTTATCCCAATTTTTACTAATTAGTTCCAATTCGACTCCATAAGATCGTTTATCATAATTTTAATGCTTTAAAGAAAGAGTTTTAGTTTAGAAGTGAAGTAAAAATGACAAATGTATGTTAATATTTACAATTTTGTTATTTGTGTGTACAAACTAAAATTTTACAGGTATTTCAAACTCTTTTTTTTTCAAAATGAAAGAATTTTTTGTATTTACATGATATTATTAGATATACTTTTTAAAAGATTTATAACTTCTATAATTGTTCATGCAGGTTCGGTCTGTTTTTTTTAATACTACTTAAATAATTAAAAATTCTATATTTATTCATGTGGGTTGGTTTTTAAAAAATAAAAATGTGACCCTACCCTATTCAATGGATGCAAGGTCGGTTTTGTGTGGGTAAGGTCAGGTTAAGCGAATTATGCGGGTGGATGAATACCACAAAAAAAACCTCTTAGAATATTTGCAAGGTATAAATCTCAACTTTTCTCATCTTTCTTTTTTATTCATTTTTCACGTATCCATGTTATAGAAGTACTACTCAAAATTTATTATAAAGTTATGATAACATAGGGATGGAGGAATTTCATAAATAATACGTTCTAACATTCTTATTCCCTTTTTCTTAAGATGAAGATTTTAGGAGAGGCGCCTGCATAGAGTGACACCATCACCAATTGAAACAAGAGAGGTCTCAACACGAGGATCGGCAGCAATATGCTTGTTAAATTGTAAAATGGCATCTGTTGAAGCCTTCAATTCCTCTGGCACTTCTTCCCTGTTTTTGGCCACAAGGCCAAACCAGAGAGTGTTGTCATATGCAATGATGCCTCCAATTTTAACCAGTTTCAAAACCAGCTCGTGATATCAACAAACTATTTTTAATTTTCGTCTAAAAATTGATTATTTTAAAATTATTTAGAGTTTATTTCATGGTTAACTATAAAAAGTAATTTAAAAATTAAAATATTATAATTAAATGACCAAAATCATTTCTTTAAAAAACAACGTCTAATACAAAACGAAGAAAGTAATTAATTATTTGAAAATAAACTTAGGTATAACTATGGTTTAAGATGAAATGGCTATGGTTGGAATTTTCTTTTGCGGGTAGATTTCGCGGAAAGGGATGGAAGAAACTTCGCAGCGGGAAGAGGAAAACTTAATTTAAATGTATAATTTTTTTAACATAATGAAACATTATGTTTTTTATTCTGACAAAAAGTTATAAAATTTAAATCTAGAATTGTAAATTAAACAAGAAGATTACACCTCTATCTAACACCTAAAAAAACATAAAAATTAAATTATGGACATAAACTATATAAAATACTTAAAAAAGAGAGAGGATAATCCAAACAAAATATGAGAAAACCTAATTAATTAAAGCTTAGTTATATTTTGGAATAATATAGCATATAAGTATAATAAATTAATTAATTAGACAAAAAAAATCAGGCAACAATGATTTCTAAATGTTAAAAAGACATAAAACAACCCTGAACTTTAATGTTTTGATTAATCGCAACATTTCCACGTGGAGTCTGACATGGAAGCTAAGGGTGACGTGGCAAGCTGATGTGGCATCGTGGCAAACGCTGACGTGGCACATAACGTCGGTTAACGGTGTCACATGAGATTTCTGTCACGGTAGAGGGGTGATTAAACAATATTAGCGACGATCAGGGTTGTAATTAGACAAAATAAAAGATCAGGGTTGCGATTAATTAAAACTTTAAAATTCAGGGTTGATTTATAGCTTTTAATGATTTAGTAAAAAGCCATTACTTTCTACTATTAAAAAAATGTTAAGTAAAATAATAATAGTAATTTAGTATGTGTCTAAATTAAACAATAAGTTTTTAATTCACATAATTTATTAAAAATGAATTGTTAATTTGTTATTATATTTATCCAGTTCCACGGAAGGAGTACGAAACTTGTTCGAAACTTCACTCCAAGACGTCAAATTAAACTTCGCTAATATTTTTAGCTTAGTAAGTTAGATTTTCAGTCAAATTAAACGTCAATCGTTGATATTTTTATCCTAGTCACATTTTCATTTAGCATATACAACTCGCTTTTTATCATTTCATTAGAAAGTTTGTGTAACTCCGAATAAAATAGTTGGTATGGAGTATAATATATAGGACTATATTCGTAAATATATTTATCAATATGTCAATCCAATGCAATTGTGAGTTAAGATATGTCTAATACGAGTTTTTTAACATTAAATAATTATCTCTTTCTTTCATATGAAAAAAATTTACCAATCAAAATGCATCTCTCTCATCTACAATTTAAAAAATTAATAATAAATTAAAATACGTTCCTATCAAGGAAGGTATAAAAAGAAACGATTTAAGTACTGACATTAAAATAATTTAAAGCAAGAACTTATGCCGACCAAAAAATGAGTTGTACTAATTCTCTTCAACATTAACCACTCGTGGTGTGTGATTGTTTTTTTGGGTTGGAAGCGACATGGATAAGGATGGTTCAAATTGTTAGGATAAAATCTTAATACTTAATTTACCTAAGATTCATCATGTCCAATCATCGAGATAATAAACAGTAAATAAATTGAATACAGAAACGTACCTGAATTTATAGCTGAGATTTCTTAGTGGAGAAATCTAGAGAAAAAGCTCTTAATCTTTCTACTGACGAGATAATAGAGAAGACGATCTTATATATAACTTGGGTTGGGGACCATAACTCTTTTATATCTAAGTTAAACATTCTGTATTTCTAATTTAGCTCATCATAAAATTAGAAATTACCTATAGATCTCTACACATATAAGCTCATACTTTAACGGTCCATTTTAATATAATCAAATTAGATCACTTTAATAACTGAGCAAGTTTTTATGATAATCATGATATATAATTAAATATATATTTGTAAATCCATAAATCCTAACACAAATCACCTCATGCCTGAGAAACAGCGTATCCTCGTTCTCTCTAGCAACCACATTCCCAGTTTAAAGTCTCTCTTTTAGGGGTGTAAAAATACTTAATTGAATCGAAAGCCGGTCTAGAACCTCTAGTTTGATCCAATTCGGTCCGGTTTTTTTTACTCGTGAACTTTTTTACTCCCTAAACTATGATAAAAGTTCTAAGGCAAACCATGCTAAAATTTCTAAGCCCTTATCCCTAAACTAATTAATTAATATAAGTTCCAGCTAGACCCAAAGTGCTCTGCTCTTTAGCACTTTGAAGTTTGACCCCAACCTTTTTGACCCAATTGAGTGAGGAATGAGGATTAAGATTGAAGATCATTCTGTGAAATGGGTCAAAGGGTCAACCCTTGGTTCTTCTCTTATCGGATTCAAGCAAGAAACAAAACAAAGAGTAGGCAAATATTGCTATCATCCTCTTGCCATCATTAATTAATTCATTAATCTGTGTGCTTCTTAATACCAATGCCAAGCTCGATCGGGTTAATTTTGAAGATTTTTTAGATTTTAGTAAACAACAATTCCATCAATTAGGTCGATCGTTTTCAAGACTTTTTAGATTCTGGTAAACAATTCTATCAAATATTTTTGCAGTAATTAATGCACAAATGGAATTGATTGTGATTGGAGTGAATTTAATTAGGCAGTCCTGTAAAATGACCGCCCAATTTTTTTGCTAGATTGAGTTGTCTGCCAACAAGCAAGTACTGTAAAAGTTAATTATTACTAGTAGAATCAAAGTATTAAGAGATGCCAATGATAGTTTCTTTTTCCTTTTTATTTATTTAGTTATTTAGAAAAAATGGTAAAATTCACGCATTTGTATCATAAGATAAGTCATGACATTTGTAATTGAGTCAAATAAACCATTACATTTATCTATTCGGTCAATGCAGACAACTATTACCAAAAATAGTAATATCTTATTTGACAACTTATGAATTTATCTACAGTCAGACGTCGTTATACTTTTAAAATAAAAATTATCGCGCCTATTTCTTCTACTATAAAAAAATTAAGTTGAAATAAATTAGTAATCTTTTTTTTCTAATAAAAAAAATCTAGCACCTCTCTCATTTTACAAGGTATCAAACAGTGCATTATTTTTTAAATAGTAGTGATTGATGTTGACCAAGTGAATAAATATAATGATTTATTTGGCTCAACCACGATGCAGTGACTTATTCTACTTGTCCTACAAAAGTGAATTTTTATCATTTTTCTATTTTTTTTTTCATTTTGTACCTGACAGTCAAATGTATCCAAGGCTCCAAGCCCACAAAGTTTAATGAAAATCTGAGATCATGGAGCCCAAAAGTGCAACAACCCTACCCGGCCCAAGGAATAACAACCTCTGTGCCTGCTAACACAGTTTTCTTATTCTGCCGCTCTTCTTTCTCACATCTTTGCCGCCTTCTCTCCTCTGGTTTACGGTACGTCGCCGATTTCCCACCTCTTTCCCTTGTCTCTCTAACCTCTTTTCTTCTTCCAGTTTAATTTAATTAACGAGGTTTTTGGTTATTATCAACCTTTTTTTTTGTTTGGTTTATTTTCTTGTTGGATTGACCTAGCGTTGCGTTTCATAGGATCCCTGGCTAACATCTTTTGTTGATACTTGTTATGTCTTCCATCGTTGTCAAATTACGCGTATGTTGCTGCCTGTTCCTTTTGTCTGCTATGTGTTCTGGTTTGCTAGATTTAGTATTTCTGGATAGTTTATTGTACACTGTTTGCGTTCGCTTGTGTTGAAGTAAATCTATTATCTGCTCATAATTTGATGGAGAATCCACTGATATATATGATCTTGTTGGTGATGAAGTATGGGCATTTCTCTATTTATGTAGATAGTTGTTGTATCTTCGATGCTATTAGCTGATTAGTTTTCGGTCAATCTTTGTGGTGGGTTGTGTTAATTTCAGTGTCTGTGCAAATGGGGAAGAGAAAAGAGAAGCAAAAGCAGAATGAAAATCTGGGTGATGAATCTAATCCCGAGAATGATCTTAAGACTCTTGTACATGAGCATTCCTTGTTCTTTGATAAGTTAGTTGATCTCATTCCTGCTAAGTTCTATCTGCCTACGGATGATAACGAGAAGGTGTGGTTCTCGGGTCTTAGCAAAGCTAAAAAAGCATCAGCGAAGAAGCAATCGAGAGAAAATATTAAGAAAGCGCGGAGGGATAGACTTGACCCAAAGAAGTCTTCAGCGACAACTCTTGATTTGCTGATGCAGAACTTGGAGAAGGAGGAATCTAAAGATGAGGGTGATGATGAACACAAGGAAGATGATCGTGCTGTCACCTATGAGGAACTCAGACAACGACTCAGGGACAGGATTGCACAGCTTCGTAGCGGTCGCAACAGTAATGGCTTAGACAACCATGTGAAGAGGAATGCAGAAAACAGAAGGAAAGCAGTCGATTTAAGGAAACGCAAGAGGGAAAACGATAACAATGATGCAACGAAAACTACCCAGGTGGCACCCTCAGAAAGATTGGAGAAGGATGTTGAAGAAGCTGCAAAGGCGCTGACATTTGGGCATGTTAAGATAGGGGATGAAGAGCAACGCGCGAAGAAGAGGAAAAAACTTTCAAAGTTAGAGCAGCTCGAAAGAGCTAAAGAAGTGGCAGAGTCGAAGAAAGACCCAGAGAAGGGAGCAAAGCATTCGTGGAGGGCAGCGACAGATAGAGCTGCAGGGGTTAAGGTTCATGACGATCCTAAGCGGATGAAACAGAGCATACAGAAGGAGAAGAAGCAGCGTCGAAAGAATGCTGAGAAGTGGAAGGAAAGGAATGAAGGCCAGCAGCAGACAAAAGCAGAGAAACAACAGAAGAGATCTAAGAACATAGCTGACAGAGTTCAGCAGAAGAAGCAGCGAAAGATCGATAAACGTGAGAAGAAGCTCATGCGTGCAGGGTTTGAAGGTCGCAAGGAAGGTTACCTCAATGACACTTCTAGTTAGGTCTCTTTTATGCTATTGTTGTATCATCAGAGTATTATCCTACTATCTTCATTTTCACTTCTGACTGAATTTCATCTCGGACCTTGCTTTCATAGCTGTGGGGAAATGGAGAAAATAATCATCATGTATCATCATGTTTTTTGACCTCTGTTCGGGAAAAAAATGGTCAAGTACTTGGTCTTGCATCTTTCAACCATGGATCTTGAATTAGTTATGGAGTTCGTTTAATACGCTGTGTTTCCTGCATTGAATTAAGCGATGTGGTATTGGCAAAAGATAGCTAAATATCGAGTTGGGGTACATTAGGTTTGATCTGCTACACCGTGGTTCATGGAAGTAATGTCATGCATTGCTCTTTTTCCCTCCGTTTGGAATTAAACACGATATTAAAGAAACCAAATGACTCATTATTTGACCAAAAAATTCTTTACTTTTTTTTAACATACAATTTTACCCCAAATAGAAAATTCTAATTTTTTTAATATATGTACCCAAGATGATTTTTTTAATATATGTAGGCCAGATATTATAAACAAGAGAAGTAACTTGGAGAAAGAAAAGTCAATTCATTCCACATTGTTATGCTTCACAAAATATAAACTTTTACCCCATTAACTACAAAGTGAAAACTATTACACAAAAAAAACCAAAACAGGCAAATTATGGCTCTCTGATATCCAAAAGAGAAGCTAGGAAATTAAAAACCAAAAGATCCACAAATTCATTATTATTATTACATTTCATTTTCACTAATTATTACTCAGACTCTAGGCCCAGCACCGACAGGGACAGCAGAAGGCTTGTGCACAGGCTCACCGGCGGTTCCAATACCGTAGTCGGCGTCTCGATACCCAGGACCATACTTGCTGCTAAACATTCCGGCATGGAGCAACAACACGTACAGAAGCTGTGTGAATGCCAATATTATTATGAACGCTTCCATTATCCTCAGCCTCCATCCTCTCCACCCTCCAACATTTATTTGCTTGCACGCAAACCTTTCAAAACACAAAAGAAAAGAAATTAAGGTTAGATCGACCGAGGTATTTGTAGTTAAAACCTAAAAATCGACAGATAGGGATGTTATGTCCACACCCAGAGGCTAGAGCAGTGACAGCCCAAGCGATCAAGGAAGCTGAACCTGCTGCTGCTAAACTATCATTCCTCCATGACCTGATGTGAGCTCCACCAGCTAACTTAGACACTATGCCAACAACAGCAGCTAATATTGAAAAAGTCAGGAAGAAAGGAGTTGCTCCATTCCCTCCAAAACCTGTAAATATGTATTGGTAATAATTTTCCAAAAATTCAAACAATTAATTATTATGAGGAAAAAAAAGAAAAAAAAATAATTGGAAGAAATTTGAAGTAGGACGATTTACTTGGATGGTTGGTTTGGCCATTGATGTACCTATTAACACACCAACTAGCAAAACCCAGCACAATAGCATACATGATTAAGTTAAGAAACAGCAATGGAGCTGCTATGTTCCTCCCCACAGTTTGTGCCATCTTGTCCTTTCCTTACCACCTTAGGTTCTTGATTTTCTTGAAAACTTTTTTGATTTGAACAAAGAACTTCAAATATTTGGCAAGAGAGGAAGTACACAAGAGGTGGGCTATATAGAGGAGTGAAGGTTACGTGTAAGCCAATGAGGGCTTCCATGGACGCTGAAGGTTACAGGTGGGAGGACACCTGTCCTGTTCTCCATTATGCTCTCCAGGAATAAACTTTTCTGGCTTTCAATCCTCGAACTTCGTATGGTTTATCCAAACGGTGCATATCCGTTAAATCTCTTTAATGTCAATCTCTATGGTTTTAGACTTTAGTATATGGTTTTATTTTATTAGACCGTTGCATTGTATACAATACACATAACGTCCTCACTCCTCAACGTATGCCAATTTGAAATCCAGTGACTGCCACTTAAATTTGGCATGCATCAACTCGTAAGAATTCGAATCTAAATTTCATCTTTATCTATTAAAAATTTAAAAATTATACTATTAATTCATTGATTTATAGTTTACGAGTCTTACTCAGATAATTAATTCAGGTAAAAAAAATATAATTGTTAATTAAAATATATACTTTACTCTTATAGCTTGAGAGATGATAAAATTCGAGTTTCTTCGGGGGCGGAATGAGGATTACAGCTGTCCGAAATCACTGTAGTTGCTGTCTGTGATACCTGCAAAGCGCCGGAGGGGGGCTCCGGCGTAGATACTCCGATGCTTAAATTAGTAAGGTTATGAAATTCTGCAGAGATTCTAGTAGAGAATTTGCTCTTACCCTCGATCTATAAATGTGGGGTATTTATAGCTGAAGAGAAGAGGGTCGTTACCCCCAGAGGTGGGCGTTATCAAAGGGAGATAACGCCCAGGATGACGTCAGCTGGACCTTACGGGATGACGTCAGCAGGAGAATATCACTAGTGGGATATCGCCAATATGTCGTTGTCGGGGTTCCTGGGATGGGATGACGTCGTGTAGGTCCCCCCGCTGATGTCGACCATCCCAAAATTCTTGGCCTAACGGGGGCGGCAGCCGGGTGCCGTCTTTTAGTCAAGGTCCACAAAAATCCGACTTTGACTTGAAGTAGGAAGACGATTATACCCTTGGTGTTTCCTTAATTGTTATCAAGAGAGATCTATAATGCTAACCTAAATAATTAGAAATTAAACTTTTTTTGTGAGAAATTGTAAAGTAAATTGATCATTCCAATTTAACATTAATGTCATACATTAATCTTATTTATTTAAGTTCTTGATTAGAAAAATAATAATTATTTGCGTTATATCTGCTAATTGTCCGGTAAAGATGGACCCCACGTTGGATCAACGGTCGAACAACGATGTTTTAACTTTAGGAAGATTTATTTATTCTTTTTTCTTTCTTTCTAATTATTCTTTTCATTTATGGGTTTTCTAGGCCTGTAAAAGCGGTGGGGGACTATTTTGCGGTGGAAAATGGAGAAATGACACGTCAGCTCACTGGTGTCGCATGTTTTGGACTCATGGTTCTCCGCTGTCAGCACCTAAAGCACCTCAATGGTAAGGCCTGCCAAAAACTTGAATAAACAATAAATATAAATAAAATACAATAAAATAAAAAAGCCAAGCATATAATGAAATTTATGTCTGACCAAAAATTGGAGAATACATCAAATCAAACTATACTCAATGTATAATGTTGTCATTTATCGCCGTTATTGTTCTATGTACATATTTAATACATATAAAAGTGTTCATTGGTCGGTATTGTAATTTTTCAGTATAAAAATTTCAGTTTTCGGTATATTGAACAAAAAAATTAGATATCATACTATAGTTTCTATTGATCGATACTATTACCATATTATCGAAATAATTTCGGTACAGTATTACGGTAATACCGAATAACATACAAATAAATAAATATAAACATAAAGTACATCAAAGAAATACGAACAGTGAGTAAACCAACAAGACTATAAAAGTGAAATTTCTGGAATTCTAAATCTGGAGATGATTTTTCTGCCAAATTGAAGACTTTAAAAGTGAGTAGACCAACAAAATTAGTAGGTATAAATTGCTTAGAAAATTATCCAAACAAGCTCAATAACATAAATAAATAAATTGGCCAATCCACATTAAAATAAAGCAAAATAAAAACATAATAACCTAAACATAATATATAAAAGGGAACTGATTAAAGGTTGGAGCAGAGGTAGAGCAATGAGAGTGGAGAGAAAAGAAAGAAGTTGATGGAGGCATTTAATTGCCCTAATTACAAAACACATTATGAGTCAAACATGGATTTTATATTACAAAACACATTACCGATCGAATATGAATCCTGGATGAATTGTTTACTTAATTCATCCTGGATGGGCAGTGTTGCAGGCAAAATAGAATTTCGATAGGTACGGTAATACCGTACCGTACCGAACAAAGTTCGATCAATAATTCGGTATATTGAACAGTAAAAATTCTAAAAAATATATCGATCGAATAGAATAAACTTCGGTACGGTATTACGATAATTTCGGTTCGATCGGTATTTGCACAACCCTAAGTACATGGATTTAAACTTTTGAATTAATTCGTGTTAATTTCATACTTATATGGAATAGTGTGTACTAATTTTTTTTTGGTATTGTATGTCATCAGGGACGGATCCAGGAATGATTTCCAGGGGGGCGGGAAATTTTTTTTTGGGGTATTTTAAAGGGAAACCAAACGAGCTGAACGAAAAATTGAACAAATGCTTAAGAGTATTTGTATCCGTGACTAAATAACAAATATTTAGATAACTTAACAAAAAGATAAATAAGAAGACAATATAGAAAAAAATTAATTATACATTAGAATTCATATAATATACGTACTTCTTACAATTCTTCTCTACGAGTTTTCATTTTTTGAAATCGTTGAATGATTCTCTCATTCTCTACACTATCAAAAACATCTTTTTCAACAAAAGTAATCAAACAATCATTTAACATATCATCTCCCATACGGTTCCGCAGTCGATTCTTCACAATGCTCATATAAGAAAAAGTCATTTCCACTGTCGCAGTTGCAACCGGTAAAATGAAAGCTAGCTTCAAGAGTAAATACACCAATGGATAGACAATATGCTTTCTTCTTTCAACTAACTTTTCGGAAAGATCATTAATCCCTTTCAAATTTGATTATCAAGTTGATTATCAAGAGCAAGAATATCAACTCTAGAAAACTCATTAGGATAAAATTGAGTCAATTGAAGCAATTTCTCCTTATTGAAAGCAACAAAGGAGTCTCTTGGATTTAAGCATGCCACACAAAAGAGTAATTCACTATTCCTCTCATCAAATCGATTATTAAGCTCATGAAGTTGCATATCAATGACTTGATAAAATAAATCAACTTGATAATGATGTAGATTGAAAATTTGCTCACCTTTCCGCCTTGGTCTACCAACATTTGGACCAACATTTGATGGTACTTGAGTAGATGGTTTAATCAAATATTTGTCCATATCTACAAAAACAAATATTAAGGCTAAAATATTTGATCCCGACCAACAACCACAAAATGAAAAACGGAGTCGACTAAAATATTTTAAAATAAATCGCCGATTCACCCATTCGTACGAAATATTCGATTGATGGACGACCAAAATTTAATTTTAAAAATACGAAACTTTGGCTAATTAATTTAAAATGTAAGATTGGAGCAAACCGTTAATCAATTTGTGAAATTGAGGATATGTAATTAATCTAGAGATGTAGCACTAATTATTTAATAACAGATTGTGTATCAATTTACTCAATAAGGCAATTAATTTGGGGTAGGTTAGATTAGGGATTTGGGCTGGGCTATATAATAAATTTTTTTTTCCATTAGCCCAGGTGGGCATCAGCCCACGGTGGCCCCCCCGGATCCGTCCTTGTATGTCATATAAAAGCTTTAACACTATGACGAATAAAAGATATAACAAGTAAGATTATAAAATCAACACAATCTAATATACCAAACTAACTAAGGAAAAAAGTGAGCACATAAATCGTGAGTTCGATCCTTAATAAAATGTATAAATTTTAAACTTAACTCGACCAAATTACTTTTTTTTATGAGAGTCCAAACATATCTCTCCATTTGTAGTCCGTAAACGGAGGAGTGCATGTTTAAATTGTTGCGTATGTTTTTTTTTTAATAAGCAGGTGTAAGATTAAAAAAATTGCGTATACATATTTTTTTTAGAGGCTAAATATTCTTGTCGTTGAGAGACGAGGATAGTGAAGAATCTGTACAAAAAAATGGCTGATGCTATGCTTTTGTAAACGTGGGATGATATGACGTGACTAAGTTTTTTAAGAAAAAATAAAAACGGAAACTCATTGGAGCAAACAAAAAAAATGTATCAATAAAAAAGAGATCAAACCTAAGTTTGTTGTGGTGAATTTCTATATAAGAATTAACAAGAAAACGTCTTGAAGTTTGGAATAAGTTTTCGCCTTTTCGGAAAGCACAAGTTTCAAATATATAACGGTTGAAACTTAAAATTTATAAACTATGAGCTCGTTTGATATCGTTTTTAGTTTTTTTAGTTTTAAAAATATAAAACAAAGAATATAAAAACCCTTTTTATTTTAAAAAAAATGTTTTTTTTGTCGTAAAACATACTGTAAGAAAGTATTTTGGATAAAATGTCATGAGTTGACATGTTGGCTTCTAAGAGATCGAAAGTCTCGATCATCACGGTCGGTAAGGACGCTGCCGCTGATTCCAACCCCTTTTCTTATACGCGATGCACAACCTCCGTGCTACATCGATGGAGCTTAACATCAACAAAATATATATATATTGGTCTTTAGCTTCATGCAGTTAATTGACCACTCCATCGAGAGTAAAGTTAGTAGAGCCACTAAACATGCTTTTCACGGTAGAAATTTATAAAATTCATGGACCATTCTCAGTTACCTTTAATGGTTAACATAGAACCCTACGTAGCTTTAACAACTAATGATGACACCACTCTGAGCTTTACCATCTTTGAAGGTGACAAGGTTGATCTACACCATGATAATTTTAGTGGGGGTAGATTGCATAGTGACTGCGTTATCAAGAGCAAGGCACACTAGTGTCCCTATTGTGGTGTTTGGGACTAGATTTAGGTATCGGTCGGCCCGGTCTGCGGACTGCCCGAGCCTTGCCCGGTTTAACTAAGGATCCGTCCCAATTTGATTGAATTCGTGCTCGAGGTCTCCCAAGATTGGTGAGCTTTAGGTCGGGCTTGAACTTCGAGGTTGAAGTCCAAGTCCGTCTTGTATAGCATATTTACCGTCAATGTTAAATTTCCGATAGAATAATTTCACAACGTATGTTTTTAGAATTTGTGCATCGTGGATTAGTTGAAAATTGATTGAAAAGGGTAAAAAACAATGCACAAATAATAATAATACTTTGTTAGTTTTAGGCACCAAATATGAAAAATGGAAGTAGAAAATGATTTTTTTACTCGATAAAAGTACATTAAAATTTACTTTTATCCTTGAGGTTTTAGCTTAATGGAAAAACTAGTTGTAAAGAAAAAGTTAAAGCCAAAAAAGTGTTTAGTAACATATTTCGTTGTCGTGAATTTAAAAATATATATGTTCACACAAAAAAATTGTTTGGTAATATAGTGTGGTTGTGGTAAAGTTAAAAATAAATAAATCAATCAAATAAAAAAAATCTATAAAACTAACATAAAAAATTATTGAAACACGATGTCAAGTAGACACTCAATGAACCTTTACATCAAGTCGCAAAACACATAACTCTTAAAGTGACAAGACATTAACTTTACTTGAAAACTATTCAACTATAATAATGACGAAAAGTTATCATGAAAGCGACAAGACATTTACTTTATTTGAAAACTATTCAACCCTAATAATGACAAAAAGTTATTATGAAAATTGAAGACCATAAAATATTTACTTTATTTAAATATTACTCAATTATTTATGATCATTTGCATATATTATAGGTGTAATTGTGGAAAGGTCCTGTACTATTGCGAAAAACAGAAACTTCCCCTGTCTTTCAAATTTTTTATTCAACCTCTCCTGAACTTTGGGTCAATTGAAAAACAAGTCCATCCGTTCGTCAACGCTCCGTTTCCGTTACTTTTCTGTTAGTTGACAGTTGACTTTAATTAAAAATTCAGAAAAAATGTAAAAAATCCAAAATAAATGTAAAAATTCTATAAAAAAAAGTAATTAACCTAAAAATCTAGAAAAAAATGTAAAAATTCCAAAAAAATATTTAATTAATCTGAAAATCCAAAAAAATGTTAAAATTTCAAAAACATTTCATAAAAATGTAAAAATTCACAAAAAACTTGTAAAAATTCCAAAAAATTGTAAAAAATATAAACAAATGTTTAATTAATCTAAAAATCTAGAAAAATGTAAAAATCTACAATTAATTAATTTTTTACATTTTTTTCAATTTTTACATTAACTAATTTTATTTTGGATTTTTAACATTTTTCTGGATTTTTAGATTAATTTTTTTTATAGAATTGTTACATTTTTTTGGAAATTTTTACATTTTTTCTGTATTTTTAGATTAATTATTTTTGGACTTTTTACATTTTTTCTAGATTTTTAAGTTAATTAATTTGTTTTTAGAATTTTTACATTTTTTGGGAATATTTACAATTTTGTTTTAGATTTTCTACAATTATTTTGGATTTTTTAAATTTTGTTTTGAATTTTTTACAAATTTTCTGAATTTTTTAATCAAAGTCAACGGTCAACTAATAGAAAAGTAACGGAAACAGAGCGTTGACTAATGAATGGACTTATTTTTCAATTGACCCAAAATTCAGCGGAGGTTGAATAAAAAATTTAAAAGACTAGTTTAAGGCGTTTTAGGAGTTAACAACAAAGTTACATGACAAAACATACTCTTTTACTCATGTTATAAGAAATGCAAATAATGTGGCGCATGCTCTAGCTAGGAGAGTTGTAATTTTTGATTTGGAAGAGTTTTAGCTGAGGTATTTATTGACCCGCTTATATACAACATGTTGTAACAAACGATTATAAAATTTGAATACATTAACACGTTTAAAAATAAATATAATAAAAGTTCATGACTTATAAGTCCGAATCACATCACTTCAAATGTGACGAGACATTTACTTTATTTGAATAGTACTCAACCATAATAGTGACATCACATAAAGTGACAACATATTTATTTTACGTACAAACCACTTAATGATTATATATTTATGTACATGTATGCTTTGAGGTGATTTCGGAGTTAACAACTAGACTCATGAGTACAAAACACATTATTTTAAAAGTGACCACATATATTTTACTGAAAAATTATCCAACCATAATAGTAACAACGTAAAAACCGACAAGACATTTACTTTACTTAAAAAATTATTCAATCAAAGTGACAAGATAGAAAGTGTAATTATATTTACTTTACTTTGGTTTAAACACAAAATTGGCAAAATTTTATCAACATGATGACGTGTCAATCCACATCAGCAAAACTTTTTCTTTTTTTCTTTTTTTCTTCTTTCTTATGTCTCCCATCTCATCTTCAACAAAATCATCTCCTCTCAATTAATCCACCCACTTCATCTTCTTCCTCATCTCCACTGCCGATGTCGATGATCCAACCAAACTCAAACCACCACAATCATTTAATTAAACCCACGTACAACAGTTAAACCCAAGCCAAACCACAATTAATTAATTAATTAATCAAACCAGCAGTTAATCAAATAACCCCATACGATCAACAATTAATTAATTAAATGAACCAAGCAGCAAGCATCTTATTCTTCCAGCACCGGCGGCAACGACTCCAGCAGCACGACAACAACGGCTCTAGCAGCAGCGAGGCAAGGCAACAACGGCGGTGACGAGACATTGACGCAGGAGAAGCGTTTGAGGGAGGAGAAGAAGGCGGAGATGACGGAGGAGCTCACCCAATTAGCCACACTGTTGAAATTCTCCATCAAAATAATGTTGTTGTTGTTTTCGTTATTGTTGTTGCTGTTGTTGTTGTCGTCATTGCTGTTCCTGCCGCTTTCCATCGTGGAAGAAGGGTCTTGGATTTGGAGAGGAGAATTGAGGATTTTCTGATAATCCCAACCCCTAATTGGAGAGAGGGTAAATAACTAAAAAAGGGCGGGGAGAGATGAGAAAAATGTGGGTAGTTTCAGCTTTGATGGTGGGTGGATTAATTGAGAGGAGATGATTTTGGTGGTTTGACAGAGGTGGATTTGGAAATGAGAGTGTATGAGGAAGGAGGAAGAGGAGGAGAAGAATAGTTTTGCTGAAGATGAGATGGCAGGAAAAGAAAGAAAAAAAAGAGAGGAAAAAGAATAAGTTTTGCTGAGGTGGATTGACACGTCGTCATGTTGATGACGTGTCAAGCCACGTGACATGCCCCATCATCATTTAACGGTTGACGGTGAATGGTGTTAGTGGGAGGTGTCAAATGTGTCATTTGTTTCAAGTGCAAGTGCTTTTTGAATCGTTTTACAAATAGATGTGTCAAATGTCTCAATCAATATAAGTGCAGGTGTCAATTTTGTGTTTAAACCCTTCACTTTAAATTACTTTGACCATTGTGGATATACGTGCATGTATTTGTGTTGTTCACAACATATCACTATATAATGTGACAAGATATTTACTTAACTTTACTTGAAAACCGCTCTAGCATTATAGGTTTATGTGCATATGTTTTAGGATTTGATGCGTTTTAGAAGTTAACAATATATGTTCGTGACTCATGAGTTCAAAATACATCATTTTAAATGTGGCGAAGTATTTTCTTTACTTGAAAATAAAAACTACTCAACCACAATAGTGACAACACAGAATACGCCAATGCATTTACTTTACTTAAAAACTACTTAACTATTATAAGTTTATGTATATATGTATGTGTGCTTTTAAGGTGATTTCTAAATTAACAAGAAGGCCCATGACCTATGAGTTTAAAATACATTATTTTATTAGTGATAGTACATTTACTTTACTTAAAAACTACTCAATTATATTAATGATTGACAACATAGAAAGCGATATTTATTTATTTTATTTAAAAATGACCTATCTATTATAAGTTTAGGTACATGAATTTGCTTGCTTGACAACAACATATTTCTCTAAAAATGACAAGACATTTATTTTACTTTAGGTGACAATGCAACATAAAAGTAATAGATGCACAAAACTTTTTCTTTTTTACCATCTTGTAAAATAATTAAAATGAATGAAATTTTAGCATAAAATGAATCTCTTTCACCTTTTAATTTAAAGATAATTTATTATTACTAATAATGATAAATAATCATGTCAGTTCATTTTAATATGATAATTGTACTTTTACTTAATTTTCAACGATTCACCGTAAAAGCGCGATACTTTGAGATTTTTAAGTTTAATTGCATTTGATACAAGAAATAACTGAGGGTAGTTATTATCTATCTATTATTAGGCGAATTTTGTTGTAACAATATCATCGTTTGATTTTTAAATTCAATATTCTATAACTTTTGGTGAGTATTTAAGTAAAAAAAAATGAAGATAATATGTGAAATAATATTTTTTTACCATGTCCAGATTAAAGTTTATTATGATTGTGAACATAAACATAAATATAGATAAAAAATTCAAACTTAAAGCCCCTTTCTTTAGAAAATACTATTTGTATTTTTTTGTCAAAAAAACCACCGTAGAATTGTGGAAAAGAGCACGGTAGGAAGTTGGAAATGGAAATCAGAGTAAAAAACACCTGTGACATCAATATTTTTTTATAATATTAAAAAAAACACAAATATAAAATATAAAAAAACAGGCTAAAAAAATAAGACGAAGGATAAAAATGAAATGTAATTTTCTTTTTTTCACAGACAACATTGTCTGCTCATTCACTTCAGGCTTCAACTTCCATTCTCTCCTTTAATCCGCCATGGCGATTGAAGCTTGAAACCTTCACTCCAAAAACCCACTTTTCATGTTTCTTTCCTAACCCTGCTCTCTCTCTCAAAATGGGCTCGATCTTCCAATTCCAAGACCTTAACACTATCCCTTCCCCTTCCTCAATCCTCTCCCTCCCACCCACCGCTGCCACCACCAGCACAACCGTTGGTGGCGGCGATTTGAACCCTGCAATGTTGGTTCCCAAGATTGAGCCCAAACTTGAACCTTTTGACGACTCTTCCATCCCATTACAGACGCACCCACCACCTCAGGACAATTTCTTTCCCGACTCTACCCTCACTCTCTCCTCTAATTCCCAAAATACCCCTCCTCCTCTACCTCCTCCTCCTCAAGAAGACGACAGTGTCTACTCCGAGTACTACCGCATCTCCGAGCTCTTTCGCACTGCCTTCGCCAAGCGTTTACAAGAACAATACGGCGACGTTTCAGTCGTCTCTGACCCTGATGCGCGGGCAATCGTTCCTGTCAACGAAGACCAAAACCCTCCTGAAGATGTCTCCTCCTCGGCCATCGTCGTCCCCCGCCCCGTAAGAAAATATCCGCCCCGGTCCAGGGAGCTCGTCCGAGTCACGGATTTGGGTGTCGAAGACCAGCGGTATTTTCGCAATGTCGTCAAGCGGACCCGCATGATTTACGACGTGCTTCGCATCCGGACTGTCATGGAAGAAGATAAACATCGTGGGGAGCGCCTAGTTCGCCGCGCACGCGGGGATCTCCTGGCTGCTTCTGCTATGCGCGAGCGCGGGTTGTGGCTCAATCGTGACAAGCGTATTGTGGGTTCTATCCCTGGAGTTGACGTCGGAGATATCTTCTTTTTTAGAATGGAGTTATGTGTGATGGGACTTCACGGGCAGGTACAGGCTGGGATCGATTACTTACCCGGGAACCAGAGTTCAAATGGGGAGCCAATTGCCACCAGCATTATTGTTTCGGGTGGGTATGAAGACGATGAAGATGCGGGGGATGTTATTATCTACACAGGACATGGTGGGCAGGATAAGTTCTCGAAGCAGCATGAGCATCAGAAGCTGGAAGGAGGCAATTTAGCGTTGGAGAGGAGTATGCAGTACGGGATAGAGATTAGAGTGATTAGAGGGATTAAATATGAAGGTGCTATTAGTAGTAAAGTGTATGTTTATGATGGTTTGTATAAGATACATGATTGTTGGTATGATGTGGGGAAATCAGGGTTGAGCGTTTACAAGTATAGGTTGATGAGGATTGAAGGGCAACCAGAGATGGGGAGTTCCAGGTTGAGGTTTGCCTCAAGTTTGAGGGCGCAGCCTTTAAGTGTGAGGCCAAGTGGGTATATGTCTCTTGATATTTCTAACAAGAAGGAGGATAAACCTATCTTGTTGTTTAATGACATTGACAATGATCATGATCCTCTGTGCTATCAATATCTTAGAAGTACTGCATTTCCAATATTTGTGGTTAATAATCTTGTAAATAGTGGAATTGGATGTGATTGTGTTTCAAGTTGTGAGGAAGGCTGTTTGTGTGCTCAGAAGAATGGGGGTGAGTTTGCTTATGATCACAATGGCTTTTTGTTGAGGGGGAAGCCTGTAGTGTTTGAGTGTGGGAGGTTTTGCAAATGTGGACCACATTGCAGGAATCGTGTCTCTCAAAGGGGGTTGAGGAACAGATTGGAAGTGTTTAGGTCAAGGGAAACGGGTTGGGGAGTCAGGTCATTGGATTTGATACTGGCTGGCTCATTTATATGCGAGTATGCTGGAGTTGTACTCACGAGTGAGCAAGTTCAGATTTTGACAATGAATGGTGATAGTCTCATTTATCCAGCAAGGTTTACTGCAAGATGGCAGGAATGGGGGGATTTGTCTCAAATATATTCAGATTATGTGCAGCCCTCGTATCCCTCAATTCCACCTTTGGATTTTGCTCTAGATGTGTCAAAAATGAGGAATGTTGCTTGTTACATGAGCCATAGTTCAACTCCTAATGTTATGGTGCAGTTTCTTTTATATGACCACAATAATTTGATGTTCCCTCATATCATGCTTTTTGCTTTGGAGAACATTCCACCTTTGAGGGAGCTCAGCTTGGATTATGGGGTCGCTGATGATTGGACCGCAAAGCTGGCTATCTGCAACTGAGTAGGCTTGCAGAGATTTTCTGCTTTTGTTATATGGTTTGACAAAGTGCTCTGGGCACATGATGCACGGAGGTAAAGTTAATTTTTTTGGCTACCTTTTGCAGTTCGATATCTAGTTTGGCAACTTAATCTCACCTCTTTTTAGTTTGCACCATGCTGTAATTGGGAATTGGAGATAGAGCAGTCTGCAGCGTCATCTGCTTAAGTTGTGTGTGAAAGGGTTAACAGTGATATTCCTTCGGCAATTTTGGTAGCCTAGTTGCCAAGTAATCAAGCATATCCAAAATCATGTCTCCAAACTCAGATGAACCATTGTATCTTGTTACCATACAAACTCTTCCCTTGCAAATTTATATTTTCTTTTGTGTAATTTCCTTTTGATCCATACAGTTATAATTTATTGCGTTCTGTTCTCCCTTCTTTTTTATTTGTCAAGCTGCATTCCTAGTATTTTGTTAGTATTTCTGTTTGTAATTATCTATCGAGAGAGTAAGTTCTTATTAGCCCTCATCAATTTCCTTCTTAGGTCTTAATTTATTTGTTTTTGGTACTTATCACCATTCATGATGAAATTGGTGTGTTACAGAGCATTACTTTTGAGGATTACGGCTAGTGACAAATAATTTCATATGACCATTAGCAATTGATCAAATTTGGAGGCTCTTGATTGCTATGGATGGGATTTGGACTGGTGTAAGGACAGAAAATGAGAACTTGTTGTCTGTTAATATAATGTCCTTTGAGACGGTGGTCTTCTGTATATCTAAATCATCTTTTTAGGCATCCATATGTTTAGTTTATGCTCTCTGAGTTCTCTTTTTCTTTTCGGCATATCAGTATCATGGTATTCATTATCTTTTTGGCATATCATAATGCTCCCTGTATATCCTTCTTTCTTTTCGAAGCATGCTCTTAAATTCTCAATTTCTGTTTAGATCGACTCATCGCAGTGCATAATGAATTTTTCTTTTCTCTCTTGGAGTTTCCATGATTGTAAATTTATTAGTGTTCTTTGTTGTTTTTGGTCCACTGTTGTTGTAGAAATACAACCCTTACGAACTACTTGTGTGCCTAACTATCAGGGCATGATTGTCTAGGCAATGTTTTGTGGCCTCTTGACAGTAAAGCCATCTCCATGTAGTTTGCTTTTTGTAAGGAGATATTTTGTTAGTGCTCCCCTTTTCAGTTGCATGATTGTCAGGGGAGGAAAAGGAAATGATAGCTCTTAATGGTTATTTCCATAGGGAAGTGCCTCAGGGGCGATTGTCCAGCAAGCTATATCTGATGAACTCATGCGTGTGGTATCTGCTCTCTTGAATTTCATGGTATAATTTAGCATGTGATTATACTGGTACATAAGGAAGGGGCCCTTTACCTGTGTGCAGGTAAAGATCTACGAATTTCTTGCGTACTTTGATGAAGGGGCCCTTGTTTTGTTGGTACCTTCCCTACATTACTCTTGCCTAGGCTTAAATCTTGGCATGATTCCTTAGGTTAGATGGATATCAGGGTCAGCACTTTCACATCTTTGTGTGAGTGTGCAAATATCTAGTAATGCTGTCAAAACTCCAATCTAGTTGTTTGATGCTTTGTCATATGGTTGGAGAATCTCTTTTTTTTCTACGGGAGGCTGGCACCACTGAAGTTGGTGAGCCTGGACTGATACTTTCAAGTGTGCCTTTACTGAGATACATGCGGATTCCGTCAATGATAACATAACTGCAAATGTTATTTTGATGTGTTCAGCAGATATCTTCCTAGCTTTTATGAGTATGTAATTCCTCACTGTTTGGTCAGGTATCTATTGTAATAATAGCTTCTTTCTCATCTTCTATAGGTGGCAAGTGGAATGGACTGCGGTTTTAGGTGTGGTATCTGAAGTTTCTGATTTTCATCGGTTTTCACTGAAAGCTGATGCTTCAAATCTCTCTATGGTACCAGACTTAAGTAGCTGCCACCACTAGACAGACTCCACACGGCCAGGAAATTTTACTTGTGTTGTTTCTTTTCTGTTAGAAAAAAGAATTTACTAACTATATATGGAAGCTGATGTTGTAATAGCTGTCACTTTTCCCAATGTTTTGATGTTGTTCCTCTGGTAGGACAGAGCTTTGTATATACTTTTCTGATGTGGGTTAGATACCACGAAGTTGTAGAAGTGTGACCCCCAAGACAGACCATTTTGTGTATGTAGTTTGTATAGCAGAAGTTCAAAATAAAAATCGAGTCCATCCATTGATCTGTGTATTTTAGATGCAGTGGAGTTTTTATTGCGTTCAATTTCTGATACTCAAGTTGTAGCCCGAACTCATCTGCTAGGGTAGCTTCATATGCTCGAACAATATTAGTCTACTACTCTTTTAACAAGCGGGGAGAGTCTGAAAACATAAATTAGAAAGTTGTGGCGGCGTAGACAAATTCTGAGTCGAACTTGTTTGCACGATTACAAATGGACTTCAAATGAGCAAAAAGTGTGTATGGTGAGACAAATTGTTGCATTTCCTTAATAAATTAACCAAAGTGCAATCATCTGTATGGCAAGTCAAAATCGACCCTTTAACATCCGTCATAACACTGAGCTGAAACGAGAGTTGGTCTATCTTGTGACATCGAGCAAGAGGAACAGTGTTTCAGATGTATTTCCTATATACATGTAATGTAAGAGAATATACAACTAGTGCTATTCCATTTAAATCAACATCCGAACTCATTTTGGAGAAGTCAACTTTGAGATGGCTTTGTTCCATTTTTCTCCATTTCACGCTGTTTGGCTCGTTCCATCTTTCGTGCACGCCATTCCTCCAAAGCTGGTATAGCATACTCGTGTTAGAAAGTACACCATAACTATATACACCTTAAAAATAATACCAAAAAAGGAAAATGAAGTTCAATAGAAATGTAATGAACACGACCACATGCTTCGTGTGAAACATGGCAACCATGAAAATTGAGAACTCAGAGATGTAAAGTTCAAAGATGCAACTGGGAGTAATCAGCTATTTATCTAATTCCTTTCAGGATGGAAGAAAATAAACCTTTTGGAGTTCACTATTTAGCACCCAGTTTAAAACTATGACGATGGATAATATGTGGTGCTACACCGTTTGGAGTTATTTTGCTAAAGTTTGTTGTTAACTAACAATGTAGAATAAGTAAACAACCATTAGAACCTCGAGATGCAAATAATTACCTTTCAAGCTGGCAGCATCATTAAAAGAGCGCATATTCGTCAGCCTTTTCGAAAGATCAGCAGCAGCAGTCTGCTTTGTATCTTGTTGTTGGATTGTTTCAGGTTCTGTATATGATTCCTGCTCAATTTCCTTCACCTGCAACATAGAGATATATGTTTGTGAAAAAAGTGTTCCAAACTATGACCTTGAATAATTGAACACTTCGTGCTTACTAGATGCAGGAAGGAATACACTATATAGACGGCTGGAGGAAGGATAGAATCCAATCTCGATGAAAGGTGCATTTTAATTCAAACATCTTTTGGTATCGCATAGAAAACACAAGAACATAAAAGAAGTAACTTCTAACGCAGAAAATGTTTCATATAGCACTAATGGAAGCTTGATCAACTATATTCTGACGCATTAAAATTTCAAGAGCAATGACATACTCTCTTTATCAGCTCCCAAGGTTGCATGGCAAGGCGCATCTCTTCAGACTCCTTGATGTATTTGAGCTGAACTGCACTTTATATTGTTACACATCACAACATTGTAAATTAGAATGTCCATAATCCCATTGATCATGCACTGACGTACAGACATTGTAAACACGTGTTCAATAACTATAACATCGAAGATGCTCGAATCCATCTTTAAGAAGATCAATCAAATATCATTTGCTCCCATTAAGTGCCTTAAATATGGTCAAGAAGTATGCTTCCCTAAACTACAGCACTTTATTTGGTTCTTCCAATTTGAAGCAAGACCAACTTCCAGTTAGCAACTGTTTAACGAAAGCTTGCAATTTCTCGTCCAAAAAGTGATCTTCCATTGTGATTTAGCATCAGAAAATGGGGGAAGGAAAACAAAAAGCATCTGAAACCCATCAAAACCAATTCAGCAACACAAGCCAGCAACTCCCATTAACAGTTGTGCAAAGAATTACACACACTCACAATGACCAACGACTACAAGCCAGTATTATCATCCAGCTAAGAACAACTCTTCCTGTCACTGATTTGCAGCGCAATTTCCTCAAAATCCAAATATTAATCCTCTATCATTTAGCTAAATCACAAAACCAATAGCAAAACTAATCTAAATTAGGTAAAAAGAAACGAAATCGCTCATTTCATGGGATACAAAAAGAATACACAAGAGCTAAGGACTTCCTATTCGATTTAAACAGATACCCTAATATCTTAGCATCCCAAACAGAACAAAATGAACAAAAACACCACTACCAGCTGAAAATGAAACAGAGACTGCAATACCCACTTGGTATATTAGCTCAATGTGCACGAAATTACAACAATGAAACAGAGATTTTACCTGAATAGTATTGATCGGTAGAGATTTTGTTGCGGGAGGAAGCAGAGGAGAGGAAGCCTTGAAGCAAGATAAGGGCGGTGATAATGTTCACTACAGTCATCATAATCGTCGCGTTCTTGAACGACAATCTAACCCGCCATGACTGCTGTGTTTCCATCTTCTTCGAGGAAATGAGTAGCAACTTCGATTAGTGTTTAGCGTAAGATGGATTTTTTAAAAGCGCACCTTTGCCCTTCCTTTTCTCTTCTTCATTTCCGACAATGGACACCTGACCTTAAACCAAAGTAAAACTCAACGGCTGGTTGATTGTTGTGGGTCCCACGAATGAGCTCTATCCCAAAGGTTACCAAAACGTCAATTCATCCTCTCCGCCGTTGACTCTTCCGTTGCTATCTGACTGACCTACCCAAAAAAGTTACCCGCCAGTCGTTACTCATTATTTAGTTACCTTTTATTTTCTTCACTTCACCTACCAAATTATTTTAGTATTAAATAAAACAATTATTCCAAAAAAATAATAAGATTTTATTTTATTGGTGCCCCAATTTTATGGGGAAAAAATAAAATAAATGATAAATTTTCTTAAAAGAGGAACTTTTCGAGTAATTTTCGAATGTGGACTCACATATTACCCCAAGATATTTTTACTATTCAATTGATTACACAAGATGAGTTTACGGTGAATATTTTAGTATAGTTGAATTAAAAAAAAATCAATTGACTTAGTCAATCTGCTGAATTGATCGATATCAACGACTAAACCAATTTAAATAAATATTATTTATTTTGGAAAAAAATTACCCTATAATATAGCATTTTTATAACTTTTTGAGTCAACAATCAAATTTGATGATATATGATTAAACTATGAATTAACGTTAAAGTTCAAGCACTCCAATATTCAATTGGGTTATGATAATTATGAATGGATAAACTGTAGATGGTATCTTGGGTTTGAGCCCGTTTTGTACCCTAATGTCTACGATGATGATATATGCAACAACAAAAAGCTTGGAACTATGCCATAGGCTAAAAAAGTTCCTACCGCAAGTGACTGGGCCACAAGTGGGCTATGCTAACGTTTGTATACTGGGCTTCAACCCATTTTTATCTACCTTTTATAATAAATAAACAATTAATTTCTTAATATTTCTTCACCATTAAGTTATAACCTCTCTTTTTTTTTCGCTGAGTCCAACTCCAAACACACCGCGACACAACCGAGGTTTTCTAATTACTCCCTCTGTCCCATATTAATTGTCATTTGTCACTATTCTGGTCGTTTTATTCCGGGCGTCTTGTAAAACGACCGGAATAGTAACTATATGATCTCGAAAAAGTCTGAATTTTTTTTACAACGTATATTAATCTTTTACGTACGTTGAAATTTTTTTTTGGAATTTTTCAAGATCATATAGTTACTATTCCGATCGTTTTAAAATGCGTGCTGAAATAGTAAAATGACAGTTATTGGAGTACAGAGAGTATTTATTAATCGGATTTATTCCTCCCTCTCAAACAAACACAGTCGCTAAACCCAAAACTGAAAACACGCAAAATGATCCCGTCGCCTTCTTCTGCACCCCTCGATCCACCGGCTATCGCCGGGAAACTGCTACCTGATCCAATGGAATAGATGGCTTTATATATAGCCAGTACAAAAACAAAAACTGAGTAAAATAAGGATCCATGACTATAGCATGACTATCTCTACGGAAGAACAGGTCAATCCTATTGAATAGGTTATTTGAAACAGAAAAAGTAAGCAACTAACTCTAACAAACCCTCCCTTAAACTGAACTGTTATTCAAAGACAATCAGTTTATCTCTTCAATGCTGCACATTCCAAGCTTTTCTCTCAATTTCATGAATATCTCCAATTTCAAAGGCTTGGTCATGATATCAGCTAGCTGATCCTTTGTACCACAGTGTACTAATTCAACTTCTCCTTGATTTGCCAACTCACGAAGAAAATGAAATCGAACATGAATATGCTTACTCTTACCATGCATAACCGGATTCTTCAAAAGTTTAATAGTTGAACTATTATCACAGAAGATGGTGCACTTACTTTGCTTAATCCCCAAACTCGCAAGTGTACGCATCATCCAAATACTTTGAGCAGCACAAGCTGCTGCAGAGATAAATTCAGCTTCAGTGGTGGATAGTGAAACCACAGGCTGCTTCTTAGAACTCCAAGCAACTAATCCATTTGATATCTTAAAAATATAACCTGATGTACTTTTTCGATCTTCAAGGTCTCCGGCATAGTCACTGTCACAGAAAGCTATTAAATTCTCTCCTCCTTCTCTTTTGTAAAACAACCCCAATTCAGTGGTTCCTCTCAGGTAGCGCAAGATTCTTTTCACAGCTTGTTGATGCATAATCGTTGGAGATTCTATGAAACGAGCCACCAGACTTACAACGTACATCAGGTCCGGCCTAGTAACAGTTAAGTACATAAGACTTCCCACCATTTGCTTATATACAGTAGCATCAAGCTTCAAACCTTCAGCATCCTTTGTCAGCTTGCAACCTGGAACAATTGGATTTTTGACAGATGAGCAGTTTTTTAACCCAAATCTTTCCAATACTTCATTGGCATACTTTCTCTGACATATGAAAATGCCATTTAAAGTCTGTGTGACTTCCACACCAAGAAAATATCTCATGCATCCCATATCAGTCATCTCAAATTCCCTTTTCATTGAGCTCTTGAATTCTTCAAACATTTTCTCACTATTTCCTGTAAAAATGAGGTCATCCACATACAAGTTCACAATAAGAACATCTCTTCCCCCTTCCTTCTTTGTAAACAAAGTGTGATCGCTTGTGCTTCGTTCAAAACCTTCCTTGACAAAGTATGATTCTATCTTGCTGAACCATGCTCGAGGGGCTTGTTTAAGTCCATAAAGAGCTTTCTTTAGTTTATACACTTTGCCTTCTTCACCGGTCACCTCATATCCCTTTGGTTGTTCCACATATACTTCCTCTGCTATCTCTCCATGTAAGAATGCACTCTTGACATCGAGTTGATAAATTTTCCATCCTCGACTAGCTGCAATTGACAAAGTTAGTCGAATGGTATCCCATCTTGCGACAGGTGCGAATACCTCAGTATAATTAATTCCAGCTTGTTGAGCATACCCCTTCGCCACAAGACGAGCTTTACATTTGTCTACTTCTCCTTTTTCATTCATTTTGGTCATAAATACCCACTTAACACCAATCTTCTTTGCTCCGATTGGCAGATCTGTTAATTCCCATGTTCCATTCTTCTCAATTGCTGCAATCTCGCACTCCATTGCATCCCTCCATACTTGACTTTTGGCTGCTTCCTCAAAGGTGGTAGGATCATTTGACACAAACATAGCAAGTTGCTGCATCTCTTGGGTGAGCTGCTCCACTCCTTCTTCTTCTTCTTCTTCTGACAATCCGGCTCCAGACTCATAATCTCTCATCCATACTGGTTGCCTTCTTCTTCTCCTTTCAGGAACATTGATTCTCTCATCTGCTATAGCTTCTTCTTCCTGATCATGATCTGCTGAATTGTCAGCTTTTGAATCTTTATTATCTTCATTTTCTTTGCACATAAGATCAGGAGAATTAGTCTCTCCTGACTTCTTCCAATCCCATTTTTCCATTTCATCAAAAACTACATCTCGGCTGATGATAATTTTCTTTATTTCTGGATTATACATTCGGAAAGCTTTGGACTCCTCACTGACTCCCATGTACACGCACTTGATGCTCTTCTCATCCAGCTTCTTCCTTGTGACATCAGGAATATGAACATGTCATATGCATCCAAAAACTTTGAGATGTTCCACTGATGGTTTTCTTTCCTTCCACGCTTCTTCAGGTGTCCTGTTTGGTAATGTTGAGGTTGGACATCTGTTAAGAACATAAGTAGCCAAGTTTGCTGCTTCCGGCCAATACTCCTTTGGAACATCTTGTGCTGCCAACATACATCTCACCATATTCATCAAGGTTCGATTTTTTCTTTCCGCAACTCCGTTCTGCTGTGGTGAGTAAGATGCAGTGAGCTGCCTTGCAATTCCATTGGTGCTACAATAGTCATTGAACTCTGATGAAGTGAACTCTCCCCCTCTGTCGGTGCGCAAGCATATTATGTTGTATCCGGTTGCCTTCTCAACTGATGACTTGAACCTTTTGAATGTATCAAAAGCTTCAGACTTAGCATGCAGAAAGTAGGACCACATTTTTCGGCTATAATCATCGATAAAGGTAATGATGTACCTCTTATGACTGTGAGATTCAGGAGTAATTGCACCACATATGTCTGAGTGAATGAGTTGTAGAGGTTTGGATGCTCTCCAAGTGCTTTTCTTTGGAAATGGATCATGTTGCTGCTTTCCTGTCATGCATATGGTGCACACCTTGGATTGACTCTTCAATATTGGTAGGCCTTGAACCATCTTCCTGTAGGCAAGAGTCCGCAATCCTTTCATGTTAAGATGACCGAACCTTTGATGCCATAAACTTGTGACATTATCAGACATCACATTGAAACAAGCTGCTTTCGATCCATTAGTAGAGACAGAGGGAATAGAAGCCAAGAGTACAAACATACGATTTGCAGATATCATAGTCCGTATGATCAGGCCTCTAGTATTATGATAAATGCTGCAACATCCATTCTTGATCAATATAGATAGACTTCGTTCTTGAAGCTGACCAATGCTAAGTAGGTTTGATTTGAGATCAGGAATGTAAAATACCTCTAGGATGACCACAAGTCGTCCGTCTATTTTCATTCGAATATTGCCTTTTCCCATAACAACCAATTTGGAGTCGTTTCCTAGCTTGACACTATGTTTAAATGATTGATCAAGCTCAGTGAACCACTTCTTGTCTCCACTCATGTGATTACTACACCCAGAGTCCAGAAACCATACTTCATCTCGTGTGGCTCCTTGCATTTCCACATATGACATGAGCAGCATCTCTTCTTCTTCATAGAGCTCTGTATGTTCTGCATAATTTGCATAGGTAGGACATTCGTACTGGAAATGTCCCAACTTGTGACAGCGATAGCACTCGATTGTTGATTTGTTGAATATTCTACCTCTCCCTCTGCCTCTGCCTCTGCCTCTGTATCCACCACGCCATCTGCCTCTGTCATTGAATCGCTCATCAACTCGTAGAGTAGAGCTATTTCCTGTAACATTCAATGCTTGTTCAGTCACTTCCTGCCTTTTTATCTTGTGTTCATGTACCAGCAATGAACTGTGCAGCTCATCTACTGTCATCTTGTTGATATCTTTGAACTCTTCGATTGAGCATACAATGTAATTGTATTTGTCAGACAGTGTGCGTAAAATTTTCTCAACAATATGTCCATCCTCCATGATCTCTCCTGCTTCTCTCATGTCATTTGCAATTAACATGACTCTAGAAATATAATCATTCACGCATTCACCATTTTGCATTTCTAAGATTTCAAAATCCCTGCGCAGCCTTTGAAGTTGAGCTCGTTGAACTCGAGCATTCCCTTGATATTTCTACTTCATCGAATCCCAAAGTACTTTGGAGGTAGCTTTGTTGGTGATTGTCTTCAAAATATTCTTGTCAATAGATTGAAACATGTAATTCTTTGCCCTCAAATCCTTCAAATATTGCTCCTCCAATGCTTTACGTTGTGCTCCTGTGAGTGACTCAGGTGTTTTAGACTCTTCATAGCCTTGCTCCACCAAGCTCCAGTACTCCTTTGATCTTAGCAAGTTCTCCATCAGCATAGACCAGCGATCGTAGTTTCCATCAAACTTCAGAATACTGAGAAAATTATTGCCGTCAGCCATGTCTTGTAGTTGTTTCTTCTCCCTCTGTGTTTTCACTCAACCCTATGTTGTTTTCACTCAACTCTTTCTGTTAAATCAAGCCTTTGTAGTGACTCCGCTACCACTGTTAAAACTCAGATATACCAATACTGATGTAACTCTTAAAGCTTGGTTTATTGAATGGAATAGATGACTTTATATATAGCCAGTACAAAAACAGAAACCGAGTAAAATAAGGATCCATGACTATAGCATGGCTATCTCTACGGAAGAACAGGTCAATCCTATTGAATAGGTTATTTGAAACAGAAAAAGTAAGCAACTAACTCTAACATCAGCTACCTATCTCGCCACCGGTAACCCCTGCCTCGATTTCTTCTTCCATATCGTCCCCGATACTCCGGTGGATGAACTGATCCAGCGGCTTCAAGTGGCTAGGGCGCACGATCCCTTGACCACGCTCAAACTGATCTGCAACTTGCGAGGAGTGAGAGGGACCGGGAAATCCGACAAGGAAGGGTTCTATGCGGCCACGTTTTGGCTCTACAAACACCATCCCAAGACGCTCTCGCTTAACGCCAAAGCCATCGCTGAGTTCGGCTATTTCAAAGATTTTCCCGAGATTCTCTACCGGATCATTGAGGGGCTTGAGGTGAGGAAGAAGGTCAAAAGAGACGGGATGGAGCAAGTGAGAGGTAAACGACGTCGCGTCACGAAAAGATGGTCCAACAAGGAAGCGGCGTTGGACAATGAAAGGGAGGAAGAAGAAGAAGAACAGAGGGAGAAAAGGGAGATGAAAGTACAAGAGAACCAGAAGAAGTTGGTGATCGTTAAAGAGACGGCGAGGAAATTGAGGAAAGAAAGAGAAGCGGCCAAAGCTGCGAAGGCGCTACAACAATACAAAACCGATGAGAATTATCGCCTCTTTTTTGATAGTGTTGCTGATTTATTTGCGAATTTTCTGATATCTGATATCGAAGCTTTGAATCAGTTTTCAAAGATCAGCTTGGCATCCAAGTGGTGTCCGTCGATTGATTCTTCCTATGATAAGAGTACTCTACTCTGCGAAGCCATTGCTCGGAGAATTTTCCCACGCGAGGGTAATAAGGAGTATGAAGGGATTGATGAACCCCACTATGTGTATCGAGTAAGGGATAGGTTGAGGAAGGAAGTTTTGGTTCCATTGCACAAGGTATTGCAGCTGCCAGAGTTGTTTATGAGCTCAAATGAGTGGAATTCGTTGCCTTATAGTTGAGTGGCATCGGTAGCAATGAAGAACTATAAGGAACTGTTCTTGAAGCACGACAAGGAGAGGTTTGAGGGCTATTTAGAAAAGGTTAAGAGTGGGGAGGCAAAGATAGCGGCAGGAGCATTGCTTCCACATGAGATAATTGCAGCTTTGAAAGATGGTGATGGAGGGAAAGTGGCAGAACTTCAGTGGACTAGAATGGTTGATGATTTGGCGAAGAAGGGGAAGCTGAAGAATTGTATTGCGGTTTGTGATGTTTCTGGAAGTATGGAAGGGATACCAATGGAGGTTTCTGTGGCATTGGGGCTGTTGGTTTCTGAGATGAGTGAGGAGCCGTGGAAAGGCAAGGTGTTTACCTTTAGTGCGATTCCGCAGATGCATTTGATCGAGGGCGATACACTTTTGGAAAAGACGAAGTTTGTGAGGAGAATGGACTGGGGTTCGAATACTGATTTTCAGAAAGTGTTTGATAGGATTTTGGAAGTTGCGGTTGCCAATAAGTTGAGTGAGGATGTGATAAAGAGGGTTTTCGTGTTTAGTGATATGGAGTTTGATGAGGCGACGAGGGGGAGCCACGTTGATTATGAAGTTATACAGGGGAAGTTCAAGGAGAAAGGGTACAACCGGGTGCCGGAGATTGTGTTTTGGAATCTGAGGAGCTCGAAATCTACTCCGGTGGTGGGAACGCAGAGAGGGGTGGCTTTGGTGAGCGGGTTCTCGAAGAATCTGCTGACTTTGTTCTTAGAGGAAGGAGGGATTGTGAATGCTGAGGCTGTGATGGGACTGGCCATTGGTGGAGAAGAGTACAAGAAACTTGTGGTTTATGACTGATGCCTGCCAGTAATCATAGATCTAGTTCTTCATCCTTGTCAAAAACATATTATAGTGGAGAAGTAAGAAAGTTACGACACTGATGTTGGTTATGGTTGCCGGATCTTTTAAATGAGCAAACTTTCCTTTCATCTTGTTTTGTTTATATTCGTCTCGCTTTACGAGTTACTGTATCTTAAAGTTCTATGGAAAACAAGATCACTCTGGCTAATTCGTGTTATTTCAGCATTATTAAGAAAGAAAAAGAAGATACTGATGGATCAAATTTACAACACATCAATTTGGCAAATTACAGATGGATCGCCTGTCGATATATGAAGATGTGTAAACAAGAACTAGTAAAGTTATCTCATCAAGAAATTTAGACTTGAAAGTGTGCTGCCTACTGTCTGTCGGTGTCCGAGGAATGTTTTGCAAGCAAAACTTTTCCGGCTGCCTCCCTGTCATTACAATCAAGTCAATGGAACCATGTTCTTCCCTCCACTAGGAGGCGCACTAGAGCATCATCTACCTATATCAAATGACAGTTCAGATTTTAATATGGAAATGAGGACAATGCCAAAAGAGAAAAAAAGATCATTACTGAGAGATACCTACCGGTAAAGTTTTCAGCTTTTCGCGTTCAATTTCTCTAAAAGAATCTTGTTCAGAAGCCCTGGATTGGCCTTCCCTTTCGATACTTTCATCACCTACAAATGAAATCCATGTTCAGGATAAGTGTCCTGCTAGGACCTAAGTCTACGAGACGTAACCAGGGGACAGTTTTGTAGAGAAGGTCGAATTAGTAATTCACAATAACTTGTATACCTGGCCAGCAAAAAAACCTTGTAGCTTAGTTTTTCCCGCACGGTATTGTTCTAACTGCTTCGGATTTTCTGACAGCACTTTGTCTATCATTTTCTCAATCTCAGAAGGATCTACTATCTGTTATTTTAGAACACATGAGAATGAGAATGACAGTTAACAGACTTCTAATATTCTTCCCGTTCGAACTAAATGAATTCACTGCATGGATAATTTTTGCCACACTGGATTGCACAAGAGCATCAACTTTTCACTAAAAGTGACAAAGCCTGCATCTATTAACAATAATTATAGTCCCGTAAACAATAAACAATACTTAAGCAAGCTACTATGGAGTAAAGTAATAACTTGCCTGCACAAGATCTTTTTCTTTTATCAGGCCCTGAACAGTTCCACCTTTGGCAATGAGCTCAAAGAGTATCTGCAAATAAGATGCAAGTAAATTCTCCCAATTCAACATCCAGGCAAACACAATTTTTGACACTGTCGAGACAGTTTGAATCATACTCTGCCTTTTTTCGCTTGAAAAATATATTATATCTAAGCTTAATCAGATATGAAACACAAAAACTAAATGTGAATAAGCGCTCACAATAGAAAGCAAAATTTTACCTCTTTACCGATCTTTCCACTTATAGTTCCACCTTTAATTGAAGCAATAAGCTCAGCCAGCTCATTAGGGGTAAGCTTAATCTCATTTATGGACACCTTTTCATTTTTCATATAGGCAGCAATATCCCCCATTATCCAGTTGGTAGCCAGCTTCACATCGGCACCTTTCCCAATGGTTGCATCAAAAAATGCTGCAACCTATGGAATTAATTCAGTTAGAATATTAAATCATGGTGGTACATAAAGAAGAAAAGAAATATGCCAATAACTGTAACGACTGATTAGTATAATGGCGAATGGGGCTCACATTTACGTCGTTTGCGAGGAAAAGAACATCCTGCATGCTTAGGCCCATGTTCTCATATCTTCTACGCTTCATTTCTGGAAGTTCCGGTAATGAATTACCAATAACATCAACATATTCTTTTGCAAGAACAACTTCCGGAAGATCTGGTTCTGGGAAATATCGATAATCTGCAAGCCCCTCCTTTTTCCTCATTGTAACTGTTTTCTGAACAATGCAAAGAAGCATATTAGCAACAAGAAATAGAGAGAACTGACTCAACTGAATGCTTTTATTACTTGACATCCAATTTCAACCTGAGCACCTTCTTCCCAAAGACGAGTTTCCTGGACAATTGAATCACCTTGGCCTTGGCCGTGGAGAAGTGCTTGTCTTTCTATCTCAAAATCAATGGCCCTGCTAATGGATGAAAATGAGTTCAAATTCTTTATCTCAACCTGCAATATGAAATAGTGTTAAGAAAATTGTTAGCAGGTAAAGCCTAATATCACTTTTCTAAAACAGAATGTGGCACTAGGAAGAAATACATGGACTTCAAATATATGAATTTGTATATTCAAGAGTACATAGAACTGGAACACTGACTGCCCTACAATTTTAGGTATGTTATTTTTAAGTAGGAAACATAGCATGCTCTGTATACATTATAAATTTTATCAGGAAATTTGTAAAGCATGTCAAATTCACTTTGCAAAGATCTCAGTACTGGAACAAAAAATCTACTATATGGATGCTGAAAGTATTTGTAAATATTCCTTAAACATACAGGGTCTTGTAACCAAGTAACTCATGCCACTTCTTGTCATCATGATAAGAACAATATCATCCACAGTCTTGGTTGCTGAGCTATATGAATTATGAAATACCTGAAATAGCAAACCGCTAATCATTTTTCCTATTTCTTATAAAAGCCCAAATTACCTTTGTTCCAAACTCAGGTTGCCCAATTGGTCGAATAGAGACATTCACGTCACAACGAAGAGAACCCTCTTGCATATTACCATTACTCACACCCAGATACCGAACAACCCTCTGTAGTTCTGCCGCATATTCTGCAGCTTCAATACCATTCCTCATATCAGGTTCAGAAACAATCTCAAGCAAAGGAACTCCTGCTCTATTCAAATCCACCTGCAAAAGATAAATAGCTGTCAAGCCCTGATTATGAACTATTACAAACCAACAACCTCAATCTCCCCTAAGTGTAGAGCAAATACTATAATGAAGTCAAATGGATGAAATCATTACTAATAGCAAAACCAGGAAGATGGGATATTGATGAGCATTTGAGAAAAAAGGGAAATAGGAAAGAACAACTATTTGGGGAGACTAACACAAACTAAGAGAAACAAGTACTTTCCTGTGAGTAACTCCCGTTTCCTACATGAATTAGCTTCCCTGCATCCTCTTCCATGTGAACTCTCGTGACGCCAAACCTCCTATGCCCACCACCAAATTCCACAGGAAGATCCAAATCAATGTAACCTCCAGATGCAATTGGTATATCAAACTGAGATATCTGATAGCCTTTTGGGAGGTCAGGGTAAAAGTACTGCTTTCTGTCAAACTTTGACTTCAAAGACAACTTGCAATTGAGTGCAAGGCCTAATTTCACAGCAAACTCAACAACTTTCGAGCTCAAAACAGGTAAAGCGCCAGGCAAACCCATGCAAACGGGGCAGACGCAGGTGTTTGGTTGAGCACCATAGTTGTATGGGCAGCCACAAAATGCCTTGGTCAAAGTGGAGAGCTGGACATGAGTCTCGATACCAATGATTGCCTCGTAGTCTTTCGCAAGTTTATCGAGTGTTTTGGTCCGGGTTTGGTGTGTACCTTTGACTTGCGGATTCGATTGCTTTTCTTCTGTGAAAGTTTGAGTTGGTGTGGTGCTTCTCACAGTGCAATACAAAACACCATTATTTTTTCTAAATAACACAGCTGGGTATACCAACAAAGGGTGTGCTTGAATACTTCTAAACAACGCGCAGGCCATATTTTATTGAGTACTTGTTCCAACTTGGGAACCAAAGAACTCTCTGCAAAACATCAAACAGGTGGCAGGCAGAACTTCAGTGGTAAAACCAAGAGCCATAGAAACAGAATGCAACTGACCAACTAAAGTAAAAACTAAGGTTTTGAACAGAAATTTGAATGGGAGAAGAAAACAGTGGGTCCCAAAGTATAATTCATTCATGAAAGCTTGAAACTCTGATAATGGAGGCCGGAAAAGTTTTGATATTTCGAGTAAGGACTAATTTTGAAAGGTAACAGTAAGATATCGACCATGAAAACAAAAGGCGATAAGGATTGCATAAATAAAGGGAATGTAAATTGAGTTCAAGTTTCTCGATGTTACAGATAAAAGAAAAATCAGAAGAAGTGAACAGATGAGAGACAAGAAGGAATGGGTTTGGTACCAGTTTTTAAACTTGAGGTGCCAAGATCATCCGAATCAACCGAGAGATTCAGAAACAAATTGCAAATCCGCTTAAACTCAGACACCAGTCAATTCATCATCTGTTTGGATTTGGAGTTTGATTAGTTAACAGCCACAGGTGCTGTTCCTGTAAGGCTTCGAGTCTGTGACAGAGCAAATGGCACTAACACGGTTCGAGCCGCTCCGGTTCGAAATAAAGCAGCTAATCCTTAGCGGGACACATAATTTATTGAGAAAACTACATAAAAATCTTTCATAGTTTCCAAACTTTTAAAATAAACCTTACAATTTTCTAAAACTTAAAATTCAAACTTTTATAATAGTTAGAAAAAATAAATAACATATTAATATTTTTTTTTAAATTATAAAAATTAGAAGACAATTTTAACAAATATGGTTAAGCCTAAGATAATAAAAAAATAATTTAAATTATTTTCTAATCATTTAATTTTTAATATTTATAAAATATTCTTCTCATTACTTTATTCAATTATTCTATGAAATGAACCTAACTATGGTTTTTTTTTTTATATTTTCCCTCCATTTTTCATAATCTTTTATAATTTTATTTGATATTTTTAATAACTAAAAAGTTTATTTGAAAGTTTAAAAATATATTTTTTTGTAACCTTTAGAGTTTTATGTAGTTTATTTTATATATTGAAAAAATTACACAAAAAGACACTATTGCATTTTAAAAATTACACAAATAGATTGAAAATCTACATTGTTATAAAAAATTAATTAAAATAATTATTTATATTAATTAAATAATTACTATATTAATGAAACTTGATTAAGATGTAATCATCATACCATCTACTCATGTTCCCTAATAATTCATGTTCGCTACGTTTGCTTTATGTTATATATATAGACTTATAATTAATAAATAAATATTTTAATTACATAATAATTTAAATTTAATAAATAATTAAATATAAACTAAAATAGGCAGTTCAAATACTATAGCCTATAGGGATTGGGATTAGGACCGATCCGCATATATAAGTTGATGGCTGTTGGTCCGACTGCTACCAAAAACCTGCATTGCTTCTTTAACATGGCTTACAGTAACAAACGAACAAAGGTAGATGATGATCAACGGAAGTCGACTGCTACAAAGAAACGAAGAAAGGTAGATGATGATCAACGAAAGTCTGATGATGAAAGCCATAATTGGGGAGAAATTTTACCTGGAATTCTTCAACTCGTCCAATCAAAGCTCTGTTTCGTCGACATCGCACGTTCGAAATCAGTTTGTTCTTGGTGGAACGTTGGATTAGAGTTAGTTCCGGTTCCGTGGCTTTTACTTCCACAATCTGATGAATCTGATGAAGAAGAAGAAGAAGACGAACGATGCTGCAGCTTCAGTCCTTGTACTAATTTCTTCTGTCTTGGTGACCGCAATTCTCACAACCTCAAGAACATGAATATTGGTAAGTGCATTGGCTCTTCTCATGGATGGCTTGTGGTTTTGGAGAAAGAAGATCAAGAAGCATCGATACTTCATCCTTCCTCTCTAGCTCAAATCAAACTTCCATTATTTCTGACATTAAATCCTCATATCGAATGGTCTAACATCAAACCTGTCCTTTCCTCTGCCAATCCTCGAGATGGTGGTGCGGCTATAATTATGTGTTCCGGAACTTGGTCGACGGAGCTTTTCTTTTGCAAGATTGGAGACAGTAGATGGCACAAGCTTGACGGTCAATTCAAGCCATACTCTGATATCATATGCCACAACAATTTCCTCTACGCGTTAGCATATGAGGACTCCACCATTGAGGTGTGGGATTTGAGTAAGCCATGTCCGGTAAAATACAAGGTTATTGAACCTTCAAGGCCTACCATACAAACTAGTTTGTCAAGCGACTTGTACTATACCCAACACTATCTAGTACAATCGTGTGGGACTGGGAATTTGCTACTTGTTGTAAGGATGATGGGAAACTATGTCGACGGACGAGGTAAAGCTGTTCGCGAATTCGATCTCTGGACTCCTGACAGCAACAATCCTTCGGTTTGTCCTTACCGGACATTGATGTTTCATGTCTACAAACTGGATTCTAGTGAGAAAAAGTGGGTGGAAGTAGAAGACTTGAATAATGAGGTTTTGTTCTTGGGTGGTAATCATTCCGTGTCCGTGTCGGCCAAGGATTTGCCACCGGGATGTGGGACGAATGTTATCTACTTCACGGATGATAATTGGTTGCAGATAAATGAAGATTACAGCTATGGCGGGCATGACCTAGGCATGTTTAGCCTGCAAAACAAAATTGTCAAGCACTTTAGTAATAAGTGTAGATCAGAGAAGATTTGGCCACCACCTCTTTGGATTGTTCCTAATTCATTGCGAAATTAGCATGTTTTTAGTGCAATGGGTTTAGTTCAATGTAGTAGAATGTCGAACATGTATGCAAATGCAATACGTTTTTGCTACTGTTACCATTTTGGAATTTCAATGCTCTTGCATTTAGAAGGAAAGGTCTTTTGTTAAAATTTAATTTCTTCCTTCATTTTTGGCTATATAAGTGCAGGGAATTTATTTATTTTTGTTAGTAAAACTTAGTTGTCATTGACCAAGTCAAAATGTTTGCCTCAAGAACATAATTTTACTCCAAATTTAGCGCAACAACAGCAAAGCACAGACCTTCGTTTCTCCAAATTTAGCTAGAATAGGTAATGATCTCAATGCTGTTAGTCACAAAAATCTAACCTAACAGTTGGTTAGCTTTTTTTTTTTGATAAACAGAAACCACAATGTTCACATCAGGTTAGAGGCCATTTCCCTACCTCTCTCTTTGGCTGGTGCTAGCTTTCAGAGGTGGGGGCCATTAATGGTCATACGGCATGGAGAAGAAGGAAAAAGCTCAGGCGAGGAAGGTGATGGTGGTGGCAGATCCAACCCGTGAATCGGCAGGCGCTCTTCAATATGCACTTTCCCATGTGGTCCTTGAGAATGATGAGTTAATACTTCTTCACGTTGGGTATCCAAATTCATGGCGCAACACGTTCTCGTTCCTTAGGAGGCCTAATAACAGCAATAGCATGGGCACCCCCTCGGAAGGAGGAGGTGGAGGTGGAGGAGGAGGAGGAGGAGGAGGAGGGGGAGTTGGGGAAGTGGATTTCCTTGAAGAAATGAAGCATGTTTGTGAGACTTCTCAGCCAAAGATTCGTGTTCGCTTAGAGAGGGCGCAAATAGATGCCAAGGACAGGGCAACTGCCATCCTTAATAGAAGCAAGATGTTAGGTGTTGATCTTCTCATTATCGGGCAGCGGAGAAGTCTCTCCTATGCATTATTAGGGTGAGTTTAAGAAACCCCTCTTCAAACTTTATGGTGCATGTCTCCCTGAATGCCTGAAAATATACAAAAACAAAAGACGAGCAACATTATCGTCCACATTTCTCAACATAGAACCTCTTAATGTATGATCCATGTTTCTCAACGTATATAAAAATAAAAGACAAGCAACATCATCATCCATACTTCTCTCAGCATAGAACCTGTTAACGCATTGATCCCTGTTTCTCAAAATATATAAAAGCATGCACATACAATGTCATTACTATTCTGAATTTCTAGTTCAATACAAACAAGGTTCTAATAATCTTTGATGTCTGAACTGTACTTACCAGGTCATATAGGCGGACGGGAGGTGCAGGAGTAAAGGCATTGGACACAGCAGAGTATTTGATCGAGAACAGCAAGTGTACATGTGTTGCTGTGCAGAAGAAGGGCCAAAATGGTGGTTATCTTCTCAATACAAAAACTCACAAAAACTTCTGGCTCCTCGCATAATCACGGCAATCAATCAAGCCTTGTAACAATCCTGCGTGCTTCATTGATATTGTAACTTCTAATATCAGCATGCTCTAAAACCAACCATGCTTCATAGGAGAGGAGAACTGCATATACCTGTCATGTCAATGAAAATTGAACCCTCCTACTTTGCACATTTTCCATTACATCAGTCTAACATCAACTTAGCATCTTGAGTGTGCTAATCATTAGATTAAGCAATGAGCAATCAATTGTTTTTTCTTATTCCGCAACTTCCTCATCTCTTTGTTGCTCTCTTTCTTCCCATACAAATGAATATAAGTTGTAAATACTAATAGCAGCAAACCATATACAAAAACGACATAGGAATAGAACTGACTTATGTTTTCGCTAACTATTTTCTGAGTATTTAGTCAAAGTAACAGACTGCTCACAGCAACACAATGCCGTAAAAGCATTATAGCACAACAAAGCAGTCCAAATGAACGAAACGACAATGATCAAATACGTAATAAAAGTGTGAGCATCCTTTAATATAAAAAAAAAGTAGGATGTATGATCTTATAGTTCATCACGCATTGCTCGTTCTAATGGTACATCCAACTTGGGAACTGCATTTTCATAAACCTGAGCCAGATTTAGACCGCCTTCAATGGCTTTAGGTCCACGTTCTCCTTTTCCAGCCATACCAGCCTTTAAGGCTGCAGTAACCCTTCTCTGCAAGGTAAGGATCCCAATGCGCTTTGAAACAACGTAAAGAACAGCACAAGAGAATAGGAAAAATCCCACTGCCAAAATCACTCTGTCCACATACAGCATACCATTAGGTTTCATCAAAATATAGAATTAGTAATCAAAAGGTATCACTGCGCTCTTGCTTCCATACCTGTCAATCACATCCTGGCGTTGCATTGTAGAGAGTAGATTTCGTGTCCGCATCAATAGTGAGCGATGTCCCTTGTATTCACTTTCAGCCTTCTTTAACACCCCAGTTGATTCCTCTGCAATAATAATATGGATAATGTTTAAAATAATCAACAGAGAGTAATTTTCACCTCTAATTTAAGAGTAATTGTTTAGGCAAAGCATTCACAATAACTATAACTAAATGGGGTCATCATTCAGAAGCAGATAGGAAAGCACATCCCTTGATGGAAACAGATTGGGAGTTGCGTTCCAGATTAAAAGAGTATGCAATTGACAGTTATCATAGAAGATAATTGACAAGATAAGTGAAGCTTATACAATGATAGCAACAATTTATAACTTCAAGTTTAAGAAAATGCGCTGAAAATGATTGGTAGGGCACTCTTAAACCACAATTTGCATAACCTATTACTGGCATCGTTCGTTTTTATGTAAATCAATAACAATGAGAATGAAAGACAAAGTTAAGTTCAAGTAACTCCATCAGATTCCATGTGATTACCTCCTATTTCCAATTATACACACTTTGAAAGGGTAAAAAAGAAGAAGAGGAAACCCGAAGAACAATAAAAGTTTCCAAAACTAAGGGGGTGTAACTTGAGTTATGATATAGCAATGAAGAGGCAGGGTCAGCTTGATAACACACAGAGCTAGCTACTTTTTTATGGTATTAGCGTGGGCATGGAAGCTACTAACAATCTATAAGAAAATAATTCTTCAACTAGTTCAGATTTCCCTATCCAACTGGTCCATATTTACTGACCATAACATTGAGAGTAACTCGATGACCTTAGCACATTTCCACAAGACAATCAGGCAAGCAATTTACAGACTTATCAGAGTCGATCTTCCTTTTCAAAATGGGAGAACTGAGGTATTGCCAAAATACAACCAGGGAAAATATGACTTGATTTAACATGCAGAACTGAAAATAAAAACCTACCAACAGTCATCAGTGTGCTAGCACTTCTTTCCACCTCCTGCAAACAAATGCAAAACAAAGGGGAAGAAAATACCAATGTAAGCATAAAACTACTAACAATCTCTCCAAAATTATGCATAATGCCCATATAAACAAAGTTATAATGATGCAGAAAAATGCATCCCAACAAACCTGAACCATAAGCTGACGAGTTCGCCGAAGGCTTTCTGTGATGCTTTCTGCAGCAGATGTCATCCCTGCCTTTGTCCTGAGAAAAGAAAATACAACAATAGATAATCAAAATCATCACCAACATGCACAAGGAAATAGCAACACCATGCATCATTGAAACCAGTGACACCTACTGCAAATTGCGTCTCCTGATAGTTGACTCCTCTCCTCCTCCCAAAAGCAGCTCTCTCTACCAATAATAAAAAAGAAGTTCAGCAACCTTAACAGAACAAATAACAGGACAAAAAAGGTAGAGTTAGATCCTAATTACCTCTTGCTGAGCAGCTTTTCGCATGTTGACCTTCGCTTGCAAATTCGCATTTCTCAAACTCAACCGCAAACTAACAAACCAAAAAACAAATCGCCAGTGACCAAAACACGTTAAACAAAACCCAAAGGATAACAGAAGAAAACTAGCGGCGATTAATAGTCGTAGAATCGGTACTTTTGATATTCCGCTTTCCAGGAATCGAGTAATTGGTGAGCCGATTTTACTTGATCGTCGGTAGGCAATTGAGGCGCGAGGAGATCCAGTTGGAATTGCAAGGATTGGAGGAGAGCTAAGCCGTCTTGAGCCAAGCCGTTGAGTCTGGGAAGAGAAGATGAACTCGCGGCGGTGTCGTTTTGGGGAGTGGATTTGCCGTATTCGAAAATTGTTGCGATGTGTTGTTGCGTTTTGGCGTAGGCGTCTTGCCATTCTTTCTTCGCCTTCTCCACTGCTTCTTCTACCTTGTCCATTTCTTGAAACGACGGCGTTGAGTGTGGAAGGAGCAGAGGAGTGGAATTTTCAGGTGCGAAATAACCGGAAGAGACTAAAGAGCCAGATGATTCAGACGGAAGATCAAGTTTTCCGTTTTCGGCTTACATGTGGATCGGTTTTATTTTCGTGCCATTTTATCGCCCGTTTTTCTCAAGTTGGATGATACTTTTGGTCCCTATGACATTAATTTTATTTAATTTAGTCCTCAAGTAGTTTTAGTATTTTATATATAATAATACTACCTCCATTAATTGGAGTCTTTTGAAAAATATTTTAATTTTGTATTGGTTAATTTTGAAAAAAAATAATTAATATAAGAAGGAGAATCAGTGAGTGATTATTATTTTTTTTGCACGGTGTGAATTTTATAAAAAAAAGGACATTCTTTAAGGAGGGGTAATATGGTTTGGTGATAAAATTTATTAAATCTAGTCATTGTTTTCTTTTTCTGTCAAGATATTAAATTTTATTGTTACGATAATCTTTCGATTAACATGAATCATATCACAAATTTATGTTTAATTTAGTCTTATTAATGTCATAATAACTTTAATTATAACCAAATTAAATAAAATGTTATCACCACCAGAATTAGATTAGTGAAACAAATTCACCAGACCATATTTAATAAAATTATGATCACAAAGAACTATATAATGTTTGAGGGTTAATGAGATTTTTTGGCACTTACACTCACTTTAGTGTATTGATTTGACATTTGTACTCATTTTCGGTTTTAAATGAGACTCGCACTTGAATGATCATTCTCATTTGGCCCCTTATGCTGACGTCGTCTAACGTGTTCCGTTAAATGGCCGACGTGGCATGATACGTCGCATGTCACGTGTATATATGTCGACGTGTCATGTCACGTCAGCGGAGCTAAGATTTAATTCGAAAAGAAAATAAAACAGATTTGGAAACCCATTTACTTAGGGCCAAAAAAAAAAACAGGAGAAGACAAATATAGAAAATAAAGTGTTTGATTTGATAAAAAACTAGGAAGAAATAAACACACCCATCAATCTGTTATGGCTGATGCAGCAGCCATCAAGCACCATCTTCTCCCCCGTATTAACAAAATTAATTTTATTTTCCAAACGATTACAAATTAAAAAAGCTTATATTGCAATAATAAATTAACAATCCATGGAGTTCTCTTTTGCATTCAAAGAAAATGTAGATTTGTATAGAATATAGATCTACTTTCTGACACTCGCATATAAAAATCGAAAATGAATGCAGATGTCGAATCAATACACTAAAGTGAGTGCATGTGCTAAAAATCTCATTAACCCAATGTTTTACATAAATCCTACAAATTTTCTATATTTATTGGTGTGTCAAAAGCTTTCGCATAATCACTGAACTGGAGAAAAAAAAACATTAACTTAAAGCAGAAGCTGAAATGGCACTCAAATTTTAAACAGCAGATGTGCTAGTATCAACAGTTATTTACAAAAATGTACCAACCAGGGTAATGTAATCTACTGCAAAGTGGAGCAACTGGCATCAAAAACAAAATTGCTGCAACCACTCATTTGAAATGGCATTTCATGCTCTTGGTCAGAAATAAATACAAGGAACACCATTCTCTTTGCACAGTTACAAAAAGGGGGGACAATTCCCTTCTAGTCCGACAATGCGCTATCGTAAAGTGCTTTCGAGAGAGAGATTGGGAGTACCGAAATTCCGATGTTTACCATCAGCTACATTTGTCAGATGGAAGCCTCGGTTAGGAAGCTGATTGATCAGAAGAGTTTCCAGTTGGCAAGCAGTGCTCTTCCCCGGGACTACAAAATATAGGAAAGAAGCATTTTTCTGGTCTTCCTTCGAGCGATGAGTGCGGACACGCCCATCAAGATCATCCGTCTGCAGCATCGGACATAAACCACACAAGAAATTAAGAGCTGAATTTCAATGAATTCAAACTGGGATACTGTGACCACAATTTCAACCAATGCCTAAAGTTAATACCATCTCCGAGACATGGCACGATGCAAGTAACCTTTAAAGGAGTGAAATCAACCACTACTGGAATGTGAAGTCAAATTAATAACAGAATGTAAGTTTATGGCAGAAGTAATTACCACTCCAACGTAGATTTTATTGTCCACTGTTTGCATCACGTAGACGCAAGAAGAACCGATTGCTGATGGAGGTGGCCGTTCCCTGGAACCAATGGCAACACAGCGTACTACTACAAGTTCTGAAGTGTTCTTCTGCTTGTACAGTTCAATCAGCTTCCTCTGGCATATAATGGTTATAGCACTCTCAACATCCTTCCTCAAATCTTCCACTGTCTTTGTTGAATGGCATTTATGAAGAGTTTCAGTTCCATAAAATGAAAAAAGGCCATTATCACTATTGTTAATAATTCTATCAGAAAGGAGTTGTTCTTCATTTTCTTCAATCTCTTCTGATAAAACCTCTTTTGTGTAAGCTGAAAAATACAGCTCTTCAGCTCTTCGGATTATTGCATCGGGGATTCCTTCTCTCTGAGCTGTTTCAAAAGCAAGGCTTTCCCTACAGATACCATCGATCAACTTCCAAGTCGTTCTTGTTTGACCATCCACATATTCTGATCCCATTGCTTTAAATACAGTATCCTTGGTGTTAAGCTGCAGATCAAATATTCCATGCAAGTGAGTAGATACAATACCCAAGCAACCAATTTTATCGAGAGTTTCAATAATACTTCCAGCAATACAAGTCCCTTTCGCAGTTTCCGTCCCACGACATATTTCATCTACAAGTACAAGACTTCTTGACGATGCTGCAGTTACAATGGATCGAATTTCTGACATCTCCACCTGAGACATCAAAGCTCAAGTTAGATAGACCATATATCAGGAGTAGGGATATTCTTGAATAAGATAAATACTAATAACACATGTAAAATCATAATGGAGAGTAAAAAGAATTGAGCACCTGGAATGAGCTTTTTCCATCAGCAGGACTATCATAAGATTTCATGTGAAGCATGACAGAATCGAAGTGAGGAATCACGGCCGATTCTGCCGGAACCATAAGACCACATATTCCAAGTAATGCAGCTGCGCAAATCGAACGAAGCAGACTAGATTTACCACCCCCATTCGGTCCTGTCAAAAGAAATAAGGACTGCATATCGACTGTATTAAGCACAGCACTGCCTTCTGCTGCGTCAAACCAGTATGGTGAGAGACCAATTAAATTCATCCCATTTGCTCCATCTAATAATTTCACGTCCTGCATAACATCAATGTCGAAGACAAACAAATGAATTACGATATGATGTGAATTTCATCAACTAACGGACAAATGGGCTGTCTCTAACATTTAGGTAGGCATCCATTGCACAAAGTAAGTTTATAGGTATTATAAGCATGGAAGACCAACAATAAACAGTATTAGCAATGTAACCAATTTCTTTTTCATTTTTTCTGAAGGACTTCAGTAATGCAACCTTGTTGTATCTTTTCTAATTCAGAATGATATAGTTGTGGTGTATCTGATTACGGTCTAATGATGACACAAAAATATGTACAACATTATAGGTAGTTTTAGGCTTTTAGCCACAGTTATGAAAGGGATAACCAAGGAGAAAGAAAACAGACATTTGCAGCAAATCAAAAGTCATCCTAATGAACTGTAAAAACAAAATAATACTAGTTGTTTAAGCACATGATCCAATAAAGGGCAATGCAAAAAGGGGATTCACATGTTGTAGGCTACCTCTGACTTGTTGAACCCAGAAAGAGTAGGGAAAACCCACTTCCTTCGTCTCCCCTCACTGTATACAGTAGCCACAAATAAGAATATGTTTGAAGAACATCGAGTACACAAATTGTACAACTAAAAAATGCATAGAATATAAAAAGTCCCAAATTCCGTGAAGATGCGTGTCTAACCTCACATGAGCAAACAGTGCCTTCCCAATAACAAGTAGCACTGATGCAAAGACAAGAATATTAACTTTTGTTTGCAACTCAGCAGAAAGACCACGTAACAATTCCAAGACCCTTGCTTTGGCCTTTTCATTGGCATCATGATACCTAAAACAGGCAAGGAAATCTTTATCAACAAAACAAATTGGACCAAAAATATAGAAAGGAGGTGAGCAACATGGATTTTTCATGGTTTCAAGTGAAAAAAGGCACACCTTGCTAAAGCAGCCTCCACCTTCATGGTAGTAAACCACTCCTCACCAATTTTTTTACCTTTAGAATCAATAGCAGGTTTAAGCTGTTTAATTTGTTCTTCCCCTTCAGTACCAGCCCATACAGATGGTGCAAACCGTTTTCCCTTAAACCAAACAGCTTCATGATCCCTAGCATATAATATTTCCCCCTTTGGACCACCAAAGGGAGCTGTTAAGGTTTTTATTCTTGTAATGATAGGAACAAAATCTTCAGTGACCTACAATAACGATAAAGCCCAAAAGAAGTAAGGCCAAGAAACATACAACAGAGACCAATAGCAGTGTCTTCATCAATGTAGAAAGTGAATAAAGGGAGCCCTACAGAAGTTTGAATGCCAATGTAGTAACTGATTATAAGACAACAAAGTAGGAACTCATACATTCAGTAATGACACGAAAATCCACTAGTCCTATGTTGATTTGCAATGCTTAACCTTTAACACAAGACCCAGTACATGTCCGTACTAGCTATCATCTATCTCAAGACCCATGATGTATAGCCAAAAACATGCATACGTAATCAAGAAACAATGAAACCTGAAAATAAAATGCCCCGTAGAACATTGAACAAAAGTGCTTCATGAACGAGGTATTTACTCATAAGCAGAAAAGTTCAGTTCTGACTTCTTACTGCCAAAGACAAGTCATGAGCTGCTCTTTGAACTTCCATACATTCTTCATCTATGTGGATCTTCTTCACTCGACCTTTCCATAAAGACTCAACATCCTCAAAAAATTCACTTGGAATGAATGAAGATGAGCTCAGCTTTTGATCACTTTCACCATCTAGAGAGAGCATTTCACAAATTCTCTTTGAAGCCCATTGACATTCATGAATCTGCACAATAGAGAAACAGCAGATCAGATCTGGAAAACAGATCAAAGGGAGGAAACAAGACAACTACACTTGAAGAGTCCCAAGACATGGTAAGTTATTAGACATGCTTACAAGCGGCAAACCTTACCAAATTCTTACAACCCTAAAAGTGAATTTCAGAAGTACATTTACGCTTTAAACAAGAATACTTAGAAAAAAAATATTATGATCAGGATGTCCACAACATATAAAAAAAAACATGCTTTCACTTACGAATGTCTCAAAGTCAATCTTCAAGCCAGTTGCCACCCATGTAGGATCCATCAATGACCTAAGAATTTCATTGAGCTCAGTGCTTCTATACATATGGAGTATTTCAGATAGTACATTGTTTATTCTGCAAAACTCTATATGATTGGCCTCCCTCAATTCTAGTAACTTCACAAGCTACACATGAAGAAAAGCCTGGAGTCAGATATACTAAGTGTAAAAAAATTATACTAAAAGCAAATGAGTGTAAGATAAGTGAAGACAATGAGGCATGAAGCATTTAAGAAACTATATATAAACCCTCAGCCAAACAGCATGACCGATTAGCTTGTTATTGGTATTATTAGTCCAACCAAGTCAAAAGTTAAATTCCCAATTGATATTACTCTAGAACAATTATTAAGGGAGAAGAAATGAAAACCTATAACAATGTGACACATACGACTTTCATATCTAATAGAGCATTCATGGCATCATAATACATAAGAAACTGAAGAATAACCTTAGCAGCTGAAACACATGTAAACTCTGGAATTGAGCATGTCACATCACTCATAAGTTTGCATGTTGCTGTCAATCAAGAAAAACATAGTATCAGTAAACTCCCAAGGATGAATTGAAGAAAATAATACATGGAACATTACTTCACAGCAATGTCATAAGATAGAAGAAAAGTAACAATGGCATGTACAATCAAAATCTAATTAAATAAAATCTTGAGGAAAACACAGCTCCTGCTAACACCGCCCTTTAAAGTCAGCTGAATACGACACCATTACTCTTAATAGATGCTCGGTTACATCTATCAGCAAGGTGGATTTTTTTTACTAAAGTGCCACATAGGATCAGTTTAGTGTAAGTTTAAACTAAATGATCTATGACTTCTATCCTCAGTTAATGCTATTTTCTCTTCTTTTCCTCCTCTCACTAAGCCATAGCTTATGCGTAAAAATCTATATCTGAGAATTTTTAAGGGAGAATTTAGTGGAACAAGCCACAAGAGGCAATATCTCAAACCATGGTATGGTAAAATAAAACAGGGGTCTCTATGTGGGTTAACAAGAAATTCTTTTTTTTTTCTCCTTAAATCCACTTCATAACCATCACCTACTAAAGAGACATTCGCTTCGTAACCCATAAGCCATCAGAAATGAATGTGAGCCAAGGAACTGAACAAAGTATTTCCAAACCAAAGGCCAATAATAACATCAAGACAAAAAGAATTAAATGATAAGAGCTAGATACTGATACTACCAAATTTTGCCCTGTCATATCAATTTTCTCTCTTTTTATTGATAAGCCTGTGATATCTTTTACCATGTCAAATAAAACCAATTCAAGAAACGAGATAGAAGTCAAGTTACATGTGGGCCACAAAACACCATTCATGATAAATTCAATCATCAATAAAACGCTTATGCAAAACCTTGAATTGTGGATGCAATTTCATAGGCAGGAGGATTGAGGAGAAGATCTCTGACATACCTGAAATATCAGAGGAAAAAGCTGTGATATAGGACAGGAAAAAGAAATGATAGTCAAGAAAGAATAAGATGAGGAAAAAAAAAAAAGGATTGTAACTGGCAAATTTCAGATAAATTGAACAGACAAGAACTTGAGTAGTGTCGATGAGTGCATTCTTATTCGCTATTCCAAAAGTAGTATTAGAAGTGTGCTTTCAAACAGAGCTTAGCATATTTCCAGCAGTCACACTCCTAGTCCATTCCCACTCATGCACTAGTTTCTCTACTGAACAATTTGTCTGATGTGGGGTGTGTGTGTGTTTGTTGGGCGAAGGAGGTATGGGCTACAACAGAAAAACAATGGTAATTTTTTAAGTCAAGAAAAGACCAAAGATTCTCACTTACAATACAGGTAGACCTGTACAACTTGATGGAAGTAAGATCTTTAATAAAGAAGGTATGCCTTCTGTTGGTATGGCACCTGGAAGTATGAAATACAAGAAAAAGATCATTTTTTGGTTTCATACCTTGAATCATATAACAATACAATATCAACTCTAATTGAAGTTACACCCACCAATTTGAGTAGCTGTTCCAAGGTGCAAAGGGCGGGGTCTATTCTCTGAGGACACGGTAACATTTCTGAATGCAATATTCTCATCAAGACCATAAAGTTCCCTGACCTGAAAGTGTTAAGATTCTGAAATTATATTACCTTTTAAAAGGAACTAAACCATAGAACCCGTGGTGCTAAAATAATACTATCAAACCTTAAACAGAAGGTCAGTGACAGGATTGCCTTCAAACCATTCAAAATGCCTGGCACTGCATTCTCCCCACAATAAGCCACCCTCACCAAACTCTCCCCAGCGACAAGTTCCTGCAGAGAAGTCTGGTATACTGAGAAATAGAATTAAAGGCATAATAGGAAGAAAAAGGTTGACATTTCAAGAATCAAGTAACAGTGCCAGAAGAAAAAAACAAACACAAACCTGAGGAATTCTCCCTCAAGGATGTATGAAGAAATAAATGATGATAACGGCAAGTGCGGAGCTTGGTAACCAAGGCCTCCTCAGTCAGACTATCTTCTGAAGAATATGTTTTCATAGTTTCCAAAATTGACGTTATGCAATAACCCCTTGCTGAACGAGATATCCCTATAAAAGACACACAAACTTTACAACTAAGAAAACAAGAAATACACTGGCATTAAACCAATATAAGTAGTTGACGCCATGACAAAATTATTCATACCAACTACTGGCATTGGTTCTGGAAACTCAAGATCATGATCAACCCCCACTAGTCCAAATACGTATGGGTTACCTGGATGTGCATGCCTGTATGCTTAAAAGAAAAAGTCAGAACAAGACATGATTACCAAACACTGTAGATAAAAAACTAAACAAGCATATGATGAAAACTTGAAGCACAGGCAATCTTTAATTTCTCTGTGGCTAAAGTTACGAAGTTACCAATGGTCAAAGTTTCATATTCATTGTTGCAATGTACTTTCAAAGTCAGATGAAGAAAGAATTTTTTTTGTTCCAGCACAACAGCCAGAACTCAAATTACCAACCTTATTCAAATTGACAAGCAGCACAAACCAAAGGATTGAATTGCTACTGATGCCTTTCAATGTGTATACTAATAAACACTCACTGGCATTACCACTAGATGCATCAAGAATTTTGTTCATTTAGGGGGGGAAAGTAGAAGACACCAGTACAATACACATAAAAGTTACGAGAATAAGTATTTTCCTTATGGCTCTGTGAAAATCTTCAGAATACAGTACACCACTTTTTCAACGCATCCATACAATGATTAAATTTTTCAATCATTTGCTTTAGCATGTAAAACATCACAACCAACAGGGTATCAAAACCGATGATATAACCAGTAATTTATAAAATTGTTATCCATAGATGATTACCCAGATATGAAACGATCTTTCCGTGTACGAGCTTGTGTTTGACCCTGAACTTCCTCCACTATGCACTGTGAAGACCATAACACAGTCATTTCAAAACTAATCACACGGTGAATATTTTTAATATAAAAGGGCGAAAAAAGGGGACATGAGAGGATGAAGAACCATTTTGTTAATGCAATAATAACAGTAAAATGTGCTCAACTAAAAGGACAAATGGAACAAGGTATAAAGCAAGTTTACATAGTGAATGCATAGCATTCAGGGAACTAACAAACTACAGTGTACATGGATGAAACACTTAATACTTTGTTCTAAATTAAAAATCAAGAAACAGCGCAGCCTTAGCCTTTTAGCACCTTTGACTTCAGAGTTTAGTCCACATGCCATGAGATGGAAATATAGCAGAGAAGGATTTCCGAATTCAGACTTGGTTGTTAGGAGGTGGGGGCATATAGATAATTGCTATACTTACCACTGAATACCCATTGCGTGTTAAGTCATCTAAAGTTTGTCGAAGATTCTGCACAAGGAGAATTTAACAAGGGTAAGCGGAAGTATTTGACCAACAAGAGGAATAAAACAAAGGTGTACAAACTTATATTTCACAACTAGAATTAAGGTACAAAAATTGAGTTGGGTAAATACAATACCACAACAGGGCAGCCAGCTTTAGGAATGGCATCAGAACGTAGCCCACCAAAAGGATTCAAACCAGCATATTCAACCAAAATACAAGCATCTATTCCAATGGATTCATAAAAATCTCCAACCTGTAAATATGGAAACAAGTTTGTCCATTGTCGGCTGATATAATTGAACAGATGATGGAAAACAAAAGGATAATTAACAGTGAGACAACAAGCAACAACAATATCACGAGTGACATACTCTGCAAAGCAAAACCTCTCGTGGAAATTTTGACTTAAATTGCAACATCTCCCAGTTGAGATTTCCATCTTTCACACTATATTAGACAAAATTCAAACGGTTTAGTCCCAGTGCTTGTTCAGATATTAAGCAGTATAGTACCCAAAAAAAAAAACCATTTCACATCCAGCAAATTCAAAGGAACACAAATAGTCTGCACTTACGTCCCATTTCTCAAGTTGACGTCCAATCCCAACAAGTTTGAATACACAAGCCGTTTGATCAGCTGCAAGGTAGAAGGCTTCCTGCACTGCTCCAACCTCTAGAATGCCATCCACAAGGAATTAAAAGAAAAAACACATCCCACAACAATCCTCCAGACACAAAAAAGAAAAGTATGATGCATTTAAATACTTTCACAAACAAATTACCTCCTTCCACCACACTAGGTGAGAAAGATCTTTGTCGTCCAACACATTACCTAACGCTTTCATTTTCTTAGCACCTCTATACACGGCAGCCCCCTTTGAAGATTTCCTACTTTTAAAGCAATAAACCCGTTCCACATGTCGAAACCTGATATCAATACACATAGTCAAAGCATCAAACACTTAACACCAGACGAAATAGAAAAAGAAACTGAAGCGCCTCGGGCCGTATGAATGCAGAAAGAGAAACGGAGTGACAACATACCGTGACGGTGAGGAAGGAGTCAATGAACTGAACTTGAACGCCGGCGAGTAGCGGAGGAACGCAAGAGAACGAAGCTTGGGGAGTGAAAAGACGGCAGTTCGAGTTGCTAACCAGTACATGGTTTGAAGATTATGGTGTTCTTGTTTAGTGGAAACTGGAGAGTGTGCAATGAGTGTTCTTTTTTGTTCAGAGAATTTTAGTTTAGATTTCTAGGGTTTTATTGGGATTTGAGAGAAGTTTTGTCTGTTCATTGATTCAGCTCTTCCCGCCACACAACACAACACAAGAACAGAAGGGACTTCAACCATTTTCTGCTTTTTACTTATTTTGTACTGTTCATTTCAGTCGTGGACTCGTGGGGGCATGTAAGAAAAAGTATTTGCCCAATATTTTATAATACATTTATTCAAAATAAGTTTAGCAATACTTATTAATTATTTTACCATTTTATAGATTTTTAATTTTTTCACTATTTTCTATTTTTATATTACATACTAAAATCTACTAATTTATAGTTTTAATAATTATTTTTCTGATTTTTTATATCTTTTGTAATATAAAAAAGTCAAACAGGTTTAGTGATCATTTTAAAATTGTAGTGTGAGTTATTAACATAAAATTGACTAGAGTTCAAAATGAACAAAATTCAAATTGATGGTGTGATTTGGACATTGTATCCCTAAAAATTTGTTGATTTGTTGCCATAATAATAATCTACTAATAAAAAGGAAAGGAGGGATCTTATTCATTCATTAAAAATAAATGGCTAAGATTTAATTAAATCAGTTCTTTTTTTTCACACTCGGTGAAAGGAAAATATATACTCCTTTAAGAAGAAGAAAACTACTGGTCATTACCATAACTGTTAAATCCCAACATTGCATTATATTTTTTTTTTTAGGAAAAGAAATTTATTTTAATGCGTGATATTTTGCCATTGATTCGCAATTTTTATTTTAAAGGTATTGAATCGTTTATATATATACTACATTATCTTCAATCAAATAAAGATACAAGGGATACGAACCCAACTTCGAATCCGATTCAATATTAAGGTAGCGTTTGGTTGGCGGAATCAAGGAGGAAAGTGATTCGGGAATCTGAGATTCTGAGCTTTATTGCGTTTGGTTGCGACAAGGAATCACTCTCCCCTAGAATCCAACTTTCCTTGACCGCCTTGACTTTCCTAAAAATGGGGAAAAGTGATTCTTTGGCTAAGGGGTGGAGAGAGTGATTCCCCCTACAGGAAAAGTTAATTTTTTTTGTTAAATGGCATATTTGTCCAAAACTAATTATAAAAAATGTTTCTTCCTCTTCTGTTTTCTAAAACTTCGCCAAATTATATTAATTACATAAAAATTATAATTAATTACTGATGGGTGCCGAAACCAACAAAAATAAATCATACAATTCACCATGCACAATTAATTAAAACTGTAGCAAGTGGTAAAAGGATAGAACCACAGGGATTTCTGGACAATAATAATTTCTGTTAAAAGACCAAAATTGTAACAGTGGTAAAAACCAATGAGTGGGATTTTGTGTGCAATTAATTTAATAAATGTAGAAAACAATAACAGTAAACAAGTGATGATTGGATTAACTCAGATGATGACAGATTCACGGTAAAGACTCTTTTCGGGTCACGATTCATAAATGTCGATCATTGATGCAAGTGTTTTCAAAACCAAATTTAATAGAAAAGCTATAGAGACCCGCGGTACTCTGAGTCTCCTGCTCTCCTCCTACTCAAGATTCCTAAGGCGGTACTCCTACTAGGATCCCTAACCGTTCAATAACTTTAAGGCGGTACTCCTAATAAAGTTTAATTGAAGGGTTGATTAAACACGGGGAGAGACCTTTCCCGATCTAAAAGAGAATTTCTTCTACTCCTATAAACCGGATTCTACCCTTTTCTAATTAGCTCTTACACTAGATTCCTATCAACGATGTAGAATCCAACGTTTCTAAGAAAAGATGTAATCATTCTTATTTAAAATCAAGTTAGCTACTCTTAATCGAAACATGAACAAATTGACATTTAAATAAAAAGAATAGAAATACAAACTTGGATTTTATGAAGCTTAATTTGATCTCACAACAAACGAATCATGACCCTACAGTCTTTACCAAGAATAAATAATTTAGCTAGAACAAGACATAATTAATTCAAACAATTATTGTGCATGAATTAATTAAATCAAGGAATAAAGAAGAAAAGAATATATTGCTCTTAGAAACCAGTAGCCGAAATTTCTATCTGGCAGAGAAGATGATCCCTCTTTCTTTTCTGCTAGGTATTTAACAAACCAAGTCTAACTAAAATTCCTAGAAAATAGGATTTAAATAATTATTAAACTAATTATTATGTTTCAAATAATTACAAAGTCTTGTTCTTTGATAATTCCAGTACGCGTCCTTCTCTTCTCCTCATGGGCCCAAGCCCACTAGCAATCTCTTGATGTGTTGAATTAATTTAAGCTGCAACAGTTAAACAGCCTGAACGCTGCTGCCTCCTTTCCTCGTATGCACCGAGACCTCTTTTCAGCTCCTTTTTAATATTTAGGCTTTGTAGCCTACTGTCTGCAAAAAGAATTGAAAAGTGCACACAATCAGTGTAATTGGCATCCAAAACAACAGGAAAAGGTGGTGATTAATTCAGCATATTAGCACTCAATCAATTACATCAAAATTATAATCATTACATCAAAATTAGAATAATTACATCAAAATTATAATAATCACATAAAAATTACATACTAATGATGTAAATAAAACAGAGAAATAATTTAAAAACTAATTATAAAAAATAACCTAATAAAGCGTCTTCTTCCTTCTCTGTTTTCTAAAACTTCGCCAAATTATATTAATTACATAAAAATTATAATTAATTACATAAAAATTAGAATAATTACATAAAAATTATAATAATCACTAAAAATTACATAGTAATGATGTAAATAATAATAGGTAGAAGAAAATACGGTTAGGAACGGGAACAAATCATCCAAGAAATCCCGATCCTAGACTTGTCTATTGTTGCAGTTATATTTTTTTGCATTGCTAGAACAATGTGTCATACTTTGTTATAATTTTCAAGGACTCTAATACGAAAGTTATGTCATTTGTCATTTTCTTTAGCCTGCAAAAAACCATAGTTATAAGTCAAATTCATTTGATATTTTGATTGTTGAAAGATAGACAATTAAATAAAAAGAAAGTCCAACGTGTTTAAAGGAAATTGTGTAGCACAGTATATATAAAAAAGAATAATTATACACCTAGCAAGATAACAAAAGACACCTAACAAGATAACAAAGACACCTAACAAGATAACAAAGACACAAATATAGAAAATGATAAAGTAGTTATTTTTCTTACTTTCCTTGAGGATTTTCAAGTATAAAACAAACACAATAATGTTACTTTCCCAGGAATCTTAAATCCCAACCAAACACAAAAAACTGACATTCTCCTCAATCACTCTCCCGGGTATCATTCTCCCGGGAGAGTGATTCTAAGGGGGAAAGTAGCATTCCGTGAACCAAACGCTACCTAAGAGTACAATTTATTTTTTTATTATTGACCAAGTCCACTCAGGATAATGAGAAGCCTATCACCTAATTGTTTGTATTTCAAATATACCGGAATTCAAATTACGTATATCTTTAAGATTCCTTCTACTTTATTCGTTGTATTTCTAGTTTTATTTTTTTCAAATGCAAAATCCAATGCTTTTTTTTAGTTATGATCTCAGTTTCAATTAATTATTGTAAGAGATAGATTCTTGTTATCTATTAAATTTTCTGTTTTAAAAGGGTGATCTATTGGCTTTTGTTTTTATCATTTCACCATCTTTATTTTCATTCTCTCTCTTTTGCGCATTATCAATATCAAATACGAAAGGATTTCATATATTGATTACTGAAAAATAATTAATTAACTTTTAAGTACAATGCTTAATTCATAAATTAATTATTATTTGTTTGAGAGAAATATATGTACCTAAAATGCCAACAACAGAACTAACAATTATTATCCCAATAATTAACACAAATTCAAACCCAAAATTACTACTACTCCTCCTGGCGGCATTATTAATCTTGAGGTAGCATATGCACGGCAACAAGAGCGAGACGGCGACACTCAAGAACGCACCAGTGAAAGCCATCACGTAGCCGAAAAATGAAACGGTTAATGCCACGATTAACGTGCTAATTAGTAATCCTGTCCGAACAAGGATGCTATAAAGAGCTCTGTTGTGGAAATTAGGGATCATGCCTTCAATAGTTGTTGCAATCAGATTTATCATAATTGCATACTTAGTCAAGGGATTAACTAGAGTTGTGTAAATGGCTAGTTTAGAAATAATCTTTCCAACGGGAAGGTTTAATGTCACTTGAGACATTATGTGATTTCCAAACATAAGGTAGCCCAAAATTCCCATTGACCCATAGATGATTGTGCTTGTAATAAAGGAAACAAATAACACCTACAAAAGGAAAAACCGATTAGTGAACGACAGAAAGAATATCTAAAAGAATCAGGGGGAAAAACATTAACTATTTCGGGAATTAAAAGGTATTTTCCTACCTTTGAGAATTGATTTTTGTCTCTCATGGAACTTGTTAAGGCAGGGAATACAGCATGACCACCATAGCAAAATGTGAACAAACTTAAGGTGATTGGCAATCCTTTCCAATTCAGGACTTCACCTTTTTCATGAAATCCCACACCGTTAATCATACCAATCAAGAAAACACAACAAACTAAAACAATTGATGCCAAAACCCCGCCGGTCGAAACGTAGGCCAAAACACCTAAATTTGTTAACCAAGTCGTTGGCAGAATCACAATAGCTGCGAGAAAGGTAAAACCTTTCGCACCCTTAATAGTTATTAGTCCACCAATTTTGAAATACATGTGTGGAAACAACTTATAAAAGGTGTCACCTTCTAGTATCAAGAACTCAACCGCCACTAAGAAAAGATTAACATTCGTAAGAATGCACACTAGAGCTCTTCCTTTGCGGCCGAAAGCTCGCTCACCTATGTCAGGATAGGTTTTGATGGTCGTTGGGTCAGAGTCCATACATCGTTTTAGTAGCAATCTTGTGTACCAACACATAATTGCTACTACAAATAGAAGAATCAAACTCAACCATCCTCCTTCAGAAAGTGCATATGGAATTGACAATATTCCAATACCTGCCAATATGAATAAATAAATAAAATAACACTAGATTGAAATGTAGATGAAGAGACTCGTACTAGAACCTCATTGATAATAACGGTCATCAATCAAGTTACTTAGTGATAATCCGTTGAACGGAGTGAGGGGTTTTTGGTAAAGTGGCACGCTGGAGGGTGGTAGCTGGAGCTCCGTGAGGGACCTGCACAGTGCCGGAAGTGTTTTCCGGCCTAAAAACTCCAATGCCAAAGTCAGTATTCTGGTTAAGTGTAGGGAAAATGTGTGTATTTTTCAGTGTGTGTCCTTGAGCAAAAGAAGAAACTTCCTTTATATACCTCCCTCTAGTCCTTAGGCTGGGCTAGAGTGGTTAGATCTTCTGACATCCCTTCCCCTTTTTCCGCAGCAGGTGGTCTAGGAGTAGGGGTTCATCATTATAACGTGGGGTGGAGACCTTACTTTAGGGGAATAGAGTCGTCTCCTTGTCCAGTTGTCAGATGATGAATTGATGGGAGCAGGTTATCCTCCCTGCCAACCTTGACTAAATGTATACTGACTATGGGGTATTATATAAATAATATCTGTGAGGGGAGCTTAATATTTGTGCCCAATCAGTACGATGCCGTTGGGGTGGAATCGGCAGGCTGCCGTTGTGTAGAATCGGCTGGGTGCCGTTTGGTGACACATTGACCAGGCCAGGGTATATAACGGTGCCGATCCGTTTCCTCATGCTTGGGCGGATGGATCGGCCTTGTCCCGATTTGAGACAATCGGGCTAGACTTGTCCTTTGGTCACTTATTCCTGTTGACTTGGTCAAACGGTCGAGATGCCGTTTTGGCTGGTCAACAGTACTTTGTGAAGGTGCAAAGTCCATTATGCCCTTCTGATAATTTTATGTATTATCACTTAGATTCTTTATTTCTTAACAATTTTACAGTATAATAGAAATTAAGATCAAATGAGATTGTTAAATTGACAAAACTGACAAAGCATTGACTGCATTAAAGCAAGTTCGAAGGAAAGAGGCGCCTTCGGTAGCTGGGTCTTGATGATGATCATATGACGAAGAGAGCAAAGCTTGGCTGCTGATTTTCATTTCCTCTGAATATGCAGGTGTATTTTTGAATAGCAACTTATGTTTTTGTTAGACTGTTTATTTGAAAGTATATTTTATTTGTGAACAACAACATTATATAGCTACTTGTGTATCATATAGCTAAAAATCACCCTATCTTTCTTAATAACTAATTTGATAATGTTACCAGAAACCAAAAATAATGTAGGTAAACAATACTAGGAAATACAAATAAACATAACTTAATTTGTTGATTTGTTGCCATAATAATAATCTATTAATAAAAAGGAAAGGAGGGATATTATTCATTTATTAAAATATAAATAGTTAAGATTTAATTAAATTAGTTTCTTTTTTTCACACTCGGGGAAAAGGAAAATCCCAACATTGCATTATATAGACAGTCTAAATTGTCTAATTGCAATTTTGAAATAATGTGTAGAAGGAAACAATATATAGATAATTTTGTAAGAATAACTATTTATGAATAGGATTTGAATGACTCAACTTTTTCAACACTTTAGGTAACAAGTACAGAAGGTATGCATTTTGTTCTCTAAATTGTCTAATACTTCCTAGCATTTTATATTTTATTGAAAAATGATTTATGCAACAAAGTGCACTTCAGGTTGCTTTGAATCTTGATCAGCTAGATCTGTTGGGCCTGAACACTTAATTGTGGGCTTAGAAGCAGCCCATCTGGATTCTAAGCCTCAATTCCTTATGGGCCTCTTCGATGGGCTACTGTGGGGCCTGAACAAGCAATCATGGGCTCATTTTTTAAATAAAAAATTTATTGATTTCATCCTTTAAATGATTTATGTAGATGCTAAGAGTATTGTAAGTTTAAATCATTTTTATCAATAATAATAAATAAATAAATTTTAAATATTACTTAATACATTTGTTTAATTTTTGTTATCAGGATGATAACAGAAAGATACACCTTGGGTAAAGAAAAATAAAATAAAATAAAAAATAAAAAATAGTAGTGACACTTAACAAAAGAATCGGCTTTTAATAAAAAAATGACAAATCCATGTAAGGCTCCAACTCTAACAAAAGTACCAAACACAAAACAAGCAAAAAATGTTCTCAAGTATGAGCTGTAAAACAAATTAAAAAAAGAAGAAGCTCTCTCTGTTCAAAATTCGTAACCCGACAGGCTTACTAACCAGTGTGTCCGGTTCTTGTTTGTATATTTCTATTTTAGTAGTAGCTTTTTATTTAGATTAGAGATCGGGAAGTTTTATCATTTTCGAACAAAATTAATCTCGTACCAAAAGAACCGAGAGGATACGAGAGAAAACGAGAAAACGAGTGACGAGTTTTACTTTGTGGGATGGGTATACATTGCTACTTCCACCCACTACTCCGGCTCACTTGTAGCCTTCCTTATACATTCTGTCTGTACCCTAACACTTCCCTTCCTTGCCTTTTTTACTTGCAACCAGATTAGGAGTTTTCACTCTAAACTTTGTTACCTTAATTTTTGTAGCAATTCCCAATTTTTAATAGCAAATTTTCCCATTTTCATCATAGTTACATTTGGGAATAGTAAGAATTTACCATCATTAACATGTAAAACAGCAACTTCTTCCTCCTATTATGGTTTATGATTTAAATTGATGATGAGCAGTTATGATAGTAAATATTTTTTACCGTTCTTCCAATTCAATCATTCTGGAAATAGGACTGTGCCTACTGAGTACCTCAGTGTACTAACCAATGGCATTATTAAAGTCCACAAAAAGCTAAACCATTGTGCTTGGATCTTTCGCCAATGCCATGCCGTCTTCTTGAAAGAGAAATGACCAATGACACTGTTGTCCCTGGAATTGTACTTGCTATAGGCTCTAGTACAGTCCCTAAACCAAAATATCTTCAACAAACAGTCTTCTTATCACCAATATTTGTTCCAGCATGATCGAGCTCTATAAGGATGACTCTCTCTGAATGATTTTTCGTTCCATAAGCTCGGACTCAAGACTTATGTTAAGTCTCTTTTACATTTCTATTATTATGGTTTAGTGAAAGATGAAATGAGCTGGAACTGCTGGATCTTTTTAGAGGCACTGTCACCTTCAAGCCACACTCGTGAGTCTTTCTGCTACTATACAGCACATTTGCTTCACTGTCCCAAAAATAAAAGCAGTCAGTCCCATTTCATTTATTCTCCCCTCCATTATTGAAAAAATAGTCCCAAAAATAAAAACAGAGTCAGTCCGATTTCATTTCTTCTCCCCTCCATTATTGAAAAAACAGAGTCAGTCCCATTTCATTTCTTCTCCCCTCCATTATTGATTTCATTTCTTCTCCCCTCCATTATTGATCTCAGTCTTCATCTACCTTCACCATTATTACAATTTTCTCAAAAACCAGCAAAACATCCAACCAAATCCTCCTCCTCCATCACCACCACCACAATCTCTGATCACAAAAACCATGAAACACCCAAAGCTTAGAACCCAACCTCGTCAACTCTTCTCTTGTGGCTTCTTCGGCCACTGTACTCAAACTGTTCTTAGCCCAACCACTCCTATGGTCCTACCCCTCCTTCTCTCCCTCTTTCTCCTCCTCCGCCTTCACAACCGCCGCCTCCTCCACCTCTTCCGGCTCTTCCAATGCCACAAACCCACCCACCACCTCAAAAATCACATCACCTAGCTGAATCTTCCTCCTCCTCTTCTTCCTCCACTTCTCAAAGCTTCACTCAATGGAGGTTCCCTGTCACAAATTCCCCTCACCACCACCACCACCAACCCGACCCACGACCTGGATCGGACTCCAATTTTGACCCGACTCTTCCAGCTAACCCACCATCATTGCCACCCATCAAATATATTAGGAATTTATACTGAAATTCTAAATTTCCAAAGTTAGGAATTTATATTTTGTCAACAAATTAGGTTAGGACTTGGAACGTAAAAACCTCTCCACAATTAGGAAATATATTTCTTTTTATTTATTTATTTTTCTCATTAAAAAGAATTTGTTAGGATATATGTCAAACAAATAAACATTCATCGGTGTTTATTAATGGAATGATATGGCTTGTTTTGGGTCCAAGCGCTCAAGATTTTTTCCTTTCAACGCACTTATGTCCAACTCTATAAAAACCCAACAACACATCTTTTTCATTTGCGTACAGTTTTCTCTCCACAAGAACCCACATGGCAATCTCATTCCTCCTCCTCCTAACCGCCGCCGTCCCAGCCCTCGTCCTCCTCTCCTCGACCCTCTACGGCTCTACCACCGCCTCCGCTTCAAGCTCCCACCAGGCCTCTTCCCATGACCTATTGTGGGAAACCTCCTTAACATCAAGCCCGATAGGTTCCGGTGCTTCGCAGAATGAGCCCAGGCCTGTGGGCCCACCATCTCCGTCTGGATTGGATGCACCTTAAATATCGTAGTTTCCAATACCGAGTTGACAAAAAAAAAGTCTTCAAAGAAAAAGACCAACAATTAGCGAATCGGTATCAGACCAAAGCAGCTGCAAGTTCCAGTAAAAATGGACAGGACTTGACTCGGGCCGATTATGGGTCTCACTGTGTTAAGATTAGAAAAGTTTGTACACTTGAGCTATTCTCACTTAAGAGAATTGAAGCCTGAGACACATCAGAGAAGATGAAGTTACAACCATGATTGAATCCATCTTCAAGGGCTGCATAAATCCTGGTAAGTTTTTTTCCTTGTTTTATGCCTTTAATTTCTTTCTTTTTTTGGTTACATTAATTGTTTTAATATTATATATATATGGCTTGTTATATATATATAATTAGTTGAAAATAATCGTTCACTTGGTTTAATGTTCTTTTACGCAAGCTTTGGTGTTTTGCAGTGGCGGAGCATGTGTAAAATTTTGAAAGAGTAAATAGATATAATTTTTTAAATTGGGCAAATATGAATGATTAATAAAAAAGAATAGAACTTAAGAGTCCGAAGAAATTTAAATTTAAAAACTATTATGAGAGAACTTGAAATAATATGGGTAAGTATCCAAAAGGTGTTAGTATCAACACTCCTATACTTATACGTTCTTCAATTTTGCCCTCTTAAAAGTATTAATATTGGTCTGTTTTTTGACAAACTAATATATAAGTGGTTATGTAAACGTGTTGAATTTAAATTTCTGACTCATAAGTCGTACATTAAAAATAAACCTACTTAAAATTATTCAGTATAATAAAAATTAAATTAATAATATATCTCAAAATAAACAGATCTGTATGAAATTACCCTTACTAATTTTTCCACTTATATATTTATTTATTTATGAAAAGAATAAGTATTCATATATTTACCACATAAAAACTAATTGTTCAAGCACATACATAGCATATCAAAATGATGATTTAAATTATACAGTCTAATTAAATAATATAAAATCAAATAAAGTAAATAATACAAAACTAAGCAAAATAATTGTTGTACAAAAAATTAGCTTCATTTTTTTCAAACTTATAAGTTCCTAAACACCAATAATCTCAATAAATATACAAAAGTAGAAAAAAAAATTAAATATTATTTATCCAACAATAAATTTTTTTTATAGATCCAGTCACTAATATGGGTCATGACCCTTTCTACTGTTTCTTATGGGCCTCCGCTACTGATGTCGTTTTGGAGCGAAAATTTCTAGTAATTTATATTTTAGTTTATTGAAAAAAAAGAAGCAATTCTTTCTCGAAATTAATAAGGACAACTATGATACTCCCTCCTTCCCCAATTAAACGTCGTTTTAGCTTTTGCTTTTACTGTTTCGGAACGTACCTTAAGACGGCCGGAACAGTCACTATTTGAGACAATTTTGCCCCGAATTTTTTCTCGGAAGTACGTTAAGGATTAACGTACGTTCGAAAAAAAGTACGGAATTTTTTGGGGTCAAATAGTGCCTCATCCGGCCTCCTCAATATGCGTTCCCTACTGAATATTGGGATGTGAGAAAGACATTTAATTGGGGAAGGAGAGAGTAATAAATTAAAGGAATCAAAGGGCAATATTGTAAATTTAAAACTATTGAACTGTTTAGTTTAAAAAATGGTAGCGTTATCCAGACTCTAAATTGTTACTCCCACATATTTCGAATTAGGTTTGTAAAAATAATAATTTATGATGTAAGAATAACACGAAATTTATTTTTTTATATATATTTTCTTAAAAAAATTCGCCAAATTTCTGTGGGAACAAATAAAATAATTATTTCTCGACTGTTATGGTGTTGTATGCCATTGGTGACAAGTTGAAATTTTTGGAGATCTAGACTCCAATGATGGAGATTTTGGCTCCTGACGTTATAGTGGTATCTCAAAAATCATTGGTGAAATTAATTCTCATGTCATAAATTTAAATAATTCCAACATTCATTAATTGATCATTGGATTTTATTTTCCCCATCTCTGGGCCTAAACATGGGCTTCGGTACACTTCTATTTTAAACTTCTTGCTTGTGCTTTACGTTTTCAGTTCTCATTTTCTATCCAATGTTAGTCGAATTGTTCTAAATAGAGAAAAAAACTTGCACATTATGTAGAAAATGATGGGAAAAACTTGACGATGATGAACTACTTGGGGTCAGTCGCATGCAATAACATAACAAGGCTAGTTTTGGGAAAGCGGTTCGTGAATTCGGAAAATGTAATGGATGCAAAAGGGCTCGAGTTTAGGGAACTTGTGTCAAATGGGGGTAAGCTAAACTCGTCACTCTCCATAGCTAAGCACATTCTTTGGCTTCGTTGGATGTTCCCACTCAAGAATGAGTTGTTTGCCAAGCAAGGGGCTCGCCGCGATAGACTTATTAGAGATATCATGGTAGAGCACGAGGTTGGTAAAATGAAGAGCGGGAGGACCAAGCAACATTCCGTCGATGCATGGCTTACATTACGACAAAAATATGACCTTAGTGAGGATACAAAGGGTACGTAACATCTTAAGTTAAGGAGCCAATTTGGTGACACATAAAGTAACTAATTTAATTGTTTATACTTTTCTGTGTCACCGAATTGGCTCCTTAACTTAAGATGTTACGTACCCAAAGGAGACCCATGATTGTGTCCTCACTAAGGTCATATTTTTGTCGCAATGTAAGCAATGCATCGACGAAATGTTGCTTGGTCCTGTCGCTCTTCATTTGAGCAACCTCGTGCTCTTCCATGATATCTCTAATGAGTCTATCGCGGCGAGCCCCTTGCCTGGAAAATAACTCATTCTCGAGTGGGAACATCCAACGAAGCCAGGGAATGTGCTCAGCTATGGAAAGTGACGAGTTTAGCTTACCCCCATTTGACACAAGTTCCCTGAACTCGAGCCCTTGTGTATCCATTACACTTTCCAAATTCACGAACCGCTTCCCCAAAACTAGCCTTGTTATGTTATTGCATGCGACTGACCCCAAGTAGTTCATCATCGTCAAGTTTTTCCCATCATTTTCTGCATAATGTACAAGTTTTTTTCTTCCATTTAGAACAATTCGACCTAACATTGGATAGGAAATGAAAACCGAAAACGTAAAGCACAAGCAAGAAGTTTAAAATAGAAGTGTACCCAGGCCCATGTTTAGGCCCAAAGATAGGGAAAATAAAATCCAATAATCAATTAATGAATGTTGGAATTATTTAAATTTATGACATGAGAATTAATTTCACCAATGATTTTTTAGATACCACTACAACGTCCAGAGCCAAAATCTCCATCATTAGAGTCTAGATCTCTAAAAATTTCAACTTGTCACCAATGGCATACAACACCATAACAGTCGAGAAATAATTGTTTTATTTGTTCCCACAGAAATTTGGCGAATTTTTTAAAGAAAAATATATATAAAAATAAATAAATTTCGTGTTATTCTTACATCATAAATTATTATTTTTACAAACCTAATTCGAAATATGTGGGAGTAACAATTTAGAGTCTGGATAACGCTACCATTTTTTAAACTAAACAGTTCAATAGTTTTAAATTTACAATATTGCCCTTTGATTCCTTTAATTTATTACTCCCTCCGGATTATATTAAATGACGTCCGCACTGTAGATACGCATATCGAGGAGGCCGGATGACACATTATTTGACCCCAAAAAATTTCGTACTTTTTTTTGAACGTACATTAATCCTTAACGTACGCCCGAGAAAAAATTCAGGGCAAAATTGTCTCAAATAGTGAGTCATCCGACCTCCTCAACATGCGTGCACGAATAGTAAAAGTGGTTTAATAAAAGACGGAGGGAGTATCATAGTTGTCCTTATTAATTTCGAGAAATAATTGCTTTTTTTTTTCTTTCAATAAACTAAAATAGAAATTTTCGCTCCAAAACGACATTAGTAGCGGAGGCCCATATGAAATAGTAGAAAGGGTCATGACCCATATTAGTGACTGAATCTATAAAAAAAAATTATTGTTGGATAAATAATATTTAATTTTTTTTTCTACTTTTATATATTTATTGAGATTATTGGTGTTTTAGGAACTTATAAGTTTGAAAAAAGTGAAGCCAATTTTTTTTACAACAATTGTTTTGCTTGGTTTTGTATTATTTACTCTATTTGATTTTATACCATTTAATTGGACTGTATAATTTAAATCATCATTTTGATATGCTATGTATGTGCTTGAACAATTAGTTTTTATGTGGTAAATGCATGAATACTTATTCTTTTTATAAATACATAAATATATTTGTGGAAAAAATAGTGAGGGTAATTTCATATAGATCTGTTTATTTTGAGATTTATTAATGATTTAATTTTTATTATACTAAATAATTTTAAGTAGGTTTATTTTTACTGTACGACCTATGAGTCAGAAATTTAAATTTAACAGTTTACATAACCACTTATATATTAGTTTGTCAAAAAATAGACCAATATTAATACTTTTATGAGTGTAAAATTTATGTACGTATAAATATAGGGAGTGTTGACACTGACACCCCGTTGGATACTTACCCATATTATTTCAAGTTCTCTCATAATAGTTTTTAAATTTAAATTTCTTCTATAACAGTCCCTTAAATTCTATTCTTTTTTATTAATCATTCATATTTGCCTAATTTAAAAAAATTATATCTATTTATTCTTTCAAAATTTCACTCATGTTCCGCCACTGCCAAACATCAAAGCTTGCGTAAAAGAACATTAGACCAAGTTAGGGATTATATTCAACTAATTAGTTTTCTAAAAGGAAGTCAAATAATTGTTGGACTAATTAAATCGAGAAATTGGTGGACTAATTAAATCCCACTTATATCGTGGGATTTAATTAGTTTTCTAAAAGGTAATCAAATAATTTTATTTTGAAACTTTTTTGTTCCACTTCTGGTTCTATATTTGTTCGAATAAAATGCTTAGCTAATTCCACGCGTCTAACCAAAAAATCCTTTCATTTTCCAATTATTATTTTGTGGACACTGGTTATCCAAAATACTCCCAGATTTTTAGCACCATATCTCAGCGAGCGGTATCATTTGAATGATTTTCAAAGCCAAGGTAGAATAAGGAGCAAAATTGTGTTATTTAATTACAAACATTCTTTATTGCGAAATGTGATCGAAAGAGCATTTGGTGTACTAAAGACCAGATTTCCCATTCTGAAGTCTATTCCAAATTATTCATTGCGGCGATAAAAGTTGATACCTATAGCGTGTTGTACGCTGCACAATTTTATTAGAATGGAAAATCGAGCTGATAACTTATTTACAATGTATGGTCGAGAATGTATGGAAGTGCCCTGGTTTAAATGTAGTACAAGGAGGCTTTTAGGTAGATTTGTTTCAACAAAATCAAATGGTTGTAGTTCGAGAAACTATAGCAGATCAGGTATGAAATGAGTATAATCTGAGGAGAAATTAGATGTTGGTGTAGATTTTTTAATAACAAGTTATGTTTTTGTTAGACTGTTTATTTGAAAGTATATTTTATTTGTGAACAACAACATCATAATAACAACATTATATAGCTACTTGTGTATCATATAGCTAAAAATCACCGTATCTTTCTTAATAACTAATTTGATAATGATACCAAAAACTAAAAATAATTCCATTTTGAAAATATAGATTATTCTTGTGATAACAAAAAACAATTAAGAAAGAGATATCCGTAAAAAAGATAAACAATACTAAAAGATATGGAAAGTAGTAACTTAATTTGTTGATTTGTTGCCATAATAATAATCTACTAATAAAAAGGAAAGGAGGATCTTATTTATTTATTAAAAATAGATGGTTAAGATTTATCCACAATTTTTGTTTCAATTTTTGTCCACGTATCATAAATTTTTTTATTTTTTTTTTAAATTATTATATTATTAATTATCATTACAAATACAATGCATCAAATTTATGACCTACGTCAAAAAGACGACATCAGTTAAACCACAATTTCGTGCGTTAATTTTTTAAACTTTTTAACAATTATAAAGATTAAACCTATCACTTTCACTTTTAAAAATATAGAACTTATATTACAATTTTTTAAACTATAGTCACAAAATGAAATATTGTATAAACTATTCTTACCAAATTCTTTCCTCAGTTCTTCTCTCATGTCTTGTTTGACAAATTGGTTTTTTTTTCTTACACAAAAAGAAAAACTGTTATATGCTCGTAGAAGTAAGCATTCAGGGGTTGATTAGGCCTAAAACCTGACCCATAAACTCAGAAAATTTAAGCACAAATCAGGATAAATATTTCTAAATTACATATGCTGCTTTGCAAGCAAGTGGTAGTAATAAAAAGATGGACTGAGGACAAGGACAACAACATTATGCTTGAGCTTTTACTAGAAACTAGCTAGCTATATGAACTGAGAGTGTGAATTTCAGTGTCGAATTCGAGACCGAAGATCATATTTTCTTGTTTCTGAGGATGAAATTGTTATTGAATTCTCTGTTACTGCTTCTTCAGGAACTATAAAGTCAGGATCTTCCATAATGTCATCATCATCTTCATCTTCAAGAAGCTCATTCTTCATCCAAGAAGTCCAATTCACATCATCATAACTCCCTTCTTCCCATGACAACTGATCTTTACTTTTTTGCATGGCATTTACCTTATCCATCAACATCAGAATCATCTGATGATTCAAAACTTCATAATCCCTGCAAACACATAAACAATTTATCGGTTAAGCATTCTTTTTTATGCGAACTTCTTGATTATATATCATATAAATAGAAACAGAAAACTAACCTGTAGGTGTAGATGGCATGAAGAAATTGAAAGGAGGCAAGAAGCAAGTAGAACGACCTAACTAGATTGATCATCCATGCTTGTCGTTCGATAGTATTTGATGTTAGACGAAGTATTGCTACTTCTATCAGAAATGTAGCACACAGACCTACAAACCAGAAATTGTTATAAGCGCGCACTTCAAATGAATTGAAATTTTAGGTTGGGATGAAAAGTGAAACTTTAAGATAGAGTACATGCCAACATATAGTGTAGCTCTCACATTATATGTCTGCTTTGTACTGGTGAACATGTAGATGATAAAAATGGACATAGAGTAGAGGAGGAAGGCTTTAATTATTCGAGATTCAAGCAACATCGCGTTATGCAAATCAAATAGCTTATCTAGCGCGATGAACATGCTTCTTTGCTTCGATTCAAAAGCCTCCTGCAAAATTAGGAAACAAAGTCAAGAGATGTAATTCTTGCGTATCCTTAACAAATTTCATTAAACAATGCGAGTTCTAGTTACCTGCGCGGCCAATATCGACTCTGAGTTTTCAACCAAATGATTATGAACTCTCTGGAGCTGTTCTTGCCCTTGAAGAAGCTCTTCCTGCTGTTTATGCCCGTATTCAGCTAATTTCTGCAGAGTACTCCTGCATATAGGCATTTTTGAGAACTAGGTCTAATGCAACAAAAATAAAAATAAAAATCAGTAATCTGTGTGAAGATTGAGTTGTTATCTACTTTACCTGCTCTCGTCGAGTGCTTCTGATTGATGTTCAGTCAGGATTTGCAGGCCTTTAAGCGCGACAGATTGTCCATCTAGAAGTTGTTGTTGCTTATCTAAGGATTTTCCTGTCTTATTCTCAATATCATCAGCAGAAATCTGTAAAGTATGCATCTTTAAAGACATTGCATCTCCAACTTCCCCAATTTGCTTTTCTATTTCCACAGCCTCATTTCTCAAAATGTCCACTTGTTGGCCTAAATTGTTGTAAGCATCATTGATCATTGTCATACCTTCCTTCAGATTAATATTCATTCTCACTTGCCCTTCTTGCAATTTTGATTGAGACTGCGTGATTTCCTTAGATTGCTCGTAAACAGCTTTGGTATGCTCAGACAAAACACCCATATTGTCCCTTACATTCTTTGTTGTTTGATCAACATTTTCAACCTTAATCCCAATTGAACTCAAAGAATCTTGAATCTGATTCAAGCTTTCCGACAACAAAGATGTTTTCTCTTGTATGATCTCCATCTGCTGCTCTGTGTATTCTGCTGAATTCTTCAAATCATTCACCAACCTCTCAATCTTGTGTTTGAACACATGAGCCCTGACAAATTGTAAACACATAACGAAGTCAGTTTAACACATAACAAAACAAATAAACAAAACACTAATGTTGCCACTGGTAACAACGTATGATTGTATATCAGTAAGGACTCGGGTTCGAAAAGAATTGTACATGTACAAATACTTACTGTAATTGGTGGCAGATTGAATTTGTTTCGAGCGAGAATTCGAGATAAACCTTATGCTCACTGTCACTTAATTTCTTGAGACAAGTGAGCATAGGAGAATTTGTGTCACAATAAGGATAAGGGTTCCTGCCAGAATCTCTCTGGAAGCAATCACTGAGATGCCAAACGAATCGCGACCTTTTCTCCTCAGCTGCAAGAATTTGGGAGCAAGCAGCAAAGAGTTGTTTGTAAGAATTCTGCCAGCAAGAATTCGTGCCGCCTGCTACCTTATTTTTAGCATCCTCAACCAATTTAATTGAATTCTTGTCACCACCAATACCATCTACTGTAAATTCTGCAACGGCAGAGTGATCAGGGGAGAAGGAATTGGTTTGTGGGTTAGGATTTTCCTGATGAGTAGATGAAGAGAGCCAATTCCATGATTGAGTGGTAAATGAAGTTGAGATTAAAATCAAGAAAATCAGGATCAGAGAATTGGGATTGCCACCCATTAGTCTTATGTTCATAACTTCATCATCGTTCTTCCTCTGCTATTTGCAAAAAAACACAGGATTTTTGTAAATTAGCAGAATTAAGAATTTAGTTAATTAAAGAATTCCAAAATATATATACAGTGACAGAAACTTGGAGTGGAAGAAAAGAAAACTGGCAAAAGGATAAGGAAAATTGGATGAAAGGGACATTGATCATATAAAGTCATGTGATAGTCCAATGGGATAAAAAGATCATGGCAAACATCAGCCGCGGGAGTAAAAGTCATGGGATAGTCCAATGGGATTAAAAGATCATGGCAAACAAGGAAAACAGGAAGCACGCATATGCAGAAACAATAAAGCTTGAAGAAATAATAAATGGAAGTTACCTTCTCCCCTCTCGTATTTTGATGCGGCAACTAAGGAATCTGATTCGAACCTAAAAAAAAAAAAATACTCGAAACAATCAAAGCCAATTTGCGAAATCACATGACCGTGAGAAAGTCGGATATATATGATGAATGCTCAAAGTCCAGTGGAGAAATTGAGGAAGTGATGCAAGTAACCGTAGATAAAAGAAAAAGAGTGCGAGGCGAGAAGGACGTGAAATAATTATCAAGAAATCAACCTGTGTGATTGAAAAAAAGAGAGGCTTCTACTCACCAAAGAGTTGAAGATATAATTATTATAAGCAACATCGGATATCAAATACAGGACTCGACAGTAATCAAACGAAAATAATTACATGTTTAAAAAGAGAATACTTAGGAGTAAGAAACGTTTATAAAAAAACATACCTTTAACGGTATAACCGAAAATTATAAGACTGGTGCAGATATGTAGAAAGAGAGAAGGCGGAGTGATAAGAACTGTTGGAGTGAAAAGAATTTTGGAGGAGAAGAAGAAACAATTCACATGAACCAAAGCAACTGTTCGCTTTCTAATAGTGAAAAAACAAAACGGTTACTTTTATATTATTACTATTTTAAGAGAAGGACAATTAAGTCCCTAATTTATTTATTTTTAATTCAAATTCGTCCCTAACATTCATCTCTCAAGTATTATTTTGGTGTTAGGGGAACAAAACCCTATATAAATCCAAATTCCATTAGAGCACCGATTTGTAGAATTAAAATATTCCTTTTTCTGCAATGATGTTCCACAAATGGAAACAAAAAATAAATAAAACCAGCAGAATTAACAAACAATTATTTATCATTAAAATAACAGTAATTAAAAAGGCATGACTAGGGAACCTAGACATTGAAACATAGGATTAGATTTTGAGCCCCCTCTCCGCCTATCCAAAAAGAACAAATAAATGATGTCCATGCAGGATAACCAGGGCAAAGCAGTGACAAGCAATGTGTAGTGCTGTGAACATCTGGACTTCTCACTTCCTCAACTCAATACGCATAGTACAGTGATAACCGGCATCTTCAGTTGACCTAATAAATTCTTAAGTGATAATCTTAATTTCACAAAAAAGCTTAGAAATTAGACACAGTGAACCTTAACTGATTCAAAACCATTCATCTTATTGTTCTTAGTTATTTAAATTCACTATTCCACAAATATATTCCTGGTCTGCAAATTGCACTGAAATTCAATTTGTAACATCGAAGATCCCAAAAACATGGATATCTTTATTGTTGCAAAAGTGGGGCATAAGGAAGTGGGTATCTTACATAATCTCCCTTCTTCCACATGAAGCAAACGATCCCCAAGAAAGTGTAGGATGATAAACTGGATCATCTGAAGAGTCGAGCCAAAATTTTAAACCATCATAAATTGCAGGAGAAGCTTAGTTGGATAAGTTTCCTCCCTGGATTGACCAATTAATACTCTCCTGGTATGTTTGAAGGGGTTTGACACTATTCATGAGGTGATTGACAACGTGAAATAGAAGATTTCCAAGAGTCTGTTCTGCTCCAATTGATTTTGTTCTGTGCTCCAAAAGGGAATCCAGTTCTGAAACTATTTCGCTAAAGGAAGGTCTCTTTTGGGGATTATCATCCCAACACCTCTGTATCAATGATGGTATAATTGCTGGTGTATCGGAACCAAGGTCAGCAAGAACTGGTCGCAAATTAACAGATACCACAGCTGCTGTAAGTTGCTGCTTTGTGTAGTTCATCTCCAGTACAGTGTGAGCCTGACAGTAGTTGAGGGCAAAAGAAAATATTAGAAAACTAACATCAGGCTGGAAGCACATAGATGCACAGCTTTGGGAAACTGAGCATTACATTCCACAGATTAGACGATAAGAGTCAGTAGAGCAAGTGATACAAGACTGCACGAAGCAAAGCAAAACAAAGTCTAACCTGTGCTTCTGCACGAAGATCTGTATACGGGACAACACCAGTAAGAAGTTCACTGCAATTGAGCATAAAAAAAAATAAAATCATAAGGTATGGGAAAAATGTATCTGTATCTCCCAGAAAGAATATGAAGTTCATGCCAAAGTATATATAACAGAAGAAAATTCGAACCATTACAATACAATAACAGAAAACTTCAGTAGATATAATACACAAATGAACAAAAAATAGTTAAGATGTTGAGAAGGAACGCAAAAGCAAAAATTAAATTTTCTATAGCTTGGGCATAATGCAACTTTGCAAGTTATTGCAACAGATCCCATCGTCTTAAAATCTTACTTGATGGTTATACTGAAACTCTACACATCTGATTTTTCGGTATGTATCTCTTTCCTCAATATTTCAGGTGCCATATAAATGAGTGTTCCGACCATATTCTTTTTGTGAAAACCACCAGTTGGCTTCCCTGATGATTTCCAATTCTCAACAGAATGTTCTTTAAGATTTTTCTTGTAATCTGCCAGACCAAAGTCTGCTAGGTATGGGCACTGGCTTCCATCAAGCTGTATTAAATTACCAAACTTTCTCAAAATGTACTCGTAATTTCAAAAACTAAATACAGAAAATAGAACAACTAGAAGCTTATGGATGAAAATTACAAGAACATTTGCAGGTTTCACATCCCTATGTATAATCCCCTGGTTATGCAGCTATTGCAATGCCTTTGCTGGAGAAGAAGATAAGGATAAACAAAACAAAATCACCCCATGAAGTCCTTTAGAAGAAATACTAAATGAAACAAACTACAATCAAATTTCAGTGTAAAATGAACCGAGTAATTCCCATTTATAGCACCCTAAAGATGAACTTAGCAAACCAGTGTCTAGCCATCTCAAGTACTTAATAGTGGAATTAAAGAAACTAAGAACACGATCTAATAAGTTAATACACACATGCGCACTCATACAGATACATGCATATAGTACTATTCTGAAAAGGCATTATTAGAACAAAAGTTAGAATCAGAATGAGATGTACATCATGAAGAAATTGGCCCAAGAGATCCAATTTAAAAACGAGAAACCTTGCAATGCATTTAATAATAAAGTATACACAATGATAGTGAAAAGTTCATCTCAACTTGAAGACCTTCATGGAAATATAGGAAGTTTCAGAAATCTCAGGGGCTTTTGAATTTCTTATGTAGAAACTATAGCTGATAACTAAGCAGCCATTCTAATACGCAGGAGTTCCAAGCAGCTCAAAAACTAAAACTAATGATGCTTCCAGATGGTAACCCCAAATAATATAACCAGCTCTCCATTATGTTTTTAGCAGTGTGGGACTTTTACATCTCACAAGCGATGAACTCAACAGTTACTTATCACTTCATAAATTCTAGTTCAGAACTCAGATACACTATCCCCTTCCCACACCATGATACCCAAGAAAGTTTCCTCTCCTCTCACTCTGGCATGCCATTTCTTATCACACTAACAGAACTAGAAATGAAACCAACCAGTAGTTTCCATCCATCCAACAGAGTTCAACTTCTGAAAAACAAACAGAGAGAGGGTACAGGAGGAAACATACCTAGTTGAAGAGTGATGGAGAGCACCTGATCAAAAGCTGGAGTCCATTCATCAACATGTAGTTTCCCAGAAAGAGTACCTGATTCATAGTATTCGAAAAAGTACATATAATTGGGAGGCCTGGCATGAGCAGCAACCAGTCTAGCAAATCCCGGATGATCTAGTGAGCTACGCAATTTAAACATAAAACAGAAAATGAACAAAACAAAAACCCAAATTGCACAAATGAAAATACAGAAAGAGAGCAGATACCACAAGAGTTGGTGCTCCTTATGGTATTTATCAATATGATCAGAAGTGGATAAGATGGGTTTTCTAACAGCAACTTTCCAGCCATGAAGAATCCCTTCATACACAACACTCTCCGCCCCTTCACAGACAAAACCCACATGGGAAACAGAAAAATTATACGAGAAAAATGCTCGTGAAAAGAATTGGGAGTTGGACAGGTATGTATAAAAATCTATATATTACCTCTAGCGATTGGGGAGAGGAGAGTGTAGGAAGAAGGAGGAAGATGAGGGATGGAATTACTATGGCAGCAACCTCTTATACATGAGTTTGGCTCCAAAATCTGAAGCCCCATTTTTTATTCTTCTGCTTTTGCTTCCTTTCTTCCTAACCATAGGGAGAGACTAGTAAAAGGGAGACAGCGCACAGGAAACAAGTCTGATTCCGCCATGCCGGTCAATTTTTATATGAGTGTTTCATTTCAATTTCAAACCACTAAATATTTACATATTCAATTATTACCGTTGAATGAAAATCTATATATAGTATGGAGTAGTTTTTGTAATAAAGCTTATTAATTTCGAGATTAATTACGTTTAAATACTGTTGAGCTCAAAATGAGATGATTTTTCAAATATAATTTGCTTTATTAGCAAGACTCATATTTTAATTAAGGATTTTATAGGCTTAAAATTTAAATTATGCACTTCAGTACAATTTTTGGTTCTATTGCTTTTCTCCATCAACGGACATTTCAATCTCTCAGATTCTAAATCCACATATTCCACACTATACACATGCTGCTTGTTGTTGACATCTTAAGCCAAATTCACAATGTAGAAGAATTATTTTTTTTATAAAAAAAGACTAATTGTTTTTATCCAAATCTATAATTGGGTCAATATTAAAAATTAATATTTGAATTAATTAGCCACAATAATATTAATACTTGAACATTAATTAAAAATTACACAATTTGCTTTATTTGGTCCTGTTTAAAGTTGGCCAAACTGACAAGAAAAAAATCTCAAATTCACCAAAAATTAGGAGTGAGCGTTCAGATTTCGGATCGAATTCCGATGAGTTTGGATCGGATAAGTTCGAATTCGGATTCGGATAATTTCGGATTGATTTTTTTCAAATTTTTTATCAGTAAATTCGATTCCAATCCAACAAGTTTAGATTCGGATTGGATCGGATCGGTCGGATTTTTTCGAATATTTTAAAAGTTTATAAACGTCCATTTAAGGGCAAGGGATAAAGGTGATAAACGGCCTAGAGGGGGGTGAATAGGCAAATAAAATTCTAACACAAAATGTAAGGAAATATGAGTGCGGAAATAGAATGTAAAAACACAAGGATATATAGTGGTTCCAATTCCTCAATGAATTGTACTCCACTACCTAAGAGCTTCACCCTTAGGATTTTGAACAACGACCACTTCGTTATTACCTTGAGTTTTTACGGGTTCAACTCAAACCTTACACCTTGGTTTTTCCGGGCTCAACCAATAAACCTTTCACTTTGGTTTTTGCGGGCTCAACCAATAAACCTTACACTTTGGTTTTCACGGGTTCACCAACAACCTTACACTTGGTTTTTGCGGGCTCAACCAACAAACCTTACAATGTGATTTTTCCGGGCTCAATCACAACCTATCATAATTAATATAGCTTGACAAGAGATTGATTAAATGGCAACACAAATTGGTGTACAAATAAACTATGTATGATTCAATAATCAATACCAATAAATGAACAAGAATACCTCAGTAGAAAGCTTAAAACTTACTTGAAAGATAGACGCAAGAATGAGTAAATTCGGATGAGTAAAGCTTGCGTTATGGAAATTTGAATTTGTAAGTTTTGCAAAAATTCAGATTTTGGCTTTGAAAATAGATGAGAGCTTTCTTGAGTTTATGATTGTGTTCTTGTGTTTCTTGTTATTTACTAACTCATCTAAGATGAGTATTTATAGTGTAGAGTGAGAAAACATTCGGCCATGAATTAAGGAATTCAAAACTAGCCGTTTTTAGTGGAAAAGATAGCTATTGGAGCCTGTCTCCTGGGCTCTGGCGGCATGCCGCCAGAAACGAAATAGCTGGGGCGGCATGCCGCCTCGTTCGCTTCGGAATTAATTCATCTTGCCGAGTCTGGCGGCATGCCGCCAGGAACAAAATGTTCCATATCTCGACTTTTAAAATCGTTTTCGTGTAAAACCTTTTGACACACATTTCTTGAGGTATCTTGAACATAAATCAAGTGCTAATTAGAATCATACTTACATGATAAAAGTCCTAATGTACACTTGATCTTCTAGCTTGCGATATCTTGATTTGTTGCCTCTCATTCGTTCCATCGCAAACTACACACACTTTAACTTCAAATTGCATTAGTAATATTAATTAGTTTGTGTGTCTAAAATCATCAAAATAAGAGTAAGTTGCCCTTGGGCTAACAAAAGGTTTATATAAGATCCTGTAAACATCATGTCTTAACCCAATTATATTAAAAAATTACTGAGAAAAAAGACAATTTAAAAAAGTAAAGAATAGGTGAGCACTAATTAACAATACACAATGTAATTATATGTATAATTTAATTCTTTCTGCTGGGGGGTTTTTGGCTCCAATTGTTTTGGTTGCTTGTGTTTTCTGGGTTGGTGCGAGTGTTGGGTTTCATGAAAGAGGGGTGGTTCTTAATTTCAGAGGATTTCCAACCGCGGTGAGTATGTTCAGTTTTTGTTACTGTGGTCATGGAGTTTTTCCTACATTGGCGAATTCGATGCAAGATCGAAGCCAATTTTCTAAGGTATACGAATCCTATGCATATCGAATTGTGTTTACTATTTCATTTTTAGGTCCGAAACTCGTGTATTCTTAAGCTTACTGGGTTAGGCGTCTGCTACATTGTTTGATTTGTGTTCTTGGGTTTGGTTGCAGGTTTTGCTTGTTTGCTTTGTTACTATGGATCCATCCCTCAAATCTCAAGTGACATTAAACCTTCCTATCCAAAAACTTGGTACAAAATTAGCAATCTATACAACTCTAGTCAATCCTCTAACCAAGTATGCAGGGATGACTACTCCACTCGCCGCTGCCATAGAAGACATGTTTCCTTCCCAATACAGCAAGTCTCTCAGCATCCTCATCAGAACACTGATTATGATGAGCAAAGTAGTTATAGCGTTAGCCATGTTGGAATTTGGACAACGGGACTAATGCGTTAGTACCGTTTGTACACTCTGGAACATATGGACGCATATGTTATGTGTGTACCGTTATATAATATATTGTTAACATAAAGTTAATTGGACCAAATTGATGATCTAATAAAGTTAAGGGGTCCAATCGTCTAATTAATACAGTGTGGGGGCATATTTAGTATTTGTGCAGAGTCCCGGGTTAATTACAATTGTTGATGGGTCAATTTGTAATTAACATAAGTTAAATATAATTGGGATTTGGTCCCTGGTGGAGGTTGTCATATAAAAGGAAAAGTTCTTCTGTTTTAACGCATAAGGAAAAAGTAGGGTTTTCTTCTAGAAAAGAAAAACAACAGAGCGTTATCAGAAAAGACAGAGAACATAGGGTACCCATACACCCAAGGTAACGATTCACCAGAAGACCTTTGTTCCCGGATTTCTATATCGATCATGGCATCATTATCATCAGGTACGCTTCCGCATTCCGTTATTTGATTCATGTATTAATCGAATTGATTTGTTCCTACACTGTTGTTCATAAAGTTGAGCACAGCAGTGAATATCTTTTAGTTGTTCTAACAAGCCATTCCATTTTTCGGCTACATGATGAGTTTCATCGGTTTATTTTTGAGTGTTGCCGTCTCGATGTTGTTGCCATGTCTGTGCTACCTTAAGATCACCAACGTTGCTCCAAGGTTTATTGATGGTTGGTTCTGTTGTTGCTGTTGTAGGAAGATATGTTTTTGTGAAACATATAGTTGACCAGTTCTAAAATTGAAGTTTGTACAATTGACGGTTATAATGATTCAAATATTATTATGCGTTTAGGTTTATTTATCGTTATTTCACCAAAGAAAAATAAAATTTAATTTCGAATTCAACCTAACTAATCAATTTACCTGCATGCATGTATCAATAATTGTGTAATTTACTCATTTAATTTAACCCGAATTACATAATTTAATAAATTTCACTGTTATGGAGATCAAGTAAAACGACAAATTATCAAAGTGGCAACAAAAAAAAAAACAAACCATAAAAAATTACTTTTTCTTCTTATATTGGGCTCTTATTTGGGCTTACTTTCTCAAGGGCCCACCGTGACCTTTATCAAACTTCTTATCCCTTTCCTTTCCTCCGTCCATTTTAATGGCGGCAACCCCAACCTCACCACTAACCACATTACCTCCTTCAAAATACAACAGAAACGACACCTCATACACACCTCACCCTATCTCCTTCCTGTCCAATTGTACCTCCATTAAAGAACTCAAGCAAATCCAAGCATTCACCATCAAAACCCACCTCCAAAATGACCTCCATACCCTCACCAAGCTCATCAATTTCTGCACCAGCCACCCAAGCTCCTCCTCCATGGACCACGCTCACAAACTGTTTGATGAAATTCCCCAACCAGACATTGTCCTGTTCAACACCATGGTTCGCGGCTATTCTAGATTAAACATCCCACTCAAGGCGATTCCCCTGTTTATCAAAGCCTTAAATGATGGTCTCTGCCCAGATGACTACTCTTTCTCATCATTACTTAAAGCTTGCACTAAAGCTAAAGCCTTTCCTGAAGGTAAGCAATTGCATTGCCTTGCTATCAAGATTGGGCTACATTTGAATACTTATGTGTGTCCTACGGTTATAAATATGTATACTGAGTGTAATGATTTGGAGTCGGCGAAACGGGTGTTTGATAACATACTGGAACCATGTGTTGTTTCGTATAATGCAATTTTAACTGGGTATGCAAGAAGTAGTAGGCCTAATGAGGTATTGTCTTTGTTTCGCGAATTGCAAGCGAGTGAAGTTAAGCCTACTGATGTTACCATTCTTAGTGTTTTATCATCTTGTGCTTTGTTGGGATCACTGGATTTAGGGAAGTGGATACATGAGTATGTGAAGAAGAATGGATTCGATAAATATGTCAAGGTGAATACTGCATTGATAGATATGTATGCGAAGTGTGGGAGCTTAGAGGATGCTATTTGTATCTTTGAGAGCATGAGTGTGAAAGATACGCAGGCTTGGTCTGCTATGATTGTGGCATATGCAACACATGGGCAGGGTTATGAAGCTATGCCCATGTTCGAAAAAATGAGAAGGGCAAGAGTGCGACCTGACGAGATTACGTTTCTGGGCCTGTTATATGCGTGCAGCCATACCGGATTAGTAGAGGAGGGTTTCCAGTATTTTTACAGAATGAGTGATGAGTTTGGGATAATTCCAGGGATCAAGCATTATGGGTGTATGGTGGATTTGCTAAGTCGTGCTGGGCGGTTGGAGGAAGCTTATAAGTTCATAGATGAGTTGCCAATCAAACCAACTCCTATACTATGGCGAACCTTGTTATCTGCGTGCGGTAGCCGTGGCAATGTAGAATTAGGGAAACAGGTCTTGGATCAAATTTTAGAACTCGATGACTCTCATGCTGGAGACTATGTGATCCTATCGAACTTGTATGCGAGAGCTGGCAGATGGGAAGATGTGGATTCTTTAAGGAAATTGATGAGTAACAAAAGGGCTGTAAAGGTTCCTGGTTGCAGCTCTATAGAAGTGGACAATGTGGTGCACGAATTCTTCTCCGGGGATGGGGTGCATTACGTTTCAACAGCTTTGCATCGAGCGCTCGATCAGTTGGTCGAGGAATTGAAATTGGTCGGCTATGCACCGGATACATCTCTTGTTGTTCATACCGGGATGGAAGATGAAGGGAAAGAAATCATTCTTAGATATCATAGCGAGAAACTGGCGATCGCCTTCGGCCTTATCAACACAGCTCCTGGTACGACAATTCGTGTGGTGAAGAATCTTCAAGTTTGTGGGGATTGCCATTCTGCGGCTAAACTGATATCTTTGATCTTTGGAAGACAAATAGTCCTTAGAGATGTGCAAAGATTTCACCATTTCAAAGATGGGAAATGCTCTTGTGGGGATTATTGGTAGTGAAATTGTCAAAACTACAATTCCTGATTGGAATTCGTTTTCTCACTGCATTCTGCTACTTCTTGATTGAATCCTATTGGTCAACTGGAAGATGCTTTTTGACATGATAATACGTAGTTTTCATGACTTCTCCATGTGAAAGCAAACTAAAACACTAATGTGAACAAAATGTGACACTTATTGGTTGGCTTCGCTGTTGTCACGCCAAGTTCAAACCTAACACTTTGACTTACACGCTATGCCACAAAAACTCCTCACTACAAACTAATCAATCATTTTCTGCCAGAAGGTAATGTACGAAGAAATAACGCGATGACATTTTAATCTTTAGTGGGTCAACCCGATACGAATATGATTATCACAATTCATTGATTTTGAAGATACTCATAGCCTGAAACCTAAAAGAAGTGACTATTTACATACGGATGAATTCAACTCTCACATTCGGTTATTAAAAGGAAATCGATCATTTTTATCATTAATTTTGCTATAAACACAACAACAAACTATACAAATCACCTAAAAATTGAAAAGGCACCACCACCATAACCTTGCCGAATGCATGAACATAACTTGATTGTAAGTATGGATAGAGTTAAAACAAAAACAATAGAGAAAATAAAATGAATTTAATAGCGTACTCGGCAGCCGACGTTATTATGCTCATACAGATACAATGATTTCACACTTCACAGTACCACGGAAATAAATAAAGATGGCATGAAATTGACAAGATTAGGGCAGTATATGCCGGAATTGTCCTAATAGATACCGTGATCCAACTTACCTTTTTGGCCTATAAATACATGCATTATACTACAACACAATATCAATATCATTTGCACAAAATCGTATCAAATCGAAAATCATATATCAAGAAATTAAGATGAAAGCCTACGGCTCGATCTTGATCAGTTCTCTAGCAATTCAGTGCATGTTACTCCTTTGTGCTGCACAGGATTTTGATTTCTTCTACTTTGTTCAACAGGTAATTATGTTGTAATTAATTAAATTAAGTAGTAACTATTTTACCTTTTGGGGTTCTTATATTTTCTGGTGATACGACAGTGGCCAGGGTCGTACTGTGACACGAAGCAAAGTTGCTGCTATCCAACTTCTGGAAAACCAGCAGCAGATTTTGGTATTCATGGCTTGTGGCCTAACAAGAACGACGGGTCGTACCCATCGAACTGTGACTCCAGCGCCCCTTATGATCCGTCCGAGGTATGCTTTCTTTTCATTGTTTTAAAATAAAATCGTTTAATTTTTTTTTACACAAACCAATAAACTATTGAATAATAATTATTTTTAAAATAAAATATATCCATTTATATGACAAATATTCTATTATAAGAAATTTAAAATTAAATACACGGTGAAGCAGCGACAGTTATATTTTTTCATCTTTGTTTCTAGTCAAAATCACGATGACCATGTATGTAAATGTGTTATTACTGTAGTTTTTTTTCTTACCCTTTAATTAACTCCATTAATGTTATTGATTAATCCTTCTAATTAAATTAAAAAAGGTTAAAGACTTGATGAGTAGCATGAGGAAGAATTGGCCAACACTTGCTTGTCCAAGTGGTGATGGACAGAAGTTTTGGGCACATGAATGGGAGAAGCACGGTACATGCTCCGAGTCCGTTTTTGACCAACGTGGCTACTTCCAAGCAGCTCTCACCTTGAAAAACCAAGTCAATCTCCTCCAAATCCTAACCAGTGCAGGTAATTATAATTAGTTTCTTAATTACCTAATTAAGGTTCGGTCCCATGCTAGAGAGTCAAGAGATCTTTTAAGGGATTAAGTTTACTCATTCGAGTACTATCTGATCCCTAAAGAAAAGTACGATGACTCTCCCAATAGATTTAAACTCGAGACCTTAATTAAAAATGTATACACACAACGGACAATACAGAAAATTTAATTAGATCATTTTAATTTGAATGTTGCAGGAATACAGCCGGACGGGAACAAGTATAGTTTAAGCAGCATTAAGAGTGCAATTAAGAGTGCATCAGGGTTGACACCGTGGATCGAATGCAATAATGATGCATCACGAAATAGCCAGCTGTACCAAGTTTATTTGTGTGTGGATACTACAGGGACTAACCTCGTTGAATGCCCTGTTTTCCCTCATGGAAGCTGTGCCGCACAGATCGAGTTCCCCACATTTTAGAAATAAATTAATGCATTCTCTCTGTTCTTGACTTTAAAATTATCATTTGATTCCATGTATTTGTCTCCAAATTGTAATAAATAAACTCATATGAAGAGTAGTTACCATTTTTTTAATGTTGTAGTATTAATAATTCCATGTTATTGGAGGAAATTAATAGTTGAAGTTATCATCGTTTCTCTATCATGTGTTGGGTTTAAATATTCTCTATTATGAATGTATTTTATAATGTTGAATAACCTAAATAAACGCTATGCATATCAAATTAACTAAATCATATATAAACCGTGGATTAAGAGAGAGAGAGAGTGATGTTTTTTCAATTCATTTGATAGTTTCGCTCGTTAAAATATAGTACGATTTAGATTTTTCTACATCAATTACTGTAAAAAAATTGTAGAGTTATTAGTACGTGAAAGTAGGGGTGTTCATCGGTCGGTACCGTAATTTTTCGGTATAAAATTTTTGGTATTCAGTATACCGAACTAAAAAAATTCAATACCGTACCATAGTTTCAATTAATTAATACCGTTACCATATTACCGAAATAATTTCGGTACGGTATTTCGGTATTTCGGTATTACCGAATTACATACAAGCATTAATTTAATAAATACTAAACAAAGTTCTTTTCAAATTACATACCAAATTACATGCAAACACAGTACTTTTTAAGTAAAAAAAATAGCATTCTTACAAACAAATAATGGGAAGTGAGTGTTGATTTGAGCAGCATGAGGAAACAGAGCAAAGGAGCAAGAAAAGCAGAGGCAATTGGTGAAATGTGTTTGGGCTTAAGGCCCTGACTGAAACCCACGGGCTCAAATAACTTTCGTAGGAATATTTATTTTTAATATATACTTTTATTCGTGGTGTTTTTTTTTAATTACTTAATAAATATTCAATAAAATATATTAATATTAAAAACGGTAGGGTATTTTTGGTATTACCGAATTATCAAAACAAATACCATACCATACCGAATAAAGTTCGGCCGGTAATTCGGTATACCGAATAGTAAAAAATCGAAAAAAAATACCGACCGAATAGAATAAACTTCGGTACTGTATTAAGGTAATTTCGATACAGTCGGTATTTGTACAGCCCTACGTGAAAGATACACAAATATAAATGTATGTTAATGTAGAATTTAGTTGGTGTAGAGAATTATTTGCATTTTAATTAAATTGGAGTGATAATAATTTAATTTGACTTTTTTTTCATAAGTTTGAAATTTTGCACTATTTTTTATTTTATTTTATAGAGGAAAACATAGTAACAAATTTAAAATGTATGTTGGGGTGTGAAAAACACTTGAATTTGCGGGCCACACGTGCTGTAACATCAACCTCTATAGATAAATTAAATTTTTTTTAGGAAAAAGGGTAAGATACACCTCTGCATTTGTATCATAGGTCAAGATAAGCCACTACATTTATAATTGAGTCAAATAAGCCACTGCATTTGTATCACATGTCAGGATAAGCCATTATATTTGTATCATATGTCAAGATAAGCCACTACATTTGTAATTGAGCCAAATAAGCCACTGCATTTAACCATTTGATCTATATTAACCACTCATCCCTTATACCTTGTTTGGATACATCATAAGACTATGATTACATAGTTTTTTTTTTTTTTAAATGACATGGCATAAAAATCATGCTCAACATTCATTTTTGCAATAGAAAAATAAAACGTTGAATCAAAATATTCAAAAATAAAAAATCGAGCGAGATCAAAATAATATTCGTTTTTTTAGCGATAAAACATCGAGTAAGATCAAAATAATAAACCACTATTTTTGTGCACTCAATTTTATTTATTTTTGAGATCCAACTTTTTATTTTTCAATTGTAAAAATGAGTGTTGGTCATGGTTTTTATGTCATGTCATTTAAAAAAGAATACCATGTAAGCATATTCTTATGATATATCCAAACAAGGTATAACTATTTTTAGGGATGAGTAGCTAATGTAGATCAAATTGACAAATGCAGTGGCTTATTTGACTCAATTACAAATATAGTGGCTTATCCTGACATGTGATACAAATGCAGTGACTTATTTGACTCAATTACAAATGTAGTGGCTTATCTTAACCTATGATACAAATGTAGGGGTGTATTTTACCCTTTTTTCCTTTTTTTTATAAACCTAATATAGTATTGAAAAAGAAACACATAAAAAAAACATTAAGATCTTAATGGAGTAATAAATTTTAGAAAATTATTATAAGTCAGTTTCTAGCTAAAATTTAAACTCAAAAAGAATTTAATTCGTCTAAAGTTTTAAGTCTCCAAAATAAGCCATTATATCACGCAAAGAATAGGAAAACTTATGATACAAAGCTTTAATCCACACAACCAACCTAGCAAAAATTAAATTAAAGACATGATTGCGATCAAAATTCTTACTATGGAACACCACTTGATTTCTTCCTAGCCAGATACTCGTGATTATGTAGAAAAGCATTCTCCAAGCTACTCCCTCCGGTCTCGAAACAATGTCGTTTTAGCTTTTACTTTTACTGTTTCGGCACGTATCTTAAAACGGCCGGTAGACTCACTATTTGAGACAATTTTGCCCCTAATTTTTTCAGGGAAGTACGTTAAGGATTAACGTACGTTCACAAAAAAATTCGGATTTTTTTGGGGTCAAATAGTGCCTCATCTGGCCTCCTCGATATGTGTTCCCTACTGAATATTGGGATGCGAGGAAGACATTCTTTTGAGACTGGAGGGAGTAATTGCTGGAAGTCACCCTTCGTTGAGTTAATTGCATTCCAAGGATAAAGAGACTTGTCCAAGGTAGGTAGCTAATTGGACACTCTCCACTCCCAATCATCGCATAAAATACGATCAAATGCGCCAAAAATTGGAGCAGTGTAAGAGCAAGTGATTTGTCGTTTTTAAGAAAGCTGCACATATTGGACAAAAGGTTTGGTCTACTGCCTCCACGAGAAGAAAGGAGACCTCTAGTGATAATTCGATCCTATAGTTAATGGGCCAAACATTACCCATATTAACTCGTTCAGTTGGACCGCAAATAAATTAATAGGAAGGTGCAATTTTTATCCATGTGCGTAAAAAAGGGTTGGATCTTTTCTTCGAACCGACGTGAACATGAGTGGTTAATAGGAATATTTTTGTTTGTTTTGTTTTGTACGTTTGGTTAGGACTTTGGATTTGAGTTTTTATATAAATTCGATGTTCAGGTCGCTTTTCAGATCCGATTAATCTACATTTTATCATGAGAGATAAATATTAGATCTTTATTCGCGCCTAATTAGGTTGAGATGTAAGTGATACTGTAGGGTTTTAAAATAGTTATATCAAAGCTCAAAATCAAAACATTAATGTCAATCAAATCATTTTCAACCAACTTGACTGCATCCTTTTGATCTTATGATTTGAGTTGTCATTTTGTTTTATTACAGTAAGAGCCTAAAATTGAGAAACTTTATTTCTCTAAAAACCATACTATGTTCTATCTTGTAAATAACATATGTATAGTATATATGTATTAATTACTAGTTGTCTTACAATTTTAGGTGTAAAAAAATATTTATTTTATCTTGATCAATATTTCTAGTTTTTTTTATATATTTGGTATTAATGTCAATGGTGATTCAAATCTCACGTTCCTTTATTAAAAAAATGATGGTGTATATTTAATACTCCCTCCGTCCATTTTTAATAGACGCGTACTGTTCCGGTACGTATCTCAAGGATGTCGGATGACTCACTATTTGACTCCAAAAAATTCCGTACTTTTTTTTGAAACGTCAGAGAAAAAATTCGGGACAAAATTGTCTTAAATAGTGAGTCATTCAGCCTCCTTAATATGCGTGCCAATAGTAAAAACGTCAGTTATTTATGGACGAAGGGAGTAGCAAATAGGGTTCAACCAAATAGGCGTGTGGTCGGTTGGCTCCATGTTCTCCATCTTTTATTAAATGACGTTTACTGTTCCGGTACGCATTTCAATGGATGACTCACTATTTGACCCCAAAAAATTCCGTCCTTTTTTTCGAGCGTACGTTAATCTTTAACGTATGCTCGAAAAAATTCGGGAAAAAAATATTTTAAATAGTGAGTCATCCGATTTCTTTAATATGCGTGCCCAAATAGTAAAAAACGTTTAATAAAATCTAGAGGGAGTAGTAATGGATACAATGCCGGGCGGAAAGATCAACGAGAAATCGTACAAGGAAAGACGCAATGCCTTGGATTACCTGTCATTACGTGGATCCTAATCCAAACAACGTTTTTGTTACATTGACCCAAAAAAAAATTTAAAAATTAAAATTAAAAACTATAATTTAGGCATCTAAATATACTCATATCTTTGTGATTGCTTCACGTTAATACTCATCAGTTATCACAAGTCATAACGAATTAAAATACGGGGAAAATAGGGAGCAATAAAAAATGGCATTTTTTAAGAGTTTTTGTCCCCTGAGTATTGTTTGGATTTTTTCGTTTCTAAATCGATTACGTCAATTTAGTTTAATAGTGTTATAATTATTTTTTGTACAAATTAATTCTTTTTAGAAGCTTCCTAAAAGGAAAAGGGAAAATTGTGGAAACACCTAAGATCCTTCACCAAAACTCAATCTTTGGTTCGTAACGTATAATTATATGAACTCCAAAGTGTGCATAGTAAGGAGTATAAATCTAAGAAGAAAAAAGAACGTACATGAACATATTTAATTTTTAGTTAGCTCAAAGTCATTTTTATACGACGGAATAAACAATGATTAAGAATAAAGTTTAATTAAGGTGCTTAAGTTCGCTGCTTCACGTTCCATTTTAATTACATGATTATTGTTGAAACTCAGTAATGTTATAATATACTCCCTCCGGTCCAAAATGTATGACGTTTTAGCATTTGTTTTTACTGTTCCGGAACGTATCTTAAGACGGCTGGAACAGTCACTATTTGAGACAATTTTGTCCCGAATTTTTTCTCGGAAGTACGTTAAGGATTAATGTACGTTCGAAAAAAAGTACGGAATTTTTTGGGGTCAAATAGTGCCTCATCCGGCCTCCTCGATATGCGTTTTCTACTGAATATTGGGATGCGAGGAAGTCATACATTTCGGACCAGAGGGAGTATTTTTTAAAGTCTAACAAAAAAAAATCTTGTCCTGGCTCAAACTACTAACTATAATAAATTATTAATAATGACGCTAATATATTATTATTGCAGGAAAAGTAGAACATATATATATATAAAATGATTGTATTATTAATTATCATTACAGTATCAGGATCGAACTTATGATCTATATTATAAAAATAGTATGCGTTAAATAGTTGAAGTGTAACATATACATGATATACATACATGATGGCAGAGGAGTGGGAGACGAGTAGTAGAATTAAGAAAGCAACCACGAAGTGCCCTAATCAAGGCAAAAAAAAATTGAGATCCAAAAAGCATACTTTCTTTCTTTCTTGCACATATCCAATTCCTACGCATATATCCAACTCGATCACCTACCTGTCTTCTAATTTTTCCTATAAATACTGCATTGACATTGTTATTCTGAAACTCTGTACCCTCTTAATTATTCTTCTATCAATTTATTTCTCTGAAAGAAAGATGAAACTAAACTCTTCAACCTTCATCATCATCAAGCTTTTGGTACTACAATACCTCTCAATCCTTTGTGTTTCTCATGATTTTGATTTCTTCTACTTCGTTCAACAGGTAATTTAAAATTAAGGGATGATCATATGATAATTATTTGTTTAATTGTTCAAATGATTGATGTGTATATATGCGCGCGTACAGTGGCCTGGGGCATACTGCGACACAAAACACAGTTGCTGCTATCCAAGGACAGGGAAGCCTGCCTCCGATTTTGGAATTCATGGACTTTGGCCTAATTACAATGATGGCACATACCCTCAAAACTGCAATCGCCAGAGTGTTTTTGAAGAATCTCAGGTATGGACTTAATAACGCGAAAGCTAGAAATTAATATGATTAGTCATATTTGTCACAACTAAAACGTGTGTGTGACTTTTTCCTTTTTTTTCCTTAGAAGGTAAAGGTAGTTGTAGTGACTTGACTTGTGAGCAAACACTTGGGTTCTGTATTCTATGATTTCTATCTCCAGCAGAATAATTCATGTGCTAATCCATAAATAAATAATTGTAGATTTCAGACTTGACGACCAGTCTACAACAGGATTGGCCATCACTGTCCTGCCCGAGCAGCACCGGCTTCAGATTCTGGTCACACGAGTGGGAAAAGCACGGAACATGTGCAGAGTCCGAGGATATAGACCAACATGGCTATTTTGAAGCAGGTCTGAAGCTTAAGCAGAAAGCCAACCTTCTCCAAATTCTTAACAATGCAGGAATTAAACCGGACGATAAATTTTACGACTGGGAGAGCATCGAAGAGGCCATAACCGATGGAATCGGATTCGCTCCGGGCATAGAATGCAATTTTGATGCATCCAAGAACAGCCAGCTCTACCAGGTCTACTTATGTGTCGACACTTCCGCTTCAGAATTCATCAAATGTCCAGTATTGCCAAGGAGGAGATGTGCATCTAAAGTCCAGTTTCCCAAGTTTTAACTTCTTTGTGTCGCTGGCCTAATTGATAATACATCATCTTATCGGCCAAAAATAACAATTTAACTGTTTAGTTACAGTACCTTTTTCTTGTGTTGCAATAAAGAATATCTTTGATATTGGTTTATTTAGAACATTTGGAATACGTTTGTTTATTACTTGGAATGAATTAAAACATTTACTATCCATTTTAAATAGTCAAAGTTCAATAACAATCAAACAAACAAGTCAAGTTTAACTTTAATAATAGTAATAATCCGTGATTGAAATGGTGGAGGAGTTAGAAAAACCTACAGTTTAAATCAGACATAAAAAAAATGTATGTTCCTTAACTAACTAAACAAAATTCAAATAATCCTTATCTTTACTTTTAATTGTCACTTTCCTACGTTTTTCTACTCTTTGAAGTACTTGTCATTTTATCTTTTTTCGAAGCATATATTTTGTGCAAATGATAATTTTTTTGTTATTGAATCAACCCAATTTGACGATGGTGTGGTAATTTGAGTGGAAATTAAAAAAAAATGAAATAATAAGAAATAAAATAAGTTTGTAAATCAACGGTTTACGTTTTTCTACTATTCCAGAAAGTCATTTAAAAGTAAACGGAGGGAGTAACTTATTATCATTTCAATGAAATGAAACAGTTTAGTTCATGAATATAATCAATTTCTTTTATTAAAAAATATGTAACTTATTAGTTGTCTTACGGATAATAAATGTATTTGTAAGAATATGAATTAGATTTAAATACCAACTTCGTTTATAAAAAAAATAAATCCGATTCTATTTTGAGGCCCAAATGAATCTCTCTTTTGTGAGGGGGTTCTTAATTTTGGGCCAGTTTCAATTTCATTTTCTTCATTTTTTAATCTTTAATTATATATTTCTTTTTTTAATTACGGGTAGTGATTAGTGGACTAGTAAACCCAATGCAGGCCGAATATCGAAACCGGTTTTATATAAACCGGGAAAGTGAACCTCGATCGAATAGCTGCCAAATTACCGAACCTGTCCCTAACTTCCTCCCAACGGCCGGCGCAAAGGGTCAGAAACACCATCACCAAACCATCGCCTAACAGTGATCATGTGCACATTAGAGAAGCGTGGCTCCTTTTTCATCATAACGCTTACCGGCGACGATCAGCACCGCCTTCACCCCACTCTAATCGCCTCCCTCCTTTCCACCCTCCGCCAAGTCAAGTCCCAAGCCGCTCCCGGCGCCGTCCTCATCACCACCAATCACGGAAGGTTCTTCTCCAACGGCTTAGATCTCGCTTGGGCATCATCCGCCTCCGCCTCCGACTCCGACGTCGGTGGATCCACCAAATCCACACCCCTACACCGCCTCTCCTTCATGGTAAACCAATTCAAGGACGTCGCCGCTGAATTGATCTCGTTCCCTATCCCGACTATCGCCGCCGTACACGGCCACGCCGCCGCCGCCGGATTCCTACTGGCTCTAAGCCACGACTATATCCTGATGAGGAGTGATCGAGACGTGCTGTACATGAGCGAGGTCGATATGGGGATGACCTTTCCTGATTATTTCACGGCTTTGTTTGCGGCTAAGCTCGTCTCCGCAACTGTTCGGCGCGATGTGCTGTTGTGTGGGAGAAAAGTGAAGGGAGCGGAGGCGGTGAAGATGGGGATCGTGGATGAGGCACACGATAGCGAGGGGAACCTAATGGAGGCTACAATGCGCCTGGGTGATGAGTTGGCGAAGAGGAAATGGCACCCGGACGTCTACAAAGAGATAAGGAAGAGCTTGTACCCGGGGTTATGTGGCATGCTGGGATTGGGTGAAGCGAAAGCAGTCGTCGTTGCTAAACTTTAAAAAAAATATATGGAGAAATGCTGTTAGAGTGTTGTTTATTGTTTAAGTAATTTAATTTTTGTGTCTTATTTCACGTGAATAAAGCTCCAATATTCAGTCATTTTACATTTAAACTCTGAAATAAACATTTTATACTCTTCCATCGGTCAACCCACTCATTTCATTAAAAAATTATTATCTAGTGCCAAATCACCCTTACCAAGCTGGAAAGTAGTGAGTTGGAAATTAGGAGAAAATAATTAATAAAATTATTTTTTGGAGTAAAATTGCATTCACTTTTTGAACCTAATTTAATAAAATAATTAAGAGATACTTCAATTTCATCTCGCTGGTTATTTCAATTTTTTCTATTAAATTCTCTAGCTACGAACCATATGATATAGTATCATATGTTTTTTATCTTTTTCGATTTAGTCTTGATGTTGATTTTTCCGTTAAATTTTAGACTAAATTTAATAATAAATAATATTTTTTAACATTAAGTATTATTTTTATTTAGGGGTGGTAAAAATCTACCCATACCCAATTATACATCCATACTCAACTAACTTAAGTGGGTATGGGTGTTAAATGGATCAATGTAACTTTTAATTGCGTATAAATGGGTATATACACATTTAAATTAAAATATATGGTTTTGATTGAGTTTGGGTATAGGTACCCAATTAAATCCAAATCAACCCTATACCTCTCCTTCTCCTCTCTCTCTCATCTTTTTTATTTTTATTTTTTAAATAAATTTAATTTTCTTACTCTATATAATGAACAAAATAAATTAAAAACTACAACAACGTAATATCTACCTCAAGATGAGTAATTCTATATCCATTTTTCTTATTTTCTTTAATCTTTTAAAAATGAGTTTTATACTTTTTATGGGATCACTTATGGTTTTCTTCTTCGAAAAAATCATGGTCATGGACCATTCAAAATTATTTAAATATATTTAGAATTAATTTAGAAATTTCATAAATATTTTTATAATTAATATTAAATCATTAATGTTGAAATAAAAATATAAACTTAAATAATTTATGTTATCATTTGGATTTTACTTAATTAATTAATAATTATTAACGATTTTATTTTGATCCAGTTGATACTCAAAGTTCGAGTTCTGTTAGATAAATGTTTAGTAAAATTTATGTCATGAAATTTATTTATGTAATAAGTCTGTTTATTTCAATGTAGCATTTATTTAAAGATTTAAATGAGTAAAATATATAGTATAAAATTTATTAGCCGAAAAATCACATCAATAACAACTTGTTTCTATAAGGTATTTATTTTTTAAAAATTCGTAAAAAAATTGGCATTATAAATGGATTAATACTTAAACAACCAAAAACCAAAAAAAAAAACCGGGTCAGAAATCGAGTCAATTCCCCCCAACCCGAATTTAAACTTGTCGAGTACAGTTGATCCATCAAGTGACGGGTCAAAACGGTTCGGGTCAATTTTGACCCTTTTAAAACTGTAAGGAGTCGGGTTGGGTTGGGTTGGGTCGACCCATTTTGACACCCTTTGAGGTAGATGATCAAGATGGAGATCTACTTGGTCCATATGGTGGGGGTGAACTTTTTCATATTTGTTATATATTTTTTTAAAATTTGCATAATTTTTTAAAATTTATATACCATTTTTTAAAGAAGTATAAGATTTTTAGTGATCGAATCATGACCCACGTTATAAAAACGGCATACACTAACCAACTGTAGGTGCAAACAAAAATTATAAAAGAAAATATTAAAAAAATATGTAGATAAAATATTTTTCATTTTATAAAAGAAAATCTGATGGATTCCTTTGGAAACCAAATCTCATTCGTTGGAACTTGGAACCAAATCTCATTATTTGATATTTTTCTTGTTATTTTACTGGAAATAAGATCTTGTTTGTGGGGGTAGAATGGTCAGCATTGCAAATTTGCAATGAGTGAGAACTGTACATACAGACCAAGCAAAGCATTACTGAACACTAGAAATAAAAAAATCGAGTATGCAGTGGAGATAACAAAGAATAATAAACAATTTTGATTTACTTTGAAAAAATCAAACGATAAAATTTTACTTTGTACACAAAATTTTTACACCCCTAAATGATAAAATTCGAACATAAACGGTCAAATCCAAATCTAAATGGTCAAATCCGAGCCTAAATGATAAAACCCGAGCCTAAACGATAACACTCGAACCTAAACAGTAAAACCCGAGCTTAAATGGTCAAACCCGAACCTAAACGATAAAACCAGCATATACAATCAAAATCGAGTTACATAGTCAGATTTTGTCAAAATTCACATTTTTTTTGCCAAACATGATATTTTTAATTTTACTTAATAAAAAATTACTCCCTCCGGTTTTTAATAAACGTCATTACGCATAACGAGGTGGCCCGAATGATTCACTATATGACCTCAAAAAATTTCGTACTTTTTTATGAACATACGTGAAAGATTAACGTACGTTCACAAAAAAATACGAATTTTTTTGAGATCATATAGTGAGTCATTCGGACCACCTCGTTATGCGCAACGACATTTATTAAAAACCGGAGGGAGTATATTTATTGAGTGAGTATAATTTAAATGGGTATAAATGAGTGAGTATGAATTAGATGAGTGTAAATGAGTATGGGTACTCATTTACAAAATTATATGGATAATAAATGAGTATGATATCTATACCCACCCGTACTCATTTAATCTTTACTCATACCCACCTATTTACCACTCCTACTTTTATTTATGATGATAATAAGGAACAGAGTGAGGAAATAACTTATTTTTCTTTTATTTTTTTCATTAGCGAGGAGATGTTTTTTCTTTTTTTCTTTTTCATTTTCATTTTTACGGAAAGCCACTAACAATTATCGAAAACCCAATCCATATTAAACCATAGGTAAAGTAAAAAAGCCTAAAGGTAGATCCAGCTTTTAAAACCTGATCACCGATCCGATCTCTACACATTTGTCCATCATTGATTTGCATCTTCGTTTCTCTCTCTAATTTATACAAAAAGAAAAAGAAAAAAAAAGGAGGCGGGTTTGGTCGGAGTGACAACAACCATTAAAGATGAAACCCAGCTCTTCCATCTTCATTATAATCAAGCTTCTGATTATACAATACCTTTCTGTTTCTTGTCTCTCTCAAGATTTTGATTTCTTCTACTTTATTCTACAGGTTAATTAATTAATAATAATTAGTGATGCAATTTTTATTTTATCTTTTTATCTTTTCCATATTTCTTTTCCTTAATTTCTTTTCCATATACGATATAGTGGCCAGGAGCAGAATGTAGCACAAAGCATGGTTGCTGCTATCCAGAAAAAGGGAAGCCTGCATCAGATTTTATCATTCATGGACTTCGCCCCTTTTCCAACTTGGGCGCATCTTCTTCCCTCTCAAACTGCCAACCCAATAACGTTCTTCCTAAATCTCAGGTTAAGTACAAACCTATTAAGATTCAAACTGAAAACGTTAACTCGATCTCATATATCATATATTTTTTTCTTGCTATCATGTTTAATTAGATCTCAGGCTTGATAAATGATCTCCAAAAGAATTGGCCATCACTCTCATGCCCCAACACCAATAGCTTTAACATTTGGTCAACCGAGTGGAAAAAGTATGGAACTTGCGCTGCCAACAAACATGTGAGCTACAATCAGCATAGTTACTTTGAAGCAGCACTCAAGCTCAGGAAGAAAATAAATCTCCTCCAAATTCTAAAAAATGCAGGTATGTTATGTACTTCAAATGACCCAAATATTTGAATCTGATGACAAATAAAATAAAATTGAATGGTTCTAACTAACTTTGTGTGATGATTATTGAAATGACACAGGAATTAATCCGAACGGTGAAACTTACGAGTTTGATAAAGCGGAAGATGCTATTCTAAGAGCGACTGGACATCTTCCCGGAATATATTGCAACGTTGATAAGTATGGGAATAGGCAGCTCAATGAGGTGTACCTCTGTGCCGACACCTCCGCCTCAGAACTCATTGAATGCCCGGGCCTACCACAAACGACCGGAGGTTGTGGATCTAAGGTCCGATTCCCCAAGTTTTAGGTAATTCCATAAATTATATTTTCTGAATGAGAATATTTACCGGAGAAAACCGGGAAAAAAAGAGTGTAATCAGTTGCAGGCTTACTATATGGTTGTAAACTTTGTACTTTCATGTTTCTTGAATTATGTTTGGGTTTCCTCTTTTGGTGGGCCTTGAAGCAGAAATTTGTTTTCTTGATGGGCTTGGTTTTGTACGACTAGACAATTGCTTCCCTAATTGATTAGGATTTGGGAGACAACGGAACACTACATTAAGTGATTGATAACTTCAAATAAATAATAACAATAATAATTCATAGAAATTAAAGTTTTATCATTTTTTAATATGCAAGTTATAAATTGGTAGACAAATACCTGAAAGAGAATCATGCTTCTATATGTATTTAGTGATTTTAGATGTGATTGTACACTAAAATTTTCAGCTTACAATTTTATTATACTACCCATTCTCATATTTTAGTTATATCGTATAGTTAATAATTTTTTAATACTTAAACAAAAAAATTAATAAAAAATTAAGACAACTTTTTTATAAATAAAAATAATAAAAACTAACACTAGATTTGGGTTGAAAAAATAAAAAAAATAAAAACTAAATTTAACATTGTTTTAAACATCCTTTGTACAATGATTTTGTAATGCTTGAATATAAAAAAAAGTGATGCCAAAATTAATTAAGTTAATATGGAGCCACATAGTAGGATATTTTGATTTTTTCTTTAGATAGTAAATTTAATTAATTCTTATTTATTGGTACTATAAAATTTTCAATTTAAGAATTAAAAACATTTTTTAATAAAAAAATAGCTAAAAGATGAGGATGGAAAGATATGCATGATTTTTTTAGGACGAAATGGATTTTGGGTCCCTGCAGTCCAATTGATTGACTTTTTTCACCCCTCTATTTTTTTTTGAGTTATCTCCTCCCTCAACTTAGTGGCAAAAAAATTATTTCATCCTTCCTCCTGACGCCATCCACATTTTCCGTCTGTTTGCTGACGTGACATGCCACGTCAACGATTGCTGACGTGGCACGCCACGTCAGCAAACAGTACCGGGTCGAACTCGAAACGGGTCGGAAAACGGGCTGAATGTTAAATGGTCCCTGCAGTCTAATTGATTGACTTATTTCAGCCCTCTGTTTTCAAAAAGTAGTATTACATCCTTCCAGTGTAGTTTTATGTTGGATTTCAGCCCTCACCCTAACGCCATCTAATTTTTCCGTCCGTTTGAAAACATTTTAATAAAATCTGACTATTACCTTCCATGTTTTTCAACAAGAACACCAGCAAAAGAGTAGAAGTGGGGCTCGAACCCACGACGTCATGGTTCTGAGCTGGACAGCTTCTATGTTAACATTTTAATAAACTCTGACTATTATCTCCTATCTTTTTCAACAATAACACCAACGATATGATCATCTCTCGACCCGAGGTTGTTTTAAATTATTAATTATTATGTTGTTAAATATTTAAATTTTATTATAAAATTATTAATATTTAAGTTTTCAAATAAGAAATATATGTTTTTTCATATATTTATTATATATAAATTTAGTTATGGGTGGGCCATTAGTACTGTAATTATTTATTCGCATTTGTTTTATATATTTAATTTTTAATGGACAAATTGATTATAACTAATAATTAGAAGTACTAATAGCCCACCCATAAATTATTTATTCCATTAAAATTTATTAAAATGGGAGGTAATAGTTAGATTTTGTTAGTAAAAATCTTTGCGACCCGTTTGGCTTTTGCCTATGTGGCGTGACACGTCAGCAATCGGTGGCACGACACGTACGCAAACGGACGGAAAAATTGGATGGCGTTAGGGTGAGGGTTGAAATCCAACAGAAAACTACAGTGGAAGGATGTAATACTACTTTTTAAAAACAGAGGGCTGAAATAAGTCAATCAATTAGACTGCAGGGACCATTTAACATTCAGCTCATTTTTCGACCCGTTTCGAGTTCGACCCGGTACTATTCCACGTCAGCAAACAGACGGAAAATGTGGATGGCGTCAGGAGGAGGGATGAAATAAATTTTTTGCCACTAAGTTGAGGGAGGAGATAACTCAAAAAAAAAATAGAAGGGTGAAAAAAGTCAATCAATTGGACTGCAGGGACCCAAAATCCATTTCGACCATTTTTTTACTGAAAATAGAGTTCTTTGTGTAAAATTATAAAAACTGAGGACTTGTCCGTTAACATATAAAAATATAGTTACTATCGAGAAAGATTGTGAAAAAGATATGCGTAATTTTTTACTGAAAATGAGGTTCATTGTGTAAAGTTATGAAAACTGAGAACTTATTCAATAATATAGAAAAAAGTAGGCACTTTCGAGGGAAATTATGAAAATGAGATTCCTGGTGTAAAATTATAAACACAAAATTATAAAAATTGAGGATTTGTCCGTTAATAAAAAAAAATACAGTCATTATCTTGAAAATATTGTAAAAAAAAATGCATGAATGTTGGAAACCATGCTCTCCTCCTAATTGCCTTTTTATTTTTAAAAGAACAAAGTAAAAGTTGAATGCTGAACGAGTAGGGGATGGATATGGGTGGGTACCCGATTACCCGGGGGCAGGAAGTCTCCATCTCTGAAAAATACCCGATTAAACCAAAACACTAATGATGAAAAGCTAGTAGTTCGCAAAATATCGAAACAATACCCATACAATATTTTCAGTAATAGTTTATTATTATTATATACTTTAACCTTATATAATACTCCCTCCGTTTTCGAATAATTGTCACTTTTGTACTTTTTGTTACTGTTCACTTTACTTGACTTTTTGGTGTTTGTTATACTTTTTGTTATTGTTTCAAAGAGTCAATTATTCAAAAACAGAGGGAGTATATTTCTAACTCATTGAACAACACTTTTTTAAATATAACTATATTTTTTTTACATTTATTCAGTATAATTTTAGCAACTAGTTAAAATAAATTGATACTCACATCATAACGCGAATCACTCCCTATCATTCATTCTCTCATTTTGATTGTTCATTTATTATCAATATTTCTATCATGTTTCTCATCTCTTTTTTCTTTTTTTTATTTCTTCAATTTTTTACTCTTTTTTTCTCATTATCTATTATTTAAAAATATTTCATTACCTCACTTGTAAAAAATAAATTATCTAACCTTATATATGACTCTTTGTTTTTTTTAAATTAAAATTATTCTTACATTTTAACATTATATTTTTTTCTCCTATATTTTTATTTATTTGTTTATTTTTCTATTTATTTGATTGTTATTTCTCTTTGCATTTTAATTTTTAATTGATTTTTTACATTCTAACTCATTTTATTCTATATTTTAATGTTATAATTTTTAAAATTATAGTTATTTTTTAATTGATTTTATTACATAATTTAATAATTTTTTTACTTACTATATATTTTTTAATTAATATATATATATATTAATTAAAAAATACATACGTACAAGTTCTTTTAAGTATCATATGAGAATTTATTTAATAATTTTTTACATATTATTCTTTCGTAGTTTTTAATGGCAGAGAAATATGTTTGATCATCTGTGCCGAATGGGGCAAACATCCGATCCAAGCACGTGCATGATCCACGTAGCCCACTGCCACAGATAGGGCTGTCAACCAGACCCGGGTCCAGAAAACCCGACTCAAGATCCGAGATTTTTTCCGGGATCGAGACCAACTTTTTGGTCCCGAATTGTGTCCGGGTCGAGTCGGGTCCCCCGGTCATCCCCGGGTCTCAACATGGTAAGACCCGGACCCGAGATTCGGGAAGTTATAAGTTATAACCCTAAAGGCCTAACTTTTCTCAGTTTCTTCTCACTCTCTCCTCTCGACGCTCTCACTTCTCACACTCAGCCTGCCTCTCACAGTCACTCCCTCCCTTCCCTTCTCATCGCCACCGTCTCTTCCACCAGACTCACCACCGTCGCCAATCGCCAATCTCCCTCGGCCAGAACCTTCTCCCACCGTCACCACTGTCTTTTGTTATTCTCTTCGCCGCCGCCGGTCACTATCCTTCTCTGCTCCGTCATTGCTGACCAGGTTTGTTTCTTCTTATCTTCAAATTTCTAATTGATGTGCTATAGGGTTTTAATTTGGCTGGTAATCGTTGCTCTCCTGAACAACAATTGTTGTTGTTGCTTTCCTTGATATATCGCCTAGGATATTTGAAATCAATAAAGATTTAAGACTTTTTGAGTACTTTAGGTCGTGTAATTCTCTTTTTAGGCAGACAATCTTGGCAATTATATTTATGGTAGTGTACACACAATTTTTCCTAAAATAGGAGAAAATTACACGTGTCAAATTACAAGTGTTGAATGTATGAGTAAAAGTGGTTCTTCTTCTCTTGATTCCTCTGATTAATGAATCAGTCTTCACTCCGGATTTGGATTTGAACTTGAGTTGGATGGTTGACGGATTGGCCTTGAATCAACTTGTGATCCGCGTTGATTTGAGAAGAAACCGGCCTTGAATTAGCTTGTGGCTTCTGCGGTTGATTTAAGAAGAAACCGGCCTTGAATCAGCTTGTGGCTTCTGCTTGATTTGATTTGAGAAGAAACCGGCCTTGAATCAGCTTGTGGCTTCTTCTTGATTTGATTTAATGTAGTTGAGAGAGAACCGGCCTTGAATTAGCTTGTGGCTTCTTCTTGATTTGATTTGATGTAGTTGAGAGAGAACCGACCTTGAATTAGCTTGTGGTTTCTCCTTGGTGGTTGAGAGAGAACCGACCTTGAATCAGCTTGTGGCTTCTCCTTCTTTCTTGAAGACGATCTGCTTCAGTTCTTGATCTTCGCAGCACTTCTTCTCTCCAAGAAAAATGTTCTTCCTTCACCTTCTGATGAAGCCTCTATTTATAGGCTCACAAGGGTGATTTTGGAATTGGAAAGATGACATGTGTCTTCATCTCATTGTTCCAAATTGTAACCGTCGTTATTAATTAATTTACATATTAATTAATAATTGAATATCAATTAATTTGACATTTAATCAAATTAATACAATATTAGATGAGTTTTATTCCATCCAAATATGATCTTGCTGGTGGGCTTCGACCAAATAAGTTTCATGAATTTCGGTGAATGGGCTTCGTGGCCTTTTCATAAACTTGGCCGAATATTCTAAGACAAGCCGAAATTTTGATGTGTACAAATGCCCCCTCAAGATTATTTTACTTGATGAAGTAAATTAATCTTGAACTCTTTCCTGAGTAAGTTTCAATTTGCGTCGAGGACTGAACTTGAAAGCATGTTTGATTGTAGGGCCAAATTTGTCACGGACCAATTTTGACTTCAGAGAAACTTGCCATCGAATGTACATTTTTCTTTGGAACTTGTACCAAGGAATTAATTTCGCAGATGAATCCATGGTCTTGGGTTTTTTTCTTGCACACCATGGGCTTGAAAATGTATTTACTTTTTTTCATACAATTTTTTTTATGTAATCCTTGATGACATGATTACAATCTTTGTTAAAGGAATCCATGAATATGGACTTCTGAAAGCGGTGGCCCCTTTTCCTTTCCCTTTATTTTTTTTTAATCGATCAGAATGTTTTTTCCCTCGTTTGAGCAAAATTTTCCAACTTGATTGTGCAAAATCTTTCCTTAATTGAGCAGATTTCTTCTTGATTGAGTATGATCATTTTCCTTAATTGTAGATTTTTCCTTTATAATTGAGATTTTTTCCTTAATTGAGCAAGATCTCTCTCTTTAATTGAGCAAATTTTCTTCATAATTGGGCAAAATTTATTTCCTTAACTGAGGAGAATTTTTTCCCTTACAAATAGATGCAATTGTTGATCTTCTTCAATTGATTTTTTTTTCCTTCTTGTTGCTGCTGTCCGGGAGAGAAGAAAGGTAATGCTTTGACTTTTGATTGTTTTTTTTTCATACTCCATTGTTTATGTGCTCTTTTTTTCATTCATAGAATTAATTGTGCAGGTTTGGATTTATATTCCTCTTTTTTTTTACAGATCTGACCCGTTTTTCTCACCACTAGAACCAAAACGAGCGTCAGGACGAGACGAGTTGGACGCAACTTGAACGGAGTCATTCCGATCTTGGACACATTGGCAATCACGGCTAGAAGATTCCGGTCATTTTTACACTTGCCTGCGCGTCCAGCCTCCGTTCTGGCCGCCGTAGGTACCAAAACGAGCGTCAGGATGAGACGAGTCGAACGCAACTTGAACGGAGTCATTCCGATCTCCGAAGCATCCGCAATCTCTGTTTGAAGATTCCGGCCATTTTTACACTCGTCGGAGTATCCAGTCACTGTTACAGCGCGTGGCGGCGCGTTCAGCATGATTTCCGGCCGTCGTTAGGACCAAAACGAGAGTCAGGATGAGACGAGTCGAACGCAACTTGAACGGAGTCATTCCGATCTCCGACACATCTGCAATCTCTGTTTGAAGATTCCGACCATTTTTACACTCGTCGGAGTATCCAGTCACTGTTATGGCGCGTGGAAGCGCGTCCAGTATTATTTCCGGTCTTCGTCAGGACCAAAACGAGCGTCATGACGAGACGAATCAGATTCAACTGGAACGGAGTCATTCCGATCTCTGACGCATCGGCAATCGCCGTTTGAAGATTCCGGCTATCATTACACTTACAGGAGCGTCCAGCCACTGTACTGGCGCGTGGAGGCGCGTCCAGCCTGTGTTCCGGCCACCGTTAGGACCAAAACGAGCGTCATGACGAGACGAATCGGATGCAACTGGAGCGGAGTCATTCTGATCTCCGATGCACCGACAATCGCTACCAGAAGATTTCGGCCATCTTCCTTCTTTGCTTTTGTATTTTGCCTTCTTTACCTTTTCTCTTGTTCATTAAGGCATGAGATGGGTAAAGTTGGCTGAGTCAAATAGAAGAGAGACGTTGTTGCTGACCCAATTTTCATATCATGGCACACATTTTTTTTTATTATTATTAATTTTTTTTGTTGTTGTTGAAATTAATCAATTTTTTTCAGATGATGTCATCCTCGTTGCGATCCGCTGGTGTCATTCCGTTGCAACCTCTTTATATGGATTGGATCGGCGAGAGCTCAAGTCAAGAGCAAAGAGGACGATGTCTTTATTTCCCGGAAACCGAAGTGAAGCATCGTTCGCAATCCGGAGGGAAAGGAGTGTTGAAGCTCGTCATAGTGAGTCGATCAACGGAGGATCCTAATATAAGCTCCATCGAGGGTCTGGATTAGTGCTTTTTAAGCACTGTATCCCACCTAATTGATGTAAAGGCTTCAGGATCCTACCCTACCAGCACCGACGTGAACCTCATCAAGGGTCTTGATCAGTTCCTTTCAAGGGCTGCATCACACCTAATTGATGTAGAGGTTTCAAGATTTTGCTCCACCAGTTCCAAGATCAACCACATCGAGGGTCTAGATCTGTCCTTTTTAAGGACTGCATCTCACCTAATTGATGTAAAAGCTTCAAGATTTCACTCCACCTTGCTTCAACGGGAGATCCCAATATAAGCTTCATCGAGGGTCTGGATTAGTGCTTTTTAAGCGTTGTATCCCACCTAATTGATGTAAAGGCTTCAAGATCTCGCTCCACCTTGCTTATTCCTTCCTTTTGCAACATTGAAGACTATATTCAACATCCCGAGATTTGCTGAGAGGATCAAGGTGAAGCGTTGTAGATGGGGATCGCCACTTGTCGCTCAAGAAGAGATCTCTTATCTTCAAGACCTTCAGGAGTGCTTGCTTCGGACTCAGAAGCGCCTTCGGAATAAAGGATTTGGGCTCAAAGGCATCTTCAGAACAATAGGCTTCGAGCTTAAAGGCATCTTCTATTCTTTAAGAGCCCATCAAGGACATATTTACGTCTGACGCCGCTCCATTGAAGTTGAAGGTTGGGGAATTTCTGACTCGAGTTGACTCTTACCTCACAAGGAGAGAGAAATGCACGAGTTGTCTTCCTTCACCCGAGCGAATTGATACGTTGAAGTTGAAGCTTGACGCCCATCACATGTGGAGTTCTTCCCTTCAGGATAATTTGAGTTGAGAAGCAGAAATTGAAGACTTGGACTTAAAGATCAGCCAGTTGTAAGAGGAGAAGGGTAGGTTAGCCTCCAAGATTGACAAATTGCAAGATGATCTTCAAGACACTGACGAGAACATCCGGAAGCTTTCTGCAGAACAAGAAGAATCGAAAAGGAAAGAGGTCATCACTGCAGCTGAAGTTGAAGCGATTGACCGTGAGAGAGAAGAACTTAGGCGTACTCTCCTTTAGATGACAGATTTAGAAGACATAGTGACAACCTTGATGTAGTCTCTTTCTCTCCTTCTTTTTTCGAGAACATATTTATTTTGTTCATTTATTTAGCTGTACACAGTTTATGCTCTTGCGGGCCAGGAGTAATACAATGATTTTATTTTCTTTTTTACCATACACAGTTTATACTCTTGCGGGTCAAGAGTCATGTGATAAATTTTTTTTTATGTGACTGTACTTGAAATATGTCAAGTTGCCTACGTACCTTCAAAGAAGAAGGATCAAGTCATGACGTAGTTCAATTTTTTTTTCTTTTGGCCGTACACAGTTTATACTCTTGCGGGCCATGAGTTTTTTTTCTTCTGTTTGTTTGTTTGTTTGGCTTTGCAGTTTACCCTCTTGCAGCTAGGAGTAGCGGCGATGATTTTTAGGCATAGAAGCGCTTCAAGACCCTTCCGTTGATAGGTCCGATGTGTGATCAGTTGACTTCTTCCAGTTTATCAATTGTGGCTTGCCCCCTTTCCTCGAATGTTGGTGGAGCTAGCTCTAGTTCATCTTTATCTGACACTTCCTCATCAGAAGCACAATTAGCATTCTCAACCTCCATGTCTTTAGCATTGTAGAAGAGTTGTCATGCAACACTTTTTCTCTTCTGCTTCTGCCTTTTGGACTTTCCTTTTTGGTTTAGGATATTAGGTCTTAGCCGTGTGAAGACGGACTTCTTTTGTGGTAGTGTCGGAAGTTTAGGCTCCAAGGAAGCTTTGTCTCCTAACCTGTCAAAAATAGAGACCTTAGTCGCTTCTCCTTTGATACGGCTGAATACAGAGAGCTTCTCCTCCTTAGAGGTCTCTTTGTCAACTTCGCATATTTGTATCATAATTGGGTTCGCGGAGGCCCTTTTGACTTTGATCTTGGCTGAAGGATCTTGTAGAAAACCGAGCCTGAACCTTTGCCTTTCTGTAGATGGTTTTCCATTAAAAAGGACCGCATTCAAGTCACCAAGTTGGTGAGGTTCCCCTTTTCTGTACCCAGCATTCTCGAAGAGTCTTTCGACTTTTGGGTCATACCATCCTCGGCTGCGTCCTTTTGATCCTTCGCTTTTTATATCTTCGGATCTTGCCTCTTTGGAAGCTTCCAGCTTGGACGGTTTTGGGAACAATGACATCATAGGAATGGGGAGAGTCATACTCTTCTTTAAGACCTCTATTCCCTCAGCGATGGCGGTTTTGGAAAGCGAAGCCTTTATGAACATAGGTGCTGCCCTTGTTGCAGAAGATGTGCTTTCTCCATTCTTCTTATATTTTGGTGCAGAGATGGGAAAGGCTTCTGAAGGAATCTTTTCTTTCGAGAAGAATTTGGCATCTGCGAAATGTGATTCTTCATTGTCGAATGGATCAGTTTCTCCCTTAGCGCACTTTACCTCTCTATTACAAATGAATTTGAGGCATTGGTGCAAGTTTGAAGGGATAACTGCACTTTCATGTAACCAAATCCTTCCGAGGAGCCGCTGGTAGGATGTTATGGCATCAATTAAATCAACATCAGCATCTTTGGGGTCAAATCCTTCAGCTTGCTCCACACTAACCATGTAGACTGCTACACAATCTTCAGGAGATTGTTCTTCTGGGACATACTATTCACAAGTCGTTGTCCCTTTTGGTTGAGACGAAGACCTCGGTGTTGAGCATTCGAGAGCGTGATGCCTCCCTTTTCTAGACATTGGATAAGTGTAAGCCTTACAAGGCGTTCGTTCTGGCTTTGTCGACGCATAGATCGAAGCCTTTCCCTTGCGAGGCTTATCAACAGTCTCAGCTTCATGGGAGGTCTTTGATGGCTCACCTGGAAGACCCCACCCTTCTGGATGAACGTCACAATCTTGGCTAGAGACGCCATGAAGGTATTTTGAGGATGACTTTCTTTTTGGAAGAACTTTTTTATTATTCTTCCTTCTGAAGGTTGACCATCCGTCGTTAATTTCATCTTCGGACTCAGAGCTTGTTTCCCAAGCGTCCAAGTCGTCAGTCATCAACTCGTACAAGCTTGGCCCATAAGGGTTCCCTATCTTTGGCATCCCAGGGTAGGCATAGATGACATTGACCTCTCCATCAGTGCTGAATTCTACGGGGACTGCCCCCTTCGGTAATTCAGCTGTCAGAACCATTGGCTGAGTGACGACTGTCCTCTGACTCAAAGCTTGCGATAATGGAATAGGATCAAATGACCCAAATGCGATCTTAGTTGGTGTAGCATCGTTCTTTGCAATGGTTGTGATATAATTGGCATCTACAACATCTTCATCATCGAGTTTTATTTTTCCTTCCTTGTCCAAACGAACGATGAGGTCTTTAAGGACAAAGCATTTATCTACCGGATGACTGATGATCCGATGATATTTGCAATACCTGGGGTTGTCAATCAGGTTCACTTCTTCTGGGCACTTTGATGGCATAAGCCCGATCAGTTTTTGTTCAAGAAGTTGGTCCAGGATGTCAGAGACTTTCGAGTCTAAGAAGGGATATCTTCTTTCTTCGCGTTCCTTCAGGGTCTTTCTTTGAGCTTTGAAAGGCTTGTACTCAGTCTTGACCTGCTTTGCCTCTTCTTTTCTGTGGATCTCTTTGAAGGATGTTTTCACTGGTCTTCGGGTCTTTTCTTACATCTTCCTTTTCACGAGAGCCATTTGGCAAGTAACTCCCGTGCCTTTGGATTTGAATTTCCAGATCATGGGCCCTAGTTGCGAGCTCCTCAAATGTGCGTGGCATGTTCGCCTGCAAGTTGTAGAGCAGTCCCCAATGCATGCCTTGGACACACATATCGATTGAAGATGACTCACTGATCCTTTCTTTGCAATTAAGGACCAAGTTTCTCCATCTTTCGATGAACTCAGTGACAGGTTCATCTTTTCTTTGTTTTGTTCCAGCCAATTCAGGTAGGCCAACAATTCGCCGAGTGCTGTAAAAGCGAGTTAGGAAGTCTCTTTCCAACTGGTCCCAACTATCAATAGACCCAAGCCTAATATCAGTGTACCATTCAAAGGCCACACTTTTCAGTGATCGAACAAATTGTTTCACCATCATATCTCCATAAGTTCCTGCGTTGTTGTAAGTCTCTATGAAGTGAGCGATGTGTTGTTTAGGGTTCCCTTTCCCCTCGAACTGCTGGAATTTTGGAGGTTGATACCCCACAGGCAGTAATAGTTCATCTATGCGCCTTGAGTAAGGCTTTGCGTACCCGAGAGAGGATTGTGAAGCTCCTCCATATTGAGCACGGATAGTGTCAGCAATCATCATCTGCAGTTGTTGAACTGTCAGATTTGCGACGGGTGTCGCGGTGGTGTTGTTGTTGTCATTCAGATTATTCACCGTGGCGAAGTCTTCATGGTATTTCATCTGTCGTTCTCGCTCAGCATTCTCATCACCAGTAGACCCTCCACTAGAGTTTGGATTATTTGATGAACCTGGGTGACTTGCCAGCTTAGCTGTCAAGAATGTTATTTGGGCATCTTTCTCTGCCATAACTTTGGTCAAATTTTCAATTGCTAAGGACATCTCTTGAAAGCGAGTCTCAGGATCTTGGGAAGCGTCGATGGCCATTACCGCAGCAAAGGATTCGGAGGAGTCAGGGTTGTAGTCTACCCATCTCCTAGTTAGAGTATTTTCAGAAGCAACTCCGGTATCGGACTCTCCACTCGGATGATAATCATAGTAAGAGCCGTCAGATCTTGTTTGCACCTCTTTGGTGACCTTTCTTCTGGATTTTTCCCTACGGGAAAATTGTTTCAATGGTGACACCAACTGGGCTCTTCCGGATCTAGTGCGAGCACGTGTTGCGGGAAGACCTTCTTGAAGTGCTTCAGAAAAGGAGTCATCGATCTGATTTCTAATCAGGCGAATCATTTTGGATCTTGATTTGAGGAGTGTGATTCAAAAGATGAGAGGAGAGTAGTGTCCCACTGGGCGTGCCAAAGATTTGTACACACAATTTTTCCTAAAATAGGAGAAAATTACACGTGTCAAATTACAAGTGTTGAATGTATGAGTAAAAGTGGTTCTTCTTCTCTTGATTCCTCTGATTAATGAATCAGTCTTCACTCCGGATTTGGATTTGAACTTGAGTTGGATGGTTGACGGATTGGCCTTGAATCAGCTTGTGATCCGCGTTGATTTGAGAAGAAACCGGCCTTGAATCAGCTTGTGGCTTTTGCGGTTGATTTGAGAAGAAACCGGCCTTGAATCAGCTTGTGGCTTCTGCTTGATTCGATTTGAGAAGAAACCGGCCTTGAATAAGCTTGTGGCTTCTTCTTGATTTGATTTGATGTAGTTGAGAGAGAACCGGCCTTGAATTAGCTTGTGGTTTCTCCTTGGTGGTTGAGAGAGAACCGGCCTTGAATCAGCTTGTGGCTTCTCCTTCTTTCTTGAAGACGATCTGCTTCAGTTCTTGATCTTCGCAACACTTCTTCTCTCCAAGAAAAATGTTCTTCCTTCACCTTCTTATGAAGCCTCTATTTATAGGCTCACAAGGGTGATTTTGGAATTGGAAAGATGACATGTGTCTTCATCTCATTGGTCCAAAGTGTAACCGTCGTTATTAATTAATTTACATATTAATTAATAATTGAATATCAATTAATTTGACATTTAATCAAATTAATACAATATTAGATGAGTTTTATTCCATCTAAATATGAGCTTGCTGGTGGGCTTCGACCAAATAAGCTTCATGAATTTCGGTGAATGGGCTTCGTGGCCTTTTCATAAACTTGGCCGAATATTCTAAGACAAGCTGAAATTTTGATGTCTACAGGTAGTTTAACAAGTTTCTTTAGAACATGATAGAAAGTTTTTCGGGTAGAGGAGGAGAACCGAAGGAGGGTATTGGAGGAGGAAAGGTCGGGTTAGGGATGTGGTGGGGCCCCGTGGGAAGGGTGTCATCGGGACGAGAACTAGGTTTGTGTTTTATTTGAGGAGTAATGGGGAATCGGTGAGGACTAATTGGGTGCTGTATGAATATGCTCTTATTGATCATGTTAAGGTAAATACTAAGAATTGTTACTTGAGCTTTGATTTCATATTTATGTTTGATTGACTGTTACTTGTTTGGTTTTACCATGATTTTGTTTGAGAAAAATGCTTTAACTGTACTATTCTTAATACCTCTAATCTATACCTGTCCTTAACTTTCTACTGCGTTTTATAGAATTTGTTTGTCTTGGACTGATGTGCCCTCTTTCCATTGATTATGTTTGAGAAAAATGCTTTACCAATTGTTGGTTTCATCTTGGAAAGGGAATAGGGAGAAAAGCAGGGGCTCTGAATGTGTTGTAAATTGAATGAATTTATTGTTTCCCTGTTTTTTATTTTTTGTTTAGATTGAGATTTGGGATCTTATATGAAGAACGGCAGAACAATAACTTTTTTCTCAATGTATTTGCAGGCTTCTTTTGCTTTATGTCGTGTCTTTGTGAAGTCTCGCGGTGTAAACAGTGTTTCTGATAATGTATTGAGTTCTTGTGCTGAAGAAAGTGTGTCTGCTGTACGCCACATTGGAATTGAGCATGATGGATATCGTACACCTGACAGTGGTGTGGCTAAGGTGCGCAATGGGAACTTAATTGATGGGAAGAATGGTTCATCAAAGTATTCTGCTACACTTAGTAGAGAGCTGGATGATCAAGTCATAGTTAGACCTATTTCTGTTGCCAGTGTTCAGTTTCCTTTGGGCATTCAATTTCATGAGCAGGTGAGGTGCTTCAGGTATTTTGACCTCTCATTCATCATAGCACTAGTCCCACTTTTTCAGCCTGTGTAGATTCTAACTCCCTTGCCATTCATTAATTGCAATGTGTTAATTTAAAAAAAATTGTGTTGTCTTTTATATATATCTGCAAGTCCGGACCCGACCCGGCCAGACTTGAAGACACTCAGAACCGGGACCAGGAATCTGGACCTATTTTTGGTCGGGTCTGGTCTCGGTCTTGAGTGTCTTCCGGTCTGGCCTGGTCAGGTCCTGACCTGCAGACTCGAATTGACAGCCCTAGCCACAAACCACCCATCCCAGAAAAATCTCATCTCCTACCTCTCCTCCACTCTCATTTTTGCACTCTTAACACCGAACACAAGGAAAACCCACAAATCCTTCGAGAGAAAAAATTATCAGAACTTCAATTGACATTTTTGCTAAACCTTTTAGCTGATATACGTACCCTTTTGATTACCATGGCTTGTGCATCGTTAATAGACATTTACATTTTAAAAGTTAATAGACATTTACATTTTAAAATTCAATGCACCAATTTACCATGTTGTAACTAAATCCAACCCGCGTGCAAAATCCAATACACCATTTTCTCATATCCCAACCAAATTCAAAAACTATTTAAATCTCTCCCGTCATTAGTCCTACTCTCACCAGCTACTAGTTACCTGCCTCTGTTTCTGCTTCTTCTCCCCCGTACTAAAAATATGTTTAAATCAAAACTACAAGAACGTTGTCAGAAGAGGGAACGACAGATGCCAAATTATAGAAACCTTAAACAAGGTTAGATCATAACCCATTCTTTCAATCCACGATTGTCATCAATGGCATCATTTTTTCTTCACCATCTCTCTCCGAAACCTGTAAACAGGCTGGAGGAGGTGGGCTTATGAAATACTCATAAGCCACTTTGGCGGCATCATTTTGGCTGTAAACAAGCTGAAAATGATGCCGCCAAAGTGCTTTTATTTCATTTACAGGTTTCAGAGAGAGATGGTGAGTAAAAAATGATGTCATTGATGACAACCGTGGATTGAAAGAATGGGTTATGATCTAACCTTGTTTAAGGTTTCTATAATTTCCTCTTCTGATATAGTTCGTGTAGTTTTGATTTGTACATATTTTTAGTTTGGGGGAGAAGAAGCAGAAACAGAGGCAGGTAACATGTAGCTGGTGAGAGTAGGACTAATGATAAGAGAAGATTTAAATAGTTTTTTGGATTTGGTTGGGAAAATGGTGTATTGGATTTTATACGCGATTTTAGCGAGGGTTGGATTTAGTTAGGACATGTAAATTGGTGTATTGGATTTTAAAATTTCAATATCCTTTTTATTAGTTTGATTTTCTCTTAAATTGTGATCACATTTCTATATATGTGATAGTACATACTTCACATTAGTCTCATACTCTCTTCAATTTAATTTTTAACTAATTATTTTATTTAGTTAAGTATAACATACAATTTTATATTAAAAAAATGTAAATATTTATAAATTGAATTTATGAAACGACTTTTATTTAGTTAAGTATAACATACAATTTTATATTAAAAAAATGTAAGAATAGTTGGTCTTTTATTGATTGCCAGCTCTTGATATAATGAAATAAGTGCCATGACATGAAGCTCAGTTTGAACATTCCTTACAAAATAGTTTGGACCTTTATCCCAATGTAAATTAAGCTCACCACTCATTACAATGAGCATGTATCACCCATTGGACATGTCAGTAGCATTTGCATTGTTTGTATCTGCAGTGCAAGAGTAGTTGTACTTTTTGTATGTCGATTATCCTATGGTTGCAGTTAAGTTAGATTGATTTGTAAATAGAGATTTGGAAAATTTTATGGCATCCCAGTTCTGCAATTTTCAAGTCATTGTTGTTATTGTAATTAGCTTCAATCTCCTGTTCTGTTTCTCCAGACCCCTGCTCTGCCTCTTTTTTATGAGCCTTATAGCCAATCTTTAATTACTTCGCCAGGGAAGTATACGTGAGGGAATGGTTGATCCATCAATCAGAAAATGGCCATCCCATTTTTGAGTAGTTTCTAGTTAGTTTCTTTGCAGCAATAAGTGTTGAAGGAACCTTTTCTGGTTTACTCAACTATAACTCATTTCAAGAATATGAAGTTTAGTCCCTTGTAGAACATGAGTGTTTCTTTTCTTCTTCGCTGCCCAAAAGGGGAAAATCTTGTAAGAGTTTGAAAGAGGAAAAAAGAAAAGAAGAGATATAGCAAAGACAATTTTCATTGTTGAGTGATATCTTTGAATTTCCAAACATATAATTCCAAGACACAACAAGTAAACAATTTGTCATTAACCTACAATAGTTTAAATCTAAGCTAAGTAGTGTATTTTTAAATCACACTCTTAATACCCTACTTCAAGGTGTGGGGATCGGCCTATAAGATAAAGATAGTAACATCCTATATAACAATGTCAACAAACTGCGGAAGCTTTGGCGCTTTGAGAGGCAATTACGCAGGCTAGGCAATGGGGTTGTGAACGGGTCATCCTAGAGTCAGACTGCCTACAAAACGTCTTGGCCCTTACCAATGGTGAGTTCCCTATAAACTATACGGGCTTGGTACTTGAGGAAGTTGCTTCGTTGGCATCTTCGTTTCGTAGTTGTTCATTTACGCACACTAAGCGGACCACAAATGTTTCCGCTCACGAGTTAAGCCATTTGGCTTTAATTTCCAGTTTAGGAAATGTATGGATAGGAGAATGCCCCGAGACGATCGTGCTTTTTGTTCTTGCAGATTTGATTTAATCAAATTGTATCTTCTCTTCAAAAAAAAAACAACTTGTTATTAATGAAGTACTTGGTACTAGCAAGATCTAGTATTAGTGCTGTATTAATAGAGTATAAGAGGGAAAAAAAAAGAATTTGAAAACACGAAAGTAATTTTAGAGACCAAGGCTCGATTTTCTCCTTTGGACTAAACTCCATTGTAGGGTCAAAATGATGCCAAGCTCAAACTGGCATGACACCCATTGTCCTTTGGCTTCTCTGATATTAATACTTCGCCGTTTTGGTGATCATCATCGTCAAATAAATTAGAGAAGATTGATACAAGAGTCACCAATGTACTCTCTTACTGTAATCATCCAATTTTAATTTTGCTAGTTGGATCATTTAATTTTTTTTACCTTAAATAGTGGTAAGTTCATTAAAACCCTGTTAAATTCATCACGTGTGGACAACCAATTTTTTTCAAATTATTTAATTAAGTGTTAAATATTTTGTTGAGATGTGCGAATTAAAATATCACTCTAAAATATAAGTGAAATAAAAAATAAATATGATAAAAGTTGATCTTCTAGGATGAAACCTCTTGAGAAAATCGTAAGAGCTCGGGCTTCAAAAGAGCTCTATCATTCTACCCAGATATAGCGAGACCAATGTAATTGATAAAATCTAAACCTTGATTAGAACATGGAAAATTTGAGTATAGCTTGACGATGCATGTGTCATTTCCTAACTAGTTATTAAAAAAGGATAAAAGAAAAGTAAAAGGAAAGGAAAGGAAAAGAAGAGAACCAGAATTTGGAAAAGTACCCAAAACATTAGAAAGAAATCCAGCTAGAAACAGCCACGTGTAACAAGGCAACATCATTGTGTTTCGCCGTCCTCTTATCATTGGCATTTCACGGTCCAACTGAAGAAAAGTCCACGGTCCACGCGTTCTTTTCTTTTCTTTTTTTCACTGTTATTTCCTTTTCCTGAAAAAAATAATAATATTGACTACAGTGTATCGATTTTAAGTTTGAATTTCACCTCTATTATATATAAAAATAATAATTACGACACTTAGAAAACATTTTTCTTAAGCAACCAAATTACAATAAGTTTGCGTGTAAAATAATTAATGTACTTGATTTGGACTGCTTTATTATATGACTTGTGACCAAATAAATTGAAGAATATTTACCAGTAAATTATATAAAGCGGTAAAAAATTTATTCATCATTTCAATTAAAATTTTGAGCTTGAGTTATAAGATCGGAATAAATCACATTGAGAAAATTAATCAATTTTAAAAGTTTAACTATGCTCTTATGAGATAAATTTCTTACTCGAGTGACAAAATAAATAAATAAATGCTGCGGTAAATATTGAATTCACTCAATTTAAAATGATAATAATAACGTGAAAAACAGTTTTCATTTTCTATCCCTTTCTTTTTCCTTTCGTTTCCGTTCCTCCCTTTTCTTTTCTCTTCTATTCCTTTCCCACCGTTGAAGGCTTGAAGCATAGTTCAAAACGACAGACAAACAGACAGACAGGCAGGCGGAGAAACAGAGATCCGGACCAAAAACAGCTCTCCTCATTCCTCTCCGACTCCTCCTTCTCCCCTTTCTATCTCCGCATTTTCTATATCTTGCCTAAAATCCAAAGCAGGTTAGTACTTCTTATTTTTCTTACTTCAATTAGTTAATTTGTATACTCTGCTGGCACTATGCTCCGATCTATCCCGCTTGTTCTCATTATTTTTAGTTCGTTCTACGCGTAGCCACTAAGCAAGGTGAGTTCTGCTTCTGGTGTGCTTGAATGGTTGGTACAATGTCGTTTTCTATGGTCTTTACTTTTGCTCTGAAGTTGATTTGCGATTTTATTTTCTCGGGAAAAAAACAGGGTAATGGCATTGCAAACACTCATTCTACTCTATCTAGAATTTTCACCTTTTTTATTTTTATTTTTTTTAGTTAGCGTATTTTTGGCGTGTCTAATGTGGCTTATTGACTTGGTTTTAGTCAAGGTCCTTCAATAGCAGTTTCCGCAATTTTAATACGACTGGTTTACTTTTAACCCACATTGCGCCTGTGGAAAGTAAATGAAAGGGATTCATTGAATTCATCAGTTTTTATTTTTCTTAATTCATTTGATCATTCATTGTGCTATTAATTGTTTAATAATTGTTGGACCACTTGTTCATTAGTTTGGTAATAAAAATCCAAGTGTAACCCCAGTTTATATCTGCTTCTTGGATTTGTAGTTAATGAAGTCATCGATTGAATTTTGAATTTTCTATGTATGGGAGTAAGTAACTGCTCCCTCTTGTTCAAATAGTAAGTGCTAAGTGGCAGACTGGGTAAGGCATTGCCTGCCTTGACTTAGTATTTTTTATTCTTCATTTTGTTGATCATGTCCAAATTGAATATTTCTGGTGAAACCCATCTCGTACTTTTATGTGAGTTGTGTTTTGACATTGTGTTGCATTAATACTGCTCCCATATTCTTCTGTTTCCTTTAAAACTGATCTTACCATTCTTTAGTGTGTGGATTGCATGGTTTCATTCCTGTGGTTGGTTTTTTGTTTGTTTGTCTCTAATTTTTAACTTGTGTTGATGGATTGATGGTTTTGACTTTTGATTCTGCTTGACAGCTTTGTTCCACGAGCAGTTTTAGTGGCAAAGTATCCTTGATCACTGAGGTTGGAGCTGACATTTAGGTGGCCAAAAAAAGTTAATGCTTGCGAAACGTGGTAGTTGACTCAGACAGATATGGTTGACTGGAAACAAGGGTATCCTGGGACTTCTAATATTCTTGCTTATATCTTACTACACATGCCTGCTAGTTGTGCTGGATGTGTTCATCAGCTTGTGGCTTTAATCTAGAGAAGAATTTTAAGCAAAACAATTGACATGTATGTGGAGTCGTAGGATATTGGTTCCGTTAAGCTATATCACAAAAGAAATCAGAATCATGTATTTTGATGCATCTATATAGCCTACAGAATGAAGAAATGGTATGGTGGTGTTGTGGTTGCATCCTTGTTTATGTTATTGGTCCTGAGATATGGTCTCATGAGAAATTCTATCGGAGAGGGTTTCTTGACAGGTCCCTTCTCCAATGCTACTAATCCTCTTGAATGGGTGCAAACAGCACTTCCTCCTGTAGTGCAAAACCCCGAGAATTCTTCTCAAGTGATTTCTAATGATGCAGCAGTCTTCAATCTCTTTGCTCCGAGGAATATTTCAAATGAAGAGCAAAAATCTTTGAAGACATGGAATCTCTTAAGAAATTTGATTGATCATGCTCATGTTTTCCCAAATGGAGTGGGGGCCATTAAGGAAGCTGAAAGTGCATGGAATAGCCTCATGGCTTCTGTTGATGAAGAAAGGCTCGGTAATGCAAATGAAAGTCGAGTGAAAGAGAAGCAATGCCCTCACTTTCTTAACAAAATGAATGCCACAGAACTGGATAATAATGGTTATAAATTGCGGCTTCCTTGTGGCCTAACTCAGGGTTCTTCCATCTCAATTATTGGCATTCCGGATGGTCTTCTTGGTAATTTTCGGATTGACTTAACTGGGGAATCACTTCCAGGGGAGCCTGATCCACCTGTCATTTTGCATTACAATGTCAGGCTTCAGGGTGACAAGATTACAGATGATCCAGTAATTGTCCAAAACACCTGGACTGCAGCTCATGACTGGGGTGACGAGGAGCGATGCCCATCTCCAACCCCTGAAAAGAATAAGAAAGGTACTCATACTGGCAACATTTTCTGCTTTAGTGAATGGACATAAATTGCTTGTAACTGAAGTTTGTTCTTGAAGTTGTGTGTCTAAGCATTAGCAGCAGTTAGTACGGGTCTTAGAAAAGGTGTGTTTATTTATTTATTTATTTCCTGTGATCCATGAGAGAATGATTTTTGTTCCCCGGGAACTATTGTGTTGGCGTATCCCATTTAGAAGCTATCAAATTGAGTTAAAGGTTTTGCTTGTGTTTCCTCACAATGACAGTTGAAAAGCTGAAGTGAGAATCTAAAGGCTCAAATTGTGTACTTTAGACTAAAGGTTTGACACATTGGTTTTGTGATTAAAATGAGTTGAGAAAGCCTTACAGGGTTTCAATCTAAAGTTTGTGATGTGATATATCCGAGCACCATTATATTCAGTTTAAGTTATGAAATGTTTATCCTCTAGAATTTTCATGGTGTATCAATTTTTTTTTAAGTATTCTGAAAAAAAAAGTTTGAGGTAGCAATTGTTCAACAAAAAGTCTCCCTCATTTTTTCATTCTGTTTTCTTTGACGAGATATGTCTAATAGGTTAATTACTCTGTTATGATTATAACACCCATAAGTTCATTATGCAGTGGATGACTTGGATCAATGTAATAAGATAGTAGGTAGAAATGACACACGAGTGGCTGCCACGCTTTCTGAAAGTTCAAGGAGATCTTCAAAGCTTCATGAAGTAAGAAAGACCAGAAGATATTTTCCTTTTAAGCAAGGTCATCCATCTGTTGCAACTTTTAGAGTAGGATCTGAAGGAATACAGATGACAGTTGATGGAAAGCATATAACATCTTTTGCATTCCGTGAAGTACTTCCTTTACTCTGTTGTTCATGTTGTCTTAGAAATTTCTTGGTTATATGTTAGTTTCTTGTAATTTATTTTCTCTTTTTTTTTGTAATCTGTGTAGACATTGGAGCCATGGCTGGTAAGTGAAGTTAGAATTTCTGGAGACTTGAAGCTGATTTCAGTTTTGGCTAGTGGTCTGCCTACGTCAGAGGATTCAGAGCATGCAATAGATTTGGAAGTACTAAAATCACCTCCTCTTTCCCCCATGAAGCCACTGGATCTTTTTATTGGTGTTTTCTCTACGGCAAACAATTTTAAGCGCAGGATGGCTGTTCGAAGAACATGGATGCAATATGCTGCAGTTAGATCGGGTGAAGTTGCAGTGCGCTTTTTTGTTGGTTTGGTGAGCTCATTTATAATTCCTGAATATGCTGCAGTGCGCCTCATTTGCTTTTCTATGTTGGAGATCTTGTTAATGCTGAGAATCTTAGTTTGTAGTACCCTAAAACAAGGCCCTTATGTTACTCTAGCTACATAGGTTACTTACGGGGTTTACGTGTACTGCAGCACAAGAATCAAATGGTGAATGAGGAACTCTGGAATGAGGCAAGGACATATGGGGACATACAGCTAATGCCTTTTGTCGACTACTACAACCTCATCACCTGGAAAACTTTGGCCATCTGCATTTATGGGGTAAAATCTGGTCGCTTCGTTAGATATACAGGATGACTAAAAGTTTTTCACCACTGACCTCATCTATTCAACAGACACAAGTTGCATCAGCAAAGTATGTCATGAAGACCGACGACGACGCATTTGTACGGGTGGATGAAGTGTTAGTTTCTTTAAAGAGGATAAAAACAAGTCATGGCTTACTTTACGGACTAATCAACTCAGATTCTCATCCTCATCGAAATCCGGAAAGCAAGTGGTATATTAGTCCTGAGGTAATAATTCTAACTGATCCAGTTTGGAGCACCTTTTAAGATTTTACGCGTATCCTCGTGCCACGATGGAACACAAACAGTATGGTTTTGTTGAAAGCTTTCTTGTTCGTTTTACCTTTGGCTAATCAATCAAAATTTATTACCTGTAAACTCTATAGTCACACAAACACCTGAAATTACAATAATTGCCAACAGGCTCTCTCAAGGTATAGGTTGGTTTGATTTGGAGATGGGTTTGGTAGGTAGCATATTGATGTATGCGAGGCTACATCCTTTGTAATGTCCCTCATTTTTCAATTTTGCTTCTTATACGTGTCCTGTCATTGTGCATGCTAAAACAGGAATGGCCTGAAGAGACATATCCCCCTTGGGCTCATGGTCCTGGTTATGTGGTGTCCCATGACATAGCAAAGGCAGTTTACGAAAGATACAAAGGCGGCCACTTAAAGGTACGGTAGATGACTTTTTCTTGTTTTTATCCTCCTTGCTATGGTTAGTTGTTTGTGGTTCGTGCACATTGTTACAAATTATGCAAATCAACTCCATATTTTCTTATTCTGAGTTTTTTCATGCAATATTTTTCGACAGATGTTTAAGCTAGAAGACGTATCAATGGGCATCTGGATTGACAGCATGAAAAAGGAGGGCTTGGTGGTTAAATATGAGATGGAAGAGAAGGTAAATAACGATGGATGCAGAGATGGTTATATTGTTGCGCATTACCAAGGACCCCGGGAGATGTTTTGCCTATGGCAGAAACTTCAAGATGGGAATCGCGCTGAATGCTGTGGTGATCGATGAACAAACTAGTTAATCATGTTTTTTTGCACTCACCTTGTCTGGGCAAGTATAGAACACACCAGAGGGAAGTTACCACTCTAGCATTACAGATTACCTTAGAGCCTTTACGCAGGGACATGATATCTAGCAGAGATTGTACAGGATCGTATCCGGATTTGGTTTATATACAAATACAAATTAGTGTTCTCATAGTATGATTGTATTTTTTGTTCCTCATTCCTTCATTTTCATCCCTGATTCAAGCATTTGACAACCAAGAAATGTTTCAACTCTTAATCAAACAACTGACATAAATATGGCAACTTTGGTCCATGACAACAACAATTACACTAAAAGCATCCCTAAAGAGGCAAATACTGACAACAACATACAAGAAAAACTCATGAACAGAACAATAATAGAGTCATGCTAATCAACTGTTGTTCATGCATCCAAGGCCATGCCGACTAGTGGGGAAGATGAGAAACAAGCCACTACAAATCACACCAACCATGAGAGGGAAACTCTCCATCACTTGATCCACCTCCTTAACATGCCCAGGAAGCAAACAATCGGTCACCCTGTGATCCGAGAACGCGATTGACGCGAAAACCATCACAGACATCATCGCGTGGACGAAATCTGCGAATCCTGCTTTGTACTTGTCATCGTTAGGCACATCCAGAGCAATTCCAGGCTTGAAAACAGCCAATCCTTTAAGAGTGACAAATCCATAGTAAACCTTCCCATCAGGGTCCTTGAAACTGTCGGTGAAGTGGAAGAAGAAGCACGACAGAGCGCAGAGGCCGAGAAGGACGATCATCATGTGGTTAGTGACAGGGGAGCAAACTCCATTCTTGGAAATTGATGGAAGAAGCATCTCAAATGTCAAAAGGGTCCCTGTAGGAAGGAAACCAGCCAGCATTGATGTTTTGGAGATGGTTTTTTGCACCCCTTTTGCCACCGCTCGCCGCTTGTTGCCTGGTTGTTTTGGGGCTTTGCTGAGGCTCAATGAGGAGAGTGGTTTTGGTGCATCGTTGTCCGGAGACGGTGGCGCGGTGTATATTTTGATTCCTACATCCCCTCCTCCAGTTTGCTCCATTTTTGCAGATCCGACAAAAAAAATAAGAGTTTGGTTTTGCTTGTTGAGTTTAAGAATGAGAGATTGAATGAAGAAAATAAGATGAAAAGATTTTCATGTTGGTTATGGTTAGAGTAATGGGGTTTTATACAACTTCCATAATAACTGTCTCAAAATTTAAATTTTCTCAGTAACCGCCATCTAAAACTCCAATGGCTTGGCTGCCAATCATACTGTTTGGACGAAAAATATGATGTTAGTTATAATTTGGTCCCTCTATTTTATTGACCTTGTCAATGTGATCACTCTACTTTCAATCCTGTCAATTGTACACCCACTGTTTTGGTAAATTATATAATTCATTAATATTCACAAAAAATGAATATTTTAGGTCAAATTTAGCACAAGCATTCAAAGTGTTGTTCTTTTTCCAGCTCAAATCCTCACAATGCAGAAAGTACAGATCTATCTATTTCGGTAAGAACCCATGACGAGCAACAGCAATGTCGAAAGCTTGCATCCTTTCCCCACGAGCAGAACCATTGCGATCATAAGACGATATCTCCGAAATATTACGATCAATACAAGCCTTGACAAGTTCTTCACCTAGACATTCTGCAGCTTCCTGCAAACACAGCAATAGCCATAGGTTGTGTTAAGGCCAAAATCAAACAAACATACAATGTTTGCCCCAACTTGAAACTTGGTTGAGTTGAGTACTTACCATGGTGGTTCGAGGAGGATCACCGCGTAAAGATTTCTGCAAAGTGCTTCCATAAAACAAACACTTCTTGTTTTTGTCATCCACAAGCATAGCATAGAGTTGTTTTGATGAACAGAACACCGAGAGCCTCGGCTTTGTAGGTGTGCCATTAAACTGGTGTCAACATCCACGGAACAAAGATAAGGATGGCTAATCAATCAATCAACCATAACAAACAAATAAAAAGAAGCAGAAAACATCCATTTCCTTTCAACATATGGAAAGACCAAGCTTTTTTCAAAACCCCATATCTAATATCACAAATTATATTGTCTAGTGCAAAGGCTAGACTTCGATTCAATGATGAAGCACTAACATATCAAACACAGACTGCAACAGAACACTAACGCAAATGACAAAAAAGTTACCTTCTTTAGCATTCTTCTGTTCCGGATTTTTGCACTTTCGGTTCGAGTATTTCCTCTTGCTTTAGCCAATATTGCCTTCATACGAACATCTACAACAAAAAGAATTGAAAGTATTGACAATATACTACCATAACAATACCAACAAAGTCGCAAACAGATGTTCATGCCCAACAATTTGTAGTTTCACTTACTTGGAGTTTGCATTGGTAGGAAGTTTACAGGCTTTAAATGGGTTCCAAAGATACCGCAGGCGTTGAAGTGGAGCGCGGCCACATTCACAAGAGCCATACTGTAAACTAGTTGAAGTTACGAAATGATGGTACAAGGAGCTTGCGAGCAGAGCGTCTACGTTACTAGGGCACCTTCCAAACCAGAACACATCTTTTGTGGATTGGAAACAGACGCCAATTTCTGATGCAGCCAGTAAATTTTGGTTTGGGAATTTTGTCGAACAGGTGGTGTGTGTGGGTTGAGCTCTGGCACTGTAAATGTTCCGTGGAAGAAAGAGCACGTTTGCGGCGACCTTCACGCTTATTCAAACTTCTCGTTTTATTTGAAGCATTTATAATCTCTCTTAAAATTAGTTTGTTTTATGAAGAATTTATGATTTAGCATAGCAATTAAATCAAGTTAAAAAAAATCAAGAATCAAATTATAAAGATTACTCGCTGGATAGATAAATCTAGAAAATTCCACACTGGCAATATTTGGCATAATGGTTAAAAATTAAAAAAACTATTGCAAATTATTGTAAACTTATAAATTTTATAATTTTTAATTTTTAATAGTTAAAAAATTCAATATTTGGTAAAATTTATAAAAATAATTGTTTCATTTTCTTCTAAGTTAAGCAAACTTGATTAGTAGTAAGTATCGTATTCATCTTATAAAAATAGGATTGGTAGGACTAACACATAAAATAAAATACACATTGGAGTATATTATAAATCCTTCTGCCCACAGAAATCAGAAATATCTTGACTTGGTGTCCTATACGGACAGTGATAGCTTGGATAGCTTCCCGTATAGCTTTTAGTTCTGCCGAGAACTTTCTACAACCTTCTTTTTCCCTCCCTCTTATAAGTCTCTCATGCCTCACCTATGCCATACAATTAGTAGGGCTGTACAAGAACCGGCCCGGATCGGGAACCGATCCGGAATCGGCCTTTTTCTGACCCGGATCGGACCGACCTGGGGTTTTTTTTTTTTGACCCAGACCGGACCGGATCAGAACTTCCGGTTCGGTCCGGTTCTCCATCCCTCTAAATCCGGGAACCGACCCGGAGAACCGGTAGAACCGGAAGTATATATATAAAAAAATATATAAATATATATATAAATATATATATATGTACAATAATATTAAAGTTTCCATTTGGTTCAATGGTTAACTCATCACCTTTTGTATTAAAGGGGAGAGGTTCAAATCCTCTTGGCTCCCACTTTTTTTTTTTTTTCTAAACTTAACTCATTCTCTTTCTTTTTTCCTTCTAAATTATATTAAAATTTCTCATGTATGTATATATTTTTTCTAGTAATATAATTGTAAACTCAATTAAAAATCCACATTTTTTTCTTTTTATTTGTTATTTTAAATACAAAATTGTATTAAGGATGTTATATGAACTAAGAAATAAATTTTCAATAGCCATTTATATAGTTAAGATGACACATACTAGTAATATATTATTGTAAATTGTAATAGCCATTTATATAGTTAATGTGTATAAAGTAAGACCATTAATTATTAATAATATAGTTTAGGGATTATTATCAATTGTCATAAAATTAAAATTGACTAATTGTTTAGAGTTTTATGCTTTTAATTTAAATTGTATTAATGTTTAAATTACTAATGTATTATGCTTTTTTTCTTTTTTTCTTTTAAACTCAATTAAAAGTCCTCATTTTTTTCTTTTTATTTGTTACTTTAAATACAGAATTTTATTAAGGATGTTATATTACCTAAGAAAAAAAAAATTAATAGCCATTTATATAGTTAAGATGACACATACTAGTAATATATAGTTGTAAATTGTAATAGCCATTTATATAGTTAATATGTATAAAATAAGACCATTAATTATTAATAATATAGCTATTAATTATTATCAATAAATAATTAAGGTTTCAGTTCTCTAACCTTTAAAATCCGGGAACCGGTAGAACCGGAAATATATATATATATATATATATATATATATATATATATATATATATATATATAAGCCTTCTAATTTTTCTGGAAATTTTAGAATGGTTTCTGCTATGTGAGGCTGTAATTCTATTTTTCCATTTCCTATTTCTAATCCTAAAAAGGATATTTTTCTTTTATACAACTCCATTTTTCTTTTACTGACTACTATGTTGTGTTTTTCTATTTTCTGAAAGATCTGTCTTAAGTGATCCTCATGTTCTTTGATCGTATTACTGGCTACTAAAATGTCATCTATATAAACTAAGCAAAAATCGAATTCTAAGAAAATAGAGTCCATAAATCTTTGAAATACTGCCGGTGCATTCTTTAATCCGAATGAAAGAACATTCCATTCGAAATGTCCTTCTGAACATGTAAAAGCTGTCCACTGTTTAAACCATTCTTCTAATTTTAGCTGATTATATCCTGATTTCAAATCAAATTTACTAAAAATCTTTTTCTGTTGTATTAGTCCTATTAAGCTGTCTTTGTTTGGGATGTTATAAGCATCATCTATTGTATTATCATTTAACCTTTTATAATTATAGACTATTCTGGCTTTTCCTCTTTTAATCTCACTGTGATTTCTTACTATAAAGGCTGCTGTTCTATGAGGACTATCTGATCTTCTAATTAATCCCTGGTTTAGCATCTCAGGAATTTGTTTTCTAAATTCTTCTTTATCTAGAGGGCTGTAATCTATATTTGCTGTTACAATCCTTATATCAGGATTTTTAATCTGCATTTTGACTTTATATTCTACTTTATTTTTGGTAATATCTTCACCTATTAATCCTATTTTTTCTAATCTCTGTATTATAGGATAGTTTCTACTACTTTTAATATCTGGTCCTTTTTCTAAATCTAAGGCCAATTCTCTTCCTAACATAGTGTATGTTTCGTTTTCTACATAGTTTGTCCTTTTTGTTTCTGGTTTTAAGAATTCTAATGTAGGTTGTCCACCACGCTTTCGAGCGAACTCCGCTGTCTGTATATATTTATTTGTTGGAAATGTATAAACATTTTTACTAATGGTTATACAATTTCTAGCTATTGTGATACTGCCATTTAGGCTGCATATAAAATTTAATCCTAGTAAAAAATCATTACTCTTTGTGTTTTCTGGTGCTATGTTAATCTGTGGTATTTCGTACTTTATGCTGTAATTCTTTGCAAAATCTATAAACTGTATTCCTTGAGCTTCTACCTGATGTGTGATTATCATAGTTCTTTGTTCAGCTGTTTTGGTAACTATCTTGTATTTTAACTGTTTATGATATTTTTTAGGTATTAGGCTATATCCTATCATACTTTTTGAGCTTGCTGTGTCTAAAATAGCATTTAATTCTACGAATGTATTGGTATCTAGCCATAATCTACATTTTAGTGTGATTAGGCTTGCTATACATTTGTTAATAGTGAATGATGCTTCTTCTTGCACTTGTTCTGTCATATAACTAACTTCTGTTTCAACTACTTCTTTTCTTTTTTCAGCTTTTGCTTCAAGTTCTAGAACTCTATATTTTAACAATTCTATTTCTACATCGTGTCTCCTGATTTGTTCTCTAAGTGTTTCGTCTAGTACTCCTTTCTGAGTATTATTTTCTATATTTTTTCCTGTTATATCTGTTTCTATCTGGAATAATTTCTTAATGCACATAAAGCATATTTCTTTAAAGCAATTGTTACACTGATATCGTCTATCTATTGCAGGGTATAACCTACAGTTAAAACAACTCACATGGTTATTTCCTCTATTTCTAATCCATTCATGTAAACATTCTATACTTTGTTCCTGTTCTTCCCTATTCATATAAGTGTATGTGATTCTGGTGCTACTTTCAGGTTCCTCTTCTGAAACTATACTATATACTGATTCATTATCAGAATCTGTTTTTATATTTTCTATCTCGTATTCTCCTAATTGTTCTATTAAATTTGTTCTTTCTATATTTTTATTTTTGTTCGGACATCTGTTAGCTAAATGATCTGGATCTCCACAAATAAAACATGTACAACTTCTGTTTCTAGGTTTTTTAACATATTTATCCTTATCTTTCCAAGGTTTATCTTTTTTATAGGTTTTACTCTTTCTAAGGAATTTCTTCTTTCTATCATAATATCCATAGGCTTGTGGTGTGTAGATGGCTGTTTTACAGAATGCCCATGCTTGTCTTTTCATCTGTTCTTGCATAGTGGCTTCTTTACATTTATCTTCTAATTTCTTAAAAACGTATGTGATTCTAGGTCCTATGCCTAGATCTGTGATATGACCACAGTCTTTGGTCCATTCTTCATGCATTAGTCTTCCTAAGTCGCCTGGAAGCCAGATGAAATATTAATTTGGGAACAAACAGTAGTTAGAGATTGGGAAACCAATAAAAGAGAAGATATAGATATGTTCTCATACCTAGAAACAACGTTAGGACCAACAGCCTTAGGAATTTGGCAGAGTAAAAAATTAAAAGACCCAGAAGGTATTAATACAATAAAAGCATTAGGAGATAATCCGTATAACTTTACTAGTCAAATTAGAATATTACTATTAGGAGTAGACCCAGCTAAAGAAAATACTTTTATACAAGACACAGCAGTAAGAAACTTAGAGCAATTAAGTATAACAGATTTCAAGTATATAAAAGAATTCAGCTCAGATTTTGCTAGACTATTAGCACAAACAGGAAAAGCTATGGAAGATGACTTATGTAATAAGTATTTCATCAAGCTTCCAGGCGACTTAGGAAGACTAATGCATGAAGAATGGACCAAAGACTGTGGTCATATCACAGATCTAGGTCCTATTCTGTAAAACAGCCATCTACACACCACAAGCCTATGGATATTATGATAGAAAGAAGAAATTCCTTAGAAAGAGTAAAACCTATAAAAAAGATAAACCTTGGAAAGATAAGGATAAATATGTTAAAAAACCTAGAAACAGAAGTTGTACATGTTTTATTTGTGGAGATCCAGATCATTTAGCTAACAGATGTCCGAACAAAAATAAAAATATAGAAAGAACAAATTTAATAGAACAATTAGGAGAATACGAGATAGAAAATATAAAAACAGATTCTGATAATGAATCAGTATATAGTATAGTTTCAGAAGAGGAACCTGAAAGTAGCACCAGAATCACATACACTTATATGAATAGGGAAGAACAGGAACAAAGTATAGAATGTTTACATGAATGGATTAGAAATAGAGGAAATAACCATGTGAGTTGTTTTAACTGTAGGTTATACCCTGCAATAGATAGACGATATCAGTGTAACAATTGCTTTAAAGAAATATGCTTTATGTGCATTAAGAAATTATTCCAGATAGAAACAGATATAACAGGAAAAAATATAGAAAGTATTCACCCTAGCGGGTTCGTGGTTATAGCAGGCTTTACTCCTTCTGTGGATACCCTTGCCACGCCTGTCTAAGTCTTTTGTCAGATTGTCCAAGGTCTAGATACCAAAGGATATGAAGATTATAAAGGAAATAATTTAGTAATCAGTATAGCAATCTTAGGGAAAGCTAGTAACAGATCTGGTATGAATTACAATGTTAATATAGAAGGAATAGTAGAAAACTTAGCCAGTCGTGGAATTAAAATGATAGATCCAGTAAAGATAGATCCTGAAGAATTAGCAGGACGAGAATGGTCACTAAAGAAATTCACAGATACTATTGAAACAATACTAGTACCAGAAAAGAGTGTCATTTATGAAGATAAAGATGGAAACTATAGCATGAGATTTAATAATTATGTAGAAAAAGAACCTAGAGCAATTAAGTATAACAGATTTCAAGTATATAAAAGAATTCAGCTCAGATTTTGCTAGACTATTAGCACAAACAGGAAAAGCTATGGAAGATGACTTATGTAATAAGTATTTCATAGGTTGAAGGAAATGTGCTCTCGTTGTATTAATTTTCTCAATCGTTACTCGTACTTACAAATGAAGGGGAAGATCCCTTATATAGAGAAAACTATAAGGAAACGGCCAAACACGATGGCCGACACTTTCTAAAAAGAAAGAAAAGAAAGGGACCTGAATTTCTCTCCAAACTCTTCTAAATATTTTTCAATTTTGCCTTCTTCTTCTAGTCTAAATGTGATCTGATCTACCATTCCCATATGGAAAAAGGATAAAATCTTTGGGAAAGGCATGTCTGTGGCATTTAAGTCTACCTGTAATTTGAACAGACCTGCTGCTCCTATTTCTCTGATATGTCTTTTAAAAGGTCCTTTGTGTAGAGAAAAAAGCTTTTGAACAACCTTTACTCCCTTGAATTTCCAGTCTGTTTCTTCGAAATGGATCCTAACCAGATCCTTCTGTGCATCCATTAGTTGTTCTAGATGTCTACTTTCTGTTTTCTGTTTTATTATCTCTTCTCCTTCTGGCCATTGGTCAAATAATGGTTTGAGGGTGAAGATAGCGGGCATGTCTAACAATCTAGCCCTAAGTTCTACAAAACTTCTATTTTCAGGGGTTCTATTCTTTTTCAAAAATTGATCTAGCTGTTGTAACTTTGTATTCAGAATACTTACTGTGGAATTATGCTGTTGGACTTGCCTTTCGGCATCATTCTTTTTCTGTTCGAGGTAATTTATCTGTGTGGAGTTCTGTTGCTGGATTTGGGCCAGCTGTTCTTCTAACTTTCTGTTCTTTTCTTCTAGCCTGGCTATGAGCTGGCTAGTATCTTCTCTAGTTACTTCTGAGTAAGGCCTGACTGTTTCAGGTTCTATGTAGAAGTTTGGGCCTAATTGGGCCCTTGCTTCTTCTAAGGCCTCAGAGAAACTGTGATATCCCACGTATATGGGATTTTGACACATGATGAAATTCTTAACTGTATTGAAACTGTTAAAAACTCCTGTTTTTAAACCTCTATATATCACGTAATGTGAAAAAGACTTCCTGTGTATCTTAGGATTTTTATCTGAGAAATACATGCTTAAGGCATTCAAGCATTGTACTTTAAACTGTGTTGCTGCAGGGAGGGTTTGTATGTGCCAGATATTATCTAGCAAACATTGCTGTTCTCGGTCTATATTCAATCCCTCAAAGGGTTTGAATTTTTTGTTACCTCCATCTGTAAATTCTGTAAGGTACATTGTACCAAATCTAAGATCTCTGCTTGTTCCTCTGACTGGAGAGGCTCTCTGTGTGGATACTTTCTGTATATTAGAGGATGATGACCCTCTTTCTGTAATTGTGACTGGCATAGCCAGATTGTTTCTGTACATGATAGTTCTGTCTGACACTGATTCTTGAGTGTCTGGCTCCTGTTTATTTTCTGTCTGTTCCTTGAACATCTGCTCTTTGGGTTTTAACACCCTTTTCTTCATTCTTACCTGTATCATTTAAATAATTTTTCAATATTTCTAGACAGTAAATCTGCCAAACTGTTATTTTTTCCTTTTATATGTTCGAAACAGATTTTATATCCATTTCCCTGTATTAAATTCTGTAAATTTACCCATCTTGTTCTGTTTATCTTTTTACTATTCTCGTTCTTTAGAAACTTCACTATAGCTTCACAATCTGTTCTGACTGTAAATTCATTCTGTAAATGTATCTTAAATTTGTCTAGAGCATTTATTAATGCTTGAATTTCGAAATCTAGGCTGGTCCAATTTTGTCCTGTTTTGAAATTACCACTGGCATAGGCGGCAATTTTTTCTGTTTCTTTACCTGAATATTTGTTGGGTTTGCAGATCATGACTGCTCCCCATCCTTCTTTGCTACCATCACATTCAATGATGATATAATCTGTTGTTAAGGGTAACTCTAATGGCTTAATCCTTTTAACCTGATCTTTAATTCGTTTTACTAATTCTATATCTTCCTTGTTAAAATTTCTTTGTCCATTCTTTGCTGTTTTACTATAAAGAGGTCCTACCAATTTGCTTGAATTGGGGATAAATTTTCTAGCATAGTTTAGTATGCCTAAAAATGCTTGTATCTGTTTTACTTCCTGATCCTTCTTTGCTACCATCACATTCAATGATGATATAATCTGTTGTTAAGGGTAACTCTAATGGCTTAATCCTTTTAACCTGATCTTTAATTCGTTTTACTAATTCTATATCTTCCTTCTATTTCTATTGTAATTCTACCATAGAATTAACATAGAAAGGGATAATATTCATAAACATAGGTGAAGATATTACCAAAAATAAAGTAGAATATAAAGTCAAAATGCAGATTAAAAATCCTGATATAAGGATTGTAACAGCAAATATAGATTACAGCCCTCTAGATAAAGAAGAATTTAGAAAACAAATTCCTGAGATGCTAAACCAGGGATTAATTAGAAGATCAGATAGTCCTCATAGAACAGCAGCCTTTATAGTAAGAAATCACAGTGAGATTAAAAGAGGAAAAGCCAGAATAGTCTATAATTATAAAAGGTTAAATGATAATACAATAGATGATGCTTATAACATCCCAAACAAAGACAGCTTAATAGGACTAATACAACAGAAAAAGATTTTTAGTAAATTTGATTTGAAATCAGGATATAATCAGCTAAAATTAGAAGAATGGTTTAAACAGTGGACAGCTTTTACATGTTCAGAAGGACATTTCGAATGGAATGTTCTTTCATTCGGATTAAAGAATGCACCGGCAGTATTTCAAAGATTTATGGACTCTATTTTCTTAGAATTCGATTTTTGCTTAGTTTATATAGATGACATTTTAGTAGCCAGTAATACGATCAAAGAACATGAGGATCACTTAAGACAGATCTTTCAGAAAATAGAAAAACACAACATAGTAGTCAGTAAAAGAAAAATGGAGTTGTATAAAAGAAAAATATCCTTTTTAGGATTAGAAATAGGAAATGGAAAAATAGAATTACAGCCTCACATAGCAGAAACCATTCTAAAATTTCCAGAAAAATTAGAAGGCTTAAAACAGATACAAGCATTTTTAGGCATACTAAACTATGCTAGAAAATTTATCCCCAATTTAAGCAAATTGGTAGGACCTCTTTATAGTAAAACAGCAAAGAATGGACAAAGAAATTTTAACAAGGAAGATATAGAATTAGTAAAACGAATTAAAGATCAGGTTAAAAGGATTAAGCCATTAGAGTTACCCTTAACAACAGATTATATCATCATTGAATGTGATGGTAGCAAAGAAGGATGGGGAGCAGTCATGATCTGCAAACCCAACAAATATTCAGGTAAAGAAACAGAAAAAATTGCCGCCTATGTCAGTGGTAATTTCAAAACAGGACAAAATTGGACCAGCCTAGATTTCGAAATTCAAGCATTAATAAATGCTCTAGACAAATTTAAGATACATTTACAGAATGAATTTACAGTCAGAACAGATTGTGAAGCTATAGTGAAGTTTCTAAAGAACGAGAATAGTAAAAAGATAAACAGAACAAGATGGGTAAATTTACAGAATTTAATACAGGGAAATGGATATAAAATCTGTTTCGAACATATAAAAGGAAAAAATAACAGTTTGGCAGATTTACTGTCTAGAAATATTGAAAAATTATTTAAATGATACAGGTAAGAATGAAGAAAAGGGTGTTAAAACCCAAAGAGCAGATGTTCAAGGAACAGACAGAAAATAAACAGGAGCCAGACACTCAAGAATCAGTGTCAGACAGAACTATCATGTACAGAAACAATCTGGCTATGCCAGTCACAATTACAGAAAGAGGGTCATCATCCTCTAATATACAGAAAGTATCCACACAGAGAGCCTCTCCAGTCAGAGGAACAAGCAGAGATCTTAGATTTGGTACAATGTACCTTACAGAATTTACAGATGGAGGTAACAAAAAATTCAAACCCTTTGAGGGATTGAATATAGACCGAGAACAGCAATGTTTGCTAGATAATATCTGGCACATACAAACCCTCCCTGCAGCAACACAGTTTAAAGTACAATGCTTGAATGCCTTAAGCATGTATTTCTCAGATAAAAATCCTAAGATACACAGGAAGTCTTTTTCACATTACGTGATATATAGAGGTTTAAAAACAGGAGTTTTTAACAGTTTCAATACAGTTAAGAATTTCATCATGTGTCAAAATCCCATATACGTGGGATATCACAGTTTCTCTGAGGCCTTAGAAGAAGCAAGGGCCCAATTAGGCCCAAACTTCTACATAGAACCTGAAACAGTCAGGCCTTACTCAGAAGTAACTAGAGAAGATACTAGCCAGCTCATAGCCAGGCTAGAAGAAAAGAACAGAAAGTTAGAAGAACAGCTGGCCCAAATCCAGCAACAGAACTCCACACAGATAAATTACCTCGAACAGAAAAAGAATGATGCCGAAAGGCAAGTCCAACAGCATAATTCCACAGTAAGTATTCTGAATACAAAGTTACAACAGCTAGATCAATTTTTGAAAAAGAATAGAACCCCTGAAAATAGAAGTTTTGTAGAACTTAGGGCTAGATTGTTAGACATGCCCGCTATCTTCACCCTCAAACCATTATTTGACCAATGGCCAGAAGGAGAAGAGATAATAAAACAGAAAACAGAAAGTAGACATCTAGAACAACTAATGGATGCACAGAAGGATCTGGTTAGGATCCATTTCGAAGAAACAGACTGGAAATTCAAGGGAGTAAAGGTTGTTCAAAAGCCTTTTTCTCTACACAAAGGACCTTTTAAAAGACATATCAGAGAAATAGGAGCAGCAGGTCTGTTCAAATTACAGGTAGACTTAAATGCCACAGACATGCCTTTCCCAAAGATTTTATCCTTTTTCCATATGGGAATGGTAGATCAGATCACATTTAGACTAGAAGAAGAAGGCAAAATTGAAAAATATTTAGAAGAGTTTGGAGAGAAATTCTTTCTTATTGCAGGAAATATGGCGGTAAGAAAGAAATTAGTATGTATAATAGATTCCACTCTCCCTGCCATGCTGGGTTTCGGTATAGTCCCAGCGAAAAAGAGAATCTTCATCTTCGCA